>OX336388.2:1316075353-1316745087 GCA_946902985.2 Meconema thalassinum | reverse complement strand
AAGACGTTAGATGCATATAACGATATGACTTATTAGCAGCCGTAGAATCATGTTGGCAACACTGTCAAGTATGGTCTTTTGGAAATTAACCTGAAATATTATTATCTATATGTGTGCCAATATTGGAATAGCTCCCATGAATACGTTCCGAGATATCCAACATGGAGCTCAAATTTCAATTGTGATTTTTCAGCAGTTGGTACCACTGACGCCATTTTCAAATATGGCCGTGAGATATTCAGGTATAGATCTTTACTCATACCCAATTTGGTTACGATAGCTGCAGCCGTTTAGTAGTTGATAGGGTGGGGACACACACACACATGCTGACAGACAGACAGACAGACGGATAGAAGCACAGACATACGGGTCAGACAGATAGGCACATATTTTATCGGATCGATCTCATAAGTCTACTTTTCCCTCATTTTTAGCCTATTTTCATTTATGAAAAAAATAGCCTTATGAGATAACCTTTTGTCCGTGTGTCTGTCTGTGTGTGTGTGTGTGAGAGAGAGAGAGAATTGTTTCTCTTATACAGGCCACTGAGGCTACAAAGCCTCTTTATGCAGCTCTCTTCATTCAGAGGGCAGTTAAATACATTAGAATAAATGAAGAAAGAAAAAACTTAACCTAAATATACAGTTGACAATAGAGATTCTTGTTATTACATCTGTTCACATTGATCATGATAATTGTATAGCTGATAGATTACAATGAAGGGAGTGTTTTATCGCTCTGATAGGAAGTCCTGAATACTGGTGCAATTTATATTTATTCCAGAGAATACTAGCTGAAATACGGAATGAACCTTTGCATTTTTCGGTTCTGTGATGAGGTATCTGGAGCATTTGTGCAGTGTGTCTATTCGCACGGTTATGCACTGATTGCATGGGAGTCAGTGTGCAGTAAATATAAGACGGAATTTTGAATTTTAGAATTTTTATCACAGTCAGAGCCATGGCATACTGTCTTCGCTCCTTTAACTTTAGCCATCCAATCTGGACGAAAAATGGAGTTATATGAGACTCTCTTGGTACATTGAGAACAAACCGAAAGCAAGCATTTTGCATTCTTTGCAATTTTGTATTGAGGACCTCTCCCACATCATGGTAAATTATAGATCCATAGTCAAATATTGGTAATATCAAACTCTGTATCAGTATCTTTCGTATATTTTGAGGCAAATAGAAGCAAGATCGCCTAATTTTATATAATGACGATGCAACCCTTTTCAGAATCATGTTTGTGTGATCCTGCCACGATAATCGAGAGTCAAAAATAACTCCCAGATTTCTTACTGCTGACTGGTACGGAACTGTTTGGGATGCAAGCTGTAAAGGTGGTACTGGGTCAGATAGGGAACTGAGTAATTTGGTATAGCCGATGATGATCGGTTGCGTTTTTTCGAAGTTAAGTATTAGATTATGATCGAGTGCGTACTGAGATAGGCTTTGAATGTCACTGTTAATTAGAGCTACGTTCAAATGAATGGATTTCAGATCCGTGTGTAGATATAGCTGAAGGTCATCTGCGTACATATGATGTTGACAGAATTTAAGGACAGATGGAAGGTCATTTATATACACGGAGAACAGGAGTGGACCTAGGACCGAACCCTGCGGCACACCTGTTGTTACTTCACACCATTCTGAAACATTGTCATCTGCTAGGACTACTCTCTGACATCTGCCTGTTAGGTAAGACCTAAACCAGTTCGTTACTGACTTTGAAAGGCCAAGATTTCTTAATTTAACTAGTAGGATCTCATGGTGAACTCTGTCAAAAGCTTTGCTGAAATCGAATAGAGATAATATAGTTATTTCCTTCCGGTCCATTGCTAGACGAATGTCGTCTGTGACTTTGATAAGGGCTGTCAGAGTACTATGTTTTGATTTATATCCAGATTGGTTCGGGTTTAGGATATTGTTGGAATTTATATATTCATAAAACTGATCAAAAACAATCCGTTCTAACGCTTTCCCAATTGCACACAATATACTTATTGGTCTAAAGTCACTACAGTTTAAGGCGTTCGTGAATTTTGGTATTGCTTGATGTTGGCTTTTTTCCATTGTGTCGGATAAATACCCATTTGCAGGCTATAGTTAAATATATGCAATAAAACTGGCATGAGGAGGTCCATATTCCTTTTCAATAGCGTAATAGATATATGATTTGGTCCTATGGCTTTTGAAGTTATCCTAAATATGGCTAAATGAATGTCCTCTGGATATACATAGCCAAAATGAAATTCTTCCCGTCGGTCAGTAAATTTTTCCCTGTAGTTAGCAACAGTTGACAAAACTCTATTGCTGTCTACAACGGTTGATACGTTTAAATAATGCGTATTAAGCTCATCAGCGCTCATTGTTGGGTTATTGCTTTTGTGTCTGGATTTTCCAACACCGAGAGTTTTTATAGCTCTCCACAAAGCCGAAGAGTTTTTAGCTGAATTAATTAGCGAATAAGTGTAACGTATCTTTGTATTACGAATAACTTGCTGGGTTCTGTTGCGTAAGCTTTTGTATTCTACAATGTCCTCGGGTTTCTGTGTTCTGTTGCACTTCTTTCTGGCTCTATTTCGAGATCTTATTAGATCTTTTATTTCTGTGTTGATCCAGGCAGCTGGTGCGTGCCTCACGTTAGCTGAGCGCACTGGAGCATGGCGATCATATAAATCAATTAAAAATGTGTTGAATGTTTCGACCTTCTCATCTATAGTTTGCTGTTCGAGAACAGTGTGCCATGGAACTGAGATGGCATCAGCCTTAAACCTTTCATAATTAAACCTGCTGAAGACTCGAAAAGTTCGAATACTGGGCTTATATTTTGGAGTTGACAGGGTATATACTGCGTATAAGAGATCATGTGCTGAGAAGCCAGAAGCAGCTGTTTGGCCAAACTCAATCACGTGCTCATTGCAGTTGGATGCTATTAGATCCAGAGTAGAAGAGGAGGTTGCAGTGTGATGTGTATCTTGATACGGGAGCCACGACAGATTGCAAGTATTTAGAGTTTCTACTATGTTTTTCGTTTCAAATGTTGCCGACCCAAAATGGGCATTGAAATCACCGGCTAATATTACCTATTTATAACTAAAAATGTGTGAAAGCATGTCATTTAATAGTAGTTCCATAAAACCGACTTTGGGTGCTCTATAAACACAAATAAATAATACTTTTGTATCTTTCAGGCAAATCTCTACGAAGAGGTACTCAGGTCTGAAATTCTCATTATTTGGGGATTTGCAGATAACCCGGCACTTAATGTGCTGTCGAACATACACTGCTACTCCACCCCCTTCTCTACGTTGTCTGTCATTGCGGTAGATATTATATCCTGGCAAGGTTACAGATGAATCAGTAATGGACTTATTGAACCATGTTTCACTAACAGCGATTACATCAATACCGGAGTTAACAAATGTGTATTC
Organism: Meconema thalassinum; assembly: GCA_946902985.2. NCBI lineage: Eukaryota > Metazoa > Arthropoda > Insecta > Orthoptera > Tettigoniidae > Meconema > Meconema thalassinum. The sequence goes on along the minus strand of OX336388.2, from coordinate 1,316,741,651 downwards.
AAATTCTGCGAAATGTTCTAGCATTTTAAGTGACTGCGTGTTCAGGTGAGTTACTTTAAAATCATTGGGTAATCTATCAGCTATATCACAAAGATAGGCATGCGTATCATACTCATTGGTACTAATATCCATGCAAAAGATAATTGAAAGTTATTGTAAAATTGTTAAACAAGAAATATCAAAAATTACAAAATCTAAAACTCAAGCTATTTTCTAAATATTAATCAATAATATCGGCTTGTATTTTGGCTAGACACTGTAGTTTAAGTTCCACCAGTAACCATATTACATGTTTGTGCTTACACTTGTAACTTTGATCAGTTGAGCCCCCTCACACTGGCACGTACGAGGGTCCTTTACGTACGAGGAGCGGGAAACTTTTTTTTTTCAAAAAGTCCAATTCTCGGAGTGTTTTCACACGATGCCTCGCGTCATCAATGCGGATCAGAACAACACCATCTGCAGTCCAGACACCGTGTAACCCAAAGTGGCTTACTGCTTGTTTTACAATATCAGTCCGGGTTTTCGTCAGATCTTCTCTTACAGTTATGCCGGTATTCCTTAAGTATTTCTTCGACCTGAAGAGTGCTGCTCGATCTGCATAGGACACGAACCGCACTATTATTGGCCGCTTCTTTCCAGCATCCCGGAATCCTACACGATGAGATCGGTCTATTCTTTGGGGATCGATTGTCACATTCAACTTGGCAGCAACATCCATTACACACCTGTTGGTGTCCTCGCCTGGAGTTTCTGTAATACCAAAAATTCTCAAGTTATTTCGACGCTGGTACTGCCCAAGTTCATCAGTGCGATCATTCAGTTGCAGCTCAAGTTGATTTATAGTGTCGTCTCGCCTGGCAAGTTCCTGTCTGAGTTCATTGATGACCTGGGTGTTAAAATCTATTGTTTCTTTTAGTTTATCAATCACCTTATTAGCAACTCGATCCACGAGCTCCTCGATTAGGTTCGTATTACTCAGCAGGCTTAAAATGTCAGCTGAGTCTCGGCGCACATCCTGCGAAGCTTGGTTGTGGTCCGCTGAAGAAAAAGTAGTGCTACTGTCCTTCCAGTTTCTTTTTGAGCCGTCAGCTTCGCTAGCATTGCAACAACCACCACCCTGACTGCGATCCACGGTCTTCAATTGTTCTCCCGAGCTGCTACCTGCTCCGTTCCTCTCTAGGGCGCTAGGGTCGTCTGCTTTCACTTGCTTGCGCTGTCCACCCTTCTTTTGTTCACGAACTCCGCGCTCCCCATTGCGGTCAACTGCCTTCTTTTGTTTGTCTTTGCCCGTCATTTTGTAGTTTTCAACTCTAACCTCTCACAAACTTTAATACTTGTTTATCAAAATAACAGCAATATTTCAACTTACTGCGTTTATCACCGAACGTTCTGCTGTTGATTTACTTCTCACTGATCACTCTTGCAATGCACTGCTTCTACTTTGTCACCTTCTAAAAGCAATTCTGGCTAGGAACTATCACTCACGTTTATACCGCCAGATGGTATAGAGAGAGAGAGAGAGAGAGAGAGAGGATTTTTGTGTGTTCTCCCTAATAACTTCTAAACGGCTGAAGCTATTTCAATGAAACTCGGTAAGTTCATAGCACTATTCCGGACGACCCCCGACCGTGCCCTTCAAATTTTGTTACGTCTCACCAATCCAACATGGCGGCTGTGCGAAATATTTCACCAGCATTCAATATCACCGAAACTATAACCGATATCACCCTGAAACTTTGTACGGTAGTAAAGGGAACTACTAAAAGTTCACCTATGTGACTTTTGAAAACCTGGTAACTACAAGACCAACATGGCGGCCGAGCGAAGTTGAGACTTTTAAATAGACGATTTTCGCGATTTAACGAACCAAACGCAATGAAACTTGGTACAGTATATGTTTATACACATTGTAATGTACCGACATCTAACTTCGTTCAATTGTTTACATAATCTCAAGATGGCGGCTGTGCGATATATTTCACCGGCATTCTATATCTCTGAAACTATTACCGGTATCAGCATGAAATTTCGAACGGAGATAAAGGGCACTACTGGAATTTCATCCATGAGACTTTCAAAAACTGGTTAACTACAAAATGAACATGGCGGCCAAGCGAATTTGAATGCTTTAAATATACTTTTCTCGCGATTTAATGATCCAAACGCAATGAAACGTGGTACAGCAAATGTTTATACACATTGTAATGCACTGGTATCTAATTTAGTTCACTTGTTTACGTAACCTCAAGATGGCGGCTGTGCGAATTTCGAAAATTATGTTTTTATTTCTTGTGTTCTAATCACGCGATCGAAATCAACAGTTGCATATTGAACCTATACAATAATCATAATCTAATAGTACATAACTCAATGGCCTACATATATTAAAATCCAACGTGGCGACCATCTGAAATATTTAGACGGTTCTCAATATCTATTAATCTACTACAGCAATCAAACTGAAATTTTGTAAGTGTATAGAGACTATAAGCATAATTTAACCTTTGGGACGTTCAATAACCTGCCGAGCACAAATCCAACATGTCGGCGACGCGAAATTTAAATATTCAAATGGACGTTTCTTGCATTTTAACCATCCGAGCGCAGTAAAACTCGATACGGTATATGCTTACACAAATTTTAATCGACTGGCATCCAACTCATTGAAATTATTTTCATAACCACAAGATGGCGGCTGAGCGAAATTTTAAAATCCTGCTTTTATTTCTTGTGTCCTAATCATGCGATTGAAGTTTGAATAAAATACTTACACCATAATCTTCATGTAATAGTACAAAACTCTATGGCCTATAATATAAAAATCCAACATGGTGACCATCCAAAATATTTAGACGGTTCTCAATATCTACGAATTTATTACAGCAATCAAACTGACAATTTGTATGTTGATAGAGGCAATTAATATTAGTAGGATATATGAAAATAGGCTAGTTAGTTCTTCACGGAACTACTTGTTACAATATGTGAGAATTAGGCTAAAAATGATAACATCTATTACATACAGCATATGGCAATTACAATGATTATGACGTTTCTCACGGTGGTGAACTCGTATAAAATAAAACAATGTCTACTGTATTAGGTACATGATCAGTGTAGGCCATTCACCTAATGTGAGAATATTAACGAAGTGACTGTGAAGGTGCGTGTTATGCAGTGCAGTGATTTTTTGGTCTTTTATTGATATGGACCATATTGGTGCTTATTACTCGACTCAGTCATAGGTTTGTACATGTCGTAAATATTTGCCCACTTTGTATACTTAGTAAGTGTTCGGGTAGCACTCCTACATATGGTCTACATATATTAAAATCCAACATGGTGACCATCTGAAATATTTAGACGGTTCTCAATAGCTATTAATCTATTACAGCAATCAAACTGAAATGTTGTAAGTGTATAGAGGTTATAAGCCTAAGTTCACCTATGGGACGTTCAATAACCTGGCGAGCATAAATGCAACTTGGCGGCGACGCGAAATTTAAATATTCAAATGGACATTTCTTGCATTTTAACCATCCGAGCGCAGTGTAACTTGACACGGTATATGCTTATACAAATTTTAATCGACTGGCATCTAATTCATTTAAATTATATTCATAACTACAAGATGGTGGCTGAGCGAAATATTAAAATCCCGCTCTTATTTCTTGTGCCCTGATCATGCGATTGAAGTTTGAATAAAACACCTACACAATAATCTTCGTGTAATATTTCATAAATCTAAGGCCTTTAATATAAAAATCCTACATGGTGACCATCCCAAATATTTAGACGGTTCTCAATATCTACGAATCTATTACAGCAATCAAACAGACAATTTCTATGTTGATAGAGGCAATTAATATTAGTAGGGTATATGAAACTAGGCTGTTTAGTTCTTCACGGAACTACTTGTTTTTTTAAATCCCAATACCATTATATCAGAAAGTATGCAAGCCAACAGCTCGAAACTTTGCACACTCATATTGCATGACCTACTACATTAATCTGGAGTAATTATATACGTCAGTGCTGACAACATGATTCTAAGCCTGCTGATAGGCCCAATTTTTAATGCATGTAACTTCTATACTATCAGTAGAGAGGCTGTACAGGTTCTAAATAGTAGCCTACTTTCCTGGTGACGTCATCCAAGATGGCGGCCATGACGTCACCATGACGTCACACAAGATGGCGACCATGATGTCACCATGACGTCACCCGGTCATGACGTTGCCATGACGTTACATGGTCATGACGTCGTCATGACGTCGCACAAGATGGCGACCATGACGTTACAGCTATAGCATAACTAACCTAGCCTAACCTAACCTCACTTACGAGGGGTGATCAAGAATTTCCAAAATGTTAACCCATAGCCTACTTTCCTGGTGACGTCACCTACGAGGTGTAATCAAAAAGTTAATCGATAGCCTACTTTCCGGGTGACATAACAACGAGGGGTGAACAAAAATGTTGATCCATAGCCTACTTTCCACTAACCAAAATGGCGACTAACGAAAATGGCGTCTAACCAAAATGGCGGCCATGTTTTAGATTTTAGTTTTTAGATTTTAGGAAAAGTTCCAAAATATTAATCCATAGCCTACTTTCCTGGTGACTTCGCAACGGCCTACTTTCCACTAACCAAAATGGCAGCTAACCAAAATGGCGTCTTACCAAAATGGCGGCCATGGCTTAACTAACCTAGCCTCACCAAACCTCACCTACGAGGTGTGTTCGAAAATTTCCAAAAATGTTTATCCATAGCCTACTTTCCTGGTGACTTTGCAACGAGGTGTAATCAAAAATTCCAAACCAAACGCATGGTTGGATTTTGATAAATGAGGTGTCGAGGCTGATTTTTCCAAAATTCCAAAAATGTTGACCAATAGCCTACTTTCCTGGTGACTTTGCAACGAGGTGTAATCAAAAATTCCAAACCGAACACATGGTCGGATTTTGACGAATGAGGTGTCGAGGCTGACACCCCCTTTTTCCGAAATTCCATAAATGTTGACCCATAGCCTACTTTCCTGGTGACGTCGCCTACTAAACTGGCAAAGCCGATATCTCCCGAATGCATGGTCGGATTTTGACGAATTCATGTGTGAAACAACATGTAGGCTAACAAGTCACATCCTGTTTTTGATTCGTACATGACAAAATGCAAGTAGATGTGTCATATGACCTCGCGCAGGTGTTGGCCTTGAACTTGAGCTATACACGTGCGTGATGATTGTGTGTGAAACAAGTCACATCCTGTTTTTGATTCGTACGTGACAAAATGCAAGTAGATGTGTCACATGACCTCGCGCAGGTGTTGGCCTTGAACTTTAGCTATACACGTGCGCGATGATTGAATGTTCAAAAGTGTAAATCGCTGAGTCTGTAAAAGTAACATACATCATGGATTTCAGAGGCGTATGCGGTGACCATGCTTGCCAATGCATTCATCGCTATTTGATAAATCATGGATTGTAGAGGCTTATGCCATGTCCATGCTTTTAATGCATTCATTGATATTTCTTGGATCATGAATGCTTAGTGAAATCATGACTGTAATGATTTAAAAACAATTGCAAGAATGATTGTCAAGCCCAGGACATGGCATGTGGGTGTAAACGTGGGTGTAAAAGTGGGTGCAAAAAGTGGGTGCAAAAAGTGGGTGCAAAAGTGGGTGCAAAAGTGGGTGCAAAAAGTGGGTGCAATAGTGGGTGCAATAGTGGGTGCAAAAGTGGGTGCAAAAAGTGGGTGCAAAAGTGGGTGCAATAAGTGGGTGCAAAAGTGGGTGCAAAAAGTGGGTGCAATAGTGGGTGCAAAAGCCAATATATAAGCCAGCACAAAAGCCAATACATAAGCCAATACAAAAGCTGATACAGAAGCCAATACATAAGCCAATACAAAAGTCAACACATGGGGTTAGGTTAGGTTAGGTTACGTTATGTTACATTAGGTTAGGTGAACTAAGTGTAACGTTATAGCCTGTCTTAAAACAAGTCTAAGCGTATAAGCCAACACAAATGCCAATATATAAGCCATCACAAAAGCCAATATATCTAGCCAATACAAAAGCCAATACATAAGCCAATACAAAAGCCAACACATGGGGTTAGGTTAGGTTCACGTGAAATGATCTAAAGACTGCTTTAAAACTGGATATGACATCACCCATAGCTCACCTAACCTAATGTAACATATCATAGCCTAACCTAACCTAACCCCATGTGATGGCTTTTGTATTGGTTATTGTATTGGCTTTGTATTCGCTTTTGTATTGGCTTGATGTATTGGCTTTTGTGCTGGCTTATATATTGGCTTTTGTGTTGGCTTATAAGTTTAAACTTGTTTTAAGACAGGCTATAACGTTACACTTAGTTTACCTAACCTAATGTAACATAGCCTAACCTAACCCCATGTGTTGGCTTTTGTATTGGCTTATGTATTGGCTTTTGTATTAGCTTTTGTATTGGCTTTTGTATTGGCTTATGTATTGGCTTTTGTGCTGGCTTATATATTGGCTATTTATCAAGGCTATTCTTATAACTATAATCGTCAGAATGTGAATAGAATAATATTCTGGTGATTCTCAAAAGAAAGGTTAACAAGATGTCTAGGGAATCTAAAAGTAAATATGGAAATTTTTAAGTGTGAGTGTTTATCAATGTAGTGCTCCAAGCAAACAACATATGCTGTTTACATGTATTTGATTGAGCAAGAACCATAGTTAGAATGAATACCCTTAACCTTAGAACATGATTAAAGTAATATTTCATTTTACTTAGTGCTAACCAATGTCTGTGTTATACTAGCTATAGAATTATTCATATAGTCACTGAAAATAAACCCTTGAAAAAATACCTACCTTGATACTCCTTTTATGGTCTCAGCACTCAGCTTGACGATTGTTTGAGAGGTAGGAGAGACATGCAGGTGGGAAATAATGCTATAGCCTATCATAACAGTGATGTATTATTAAGATGCGTTGTTAATTATTAGTGGAATGAATGGTCAACGACTTTTATCTACCTATAAACTTTAGGATTAAAACAACAATCAAAAATGTATATTGCGACACCTGGAATGGATGGGCCAACTTACCTTGTTTGAGAGGTCCGCATCGCTAACTGCAAAATCACCGCCAGATGACACGTCCCAACAGAAGAACACCTAAAGGGCGAAGTAAGGTGGAGAAGAGGGAAACGCACAGGCTCGTCCACAGACACAGTCCGATTACCCACAGAACTGCCACCGACGAAATGATGCCACAACAGTTGCTTAATTATTTAAAAGAATATTTACTCAGCAAACAAAGGGGCAAGAAAAATATAATTTAACAAAATCATAAAAGGGAACTCTATTGCCACAACAACCTCTCTCTGGTGATGCACATGGCTTAAGGCCAAAACAAGGCAATTACCTAAGAAAATTAGATAAGGCTTTACATGCAAGTTTGCTGAACCAAAACGAAAACATTTAATTTTAAAATTAAAATGATAAAGCCCAAAAGATAGAAAACCAGAATACAGGTATCACCAAATGAGAAAGGGCTTGATAATTTACTAAGGTACGCAATACCGACCCGACATGCAGACATCAAGGCCACGAGGAAAAACGAAAAGTAAACAAAATTTAATAAAATAAAATAAATTCACAAAACTAAAACTTTCATGACGAAAGAAAACTCAGGAACACTCACAAAAACAAAAGGTTAAACCAATAAGATTAACAAAAAAACATACTGATCTACCAGCACAACACGTTTGACTGTCCCGCTCGACGCCTAGAGAACTACACACCACAGACCAGAATGCACTCGGGCAAAACAAAAAACAAACATGGCCACCAAATAGACGACCGCATGTCCAGTCGAATTACGGCAAACAATTACCTTTTTTAAATTTAAACGACACCAGAGAGAACAGAAAGGGAGGAAAGAATTACGCCTTAACACTATTGACACGAGACAATTTAGGCTGCAACGGATCATAAATCAAATTAATAATAGAACAATCTCTAATATTACCAAAAGAAAATAAACTAAAAATAAAAAATAAAAATTTACCAGGTACGATAACTAGGTACGTGTCTCCGGAAGGCACAGAAAAAGGAAATATTTACATAACAGGTAACATTAACAAACAGAAATATTAGGCCTGGAACACGAAATAAAATACAGAATAAAAACATAAATATATGGCCAATAACGAAGCTCCCATAACAATATATATATATATATTAAATAATAACGTACCTTAAAATCCTTCCTCAATGGAGACACAAGGAAACAAAAAACTAACACATTTTAAATAATGTAAAAAATATGAACTGCCTCAATATGACTGCGTTAGCACACACATCCCGCTTCGATCACCCACGAGGCTTTTCTTCTTGTAGCCCGTAAAATAAACAGATCACACGTCAACTTCAAGGCAAGTTAAGAAATTATAGCCTAGGAGCACACGCATTTCCTTTTTTTAAAATATATATCCATATTTCGTAGAGGCTAGGGGCCAAGCCCCCAGCAGCGGCGATACCTTTCACGACCAACTAGCTTGTTGCTTTCTTGACGACAGACTCTCAAGATGCCAAGATGGCGGAGACTCCAAAGTCAAAGGCCGCAGTGCATTAATGTTAATCGTAATTTTCCAATCACAGATTGACACATCAAGTAACAATGTGCAGATTATATAATTATTTTGGCGGCATGATGTATATATAGTCTTTTGTTCAATGACGTAGAATACAATATCCTTCAAATATCTTTCGATTAGACGAGATCAGAAGACACCACTCACACACTCTAGCGGTCGAAGATACAACTCCGGCTATAGGAGCCGATAGATGCTGCCACCTCGAGTTCATAAGCCCAACCAAGCCATCTAGGCGGGCGTTTTAAAGGTCGGGAACACACATGTAGTTGTAGGGGAGATACATTTTTAATAACGTTGGGACGGGCTTTGCACGTAACAGTCTCCCTCCCTTAAGCGTGAACACCGTTCACGAATATGCCTAGGCATAAGCAGTACTCCATAACTAGTCGATTCACCAAGCATGTTTCCAGAAGATAATGTTCACCAGTTAACTCCAATTGATGGATAAAAACCGCATCGTTTTGGTTAGGAAAAGTGCAGGGTCAGATTATCAGTGAAGGGAAAATTGATCACCTCGTAAACCACTTAGTTAACAGCGTCACTGTGTCCATAAGTCCTCAGAAACGCAGAACACCAGCACCTGCAGTGCTTTTAGAGTCCGAGACACGTTAGGTAAATTTTCAAAAAGTACAACGTTGTTAGCTTTAGACAAAGTAGGTAGAAGCAATGTGCCAGATATCATGCGACGAGTGGGCAGCCATTTACAAAACAGAAGTTAATCTTATTTCAAAAAATAAAAGTTTACAGAAATTACTAATTCATAATACATTTTACAAATGAGAAACAAGGTTGAATTTATATGAAGAAAATCCTGACCATGACCTAGATCCGTGCTTACAATATTGCATTAAACAAACAAGATTTACATTACCAAGGTTAAGATTTTACAGACTAGAAGTACCTTTCTAGAATTCACGAGTTGAACGGCTATTTATTTAGAAGGAGCTACGGTAGAGGAATGACCACTCAAATTCCAAAGGAAACAGGTATACAGGATCACCATGAGTTAGGTCTCCCACCGTGTCCTTCTTACATGCTAGCATCTTCTACGAGAACATCCAAATTATTTCCAATTTTACAATGTTAGGCTATTACACGATGATAACATTTTACCATTAAATGGGAATTACCCAACAGTTACAAGCTGTATCCCAGTAGAGTTTGCAAATCCAATTCAAAATTCCAGAAGGAACAGATGCCTGAAGGGCTTCAATGAAGGTTAGGGATACTCTACATTATACAAAAATCAGTTTACAAATTTATGGTAGCATTTCTTCATTACAAATCTCTCCACCTCGTTTTATGTGCGACAGATGCACTCTGGATATTTTTTTGGCCTTAGGGTTTCGAATAAGAAGAGTGACGGGAGTCAAGAATGCCTCTACATTTGTTGGCTCGTGATGGCACACATTGCTTGGCATGGGGACAATGAGGAATACAAACGCAGTTACAGAAACGACAAAAAAACCGAAGACGAAATGGCAGCGCAGAAAACAAAACACCAGTACACTAACACAAGGAACGAAATGAGGTTCGACACCAGATGACTATACAGCCAAAAACCGCCTGGGTGAGAAAAATCCAACATAAAAAGAACTAAGTTCAACAGTACACGAGGTACAATGAGGTTTCCTCGTTCAGGTTTAAGACACGAACACGTACAACCAAAGGATGCCTAACATGGCCCGAAAATACGGTTAGATGAGAAAACAAGCCGCTCTTGTCGAAAGACGAGGCTAACAGAGAGCACTAACGCACCATTCCTAACGATTTAAGCAGAAAAAATTTAGAATTACCAGTCAAAAGAAGAAAATTTTACTCAAATTACAGTGGCTGATGACCGAGACTGCCATAGCATGATCTAAACAGTAGGCCTATGTCATTTACAGTTAACATGAGGCAATTGATGACCCTGATTTCCAGCAACAACAGATTACTGGCTTACAACCCAAAACAAGCTGACTTACAGAAGCTGATGACCACAATTTTCAACAGAAATTTAACCCCAGTAAATTTAGAAGACCGCATATTAATTAATTAACCAGAAAGCACATTACATTATGGCTGTTCACGAACTGAGACCTCATATTCACAACAACATATTCATCGCACAACATACTCCAATTGCAGCAATACATAATTTTTACCCACCCACAAAAATAATTCCCATTAATACTCAAATATGCTAGTTATGTAGTCGTAGAGACATCATAACACAAACAAATACAATTAAAAACATAATAACCTTACAATTACAGTACATGACACATACTTGCATGTCATCGAACAGACCAGTCCCATACCTGATGCTCTTCGGATCGTGCAAGTCCTATATACAACCTGCCCAGGGATCAAACCAAGAAAGAATCCCATACTTCTAACCTAGCTAACCCCAGACAGTAGATAATCTCCACGTAAAGCAGACCTACATATTAGGTTTAGTTCTAAATTACAAGGAAAGCAACTAATAAAAATACGATCCTAGACTTAATTTTGCAAACACAACAAACCCTGAATTACCCCACCCTACAAATCTAAATCAAAATCTAACGTTAACACTTACATCCAGACACGATTAGCACAACATATACACTTATCCCAGAACGATTGCAGTATAAGGTAAGTGCATGAACAAAAAATTACAAATCGCACACTGCGATAAAAACATCTCAAAACAAAGGCTTACCGTTAATAAGTTTAGGAAGAATTTCAAGCCAAATAATAGTGACATGCACGTTAAATGTGCCTTTTGGCATCACAGTAGGGACAATAGGGAGGGCAGATTTCCATAGGTTAGCCCTTTTAATCGGACTACACTTCTCCATAACACCAGTAGGCGTGACAGTTCCATAATAAATATATCACAAGGACAGCATATCACAACAGAATTTCATGCAAAAGAAACATACACGAACAAAACAGTCTTCTTAAACACCGACACTGCCTCGACACCTGAAATCTCGACAAATAACATCATGTACAACGTTGCTCAGGACTGCAGATGTCATCTCTTGCCTGGCTCGAGAACAGGAAGCTAAATTACACAAATTGCTATAAATCACAGGGCGAACAACTTCAGACAGGGCTCCTCGATGCCTTCACTCGCAGCATGTAGGCTATCAGAAAATGAACAAACCCACATTTCCCATGCCAAGAACACATGCCAGTCACTTACCAAGCCTCTTTTTCACCGGGAATGTTGCATCACAAACAGGATAATATTCAGCACAGAAACGTCGCTTGGAACAGGACACTTCACATATCACCACATGGATACTCAGAGGTAAACATGAAACCGAACAAACGACAAGGATTAGCATTAAATAACATTATGTGCACTGACATGACACATCCCATCAGCAACCGCTCTATCAGCATCAGAAGGGTCCATAAATGAGCCTGCGGGTATGGGGGAGGGGATAGCTGCAGAAGCAATACACGAGCTCGATCTGCTACCACTGCGACACCTGGAATGGATGGGCCAACTTACCTTGTTTGAGAGGTCCGCATCGCTAACTGCAAAATCACCGCCAGATGACACGTCCCAACAGAAGAACACCTAAAGGGCGAAGTAAGGTGGAGAAGAGGGAAACGCACAGGCTCGTCCACAGACACAGTCCGATTACCCACAGAACTGCCACCGACGAAATGATGCCACAACAGTTGCATAATTATTTAAAAGAATATTTACTCAGCAAACAAAGGGGCAAGAAAAATATAATTTAACAAAATCATAAAAGGGAACTCTATTGCCACAACAACCTCTCTCTGGTGATGCACATGGCTTAAGGCCAAAACAAGGCAATTACCTAAGAAAATTAGATAAGGCTTTACATGCAAGTTTGCTGAACCAAAACGAAAACATTTAATTTTAAAATTAAAATAATAAAGCCCAAAAGATAGAAAACCAGAATACAGGTATTACCAAATGAGAAAGGGCTTGATAATTTACTAAGGTACGCAATACCGACCCGACATGCAGACATCAAGGCCACGAAGAAAAACGAAAAGTAAACAAAATTTAATAAAATAAAATTAATTCACAAAACTAAAACTTTCATGACGAAAGAAAACTCAGGAACACTCACAAAAACACAAAGTTAAACCAATAAGATTAACAGAAAAACATACTGATCTACCAGCACAACACGTTTGAGTGTCCCGCTCGACGCCTAGAGAACTACACTCCACAGACCAGAATGCACTCGGGCAAAACAAAAAACAAACATGGCCACCAAATAGACGACCGCATGTCCAGTCGAATTACGGCAAACAATTACCTTTTTTAAATTTAAACGACACCAGAGAGAACAGAAAGGGAGGAAAGAATTACGCCTTAACACTATTGACACGAGGCAATTTAGGCTGCAACGGATCGTAAATCAAATTAATAATAGAGCAATCTCTAATATTACCAAAAGAAAATAAACTAAAAATAAAAAATAAAAATTTACCAGGTACGATAACTGGGTACGTGCCTCCGGAAGGCACAGAAAAAGGAAATATTTACATGACAGGTAACATTAACAAACAGAAATATTAGGCCTGGAACACGAAATAAAATACAGAATAAAAACATAAATATATGGCCAATAACGGAGCTCCCATAACAATATATATATATATATATTAAATAATAACGTACCTTAAAATCCTTCCTCAATGGAGACACAAGGAAACAAAATACTAACACATTTTAAATAATGTAAAAAATATGAACTGCCTCAATATGGCTGCGTTAGCACACACATCCCGCTTCGATCACCCACGAGGCTTTTCTTCTTGTAGCCCGTAAAATAAACAGATCACACGTCATCTTCAAGGCAAGTTAAGGAATTATAGCCTAGGAGCACACGCATTTCCTTTTTTTTAATATATCCATATTTCATAGAGGCTAGGGGCCAATCCCCCAGCAGCGGCGATACCTTTCATGACCAACTAGCTTGTTGCTTTCTTGACGACAGACTCTCAAGATGCCAAGATGGCGGAGATTCCAAAGTCAAAGGCCGCAGTGCATTAATGTTAATTGAAATTGTCCAATCACAGATTGACACATCAAGTAACAATGTGCAGATTATATAATTATTTTGGCAGCATGATGTATATATAGTCTTTTGTTCAATGACGTAGAATACAATATCCTTCAAATATCTTTCGATTAGACGATATCAGAAGACACCACTCACACACTCTAGCGGTCGAAGATACAACTCCGGCTATAGGAGCCGATAGATGCTGCCACCTCGAGTTCATAAGCCCAACCAAGCCATCTGGGCGGGCGTTTCAAAGGTTGGGAACACACATGTAGATGTAGGGGAGATACATTTTTAATAACGTTGGGACGGGCTGCACGTAACATATATCATCACTGCTATGATTTCAAAAAAAAAAACAGAAAACAAGCATTTATGTTTTTGTTTTTGTTTATTCAAAACGTACCATACATCGATGATTGTTTTTTCCTTCATAAATCAAATATACAGGTTGACTACTTGTTTTGATATCTTCAAAAACATCATCAGGCAAGTCATCGAAACGTAAAGGAAGAACAATTTCAAACTCTTCACAAATGCAAAGAGCGCGGATTCTAAATTTAGTGTTTATTTTTTATTCTATGAATACGAACAGGTGTATGAATAGGCATGTCGCTCATCTTCTTGAGTTCAAGACCACCGGCTTGACCGATTGCATTCAAACCTTCCATGATAATCTATAAACAAAAAAACACAACTATGACACTCTAGTCTCAACATTGTTACAACAACAATAACAAGTTGTTTTAACACGGATTTGTAAACTAGCATAGTCCGTGGCATCTAGTTGTCAACATTGACACTGGATAGAACGTTTAATCAAATCACGAATGGTCAAGTCGTTTTTTATAACATGGATTCGCAAAATAGTATTGTCAATGACATCTAGTTGTCAACATTAACATTGAATAAAGCGTTAATCAAATTATAAATGGTCAAGTTGTTTCAACACGGATTCCCAAAATAGTATTGCCAGTAGCATCTAGTCATGAACATGAATACTAAACAGAGTGTTAATCAAATCACAAATGGTTAAGTTGTTTTAACACTGATCTGCAAACATGCATTGTCAGGTGGCATCTAGTTATTAACATTGACACAGGATAGAACGTTTAATCAAATCATAAATGGTCTAGTTATTTTAACATGGATTCGCAAAATAGTATTGTCAATGACATCTAGTTGTCAACATTAACATTATATAAAGCGTTTATCAAATTATAAATGGTCAAGTTGTTTCAAGACGGATTCCCAAAATAGTATTGCCCGTAGCATCTAGTAATGAACATGAATACTAAATAGAGTGTTAATCAAATCACAAATGGTTAAGTTGTTGTAACACTGATTTGCAAACATGCATTGTAGGGTGGCATCTAGTTATCAACATTGACACTGGATTGAATGTTTAATCAAATCATAAATGGTCTAGTTGTTTTAACATGGATTCGTAAAAATAGTATTGTCAATGGCATCTAGTTGTCTACATCGACGTTGAATAAAGCGTTAATCAAATTACAAATGGTCAAGTTGTTTCAACACGGATTCACAAAAATAGTATTGCCATCGTAGTCTTAAGTTAGGAGCCATCGCTGCATTTGCCTGGAGTACAGTAGAAATGAGAAAGCCTGAATGACTGAGTGGGAATCAAACCCTCCTCTTCTCAGCTTTACCTCACGAGTCTGAGCGTACCTCGTTCCAGCCCTCACATCTGAATTTTATTTTGCACATCGGGAATTGAATCCACACCTCTAGGGTGATAACCAAGAACGCTAGCCGCTACACCACGAGGTGTAGATTACAAATGATCAAGTTGTTTCAACACGAATTCATAAAATAGTATTGTCATCGTAGCCTTAAGTTAGGAACCATCCCTGCATTTGCCTGGAGTACAGTAGAAATGAGAAAGCCAGAATGATTGAGTGGGAATCGAACCCTCCTCTTCTCAGTTTTACCTCACGACTCTGAGTGTACCTCGTTCCAGCCCTCTCATCAGATTTTTATTTTGCACATGGGGAATCGAACCCACACTTCTAGGGTGATAACCAAGAACGCTAGCCGCTACACCACGAGGTGTAGATTACAAATGGTCAAGTTGTTTCAACACGGATTCACAAAATAGTATTGCCATCATAGCCTTAAGTTAGAAGCCATGACTGATTGGAAATCGAACCCTCCTATTCTCAGTTTTACCTCACGAGTCTGAGTGTACCTCGTTCCAGCCATCGCATCAAAATTTTATTTTGCACATCGGGAATCAAACCCACACCTCTAGGGTGATAACCAAGAATGCTAGCCGCTACACCACGAGGTCTAGATTCCAAATGGTCAAGTTGTTTCAACACGGATTCACAAAATAGTATTGCCATCATAGCCTTAATTTAGGAGCCATGACTGAGTGGAAATCGAACCCTCCTCTTCTCAGTTTTACCTCACGAGTCTGAGTGTACCTCGTTCCAGCTCTTGCATCAGAATTTTATTTTGCACATCGGGAATCGAACCTACACCTCTAGGGTGATAACCAAGAACGCTAGCCGCTACACCACGAGGTGTAGATTACAAATGGTTAAGTTGTTTCAACACGGATTCACAAAATAGTATTGTCATTTTAGCCTTAGGTTAGGAACCATCCCAGCATTTGCCTGGAGTACAGTAGAAATGAGAAAGCCAGAATGACTGGGTGGAAATCGAACCCTCCTCTTCTCAGTTTTACCTCACGAGTCTGAATGTACCTCGTTCCAGCCCTCGCATTAGAATTTTATTTTGCACATCGGGAATCAAATCCACACCTCTAGGGTGATAACCAATAACGCTAGCCACTACACCACGAGGTGTAGATTATAAATGGTCAAGTTGTTTCAACACGGATTCACAAAATAGTATTGCCATTGTAGCCTCAAGTTAGGAACCATCCCTGCATTTGCCTGGAGTACAATGGAAATGAGAAGCCTGAATGATTGAGTGGGATTTAAACCCTCCTCTTCTCAGTTTTACCTCACGAGTCTGAGTGTATCTCGTTCCAGCCCTCACATCAGAATTTTATTTTGCACATCGGGAATCGAACCCACACCTCTAGGGTGATAACCAAGAACGCTAGCCGCTACACCACGAGGTGTAGATTACAAATGGTCAAGTTGCTTCAACACGGATTCACAAAATAGTATTGTCATCGTAGCCTTAAGTTAGAAACCATCTCTGCATTTGCCTGGAGTAAAGTAAAAAATGAGAAGCCAGAATGATTGAGTGGGCAGTTTTCATTAGCTCAAGGTCGCGCTACATGCATGCAAGCAGTTGTGTATCAAGTTTCTCGCTAGATCCGCACAACTCGTTGAACGTGGGTTAGCAATCACAGGGCCTCAGCTGTGTTTGGCATAAGTTGTTTCAACACAGATTCACAAAGTAGTATTGTCATCGTAGCCTTAAGTTAGAAACCATCCCTGCATTTGCCTGGAGTACAGTCGAAATGAGAGAGCCAGAATGACTAAGTGGAAATCGAACCCTCCTCTTCTCAGTTTTACCTCACGAGTCTGAGTGTACCTCATTCAAGCCCTCACATCATAATTTTATTTTGCATATCGGGAATCGAACCCACACCTCTAGAGTGATAATCTAGAACGCTAGCCGCTACACCACGAGGTGTAGAGTGGAGGAAACTAACTACAGTAGTTCAATGTTAATCCTATTAAAGAAGCTTTTCAGTCGGTCTTATCGAGGGCTGGCATGCAACGAATATTTAAAGTATACGAGTAGCTATGCTTGCAAGCAATCTATGAATTTTCAAACTTGTTTTGTCAATGGCATCCAGTCATGTACATGAACACTGGATAAAATGGTCAAGTCGTTTTAACACGGATTTTCAAACTTGTATTGTCAGTGGCATCAAATTAAAGGAGGTACTCACCTTTAATTATAACCGTTGTTGCCAACTGGATTAGGTATAACCAATTATCTGTAAATAAATAAACCAATCAATCAATCAATCCATGACATACACATTGATTTATATTTAAACTGTTTAAAAAGTTTAATCTAATAAATACATACCTCACAAATAGTTTTCTTTTTGCTCCAAGTAACGCCACTGCTTTCTTAAGTTGTTTGTCATAAATGATAAGACTGCAGCATTAATTGCCGTTAATGAGAGACTAATGAATGTCGATGATAGCTATGACCTTGCATTTATAGTGTTCAATATTGCAAGTTTGCAAAAAACAATTTACAGGACATGGCATGTCAAACGGAAATGACATTCAAAATAAGATTTCCGTTTTCAATTATCTGCAATATCAGCTTTTTTTCAAACACAATAGCTTGTAATGCAATACCACATCCTGTTTCAAGATCTCGGCTATTAGTTAACTGTTGCTAAGTGATGGAATAAAGAAACTGTATTACCTAGTTCATCCTTTACAAAATCTGAGGGGTCACATTGGCAATCACAAGGTCCTAGCTATGTCTAGCATTGTTTGTACATGCTTGTATCAAAACTCATCTCTATTTTCTATCCTGTTAACCTGGGATTGAAAGAGTGAAATGATTTGGCGAGGAAGTGAAAAGGAGGCGGCCGTGGCCATTCAGTAGGTATCATCTAAGCATTTTATTCAAATACAAAGTGGAAAACCACTGAAAACCACTTCAAGAATGGTGGAATTCATACATGTGGCTCAGAGACTTGGTGTATGCCACTCGCATTTTAAAGCCTCTATGGCTTAGGCAAAAGCATGCCAGTCTCTCACTACTGAGTCCATAGTTCAAATCCCAGTCACTCCATGCGAGATTTGTGCTGAACAAAGCTATGAGATACAGTTTTTCTTTCTCTGGCAATGACAGTTTTCCCCTGTCGTCATTTCATTCTAGCAAGGATACTGCCGTGGCATTATGGTAGGTATCATTACAGCATTTTGCTCAAAGACAATGTGAGAAATCACTGAAAACCACTTCAAGAATAGCTAAAGTGTGAATCGAATTCTCTCTACTCATTTGGGTCTAGGCTAAAGCTGATTAGACCTCGTTCCAATTCTCATACCACTTTATAAATTTCTTGACAGAGCCGGGAATCAAACCCAGAATCTTTGGGAGCGCCAGCTAATCATGCTAACTTGTGCTGAACAAAGCGATGATATATAGTATTTTCCTTTCTCCGGCAATACAGTTCCCCCTGTCGGCATTTCATTCTAGCAAGGAGACTGCCGTGGCCTTATGGTATCATAACAGCATTTTGCTCAAAGACAATGTGAGAAATCACTGAAAACCACTTCAAGAATAGCTAAAGTGTGAATCGAATTCTCTCTACTAATTTGGGTCTAGGCTAAAGCTGAGTAGACCTCGTTTCAATTCTCATACAACTTTTAAATTTCTTGAGAGAGTCGGGAATTAAACCCAGAACCTCTGGGGGAGCGCCAGCTAATCATGCTAATTTGTGCTTAACAAAGTGATGAGATATAGTTTTTTATTTTCTCCGGCAATGACAGTTTCCCCCTGTCGTCATTTCATTCTAGCAAGGAGACTGCTGTGGTTTTATGGTAGGTATCATTACAGCATTTTGCTCAAAGACAATGTGAGAAATCCCTGAAAACCACTTCAAGAATAGCTAAAGTGTGTGAATCGAATTCTCTCTACTCATTTGGGTCTAGGCTGAAGCTGAGTAGACCTCGTTCCAATTCTCATACCACTTTTTAAATTTCTTGACAGAACCGGGAATCAAACCCAGAACCTCTGGGGAGCACCAGCTAATGCTGCTAACCGCTACGCTAATAGTTTTTTCCTTTCTCCGGCAATGACAGTTTCCCCTGTCGTCATTTCATTCTAGCAAGGAGACTGCTGTGGCCTTATGGTATCATAACAGCATTTTGCTCAAAGACAATGTGAGAAATCACTGAAAACGACTTCAAGAATAGCTAAAGTGTGTGAATCGAATTCTCTCTACTCATTTGGGTCCAGGCTAAAGCTGAGTAGACCTCGTTCCAATTCTCATACCACTTTTTAAATTTCTTGACAGAGCCGGGAATCAAACCCAGAACCTCTGGGGAGCGCCAGTTAATCATGCTAACCACTAAGCTACAAAAGTGATTCAGGAGTGACTTCTCTTAAAACGTGTTTTCATGATTTTTCCATTTTCACCACCAGGCGAATGCCAAGACTATTCCTTTTCAATAGATTGACAGTTGATTTCAGTTTAATATCCAATAATTCACATAGCAGTACATACATGCAATCTAACATGTACCATGTTTAGAGAATGTACAATTTAACAGTGTCATCATGCTAGACTTGCAGTTTTCATTATCTCAAGGTCGCGCTACATGCATGCGAGCGGGCAGTTGTGTATCATGTTTCTCGCCAAGAGCTTACATCTCGTTGAACGTGCGTAAGCAATCACAGGGCCTCAGCGGTGTTCGGCATTGCTTTCACTTACGTGTACCGGGCTCCTCTCAATCTTATTTCCTGTCTACCTCACTTGGTTAACTCTTGTTCTCTTCCAATATCAAGCTACACCGGTTTTTCCACTGTCACTATTGCATTCTAGGGTGATAATCAAGAACTTTAGCCGCTACACCACGAGGTGTAGAGTGGAGGAAACCAACTAGTTCAATGTTAATCCTATTAAAAAAGCTTTTCAGTCAGTCAACGGAAATTGCGCCTAATGTAATTGGATTAGGCAACACTGGAAAATGGCTTCTATCACTACAATGTTAATCCCCTAAACTTATCTGACGTCACCAGGAAAGTAGGCTATGAATCAACATTTTTGGAATTTTGAAAAAAAAAAAAAAGAGGGTGTCAGCCTCGACACCTCATTTGTAAAACTCCGACCATGCATTCGGGAGATATCGGCTTTGCCAGGTTAGTAGGTAACGTCACTAGGAAAGTAGGCTATGGGTCAACATTTTTGGAATTTGAGAAAAAGGGGGTGTCAGCCTCGACACCTCATTCGTCAAAATCCGACCTTGCATTCGGGAGATATCGGCTTTGCCAGGTTAGTAGGTGACGTCACCATGAAAGTAGGCTATGGGTCAACATTTTTGGAATTTCGGAAAAAGGGGGTGTCTGCCTCGACACCTCATTCGTCAAATTCCGACCATGTGTTCGGTTTGGAATTTTTGATTACACCTCGTTGCAAAGTCACCAGGAAAGTAGGCTATGGGTCAACATTTTTGGAATTTTGGAAAAATCAGCCTCGACACCTCATTTATCAAAATCCAACCATGCGTTCGGTTTGGAATTTTTGATTACACCTCGTTGCAAAGTCACCAGGAAAGTAGGCTATGGATTAACATTTTTGGAACTTTTCGAACACACGTCGTAGGTGAGGTTAGGTGAGAATAGGTTAGTTAAGCCATGGCCGCCATTTTGGTTAGACGCCATTTTGGTTAGCCGCCATATTGGTTAGTGGAAAGTAGGCCGTTGCGAAGTCACCAGGAAAGTAGGCTATGGATTAACATTTTGAAACTTTTTCTAAAATCTAAAATCTAATACATGGCCGCCATTTTGGTTAGCCGCCATTTTGGTTAGTCGCCATTTTGGTTAGTGGAAATTAGGCTATGGATCAACATTTTTGATCACCCCTCGTTGTGATGTCACCCGGAAAGTAGGCTACGGATTAACTTTTTGTTTACACCTCGTAGGTGACGTCACCAGGAAAGTAGGCTATGGGTTAACATTTTGGAACTTCTTGATCACCCCTCGTAAGTGAGGTTAGGTTAGGCTAGGTTAGTTATGCTATAGCCGTAACGTCATGGTCGCCATCTTGTGCGACGTCATGACGACGTCATGACCATGTAACGTCATGGCAACGTCATGACCGTGTGACGTTATGGTGACATCATGGTCTCCATCTTGTGTGAGGTGACGTCATGGCCACCATCTTGGATGACGTCACGGTGACGTCGTGACCGCCATCTTGGATGATGTCATGGCAGCCATCTTCGGTGACGTCACCAGGAAAGTAGGCTACTATTTAGAATCTGTACAGCCCCCCTACTACTATCAAATGGATTTCATCCAAATTTGGCACGATAATAGATCATAATATTTTAGATAAATTCTGTGCAAAATATATATGGCATTGTTGCCAACATGATTTTACGCGTGCTGATAATTTTATTCAATATCTAACTGCATGTGACGTCCATATTATCAATTGAACTTCAACCAAATTTTGTATGTGCATTCTATACCATAAGAGATGGATTAAAGAATATATTCAGTGTCGCAAGGGATGCCAACTGTAGTGCTCTATTAGGCTACACTATTTCAGGTATACTTCGAACTAATTAGAAAAGTCAGTATTACCAACTTAATCGTCATTAATCTAGATGAAATCATTGGCATGAATCTTAAATTTAACGAAAAGTAGGCTATTTAGTTCATCACGGAACTACTTGTTTAGTTTTAATATTGAAGTCGTAGTAGAGCACTTAAAACATTTAGGAAGTGAATTCATGGAAATTGCAAGATTGGATATGGAGATCAACAAGGCAATACAGTGTGGGAGTGTTCTATATCATCAGGTTCGGAGTTTAATTTGGGATAAGGACATACCACTGAAGACTAAAGAAGTGATGTACAAGACCTATTATTTACTAATAATGACGTATGGAGCAGACACTTGACCGATGACGAGGAGAGATGAAAGTAGAATACAGGCAGCCGAAATGAAATTCCTGAGGAGTGTGGTACAGAAGACTAGGAGAGAGAGAGTGAGGAATGAAGACATTTGAAAGGAAGTGAATGTACAGAAGCTGATGATAAGCTGGAGCAGAACAGATTGAGATGGTATGGACATGTGAAAAGGATGAATGATGAATGAATTCCGAAACAAGTGATGGAGAGACGGATGACTGGAAAGAGAGGACTAGGAAGACCTAGAGCACGGTGGATGGATTTGGTGAAGGACAGTGCGAGAGAACGAAACCTGGAGTGGAGCTCAGTGGTTGAGGAAGGATGATGGACAAACAGAGTAAAGTGAAGCGGTTTCATATTTGCTCCGATCCGGCTTGATCCGGTAATTGATAATAATAATAATAATAATAATAATAATAATAATAATAATAATAATAATAATAATAATAATAATAATAATAATAATAATATCGTATGGCCTCGGGTACCGGGTGCAAGCTTTTTTTTATTGGACCCCAAGAGGGCAGCTTGCATGTCAAATTTTGTTGTTCCTTGGAGTACTATGAAAGTCAAGGAGCTCGTTGACACTATAGCGCTTTCTAGTAGAGAAGGGAGGAACTTTTGTGTTGGCGGAAAATACCGAGATTAATTTTGCCATTATGAACACGGCCTACTGAATTCAAATGGGTTCTTTAACATGCCAACAACGTATGACATGCGTGTCGTAATTTTTGTCACCTTTCAAAAATCACTTACCATGGCCAGGAGCGAACCTGCAAGCTTGGGTTGGTAGTCCAAAACGATAACCACTCACCCACCGTGGCAAGTTACGGTAATCGATGATTATCATTATTGAAATTGAGCAACATATTCCGTTTGGGAAATGAGATTGTGGTATGAAGTTATCCTGGTTGGTGGAATTTTACCCCAACTAATAGCACTTTATTATGTTTTCACAAAGTGTGATAATCGCTGAAATATAGTTCAGTAACAGAGCTGTTTGAGAAAAACTAACAGTGGAGCTAACCGTGGTAACTTCTCTTTACCCTTCACCAGTAAGCGCTCCATGGAAAGAATGATATTGACCTTTTGACTTGTCGAGTGCATGTGAGTTAATTATCATCGTGTTGGAAATAACAAAAGCTTTGCCAACTGAACTGCGATGAAAAACATTACATCGGTTTCGAATGCAAATTTCTGATTACCATATCTTTTATCCATTTATGGGGAAGCTAATACGCTATCTATTGTACAGTACATAGTGTAATTAATTACTGGACTAGCATTAGATCGCAATCCAGTGCGCGCTTGTTACGCTTGGTCACTATTTAAAATTTATCTCGTTGTTTCAAATCCTAAAAATGTAATCTCCGTTTTGCAGGGGAAGAAACAGAACAAATTTTAACACAAAGCCCGGTACCATCAAAAACTAAATCGTTGTGAATATCTCCATGTATATAACAGGCTCGTTTAAAGAAGCCCTTTCCAACTAGTCCATTTGGGTGGGGCCGTACAGAGATACTTCAGTGCTTGGGTCTAATTAAGGCCAAACCACACGCAACGACTTGTCTGTGCAAATGTCTGCACAAATCAGATCGTTGTGTGTGGACCGGAAAACTGAGAACTGCGCAGAGGTTGGAGTGAGGGTTTGAGATGTGACTCTCAATTATCTGCTACAATCAGAGACAAGTCATCGCATGTCGATGCTCCTGTTCAAACATCGCCACAAATATCGTTTAATTTGCCTCGTTTTTGTGTGGTGGAATGATATCTCTCAAGGCCTGTTTTGACATAATGGATGTGAACCCCATGTCCCTGCATAGATTCTGCCAGTTGCTAGGAATCGTAATATTGGGACCAGTCTCTTATGTGGAGATATTGCTTTTCCTATGCAGGAGTTTAGTTTTGTGATATGAGGAATTACCAATTTTAACAAATTGTTTTATGTCCCAATGTCCTTTCGGAATTAATTTCGCCAGCCTTCAGGCTCACCTCGAAATTCACTCTTTGTTGGTCACGTCATAACTGTGAGATACATGCGTATTTCATGTCTTATTTTGCAAGCGGTGAGGTCGTTCCCACTGCCGTTATCAGTAGCTGCTTGCCATCATTCTAGGTATTAACAGACGGGGATTCCTGATTATTAGTTGTGACGTTTATTGTGAAACTTGTGTATGTATCTGAGAAAAACAGTGCAACCGATCGCGTAACATTTTGTGCGCGACCGACGGAGGGTTAAGAAAGCCAATGTGAGAATTGCTCCCATCTTAGTAGCCAACTTCTTGACTAAATTCTACGTCGCGCAGACTTATTTCTTTTATTAAGATTAATTCAATCAGCTGTCCACGCAAACGGGAGGAAAAAGCACCATCACTTTTTTCTTGTCACTCTTAAAACACAAGCCGTAACAAAGGACGTCAATTTATGCCGTCCTGCAGCTGAGCTGAACATATCGGATTTTAAAATTAGTTTCAAAAGATAGTTGGATTAGCTACCAGCATAATTATTCTAACACCAGTTGATGACAAGTACCGAATTACAATGACACCTGTACCTGTATGTTAAAGTCCGTCCATAGTCCTATACATTTTTTGCTGTGTGTTTCATCTCATGTCAATGACCACAAACAGACTGAACGCCAGTCGCACGCGTCAAGACAAGCTAATGATCAACATTATCGCATGTAAGTCACTTTCATTGTCAGCGTACTATGTTACAAAACCACAAACAGAATACACCCCATTAGTAAAGAATGAACGGGAAGGAACTGGAAAATGTTGCTCGTGTTCACTTCAAAAGGAACGAAGTTTGGAACATAATTTTTCATAAAGAAATTAAACCACCCAAGCATCTTCCCCTGAAGAAATAGCCTACGTTTCGTCCGAGTCCTTGGGGTTGAGTCGTTTCAGAAACCGTGACTGAAGGTTACTAACAGCTTCTCTTAATAAAATAACGCTAATACGAAATGTAAAATTGAGATATTTCACATTTCGGTTTACCATTCTATTTTGTCTTGAATTGTCTCTTCCAGTTTGCATAGCCTATTATATAAAAGTTTTCTTAATGGGGAAATAAAACGGATTGTTAATTTAAAAATCGTTATGCAAAGCGTCCTCAGTTTTTAAAATTCACGGTTATATTATACAAGTATTTCCGGTAGTAATAACAGAATAGCGTCAGTATTCATGCTTCTTTACGTTCCTTGTACAGACACATTCGCGTGACTGAAATGATTACGTCATCAGGCAGTGGGATGGGCTATAATATTGGTGCTATCTACTGTACCTTGTAATTATTAGCTAGGAAATCACCCTAATATTTCATAATCTCCAGTAACTTTAATTTCCCGGCACAAAGAATACGATAAGTGCAGTTAAAATTACTGTCCAGTAAAAATAAAAACTGTCATTGTAATTTAGCGAATATTAGCCAATTTTCATGATGTGACATAAATGCGTCTGTCGATTCATCTATCTATTCAACTTCGTGATAACTTTCTAAGCTCGATCCCAACTGTGATTTTCCAGTTTCGTTGTTACCAATCCAGCGTGAAATAGTTATCTTGTATCTTGGTGATAGAGGACTATAAAATAAGTTCACATATGCGCCTTTCAGAAACGTGATATGCACAAAACCTACATGGTGGGCACGTAAACAGCAAAACATAATAATTAAGTTGACTTTTCTGATCACCTAATCACCCAACTCTAGTGAAACGTGGAAGAGCAAATATTTATTTAGAACTAAATATATTGGTGTACTAAGTAATTTCATGGGTTTTAAAAATTCAAGATGATGGCTACACAGCATTTTAAGCAATTCGTGTCTACTATTCAAGAGATCGAGGCGAAACTTATATAATGAACTACTGAGATTATATTCATCTACTGGTACCGCACATAAAGCTATAGCTTCCATTTAATAAATTATAGATGGCGTGCATGTTCATTCCTAAGAGTTGATTTTTTTTACTCGGCACAACATTATCTGATCTCTGTGAAACTTTGTATAATGGACCAATGCCATGAATTAAATATAGCACACATTTTAACACTTGTTCCTCGTTGTCTGTTGAAATGTGACAAAAAGCAGAGCGAAGAAACCAAATGTCTTGGTGTATGATTCTACAGTGATATATTCATAAATTTAAGATAGCGTCTGTACGAAATATTAGAAACACATTTCTCGTGTTTTATTGAAGGCCTCGGAGTGAAAGAGGAATCACAACCGCAACCTGCGGGCCTGGAATAAGTAGTGAAGCTTATGCTGTGACACGGGAGCACTGAAACAATCCATTTGGCACACAGAAGATGAGTGCAAATTTAGAGCCTACTAACATGATCTCGAAGACTTTCTCAACATTGCACAATCGAGCCTTGATTGGATAGCTGGTTGAAGGTTAGACTGTAATTATTTGCCTTTGTTGTTCAATATTGTACTGTTTTACATTTGTAACAATTTTCCGTCCATGACTAATGGGATACATTGAATAATTAAATTGGATATGTATCCTTACCTGCATAACAACTATACTACAGTATTTCTGTCGAGTTATAATTGAAAATGTGATCGCAGACGCGATTCGAACCCGAATCTCCTGCTCTCCGGCTATGTGCCTCCAACCACGAGACGACACACTTCTTTTTTATTTATGGCCAATGGCCATGTATTAGCCTACTTTCGATTTTTGCAAAAAATGAAAGTAGACTTATGAGATCAACACAGGGCGAAAAAAGTGTGTCTGTCTGTGTGTGTGTATGTGTGTGTGTGAGTCTGTGTGTGTGTATGTGTGTGTGTGAGTCTGTGTGTGTGTGTGTGTCTGTGTGTGTGTGTGTGTGAGTGTGTGTACTCTGAATGTCTGTCCCCCCCCTATCAATTCGAACACGGTGAATGCGAATTGAACGAAATTTGGTACAAAGGTAGCACTAGCAAAGGACACCTCAGTGTCATGTTTTATATCGCCGCCATCTTTACCAAAACTGAATGGCGGCCACTCAAACGTTCAAAACGTAAAATCAAATAACGACTAACCAAATCATCCGATCTCTACCAAGTATGGTAACAACATACCTTCGTATAGGATGCGTCTTGTGACCAAACTACAAGGTCGTCCGCCATACCATTTCAGGATGGCGGCCGTGCGAATTATGCAAACTTTATAATCCATATCATGGGACCCACCAGTTCCGATTATCGAGCCGAGAATCGTTTTAACTGTTCTAAAGGAAGAGGCACGTTCGAAATTAAAAGTTTATTTTGTAATACTATAGTGCAGACGTGATTTTAAAAAGCTGAGCTGATTCAGTTATAAGACAAGATGGCAGCGGATATCTTGTGCCTGACTTATATTTCACTAAATTGAGTATTGCATGCAATATAGCGTACTGATACAAAATAAATAAACTTTGTATGAAATGCTATATATAAATAATATACTCCAGTGATGAAATCGTTTAGTATAAATCATTATTTGCTAACAAGTTCTATGTAAGTCATTTTATATAGAACGATATTCGTTGACACAATTAGCTCAGTGGTAGAGCGTTAGCCTGTCGCTCAAATGCCTATGGTTCAAACCCGATCAGAGCTAGGTTTTTTGCTTGAAATGTTATATGTTTATTGTTTTGTAATGACTCAGATGTTTTAAAATTAAGCGTTATATTGTGCATATTATGGTGTAAAATATATATTTAACTAAAACATAATTCGCCAGCAGATTTACTCGAGACATCTAGCTGCCAAAAAGGTAACTAGATTAACTTCCAGATTTAATTGAAAAGTTTCTTCTTCTGGCCGCTAGAATGCACTCGCTCTGTTAGGATTATATTGTTCGATATTTCACCACTAGATGTCACGACTAGTCTACGTGGGGCTCCATTGATTACTACACCATTGGCATTCTATGCGCATCGAATTTGAAGAATGACAAGATGATACTACGATACATTTTTACTTTTTATTTTAAAGGGTTTGTAACAGCCTATTTTGCGTTACTTGAAAATGTTATTTGAAGTAAAGAACAAAACGATTTCACATAGTTGGTGTTAGTTCAGGTTATTAATTACTACTTTTATTTCAGGCAAATAGCAATCGAAAATATCCACATAGATTGTATACACACGTCTCTGTAGGGTCATGGAAAGATTTGTTAATTCAATTAGGGTTGTGAAAGCCATGCACAACCAGACGTGTAAAGACATGCCTCAACTCAAAGTTGGATGTAGCCCACGGCAGGTCGTATATGTAATAATAATAATAATAATAATAATAATAATAATGTTATTGGTTTTACATCCCTTTTAACTACTGCTGCTTTTAGAGACACCGGGGTGCCGGAATTTTGGCCCGAAGGGGATCTTTAACGTGCCAGTAAATATACTGACACGGCTCCCTCGCATTTGTGCACCCTCAAATGCCAGCTGACTGCGCCAGGATACGAACCTGCAACCTAGGGCCCAGCAAGCGAGAACGTTACCGCTGAGCCACGCAGCCAGTCCGGTCGATTATGTCTCCAGATCCATAACATTCTTGATATACTTCTTATCTTTCTTTCTTCAATGATGGTAGCAGTTTTTATCTAGGTTGTGGCGTTTGGTAGAGGTAAATCGTTTCTAAGGTCTTCAACAAAGAATAGTTCTATTATACTCTTTGATAATAACAACGAGTTATAACTATACTCATACATTTAGGAGAAAGTAGGCTATATGTTCTTTACTGAACATCTTGTTTTTCTTTTCTTTTCAGGACGGGTCAGGGGAGGGATTATGTTTGACGACACACTTTTGAGTCTTAGAAGGAGAGAGGCTTTACAACTCCCCTGTTTACTAACTTAGTTGAATAATTCACATTTTGTTGTTTTTATTGCTGTCTCAATATTGTGGGCTTGAGTTATCTTTGGTTATCACCCCCGAATACTTGAGTGTGTATGGCATTTGTTTGTTATCTTGTGTTATTGTGGTGACTGGAACACTGCGTGTAATTGTAATTAGTAGAGTCTAGGATTGAGGTACGCGCCCTCGGAGTTGAAATAAGAGATTATTTATATGAAATAAATATAGAAATCCCGGAGACGGAACAGACTCAGGATGGAAGGTGTTATCGGCAAACTGCACTCGTGGAGCGCGCCCTGGTTTGAGTGTCGTTACAACTACCAGCAAGAGAGTTCTTGCCAGAGAGACAGAGTGGCAGCCCGTCTGTTCCCTGATTAATGCATTCCGCTGTGTGAGCTCAAACAGCGCCAAGCACATGTTAAGATGCACGCTTGAGTTCGCGCCAAGAAAGAGAAGATGGGGGAATAAATGAAACTTTGACTAGATGTTTAACGCTTATTTTATCAAGAAGTGCTGGAATATTGAGGCAATTGAAATATTAATACAAAGAGAGAAGAATTACCAACAACATGATTAGTTGTACACCAGAGCACGAAACGCCAAACATAGAAAATGTCTAATAAAGTGCTTATCACAGTACATCTTCCGTGGTGGTTGGTTGGTTCCTCAGTTTAGGGGCTGCGATAGCTCGGTCATGTAGCCCCGTGTGCATTGGGTGTGTGTAGAATCTGTCTGATAACCCGTGTTTATTGTGTGTGTTATCTGTAATTCAGGTAAGGACTGCAGACGATCAATTTCAAGTAGTTCCTACTTTTGCTAACAAATTCTACCGTCAACAACGCTTAGCTGTGAACTTGGCTACTAGATGCCACTGCAACTGGCACCTGGCGGCGAACGTTCGAAGTTAATCGAGTATTAATCAAATCTAATCTACAAATTTAGCTTCACACAATATTGTAGTTAGTAGAAGTTTTTTTACATGCCATAAATCTGACATGGGCCCACCGGTTTATTTTCCCCCTCCGAAGAAAGGCATAGGTTACTGAGGGATTTTAACGCTCTTAAAAAATGCGACGACTTCGGCCGGGTTTGAACCCGTGATCTTGGGCATAGAAGCTCAGTATGCTACTAACTACGCCACCGATGCCGCTCAACTTCCGTGAAAATTGATATAGGAGGATTCACTGGCATGTGCATGGTTTTACAGTATGCAGTATGTATTCAATACGTTCACTTCCACGACGTAATTCCTTCTTGACGCCAGTGGCGGCTGGCGGATAGTTATCCTGGGTGGTGCACTATTTTCAATTTGGATGGGGGGGGGGGGGGGGAGGGGTAGAGTAAAATACTGCATTATATCTGAGAAAAAATGGGGGGGGGACTTAATTGGATGACATGTTTCGATGGTCAAGCGATCATCATCAGATCCTGCTTACGTAGGCTTTATTAATGTGCGATCTTCGTGTATTACACTTATGCACAAATATATCTGTTGTTAGGAAGTATAGGACTCTATGTCCATTGTTCTCCAAAACGGGTTTATTATCACAATTGTATGGATTTCCCCCCTCTATACATAGGTATACAACACCATGTCCTACATCAAGAGTTGGACAAGTTACACGCTCTGAACGGATTACCAAGTCCACTTTCACTTAGGCCGCTAACCTAGACGTTAGGCCTCTTAAAACAACACTTATCATTATCAAACACTTTCACTTAGAGGTACATAACACCATCTAGTCTTAGTGTTGTATACTTCTGCACAGTATGGTGGATTTTGCGTGAACTAAAGAAACACAGTTAAAATTTTGTTACGAAAATGCTACAAACGGGCGAGAAAATTAAGGGAGAACTGAGTAAAACATCTTCAAACTGCTCTCCTGTAAAATTTAGTAAATGTGGCATAGTGCCTACACTTTAGGTTATAAACGTTTGTAAAAACTTGTGAAACGTGTCAATCATATTTACATATATTATTATTATTACTCATTCGGTTTGAAGCACCTCCATTTTTATCACCTTGTTATTAATGTAACCTGTGAACTATTGAATTATTATTGGGATTTTTATTTATTTATCGTATGGCTTTTAGTGCCAGGAGTGTCCGAGGACATGTTCGGCTCGCCTGAGTGTGTAGCTGCTTCGAGCGGACACCCCTAGGGTGAGCTACAAGTTCCGTTCAATTTCAAGTAGTTCCAACTTTCGCTACCAGATGTCACTGATACATAGTGGTGAATGTTGGAACTTTGATAGATAGTTCCAACGAAATCTAACCTAGAAATTTAGCTTCACACAAGTTTAGTCCGTGGAAGGATCTTTTGCATGCCATAAATCTATGATATGGGACCGCCGGCTTTACTTCCCCTATGAAAAAAGGCATACTGAAGGATTTGAACGCTCTTAAAAAATACGACGACTTCGGCCGAGTTTGAACCCGCTATCTTGGGCACAGCCACCGAAGCCGCTTATTATTGTGATGAACTTCAGGAATGACGTTGTCTACACTATTTTGTTATTTATAATAATTCTAATTCAACCATATTTAAGTGGTGGCCTATTGTAATGTGGTTAGCTTGTCAATGTGGCAATGCACTAGCGTGGAATATGGTTATGTAAACTCGACTGGTATTTGAAATCTGAGTCCTATACGGTATCCGCTCTTTCTCTCTGCTCACCTCGGACTGGTGGCTGCGACCTCCGTTAGCTTCATATTTAGAATATAGTGGCAGCACCTACTTGTTATTCTGTGGACTGTGTTACTATACGCTACGTCCAAGTGCTGTCCGCCCCATCTGTTGATTTTTTAAAACCTTGCTTGATGTAATTAGTTTGTGTAGACTTGAGGATGTGAGTGCAGTCAGGATTCGAACCCGTATCTCCTGTTGTTCAGGCAGTTGCATTTGGCCACTTTCACCAATGTGACGGCGCTCCGACTGTGCCATATTATCGAGTCTTAAAGGAAGAGCGCTGTTGTAGTAGCTTTCGGAATGACGTAGGATAGATGTGACAGGAGAGATATGTTTTAAAGTTTCATGAATCTCAAGTCAGGTTCAGATTTTGGGGCGTAGAGGGCTCTGTGAGTTTCATGTCCACTTCACAGTTGAGCTTATGTAATATCTCATGGGAAGGGCTGTACTGGTTTCACCTTAGCTACCTGGTTTGTATTTGGAATGTACAATATCGAACATCACACAAATATTATTGAATTCCTTCTCCACATCATCCCGCGTCCTATACTGGCAAATCGAAATACGAGTGATAACGATATTGCTGATATTACGGTACAGAATGAAATTCTTCCAGGATATTTTGAATAGCACTATATTACTATAAATACTTTGAAGAGAATTCTTCAACTTATATCAACATTCTTCGATCTAGGGAGGACAACAGAAACGCTTCAAAAACATTTTGAAATCCAATTTAACGAAATGTCTACTCGACACGGACAAATGGGAGACTACTGCATCAAATCGTCAGGCATGGCGTCGCCTCGTCCACCATGGTCCCCAATGTTTCGAACAACATCGGCGAAGACGTGAAACTGATAAGGAAAGTGCGTGAGGATTACAGGAGGATCAGCCCTCAAGAATCAGTGGCTGCTCCAAACAACGAGCATCACTACTGTGGAAGAGTTTGTGTTTCCAGGGTTGGACTACAGTCATCTAAGAACTCACCTCTGACAGACAATCTTGCTCAAAAAGGAGTGGTAAATTAACAAAAGGAAAATGTAGCCCCCAGGAGCTCACAACTAGTGGGAGGTGAGTTAAGCGACCGCGGGGCTCCAGCTGAGTCCAGCTTTTATCTGGTATCCTTCCTGTTTACCTTCATTGGTCATCTCTTGTTTTCTTTTGACTCCAACTGTATTAGGGTACCTGAGGCTTAAGGTGTCCTTCATTTTATCACCCTAATTGGCCCTCTTCTCATATTTCCTGATACCCTCATTCTTCGAGGGGTCTGGCCTCTTCTTTTCATTTCATAATATCTCCTGCCAGCTGCTCAAGGACCAAAGAGAAGCAAGGTGTGAGTAGCCTCAGCACTTATGCTGAATCATGGTTAGTGCTACATACTCAAGGGCTCACGGCCGGTGATTCCTGAGCTGGGTCCGTATTTCACCTTTTTCTGTTGCTTTTGGGGTGGACCCTCTCCTCTCTCACTCTATCCTATCTGCCTTTCATGGCTCTTCATTTATCCGACTCCCTCAGTCCTAGTTCTTTGAGGGTTTTCTTCTCTTACATAACTTAGCAGTAAGTTGTAGTTAGTTTTAGTTTTCATTCCATCATTATTTTTCATTATCATCCAAACCATTAGTAGTTCCAACTTTGGCTGCCGGAGATGCCACAGTCACTGACACCTAGCGGCGAACGTTGGAACTTGATAGAACGTTTCTAACCAAATAAACTACAAATTTAGCTCAATACTACCAATTGTAGTGGTAGATTCTTTTACATGCCATAAATCTATGATATGGGCCCGTCGGCTTTACTTCCCCTCCGAAAGAAGGCATACTGAAGGATTTTAACGCTCTTAAAGATCCGACAACTACGGACGGGTTTGAATTCGTGATCTTGGGCATAGCAGTGTGTTATTATTAGGCTATTATTATTATCATCTTCATTAAATGCATACAGGGTGAATTTGTATAAATAGATACTGGCAGACCCTGTGTTCCAAGAACTGAGTAATAATTTGTTTGAAAATCGTATTACTCCAAGATAAAGGTGTCTTATACAAACAGGGCGCAGCGGTCAAGCTGTTGGCCTCTCACCAAGATGGACCGGGTTCGTTCCCGGTCAATGCATGTGATATTTTCGAAGTGAATTGCCATGTCCTGTGGTTCAAATTCCACGTAAAAAGGAGGTCCCGTGGCTCATGTTCGCTTGATTAAGTGTCACGTAAAATTAAAAGCTTCCTTCCTTCTTATACGAACGTAAATATTTTGTATGGTATCTAGCTGATGTTTGATTTTAATCAATTTCTTCGGATTATCCCAATTGTTTGACGTCACCAAAGTTAACCTGACTCCTTTTGGTTTTGGCCACGGATTTAAGACCAGATGCCTTTTCTGGCAGTCCACCGGGTTCGATTCCCACCTCAGCCATCCTAGATGCGTATTTTCGTGTTCTCCCGCTTCCTTTCCAAACGAATGACATGATGGTACTTAAATTAAGGCCACGGCCGCCTCGTACACAAACACTAGTCTCAATTACAAATACACACGCTAGTGCAGCCGTTACAATTACACAGTTTTTCAGACATATCCCACATAGACCCCAATACATGAGACTACATGGCCATGACGTTGTTAACCCCCCAAATGAATCAACAACAAAAACAATAAGCTTCCTGGCGACATTAGATGTTTCCGTAAATATTCCTACCCGTTGCCATCGGGATTCGAAACCCGGACGCTCGGGAAAAAACCACTGCAGCATCACGCTGCCCTGATCTGATCTCCTGAATATCTCCAGTAGCCGTAGCAATAACTTCTTCTTCTTCCTCTCCTTCGTCTTATCCCGCTTCAAACGGGGTCAATGTTTCTGGCCGTTATTTTCCACTTTTTTCCTGTCCTACACATCATCTTCCTCCAACTTTCTCACCTTCATGTCTTCTAGGATATTGACAGTCCATCTTCTTCTGGGTCTTCACTATCCATCTACAACCAGATCCATTACTCTCCTCCCATCATAGATTTTGTCCCTTCGCTAATATACCCATACCACAACAGTCTTTTCTCCTGGATTTTCTTTGATGCTTCTGTCACTTTAACAGTTCCTCTAATTTTCTCATTCTTGATGCGGTCCTTCTTAGTGACACCACTCATCCATCTAAGCATCTTCATCTCAGTCACATCCAGTTTATTACATTGTAACTTTGTTGTAGCCCACGTCTCTGCTTGGTATAACATAGCTGGCCTTACTGCTGTCTTGTAGACTTTTTTTCACTTTTATGTCGAGTCTCTTGTCACACAGAATTCCAGAAATCCTTTTCAAGTTCTTCCAGGTCAACTGCACTCTGTTGTTTATTTCCGCATTATATTACCGTCGTCCGACACCAATGACCCTAAATACTTGAATCTACCCACTGACCTTAAGCTTGTTTCATCCACCAATTCATTCCCCTCGCCTCCAAGGCACAGGTACTCTGTTTTCTTCCTGCTAATTTTCAAGCCACTGTTTTCCAGGCATTTTCTCCAGTTTTCCAGCCTTTCTTCCAGCTCTCTCTTACTACTGCTGCACAAACCAATATCATCAGCAAACATCATGCACCATGGTGCTTTACTTTGTAAGCCGTCAGAGAGAATATCCATTACAAGGTTGAATATGTATGGACTCAATGCGAACCCCTGATGCAGACCAACTCGAACTGGTATCCATTCGGTCAATCCTTCGCTACTTCGTACTCTTGTTTTTGCTCCATCATACACACATATCCTGGATAATTCTTACATACTTTTCCGGAACAGCTCTGGTGCTCAGACATCGCCAGACTTTCTTCTCGTGGATCTCTATCATAAGCCTTCTCTAAGTCTTTAAGAACAATGCAGTTCCTTATTTTTTTTCTCTCTGTGTCTTTCTATTATTTGTCGACGTGCAAACATTGCCTCAGTGATACTTCTCCCTGGCATGAAACCAAAATGTTCTTCCCCAATTATTGTTTCATCTCGAAGCCTTTTCTCGATAATCAACTCCCAGATTTTCATGGTATGGGACATAAGTTTTATTCCCCTGTGGTTAAAATAGTCCAGGAGGTCTCCTTGTTAATAGGGATCATCGTTGTCTCCCTACCCTCCATGGGCATTTTCTCTTCGCTGTAGATCTGCTACATAAGATCCCACAGCATATCTATTCCTGTCCTTCCTAGGCACTGCCATACTTCCACTGGAATTTCATCAGGCCCAGATGCTTTTCCATTTTTCAACTTCTTTACAGTAACCATCACTTCCTTTCTACTACTTCCTGTTGATATATTCTGGGTGGGCATGACATCTTCAAAAACATTCTTTAATTTTCCTCGTTGAGTAAATGGTTGAAATATTCCTCCCACCTTTTATTAGCCTACTTTTCACATTTTGCAAAAATGAGGAAAAAGTAGTCTTATGAGATCGATCCGGGAAAATGTCTGTCTGTCTGTCTGTCCTTCTGTCTGTCTGTCTGTCTGTCTGTGTGTCCCCCCTCCCTATCAAATCCTAAACGGCTGCAGCAATCAATACCAAATTTCGTATGAGTAAAGATCTATACCGGGATATCTCAACGTCATACTAGAAAATTATGTCAGTGCTACCAACTGCTGAAAAATCGTAATTGACATTTCAGCTCCATGTTGGATATCTTGGAATATATACATGGGAACTATTCCAAAATTGGCACATATATAGATAATAATACTTCAGTTTACTTTTTAGGAGGCCATACATGACAGTGTTGCGAAAATGATTCTATGCCTACTGATAGGTCCAAAGTTTAAATGCATATAACTCCTACACTATCAATTGGATTTCAACCAAATTTCGTATGTACTATGTGTACATAAACTGATATGACTGAGCGTATTCTTAAGAGCAACCAGGGCTGCCAACTGTCAATAAATGCTCTCTCTCTTTTTTATCCAAATACCAATTTATCAGAAAGTATGCGAGCCAACAGCCTTAACCTTCGCACACGTATAGTGCCTGGCATTCTAGAATAATTTGGAGCAAATAATGTATGTCAGTGCTACCAACATGATTCTAAGCCTGCTGATAGGACCAATTTTTAAATAAATGTAACTTCTATACTATCAATTGGATTTCAACCAAATTTCGTATGTGCTATGTGTACCATAACATATATGACTATGCGTATTGTTAAGAGCAATCAGGGCTGGCAAATGTTAATAAATGATGTCTATATCCACCCCCCCCCCCTAATATCAATATAGGCTATCAGAAAGTATGCAAGCCAACAGCTCTAAATTTTGCGCACGTATAGTACCTGCCATTCCAGAGTAATTTGGAGCAACTAATGTATGTCAGTGCTACCAACATGATTCTAAGCCTGCTGATAAGTCCAATTTAAAAATACCAGTAACTTCTATACTAACAAATGGATTTCATCCGAAATTGGCACAACAATAGACGATAACATTTCAAATTATTTCTGACCAACTCATGCATGACATTGTTGCCAACATCATTTTACGCACGCCGATAAGTCCAATGTTTAACTGCATGTAAAGTCCATGCTATCCATTGGACTTCAACCAATGTTTGTATTCTGTACGTTAAGAGATGGAACTAAGAATATATCCAGTCACCAGGGCTGCCAACTGTAGTGCTCTATCATGCTACATAATGCCAGGTATATTTCGAACCAATTAGAAATTTCTATATTACCAACTTTATTTCGTCATTATTCTAGATAGCCTAAGCCCATATAGATTAATCATTGGCATGAATTTTAAATTTTAAGAAAAGTAGGCTCTTTAGTCCGTCACGGAACTGGTCGTCATCTTGAAAAACTACTCCTTCACCACTCTTCATCTGCTAAATATGGGTGAAATCTTTCGATGCCCTATCTCTTGCCTTCGCTATACTGAAAGGTTTCTTCACACCTTTGGTAGTCTCCAGCTCCTCATAGACATCACCCCAAGCAGTTGCCCTAGCCTTTCCTACTGCTCGTTCAGAATCGTTATTTGCCTGTATGTATAGCTCTCTGTCTTCATCTGACTTAGATCGATCCCGGTTTTTCTTGGCAAGCTTCTTAACCTTAATTGCTTCTTTTACTTCATTATTCCACCACCAAGTTACTGTTTGTAGGAGAAGCTTTATCTGATGTTTTACCTAAAATGGCTTCCCCTGCTTGTCGAATTATTTTACTGTTCACTTCCCACCATTTCTGTACCCCTTCTTTTTGTTGATACTGCTGTAAGACTTCAGTTTTGAACTCTCTGCTGATAGTTGGATCTTCTAATCTCCACCATTTGATTTTTGGCACTGTTGTCTTTTCTATATGTGGCTTGCTGCTAACATACTGTTAATCTACAACTAACACTCTGTGTTGTGGGACTACATGTTTTCCTGCTATGACTTTACAGTTCTGCACTTCCTTTAGATGTGGTCTTCTACACATAATATAATCTATTAAAAATAATGCCAAACCGAACTCGAGTTCGACGCTTGTACTGAACCCTTATTCTTTATTGCATTAGAATAATTGTTCATATATTTATTTTATATACTGCATTATGGCCGTAGTCAGTTGAAGCAGAGTGCAAGCTAGATTTCGCAAGGAAGAGGGCAGTTGAGCGCGCCTGACAGAATTAAACTTTTTCCTGGAAAAGAGGTAAATGGCCGTGATCTCGAAGCTCTAGCCTTTGTTAGCCAGCTCGAGCAGTAAGGAAAGAAAGAGAAGGGTGTTGGCAACTGGGGGAAACGACCTACTGTACTCAACGATTTTACGTTTGGATGGACCAATCACGTGCAACCACGCCGACCTCGGCATCACCGTGGCGTATCCGCTGAAAAGCCCGCGAATGCGGTATCTAATTAATCATCGATGCAATTTTATTCCGCGAGGCATCATTTTGACGTTCAGAAGAAATGCTGAAGTTTGACACTAGCCGCAAGTTTCTACGATGTTTGGTTCAAAATATAAAAAAATTAAGTCCCCTCTACCACACTTTTGGCCAGATTGTATAAATAAGATGTCTGTGTTAGCGACCATGTTCATACCTTGATGTAGCGGTACGCTACAACCACGTTCTTATTTTAAAGTAGCCAAGTACTACGAACAATTTTAAACACTTGTCTTCGATCTCTATTGAGAGATGTTTCAAGTTTGTGGACTCTGTTTGAGATCCGTGTGTAAATATAATTGTAAAATTTATAAAATGTTTGCGTGTGAAATTAGCAAAATGCTTATTCTAGGGACAGTATCGACGTCTTAATAATTGCGCAGGACAAAGAGTGATTGTGTAGCTCTATTGCAATTATAGCAGGAATAGGAGAGATAATTTAATTTGAACTTTGTTTCCACCACCGACATCAGCAGCAAGATGACGAACTTTGGGTCCACTGTTGGAGTGATGTTCCTGCAACCAACGAAGATGTGTGAGATGGCCGGTTAAGATCCATAGTGGGCCATGGCGGGGGATATCCGCTGATGTGACGAGTAATTTGGATGAGTACAAATATTGAATTTATTCATTATAGATATTTTGGCATGGGAACTATTGTTGTGAATAATTTAATTTCGTGATTGTTTTGTATTCATTGTGATTTTTGTTAGTAACGTAGTGCACCGACACTCAAATATGTAAATGCTTGGGGAAACGTGACCATCGTTAATTATTGTATTGTATATTTTAATCGTGTACTCGTGTACGCACATATTTGGTTTGGCGTAAGCATGGATGTGGCGTCGGCAGATAAGTAGTGCTTTTGTAATTACAGTTAAAAATAGCAGAGGGGGAAAAACTTGTATTTGATTAGGACTTTGGTTGAACAAGTTTTTTTTTTTTTTTTTTTGTATTTGAATCGCCATGTCGCAGTATTTTGATCGTTGTAAAGAACCGTCCGTTCTTTATGTCAGATTTTATAGTTGCCTTTCAGATTAAATTCTTGGCCAGAATACCAGATCAGGCGCAGTGAGTGTGGAAAATATTCGTGTACTTTATTTCAGGTGTAATCAACCCTAGCGCGTGATTCGTGTGTGTGTCTGTGTGTCTATGTGTCTACGTGTATCACGTGGTGTGATTATTCTGCACGGGATGATTGCTCTAGGCTAGCCCTCTGACTGCTACAATGTTTTTTTTTTTTACGGAGAGTGATGCTTGTGGGACCTCTGCCAGTAAAAATTGGGTCTTACAATTCCAGGTGGAATTGATGAGATATTTGTTTACGACACACACACGGTTGAGCTATGGTGACAGCTATGTATTCTTCGTGGATCTCAGGAACCAGGCGATTAGCGCTGGCTCTGGGATATTGTGCACGCTGGGTTGATTATGATAGAAGATAACAGTTCCACTTTGAGCGCTGATCTCTGGTATCGTCTGGACACCTGTGTGGGGGTAAGGAAGCGGTTAGGCCACGACCTACTTTAAGAGATGGCTTACTTGTTTTGTTTTAAAGAGCGATATGACACTAAGGGGATCAGTTCGCTACGCCGAAGCGGTATTACCATGCTGACGTCCAGATATATGTTTCTTGTATAGAATTGTCTTGCTATTAAGCATATGTTTATTTAATCATTTAAATGTGTAAATTTCTTGTGACACCTTGTTGTGTTGTTCAGAGTAAATGACATGCGGTCATTCTTTGTTGTTGTTTCGTGGTCACGTTACTCACTCCTGTGTTTCATTGAAAAGTCCTTGTTGAGACGGTAGTATGTGTGCTGTAGCTCGCTGGTCTAGATTTCGGCGGAAATCTTCATTGTTGTAATTACTGAAGGTTAGCGAGTGTCGGGTGTGTGTATTGATATTTGTATCTGTAGTGTTAAGTTCCCATCGCTAATTTATCCGAGGTGCGGATTTGTAGCCTGACGGCGGTCGCGGGATGGCAACAAATCTAGCACCCAGTACTCTTCCAGATTGCATGCTCGTCATATTACACGCACACATGATTTTAGGTGAGACAGGCCATATTTCAGGACCTGTAATTTTATTTTGACATCTTTCTGAGATGAGTCTTTGCTTCACACTGTAAATTTGGGTGTAGATTTAAGAGGGTGTTCCCTCGTGGTGTTTGTTGTGTTTTGTTATATTTGTTCCTTTTTTTATTCTGAAATTAAATTTGTTTTTATTTAGTTTGGCTTCACTGTTGTTCTTTCTGTCATACATTTCGACTATGTTACCTTGCACCTTGTAGAAGCGTAAATTTAGCAACTATGTTATGAACCGTACACAACCCTGAGAAAAGAGTCTCATAAAAAAAGCTTCTCGCAAGGGTTCATAGATCTAAAATGTCTGCCCAACGTGGTGGTTGTTGTTGCTTTTGCTTACCTCATAGTATTTTGTGGAAAAATAATACCAGGTTTGGCATAGTAATTAGTAGAATCAGTAAATAAGGTGAAGTCTTTCCACCATGTGCATAAGTAAAATCAATGAGTTCATTTAAGGTTAGAAATACGGAACACGGTAGATTTGACATTGTATTGAGTTATGACGTGTTCCTGGCGCCCATTTAAAAAAGTAAAATAGTGTTTGTTTTGATTCAATGAACTCAGAAATATTCAAATGACAGGAAGGTGTTGTCTTGAAATTTTGATTAACACTGGTTAATTAAAAGGTGTTATATGTAAATTCAGATTAGGAATTTATGATCAGAATAATGAAGGGAAATAGTAAATTAAAAGTAAATTCAAATACTCATGATGCTTTGATTGAGGGGTGTGTTTTAACATAAAATTAAATAGTGAGTATGAATTATTATTAAATGTCAAAACATGTGTGTGAGTACGGTGGAGGTTCCTATGTACATGGCCCTTTATTCTCCAAGTGATATATAGTGAGTTGTGATGGCAACGATTGCTGAAATCAGTGAATTATTGGAGAGGTCGGCAGCGAAGATACAAGAGAGCAATAATGAACAATTAATGACACTTGAAAGTAGAATGCAGGAGCGTAGTAACGAACAATTGCTTACGTTAAAGAACGAGATTACGCAGAGTAGTAGCGAACAAATACAAACATTAGAAACTAGAATGCAGGAGCGTAGTAACGAACAATTGCTTACGTTAAAGAACGAGATTACTCAGAGTAATAGCGAACAAATACAGACATTAGAAACTAAAATGCGGGAAAACAATAATGAACAATTATTGACACTTGAAGGTAGAATAAAAGAACGTAGTGAGGAACAGGCGATAGCACAGACTGAAAACTTAAGTAAAATCACACTTAAGATAAATCAGAATATGAAAGTACAATTGGATAAACTGGCAAATGAAATGGAGGGTAAGAACACTAAACAATTGGGACAAATTAAAGCAATAGAAGCTAAATTTGGATCGAAAATGACGGAGTTGGACAAGATGGTCACCGCGAAGCTAGAACAAATAGAGCAAGCATGTATAACTAATACAACGGGAATAAAGATAACGCAGGAGAAATTACAGGGAGAATTTAAGAAAATTGAGTCCAAAACAGAGAACATACAAGAGAAAATAAAAGCAGTAGATGACAACGTACTGGGGTTAATTAAAAACTCGATCGGTTGGAAATTAAATCTACGGAGAGATGGACACACTTAGAAGCTGATCAGCAGCAGATAAAGAAGCACATTGAAATAAATAGGATGCGATTGGGCGAGCGTTTGGAAAAAATTGAGATAGGGCAAGATAAGAGTCAAGAACAAATGGAGCGGGTAGAAGAACGAATAGATAAAAATCTAGTGCAGCTCGAAGACAAGATAGATAAAAATCTAGTGCAGCTCGAAGACAAGATAGATAAGAATCAGGAGCAGATGGAGGAACGTTTCGTAGAAGGTTGGAAGACGATGAAAGAGAAGATCCGAAAAGATTGGAAGCAGCAGGTAGAAGAAAATAAAGGAGATAGATTGTCTATTTTAAAGAGATTAGGAGATAACAATTCTCGGATGCAAGTGCTGGAGGACTGTATAAAAACTAAATTTCAAGAGCACTCGGATCTAATTATCAAAAATGAGATACGATCACTAGAGAATGCAACGTTAATTACGGCAGAACGGACAGCAGAAAAACTTGTTAGTATGGGAAGCCCGGAGGCATTTAAATCTACAGGGAGCACGAGCCAAGAAAATAGCGTTAAAGCAGGGGTCGACACGGAAGCGTTTCGTAATTACAGAGGCGAGACAT
This sequence comes from Meconema thalassinum, assembly GCA_946902985.2. Classification (NCBI taxonomy): domain Eukaryota; kingdom Metazoa; phylum Arthropoda; class Insecta; order Orthoptera; family Tettigoniidae; genus Meconema; species Meconema thalassinum. The sequence goes on along the minus strand of OX336388.2, from coordinate 1,316,698,692 downwards.
CCACTCCGCAACCTAACGTAATGACACCGCAAGTTATTCAGGTGATTCGAGGAAATGATTTCAAACCATCGAAATTCATAGACGGGCAAGGAATTACGCCTAAAGCTTTTCTCCGCGAATTAGACGATTATTATAATGATAATCAAATAAGCCCAATAAAACAGCTAAGAATGGTAGAGAAGTTTCTTCAGGGACCAAGTCTCGTCTGGCATCAAAGTTTCAAATACACCTTTGAAAACATGACGCAATTAAAAGAGGCGTTTTTGAGAAAATTTTGGAGTCCCGCATTGCAGCTAGGATTAAAAATGGACTTGTATGCTAGAAAGTACCATAGTACGCACCCAACGAAATTTTCAGAATTCTTCTCGCAACAGATGATTAGGCTGAAAGATCTGGACGAGCCCCATCGGAGGAAAATTTAGTATTGACAATAGGCAACCAGTTACCTATGAATATCCAACAATTTTTGGTAACGGCAAACGTAACAAGATGTTCAGTAAGGAACATATAGCCTACTTTCTCCTAAATGCATGGGTATTGTTATAACTCTTTGTCCTTTTCAAGGAGTATGATTGAATGTTGGTTGTAGTAGCTTGTTGAAATACAACGTGCTATAGGGATATTAAACATGAATATGAGGTGCCCTTTGCTAGTGCTACCTCTGTACCAAATTTCGTTCAATTCGGTTTCACCGTGTTTGAATTGATAGGGGGAATCGATTTGCACACATACTTGGCCACCATCTGCAAACTATTAGGCTGATGTTCTTGCAGTTTGGTCTGAATATGTTTCCCACATAAAGATATGGTGTTGCAAAATTTGGTAGAGACTAGATTATTAGGTTGGTCATAATTACATTTTAGCTTTTAACATTTGGGTGGCCGCGATTACGTTTCCGTCAAGATAGCGGTGATATAAAACATGACACTGAGGTGCCCTTGGCTAGTGCTACCTCTGTACCAAATTTCGTTCCATTCGGTTTCACCGTGTTCGAATTGATAAGGGGAATCGATTTTCACACAAAGATGGCCGCCATCCGCAAAATATTAGGCTGATGACCTATTAGTTTGGTCAAAGGATGCTCCCTCCATAAAGGTATGTTGTTGCTAAATTTGCTAGAGATCGGATGATTAGGCTAATCGTAATTTGATTTAAGCTTTGAACATTTGTGTGGCCGTCATTACGTTTCTGTCAATATGGCGGCGATTTAATCATGACACTGAGATGCCCTTTGCTAGTGCTATCCCTGTACCAAATTTCGTTCCATTCGGTTTCACCGTGTTTGAATTAATAGGGAGAATCGATTTTGACACAAAGATGGCCGCCATCCGAAAACTATTAGGCGAATGACCTATTAGATTGGTCAAAGGATGCTCCCTCCATAAAGGTATGTAGTTGCAAAATTTGGTAGAGATCGGATGATTAGATTAATCGTAATTTGATTTAAGCTTTGAACATTCGTGTGGCCGCCATTACGTTTTAGTCAAGATGGTGGCGATATAAAACATGTCACTGAGGTGCCCTTTGCTAGTGCTACCTCTGTACCAAATTTCGTTCCATTCGGTTCCACCGTGTTCGAATTAATAGGGGGAATCAATTTTGACATAAAGATGGCCGCCACCCGCAAACTATTAGGCTAATAACCTATTAGATTGGTCAAAGGATGCTCCCTCCATAAAGGTATGTAGTTGCAAAATTTGGTAGAGATCGGATGATTAGGTTAATCGTAATTTGATTTAAGCTTTGAACATTCGTGTGGCCGCCATTACGTTTCTGTCAAGATGGCGGCGATATAAAACATGACCCTGAGGTGCCCTTTGCTAGTGCTACCTCTGTACCAAATTTCGTTCCATTTGGTTTCACCGTGTTTGAATTAATAGGGGGAATTGATTTTCACACAAAGATGGCCGCCATCCGCAAACTATTTGGCGAATGACCTAGTTATTTGGTCAAAGGATGCTTCCTCTATAAAGGTATGTTGTTGCAAAATTTGGTAGAGATCGGATGATTAGGTTAATCGTAATTTGATTTAAGCTTTGAACATTTGTGTGGCCGCCATTACGTTTCCGTCAAGATGGCGGCGATATAAAACATGACACTGAGGTGCCTTTTGTTAGTACTACCTCTGTACCAAATTTCGTTCCATTCGGTTGCATCGTGTTCGAATTAATAGGGGGAATCGATTTTCACACAAAGATGGCCGCTATCCGCAAACTATTACGCTGATGACTTATTAGTTTGGTCAAAGGATGCTCCCCCCATAAAGGTATGTTGTTGCAAAATTTGGTAGGGATCGGATGATTAGGTTAGTCGTAATTTGATTTAAGCTTTGAACATTTGTGTGGCCGCCATTACGTTTCCGTCAAGATGGCGGCGATATAAAACATGACACTGAGGTGTCCTTTGCTAGTGCTACCTTTGTACCAAATTTCGTTCAATTCGCATTCACCGTGTTCGAATTGATAGGGGGGGGGGGACAGACATTCATAGTACACACACTCACACACACACAGACACACAGACACACACACAGACTCATACACACACATACACACACACAGACAGACACACTTTTTTCGCCCTGTGTTGATCTCATAAGTCTACTTTCATTTTTTGCAAAAATCGAAAGTAGGCTAAAAACCGCGGTAGAAGCAGAAGAGATCCTTCGCCATTTGGATGAAACAAGCATGGTTTCAGCCCAAACTCGCCAAAGAAATATTGAATGCGTTAATGCAGCAGAAGTAGTCCAGAGCAATAATGATAATAACAATCAGAATTCTAGTACGAGAACACAGGCAACGAATACGCAATTCACGCCTAGGAGACAAGATCAGTATGATAACAGAGGTCGGTATGAGAATAATAATAATAACAACTACAATCGCTATGAGAATAATAATAACTATAATCGGCATGAGAATAATAATAATAATAACTACAACCAGTACCGGAATAACAATAATAGAAGACCGTACCAGCGAGGATACTCTAATTGGAGAGGGAATAGGCAGCAGGATAGGCCTTATCAGGGAAGTGGTGACACGCACCAATGGAAGAACAGACGGGATAACGTGCAAGAGGATCCAAGGGAGTACCGGAACAACTGGGAGGAACGGTATCAAGAATCGCAGAAATATCTACAAGAGATACACGCTGAAGACACAGAGAAAGAAAAATGGGGGCGAGCGATGGAAAACAGACAAAATCCAGATAATCATGGAGAAGGAGCAGAGGGTCTGCTAAGACAGCAGGAGAGACAAAATAATGGCGGACGAAACTCACAAGGTGGAGGTCAGAGCAAAAAAAAAAAAGAGTCCAAAGCACGAACTAGGAGATAGGCTAAAAACGGGAGTGGCTGATGACCGTGATGTCATTATCGCCAACATTGAAGAATGGATTGCGTTCCCTGATGACTGTCTGGAGGAAGTAGCGAGACCACATGAGAATGTAATTAGACAGCTACCTGTTATTTATGCAAGGATTGGGGGATTAAAAACACGTTGTTTAATGGACACTGGAAGTCAAGTTAGCTAGATATCAGAAGCCCTGATTAAAGAATTAGGAAAGACGCAGACTGTTCCGATAATACCAGTACCACAACTAAAAGTACGGGGAGTCATACTAGAGAAGACGGTAACATGTAAACAACAGGCATATGTGGAGCTTGACATTCTGAATCACACCTTTGCACAAGATTTTATTGTGATGGCAAAGATGAGTTATAACGTTATTTTGGGAGCGAACTTCATCTGTGAATATCACGCTGTAATAGATTTAAGAAATAACACGGTCAGTTTCAAGCAAGTTGAAGAGTTGAGTCATGTGGGTCTGAATATGCAGGAGACGACTTTGGAACGAGAGGTTGGCACTTGGACAATGGAGGTAATCCCAGATGACGTCACGGACGAGGGGAACAAACAAGGGGGGGAAGTAATTAGTACAGCTATAGCGGAACTTGGAGGTCAAGATATCTCGCAAGAATTGTGGACATATTTAGCGGAAGAAGATCACTCTGGCTCAAAGTTTGAAAATCTGATCCAGGAGCGGCTGAACGAGGCGAAATTGGGGGACCCTGATAAATTAGTTAGAAATTATTTTACGCCGTCACAAAGAAGTATTCGATACCGTCCCAGGAAAAGTCCTCAATTACAAGTATGCTATGCAAGTTGATGACTGGACGCCCTTTAAAAGCAAACTTTACCCAATCCCGGAAAAACATCATTCCCAGGTTAAGGACATTATCAACAATTTACTCAATGCTGGAATGATTAAGAAATCACCTACACCGTATTTAAATGCTATATTGGCAGTAGCTAAGCCAAATGGGTCTATTAGGCTATGTCTAGACGCTCGTTTTTTAAATAGCAAGCTTCTTTCTGAGCATGACAAAGCGCCGCTTATTAAGGATGTACTGAAAGGATTCAGAGGAAAAAGGATCTATAGTAGCGTTGATCTGACGAATAGTTTTCATCATTTAGAGCTAGAGGAAAAATCACAGTTGTTAACGGGGTTTTTATTTGATAATCAAACCTTTGTCTGGCAACGCATGCCATTTGGAGTTAAAACAGCGGGATGTGCGCTAATTAGAGCCTTGGACAGAAACTTAACGGATGAAGTGAAGGCATTCACTACGAGATATGTTGACGACATACTTCTCGCTTCAGAGACTATGGAAGAACACATGGTAAATCTTGATAAACTTTTGGACAACCTACGAACCATGAATTTCAAAATTAACCTCAAGAAATCACACTTTTTTCAGAGTGAAATATTGTATCTGGGACACATTATTGATTATGAAGGTGTGAAACCTAATCCAGCCAAGATAGATGCTATTAAGAAGTTCCCGACACCAACCAGAGTTAAGCACGTGAGGGCATTCTTGGGAGTTACTGGCTTTTTCAAGGAGAACTGTCCGGGCTACACGGAGACAGTCGCGCTAATGCAAGAAATGTTGAAGAAAGGAAATAGATGGTCATGGAGTGAGGAGTGCGACAGGTCTTTCAAGGCCACGAAAGAACTGCTTGAAAATTGTGTGAAGTTAGGATATCCGGACTTTGGAAAGAAATTTGTAATTCAAGCTGACGCATCGTTAATTGGAATAGGTGCAATGTTATACCAAGAGGACACTTCAGATTTAAATCACCGGTCATATTTGGCATTTACGAGTCGCAAGCTACGTAAACACGAGAGAAATTATACAGTTACTGAGCTAGAGTTATTGGCTAAACTCTACGCATTTTAGAAATGGCGAAAGATTATTTTCGGGTATTCCATTATCGTGAGAACCGACCACCATGCATTAACATTCCTTTTCAAGACCGCGATGGTGAGTGAACGAGTGACTCGTTGGGCTATTTATATCCAGCAATTCGACATTACCATTGAGCATTGCCCAGGGAAAATGAACATCATTCCCGATGCTTTAAGCAGGAATCCCGAGCAGGATAACGAGATAGCAGTAGAGGTACATCAGTTGGAATTATCACCGAAGGACCGAGAGTTTCTGGACAGACTCAAGAATATTCAGCAGGAGCAAGAACGAGATCCGTGGATGCTGATGATGATCAGATATTTCCGGAAAGAGATACAACTGGGGACACCTGAATATCGTGAAGCTAGGGCGAGGGAAGCAAAGTATCAATATTTAAATGGCCAGTTACACAAGTTTGTGGATGAAGAGCATACCAAACTCAGAATTGTAGTTCCAGCTTCTCTTCAAAGGGGATTAACGTGGCATGTTCATGAAAATCTGGGGCATGTGGGCACAGACAAATCAGAAGCGACAATCGGAGAAACCTTTACGTGGCCAAGAATGAGATCTACCATAGTTGAAGTTATTAAGACTTGTGACGCATGTCAGCGCACTAAGCCTAATAACTACCTCATGAAACAATATCCGAAGCCATTACTACCGCAGAAGCCGTGTGAGCTACTGGCGATCGATTGTCTTGGGCCGTTGCCAAAAGGAAGGCGTGGGTGTAAACATCTATTAGTATGCGTGGACGTCTTTTCGAAGTTTGTTGTTTTGTGCCCGATCCAAAAGACCACGTCGAAACAAGTACTTAGCAGGAAACAAAGTCATTCCTACCCTAGGAAAACCGGAGTACATATTGTCAGACCATGGTAGTTATTTTACCAGTTCTGTGTTCGGGAAAGGAGTTGAAAATCTGGGAATAAAGCACATTTTATCAAGCATAAGGCACGCTCAAGCTAATCCGAGTGAAAGAGTAATCCGTTGTGTGGAGAAGTATTATCGTGTTCTGATTCCTAATGAACATAACAAGTGGGTGGATAAAGTTGGTGACATTGAGCATTCTATGAATACAACTAAGCATGAATCTACAGGACAGGTGCCATTGCTAGTACACCATAACAGAATACCAGAGAGAACGTGGGACAAGATCATTCCGTGTCCTAAGGATCCATTGATATCACATGAGTTAAGGATACAGAGAACGCAGGAACACATGAAGAATCAGGCAGAAAGAAGATTACGCAGGTACCGAGGGAAGAAATTTCACCGAGAACTTCGTGAAGAGGAATTGGTACTTGTACGACGACCGCCAGTATCTGATCCAAAGAACAAGATATTCGCAAAATTTAGTGGCAAGTACGTGGGTCCGTTCCGCATAATCAAGAATCTAGGAAATAAAGCCTACAGGATTGAAGACGTGAGCACTGGAACGAAGTCAGTTTTCAACATTGCAAATTTGAAGTTGTATTTTAGAAGAGAGCAGTGGGAACAGGAAGAAAATGAAGCAGTTGCAAATTCTGGTGCAAACTAAGAAACGTTCAAATGTACGGGGCTGCTGGACGGAAGAAATTGAGAGAACATTGTTTACAAACATGGTGACAAGTCAGGGAGGTCTACAAGTTGTTATGATACAGAGAGAGGGAGGCCGGAATGTGACAGGGGGTGACGGCTCAGCGAGGCCAAGGTACACTTAGTCATCAGTGGAGAAGCAATTGGTGAGCTGAGTGATGCCAGATACTCGGACTGCGCTGGAAAATTTAAAGAGCTGGTGAGGTCCAGACTCAATTGGGAAAATGACTACGTTGATGATTAAAAATTCAAATCTTGACTTTTAGAATTTTTAAACTCTGCTGGAGGAAAATGAACCCTTATTCTTTATTGCATTATAATAATTGTTCATATATTTATGTTATATACTGCATTATGGCCGTAGTCAGTTGAAGCAGAGTGCAAGCTAGATTTCGCAAGGAAGAGGGCAGTTGAGCGCGCCTGACAGAATTAAACTTTTTCCTGGAAAAGAGGTAAATGGCCGTGACCTCGAAGCTCTAGCCTTTGTTAGCCAGCTCGAGCAGTAAGGAAAGAAAGAGAAGGGTGTTGGCAACTGGGGGAAACGACCTACTGTACTCAACGATTTTACGTTTGGATGGACCAATCACGTGCAACCACGCCGACCTCGGCATCACCGTGGCGTATCTGCTGAAAAGCCCGCGAATGCGGTATCTAATTAATCATCGATGCAATTTTATTCCGCGAGGCATCATTTTGACGTTCTGAAGAAATGCTGAAGTTTGACACTAGCCGCAAGTTTCTACGATGTTTGGTTCAAAATATAAAAAGAATTATGTCCCCTCTACCACACTTTTGGCCAGATTGTATAAATAAGATGTCTGTGTTAGCGACCATGTTCATACCTTGATGTAGCGGTACGCTACAACCACGTTCTTATTTTAAAGTAGCCAAGTACTACGAACAATTTTAAACACTTGTCTTCGATCTCTATTGAGAGATGTTTCAAGTTTGTGGACTCTGTTTGAGATCCGTGTGTAAATATAATTGTAAAATTTATAAAATGTTTGCGTGTGAAATTAGCAAAATGCTTATTCTAGGGACAGTATCGACGTCTTAATAATTGCGCAGGACAAAGAGTGATTGTGTAGCTCTATTGCAATTATAGCAGGAATAGGAGAGATAATTTAATTTGAACTTTGTTTCCACCACCGACATCAGCAGCAAGATGACGAACTTTGGGTCCACTGTTGGAGTGATGTTCCTGCAACCAACGAAGATGTGTGAGATGGCCGGTTAAGATCCATAGTGGGCCATGGCGGGGGATATCCGCTGATGTGACGAGTAATTTGGATGAGTACAAATATTGAATTTATTCATTATAGATATTTTGGCATGGAACTATTGTTGTGAATAATTTAATTTCGTGATTGTTTTGTATTCATTGTGATTTTTGTTAGTAACGTAGTGCACCGACACTCAAATATGTAAATGCGTGGGGAAGCGTGACCATCGTTAATTATTGTATTGTATATTTTAATCGTGTACTCGTGTACGCACATATTTGGTTTGGCGTAAGCATGGATGCGGCGTCGGCAGATAAGTAGTGCTTTTGTAATTACAGTTAAAAATAGCAGAGGGGGAAAAACTTGTATTTGATTAGGACTTTGGTTAAACAAGTTTTTTTGTTTTTTTTTGTTTTTGAATCGCCATGTCGCAGTATTTTGATCGTTGTAAAGAACCGTCCGTTCTTTATGTCAGATTTTATAGTTGCCTTTCAGATTAAATTCTTGGCCAGAATACCAGATCAGGCGCAGTGAGTGTGGAAAATATTCGTGTACTTTATTTCAGGTGTAATCAACCCTAGCGCGTGATTCGTGTGTGTGTCTGTGTGTCTATGTGTCTACGTGTATCACGTGCTGTGATTATTCTGCGCGGGAGGATTGCTCTAGGCTAGCCCTCTGACTGCTGCAATGTTTTTTTTTTTACGGAGAGTGATGCTTGCGGGACCTCTGCCAGTAAAAATTGGGTCTTACAATTCCAGGTGGAATTGATGAGATATTTGTTTACGACACACACACGGTTGAGCTATGGTGACAGCTATGTATTCTTCGTGGATCTCAGGAACCAGGCGATTAGCGCTGGCTCTGGGATATTGTGCACGCTGGGTTGATTATGATAGAAGATAACAGTTCCACTTTGAGCGCTGATCTCTGGTATCGTCTGGACACCTGTGTGGGGGTAAGGAAGCGGTTAGGCCACGACCTACTTTAAGAGATGGCTTACTTGTTTTGTTTTAAAGAGCGATATGACACTAAGGGGATCAGTTCGCTACGCCGAAGCGGTATTACCATGCTGACGTCCAGATATATGTTTCTTGTATAGAATTGTCTTGCTATTAAGCATATGTTTATTTAATCATTTAAATGTGTAAATTTCTTGTGACACCTTGTTGTGTTGTTCAGAGTAAATGACATGCGGTCATTCTTTGTTGTTGTTTCGTGGTCACGTTACTCACTCCTGTGTTTCATTGAAAAGTCCTTGTTGAGACGGTAGTATGTGTGCTGTAGCTCGCTGGTCTAGATTTCGGCGGAAATCTTCATTGTTGTAATTACTGAAGGTTAGCGAGTGTCGGGTGTGTGTATTGATATTTGTATCTGTAGTGTTAAGTTCCCATCGCTAATTTATCCGAGGTGCGGATTTGTAGCCTGACGGCGGTCGCGGGATGGCAACAAATCTAGCACCCAGTACTCTCCCAGATTGCATGCTCGTCATATTACACGCACACATGATTTTAGGTGAGACAGGCCATATTTCAGGACCTGTAATTTTATTTTGACAACTTTCTGAGATAAGTCTTTGCTTCACACTGTAAATTTGGGTGTAGATTTAAGAGGGTGTTCCCTCGTGGTGTTTGTTGTGTTTTGTTATATTTGTTCCTTTTTTTATTCTGAAATTAAACTTGTTTTTATTTAGTTTGGCTTCACTGTTGTTCTTTCTGTCATACATTTGGACTATGTTACCTTGCACATTGTAGAAGCGTAAATTTAGCAACTATGTTAGAACCGTACACAACCCGAAGAAAAGAGTCTCATAAAAAAAGCTTCTCGCAAGGGTTCAGTACATAGGAAAGGATGAATACAAAATACCGACAATGTTAAATATTGTGTATTTATGACCCGTTATCTGAGAAACAAATCAAGATAGAAAGCTATAGTTTGTATCAGTTGTAAATAGGTACTTGAAAAGTACACTGATTTGTCTTTCCTTTCCTCCACTTTTATATGTTACCATTTGCTGGTCACATTTCTTAAAAAAGGTGTTACATATAGCAAAGTCTGTTCCTAGCACAAAATTTACCACTCTCTCACCTTCCACATTTCTTTTGCATATTCCCCACCTCCTTGCAATCTCCTTAATAGTTCTCTTACTTTATTATTACCCACATGACCATTCAAATCGCCCCCTATAAATACTCTCTCTTCAGCTGGAAAACTATTGATTTCCTCTTCCAGATTACTCCAGATAGTATCATTCACTTCCTCATAACAACCGACTTGGGGGGCATACACGCATACGGCGTTAAATATACCCTCGAGACATAGTTTAATACTCATTATTCGGTAATTTCTCCCGTTAACGCTCACCAGATAGGACTTCACACGTTTTGATGGAATGATTCCCACACCATTCTTTACTAGCTTGTTTGTCCACTGTACAGTATTTTGTAGCAATTGCCAAGCTATTTTGCTTTGTTTCCTTTACCCCGAGTTTTCTGTACACATAGAATTTCAATCTTTCTCCTCTCCATCAAATGGGCTAAATCTCTTCCTCGTCCAGTCATTGATCCACCCATCGGTAACGCCCTAACTGTTTCTGAGGCCAAGATTAATGAACTAGCCAGATTTACATTTTGGTTTTGGACAATGCTTTACGGCCTGATACCCTTCCTGACGCCTACCCGTAAACTGTCCGGGAAGTCATAACTGAGGTAAACAAGTCCCAGTCCCCCAAACACTGGCCTGTTCACCGACCCAGTCCCGCTGGGATAGGTTACTCAACCATCCTCTGGGTTACTCGGATTAGCAGGGGACACCGACGAGCAGGTCTGTGTTTGGAGTTGGAGTGGACAAGCTATGAGGATTATCTTCTTCTAATAATGTAATAATGTTATTGGTTTGATGTCCCTTTTAATTACTGCGACTCTTAGAGACGTCGGGGCGCCAGAATTTTGTCCCGAAAGGGATCTTTAATGTGCCAGTAAACTACTGACATGGCTCCTTCGCATTTGTGCACCCTCAAATGCCAGATGACTGCGCTGGGATTCAATCCCGCTATCTTGGGTTCAGCAGGCGAGAACGTCACCGCTGAGCCACTCAGCCAGTCCCAGATTTGAGTCCTAGTCTCTCCAACCCAGCTCTCTGGTTAACACATAGCCTACACAGCTTCAACGTCTTGGTATTAAAGAGGTCGTATAAAATACAGTACAATCTTCGCGATTTGTGTCTTACTTGATTAATTCAATTGGAACATCATGGTCACCAATCCCGAATATATTAGTATGCATTAGATTTGTACAATAACCTGTGTTTTTGTGTTGACTGGTGTAGTGTGTGGAACTGTAATAATTATTAGTCAATGATGGTGATCCCGGATCTGGGAAAAAAGGTACCATTCCGGTATTTTCCTGTAAAGAATGCAGAAAGCCCGCGAGTGACCACATTCAGGATGGCTGTTGTTTGCACTGAGTTTGTGCCCCGGCCTCCAAACTCACAGCTCCTAATTGCAATCGAGGAGCGTGCTACCCGGTTGGGTTTATATGATTGTCTAATTTGAGAGTACATTGGATAAATCTCTCACAACAGTCATTGAGCGGCAGTCCGCAGGCTCGTGCGAGGCAAGATAAAATGTGTTAGCGTCAATTCCGAGATTGGGCGCCGCAACGCAGACAGCCAGCCTACTTTGTGGTTCCCAGGGCTCTCGCTAGATTACTTTTGGTCACGACAGCCCTCTGACAATTCGAGCAGCTATCTATTACACTGGATAGTTAGTCATTCGTGGAGATTACTTCCACTGTAACTGGTGTCATTCCCTTTGGAAATCAGCCTTGCGAAGTAATAGTTTCACATGTGGCAGGAACGCACTGGCTCTTTTATCATCAGAGTTTGAATGTTTATAATAGTCATATGCTGTTTAAAGAGGTTATACATTAGTTGCATTTTTACTGATTGGTTGGTTCGTCAGTTTAGGGGCTGCGATAACGCGGTCATGTAGCCCCGTGTACTTTGGGTGTGTGTAGAATCTGTCTGATAACCGGTGTTAATATTGTGATGGCTGTATTAGTGTGTGTTATCTGTAATTCAGGTAAAAACTGCAGACGATCAATTTCAAGTAGTTCCTACTTTTGCTACCAAATGCTACCGTCCACGGCACCTATCTTGCGGACATGGCTACTAGATGACATTGCAGTCAGCACCTGGTGGCGAACGTTGGAACTAAAAATTAATTTTCATATCGTATGGCCTCGGATGCCGGGTGCAAGCTTTGTAATTTGACACCCAGAGGTTAGCTTCCATGTCGAATTTCATTGTTCCTTGAATCACTATGAAAGTCAAGGAGGTTAGATGTCTAAGCTCCTTGAACACTATAGCGCTTTCTAGTAGAGAAATGAGGAACTTTGTGTTGGCGGAAACTCCCGAGATTAATTTTTCCATTATGAACTCGGCCTACTGAATTCAAATGGGTTCTTTGACATGCCAACATCGTATGACATGCGTGACGTATTTTTGCCGCCTTTCAAAAATCACTTACCACGGCCAGGGGCAAACCTGCAATCTTGGAGTTAGTAGACCGACTCGCTATCCACTCACCCACCGTGGAAAACTACGTTGGAACTAATAGAGCGTTATTAATTCTAACCTACAAATTTTGGCTTCACACAGGTGTAGTTAGTGGAAGGTTCTTTTTATGCCATAAATCTATAACATGGGATCGCCGGCTTTAATTCTCCTTCGAAAGAAGGTATGCTGAGGGTTTTTAACGCTCTTAAAAATCCGATGAATTCAGCCGGGTTTGAACCCGCGACGTTGGGCATTGAAGCTCAGTATGCTTCCAACTATGCCACCCAGCGTTTTCCGAGAGAACCTTAATATGTTCTGGAAATACACGTGTCAAGTATTATTACACAGTGTTACGGGGCTGTAGAAATTCTACTTTCGACTTCCTAACGCCATATGTTATAGTTCCCTCACTTTCCTCGTTAACTAGCGGCGACTCAAACATTAAGCAGTAGCTCCCGCCGATAATAACCAGTGTTCGCTACTGACCAATAGCTGATAGTTCTTGACAAATAGCATGCTAGCTCTGTCTCTCCACGTGGACTCCAATGTCCGGTCCTGGCGGCCTGCTCGCGTTTCAGGTGTCTAGTGTATACATCATGTCTAGGCTTGGCAACACACCACAGGTACGCATGCACTTAGTACAGACAGCACATAGGAATGCTGGGTGGGGGGAGGGGGAATCAGCTCAGCGAGATAACATACCAGTTCAGTCACCTGTTACCAGTGCCCGAGTGAAGTTGAAACTGCTCGCTGCTGTAGTGTGGAAGACACCAAACCAGATAAGTACCCTGTACTATACAGTACAATCAAAATTGACCATTCACAACAACCATATAGTCACTCCAGACAGACAAATTCCGGAGTTCTATCAACACTTTTAGCATTTCACCAAACAGCATATAGATTACAACTAACATATACCGACAAGTCGCATTACCAATACTGCAACTAAATAAGTGTACATATTGTATACATTTTCATCCGTATTTTCAAACATAGATTTTATAGCCAAAGTGTAATGGATCTGACGATGATCCCTTGACGATCGAAACTGGTCATCCTAGTGTATTTATTAATCTCATGTATTTCTTTTCAGGATTAGGGTATGACCCAACTCTTTTGGGCACACTCGTGTTGACCGACTGAAAAAGCACCAAAATTTTGTCTACTGGCATTACGATAATATTTTTAATTGAAGTATTATGCTACATATTTGGAATTTTTGGGATAAAGTCGTTCCCTTAGGCTATGTATGTCATGTGCTATGTTTAAAATGAATGTTATACAGCCAGATTTGCTACCCTTTTCAGTTTGGAGTGTTAATTGTGCTTAATGGCATAATTTTAATTAGATTAGCGTAAATAATCATCTTACATTTGTCATGAAATGAAACATAACGAAAAAATCTGATATGTCATAAACATACTGTACGGGTCCTAGTAATGATATTCAACAAGTTCGGATTGTATTCTAAAAACTATCCGAAATTTACTCCAAACATAATCCGCAGCTCATTCGCTATCCACACAGACATGCAAACTATACTCGCATCCCCACAGGGCTCTAATAATAGGTAAATCCCTAAAATAAAGTCAAAACATGATCCAGCAAATCTACCTTTTAAAGACGAAAGTTAGCTAAACATGACTGAGACTTTGCATATACATTCAAAATACTTCATCTCCAATCTCAGTATTGCAATGCGTTTACCCCCACTAACAATAAGTTATTGACGCAGTATTTCCCTTTGCATGTCACAGTACACAATACACATCATTATATATTCATACACCCTAGTAGCAGGATATTCTTGGAGAGCATGAGCAATGGAACAGTTCCGTGAAGCGCTCTGACATGCTCTGTCGCTACAGGAATTGCAGAATGGGAACACGATTTGCATTTAACAACCCAACATGTCTCATGTTAACGGAAACAGTTAAAAGATATACATTATATTACTAGCTTAAGTCGTCTTTCTGGTTGATACTGAGCTATAAATACTTGACAGTCACCGAAGTACAGTAGTTTCAGAGTTGATTATAATTCTCTACGATAGAGAACTCGAGAATCTTATTCCATAAGTCCGTTTCATAGCCTACTTTTCACCTTTAAAAATGGAAAAGTGTGTATGAAATAAATATTAGGGCAATTTTTCTGTGAGTGCAGGTTGGACATAGCGTTCTAGTGGAACCTAGAAGGTGAAAAATGAAAATCCACAGCCTGCTTCCAGTCTCCGACCGGGTCAGGAATGGAATGAATGAAGCAAAACACAAACTTGGCTCATGCGGGATTATTCTATAAAACGTTCAATAATCGGACATTCTAGATTGTTTTTGTTAATTAATTTGAGAGTCTTTTGACAACTTGGTCATCAGCCCTGTGAACATTCTAGAAGACAGGTGCATGACATACTAGAACATTAGTCTTTTTCCAGAAGTATTCAGAAAACCGCAATACCATCGCCTATGTTTATACATCAAAAGAAAAGTCCCAGGATTACTTATATAAATATATTTATTCTACTGTATGTATTATTTATTGCCAAGCAAATATAATGCAAGAGTGACAACATAATATATAAAATAATATAATATATAATATAATATATAAAATAAAATTTAAAAAAGGAAACAGAACAAATAACAAACTGTGTTAGAGACATATCTAGTTAGATAGTTATTGTTGTTTTAAGGGGCGGAACTACGAGGTCATCTGCCCCTAGACATATCTAGGTTATCAACAACCACAACCTTACAGACACGCACTCAAACATCCTGGAAGAAAATCACTTTTAACTTTGATTCATTTATACAATCTCAAATTTTGGGACATAGTGCTAGCTTTCAAAACTTTATATTTTGACTAGCAGGTACCCGCGGCTTCGCTCGCGATAAAGACAATTGGGACGATGCATTATTGCTGAAAATTGGTCTATTCTATCACATCAATCGCGGCTACAGGTGGGTCCATTCTAATTCTGAAAATTCTAATACATACAGTGTATTGATATGAGCAGCAAAGTGGGACTTTCATATAGTTGAGAAAGTCCACAGGGTATGATGTTACCTTATGTGAACACATTTGAAAATTACTTTTTGGTTTTGCCATCTTCTGCTGAGACATAACAATTATGTTGTCCGGATACTCGTGAGCAGGCCACATACAGTTGTTCATGGGAAAAAATGGTTTTGTCTAAATGTACACCTGCCGCTGTTAAGTGTGTCATTGCGCTTTGTTAATGGAAATTGCTAATATTGTTGGAAAAGGGAACTGCACTCTTGCACACTGGAATGGCAAATTTATCGGAATATGGGGATTTAAAAGTATTTTTCCTTAAGCTATTCACAATGTAATTTTGCCATAATTATTGATGGTTTGAACGACAACATGTCGCTATTAATAGACCCATAGTGAAATATCTCTCACCTTGGCCGCTGGAGCACATTATGCAGTCTCTTCCAGTGTTACATCCCTGGGATTGAAATTCTCCAGATGCCTCTGTGGGTAATTAAAATTCCTGATTGTTGTTGTTGTTTGTTTGAGTCTTCAGTCTTTTGACTGGTTTGATACAGACCTCCATGCCTCCCTCTCCTGAGCTAATCGTTTCATCTCTACATAGCTACTTCATCCTACATCCGAGGCAATCTGTTTAACCTTGGTCTACCCCTACAGTTCTTGGGCTCGACCCTCCCATCCATAACTAAGCTTGCTATTCCTGGGTGTCTTAATATGTGTCGTACCAACCTATCTCTTCTCTGCATAAGCAATCGCCAGAAACAACTCTCCTCTCCCACTCGTCTTAATACCGCTTCATTTGTTACCCTATCTACCCATCTATCTTCATCATTCTTCTGTAACACCGCGTTTCAATCGCTTCAATTCTATGTCAAACGATTCCTTTTCTGTAGAAATGCTGTCCTTGCCTGAGCCAACCTACTTTTGATATCCTCTTTGCTTCGTCCTTCACTGGTTATTTTGCTTCCAAAGTAACAGACGTCTCCTACTGCCCGTAGCGTTTCACCTGCCAATTTGATGTCCATAGAGGTTTTTGATCTTTTTCGGCTGCATTCCAATTTTTTTGTTTTACAATTATTGATTTTCATCATGAATTCTTTCCTCAAGACGGATTTCATACCATTCAAAAACTCATTCAAATTCTCTGGCGTATTGGCCAAGATGACGATGTCATCAGCAAATCACAGAGTCGAAGTGATTTCTCCTTGAATCTTCTCTCCCACTATACATTTTCTCCAATTTCCTGATTACTGTGTTTTTAGAGATCTTTGAAATGCGTTGCCCTCGCACATGGTGTAGATGCATTGTCAAAGGAAAACATTCTATGTTACGAACATGGGATGCATAACCTGTTCCGAAAGCTTCTGCAGATTTAACACAATGCCTATTCTGAACAGCAGTTCCTTAAACTCAGATTTGCCAACATTTTATTGTATCTTTCCATGTGGTATATATCTGTACCTCAACATACAGAAGAGTGCTTTCAAAATCACGTCTTGTGTAAATTTTGCAAAAGGTAGTTCACAATTTTATAAGTGCACATTGACTATTTATTTATCGTATGGTTTTTAGTGCCGGGAGTGTCCGAAGACATGTTCGGCTCGCCTGAGTCTGTAGCTGCTTCCAGCGGACACCCTAAAGGGTGAGCTACAAGTTCCGTTCAATTTCAAGTAGTTCCAACTTTCGCCACAAGATATCAATGATACGTAGTGGTGAACGTTGGAACTTTGATAGAGCGTTCTGACGAAATCTAACCTAACAATTTTGCTTTACACAAGTTTAGTCTGTGAAAGGATCTTTTACATGCCATAAATCTATGACATGGGACCGCCGGCTTTACTTCCCCTCCGAAGGAAGGCATACTGAAGGATTTTCAACGCTCTTAAAAAAATCCGACGACTTCGGCCGGGTTTGAACCCGCTATCTTGGGCACAGCAGTTCAGCATGCTACCGACTACGCCACCGACTATGAGACGGCGGGATGCCTTTAGTGTTACGGAAACGGCAATAGCCGCCACAGAGCTTCGTTGCTACTGACATAACGACCAGACTGATATTTGTACTGAAATATACGGGATTTGTGAGCCCAGTGTTTATGAAATTGAACGTAGCTTGATCGCTACCTTTATTTAGTAGCCGCTACTGTAGTGTTTAAAACTTAAAGGCGGTATTAGAAGGCGCTTCCTCTATTTTTTTTACCCCTGGCACTACAGCCCATGAAGGGCTTAGGCCTATAATGCGACCGCTTCCCAGTCATTTGGCCTTCAGATATTGTGGTGACGCGTGGTCAGTGCATCGTATCCCTCGGCCGTTAATGTTGTTCTTCGTGACCGGGGCGCTGCCTCACTATCAGACAGCTACTCAATTGTCCTCACGAATCTGAATGCACACCGTTGCAAACCTCACGTCAGTGTCAAAAATCTCTGACGGAGCCGGGAATCGAACCCAGGGCCCCCAGTTGAGAGGCCGGCGCGCTACCCTGTTCTTATTGTGTTTATATATATCTTGAAAAAGATAACAAATGGATTGGCATTGCCTCCTACAGGGATTTATATAAAATCGGATGTCATACCTTGAGGTAGTGTTGCCATGGAAACGGACTTTCCATTAGTTCAGTTTATCAGAGCGAAGATAGTTTTCTGCGAATATCTTTGAAAATATTGGTTTTAGGGCCTTAAAAAGTGGTTTTCGGTGTCCCGTAGGGACCTACCGAGTATTGTTTCTCGCATCGAGGGGCGTAAAATGAGCTGTGTCCGCTCTTTATGCGACAACTTCGATATTTTGTCCCAGTTGAGTATTTTTAGTGACTTTTCTGTTATGTTGCTCGTTCCACGGGAACAATGATTTATTTCTGGGTGAAAGGCATCCTATATGTTATCCCAGGGTATAAGCTGTCTCCATTTCAAATTTCATCCAAATCCGTCCAGCCGTTTTAGTGTCAAGAGGTAACAAACTAACACACACACACACAGACTTTCACAATTATAATATACTAGCAGGTACCCGCGGCTTCGCTCGCGATCAAGTCAATGGGGACGATGCAATTGTACACCTGCTGTTAAGTGTGTGCGATTGCGCTTTGTTAATAGAAATTGCGAATATTGTTTGAAGAGGGAACTGCACTCTTGCACACTGGAATGGCAAATCTATCGGAATATGGGGAATCAAAAGTATTTTTCCTTACCTATAGTAAAATATCTCTGACCTTGGCCGTTGATGTACATTATGCACTCTCTTCCAGTGTTACATCCCAGGGATTGAAATTCTCCAACAACCCTTTTGCCTCACATGCCTCTCTAAGTAATTAAAATTCCCAACTGTTGTTGTTTGAGTCTTCAGTTTCTTGACTGGACTGATGCAGCCCTCCATGACTCCCTCTCCTGAGGTAATCGTTTCATCTCTATATCGCTACCACACCCTACATCCGAGGCAATCTGTTTTACCCTGGTCTACCCTACAGTTCTTGTCCTTAACCCTCCCATCCATAACTAAGCTTGCTATTTCTGGGTGTCTTAATATGTGTCGTACCAACCTATATCTTCTCTTCAATAGCAGTCGCCAGAAACATCTCTCCACTCCCACTCGTATTAATAGCTCTTTATTTGTTACCCCATCTACCCATCTGATCATCATCATTCTCCTGTAACACCACATTACAAACGCTTCAATTTTCCTCTTTTCTGCTGCACCATTAGACCAAGTTTCACTTCCTTATAGTGTCACGCTCCAGACAAAAGCTTTCAAAAATTACTTCCTAATATCTAAATGTATATTCGATGTCAACAGATTCCTTTTCTGTAGAAATGATGTCCTTGCCTGAGCCAACCTCTTTGCTTCGTCCATCACTGGCTATTTTTCTTCCTAAGTAACAGAAGTCTCCTACTTCCCGTAGCGTTTCACCTGCCAATTTGATGTGCATAGAGGTTTCTAATTTATTTTGGCTGCATTCCAATAATTTTGCTTTACATTTATTGATTTCCATCATGAATTATTTCCTCAAGACGGAGTCCATACCATTCAAAAACTCGTGCAATTCCTCTGGCGCATCGGTCAAGATGACGATCTCATCAGCAAATCTCTAAGATGAAATTATTTCTCTTTGAATCTTCGCTCCCACTTAAAATTTTTCTCCAACTACCTGTTTATTGTGTTTTTAGAGATCTTTGAAATGCGTTGCCCTCGCACATGGTGTAGATGCATTGTCAAAAGAAAACATTCCATGTTACGAACATGGGCCGCATAACCTGCACCGAAAGCCTATTCTGAACAGCAGTTCCTTGAACTCAGATTTGCCAACATTTTATTGTATCTTTCCATGTGGTATATCTCTGTACCTCAACACACAGAAGAGTGCTTTAAAAATCATGTCTTATGTAAATTTTGGAAAAGGTAGTGAGTGTGGTTTTTGCCGGAGTGGATACTCGCTCGTAGAAATTCTTTTCAGTAAAATAGACTGGTTCACAATTTTGTAAGTGCACATTGAGGTATGTGACGGCGGGATGCCTTAAGTGTTACGGACACGGCAATAGCCACCACAGAGCTTCGTTGCTACTGAAATAACGACCAGACTGTTATTTTTACTTAACTATACGGGATTTGTGAGCCCAGTGTTTATGAAATTGAACGTAGCTATATCGCTACCTTTATTTAGTAGCTGCTACTGTAAAACTTTCTTCAGCTATTCCCAATTAATTGGGGTCGCCGTAGCCAGCCAGGCTCATTTCGGTTTTGGCCGGGGATTTAAGGCCGGATGCTCTTCCTGACGCCACGTGATTTTCCAGGTGAAAATTCCACCCCGCTGTCACCGGGATTCGAACCCCGGCCGTCCTGGTGAAAGGCGAGAAGCTAAGCCACTGCGCCATCACGCTTCCCTAGAAGCCGCTACTGTAGTGTTTACAAATTAAAGGTGGTATTAGAAGGCGCTTTCCCTATTTTTTTTACCCCTGGCACTACAGACCATGAAGGGCCTAGGCCTATCATGCGACCGCTTCCCAGCCATTTGGCCTGCAGATATTGTGGTGACGCGTGGTCAGTGTACTGTGTCCCCTCGGCCGTTAGTCTTGTTCTTCGTGACCAGGGCGCTGCCTCGCTATCAGACAGCTACTCAATTGTCCTCACGAAGCTGAGTGCACTCCGTTGCAGCCCTCACGTCAGTGTCTAAAATCTCTGATGGAGCCAAGAACCGAACCCGGGGCCTCCGGATGAGAGGCAGGCGCGTTACCCTGTTCTTATTGTGTTCATATATATCTTGAAAAAGATAACAAATTGATTGGCTTTGCCTCCTACAGGGATATGTATATAAAATCGGATGTCATACCGTGAGGTTCAGTTGCCATGGAAACGGACTTGCCATTATTTCATCAGTTTATCAGAGTAAAGATAGTTTTCTGCGAATATCTTTGAAACGGTTGGTTTTAGGGCCTTAAAATGTGGTTTTCGGTGTCCCGTAGGGACCTACCGAGTATTGTTCCTTGCATCGAGGGGCGTAAAATGAGCTTTGTCCGGTCTTTTTGCGACAACTTCGATATTTTGTCCCGGTTGAGTATTTTTGGTGACTTTTCAGTTATGTTGCCTGTTCCACGGGAACAATGATTTATTTCCGGATGAAAGGATGCCTATATGTTATCCCAGGGTATAAGCTGTCTCCATTTCAAATTTCATCCAAATCCGTCCAGCCGTTTTAGTGTCAAGAGGTAACAAACTAACACACACACACACACAGACTTTCACAATTATAATATATATAGGGATATAGGGATTATCAGTAGTATACAGTATAATGAAATTTAAATGTTTTTCAGTCAGTAAATATTACCGTAATTGGCAATAACATTGTCATTTGTATTATTTCATAAACCTGAAGGAATTACATTAGATTAATCAATACATGTAATGTTCTTTAGGTATAGGGAATAACACCCATTACAATTAGGGGACAATCGTCTTGACCGACTTAACCTCATTTAAAATGTAGTTTCTCGCAGTTGACTTACGGGTCAGTGATGCACATCCCTCACGGGGAGAATATTTAGCCGTGCGTACTCTGGGAGAAGTTCACTACCTCAGTGGGGCCTTGCACAGTTGAGACTGACTGAATGGTAAAACCACCGATAGGATTCATCTTCATGGGTTCTCTCACTATTATCCTATTCAGGAGCGCTCTTCCCTCAATATTGCTAACACAACTAGGACGGTGTGTGAAAAGAGTACGTTAGACAGTGCACTTGTGTAATTAGCCATGATATTTCAGAAGAGTGACCACTCGTTGTGACAGAACAATGAGGTGCTACACCGTAAGCCGAAATACAGATTATCGCAGATTCCTTTGTCTGCACACTTGACCTTTCTGCCATACGTGCAATCTGTGACGGTTAGGACTATCAAGACCAAATTATAGCTTAATGTCTTCATAGGAAAGCCTTTGCAATCGGTCACAGAACCATTTGTTCTGGCCTTACAGTATGTTAGAAACCACCCCAAAATTTGCCAGGAGTAGAATTGGGAAACCAAGGGAATCCAGTACCAGGATGGCTGTGTGTACTCCATTCCAGCCATAAGACCAGAATGACATTTCTTGGCAGAGACGGGAATGGAATTCGGACCTCAGGGGTGACAGCCAAGAATGATGGCTACGTGTTGGATAATTTCTTTAGCTAACAGCAGTAGTAAATAGACCAACAGAACTTAGCTGAAACTTCGGGATAAATTGAAGTGTTAACCGAAAATTGAATGTACAGACGGAAAGACGATTCAATTAATAAAGTAAAAAAAAGCGCATTATGCAAATCTTTACGCAAAACATGACACTCGCGTGGTTAAGCGGGAATTATATCGACTCACCAAAGCGGGGCATCGCAAAACACAGGACATTCAGCGCTTCTATGGTATTAATGATGAAATGGGAAACTTATTGATCGATGGGACGAAGGCAAGAGAGCGCTGGCAGAGCTACTACGAGAAGATCTCGACTGAGGAATTTCTCCATCCACCAATCCCTGTCCAAGCTCTTGTGTAACGAGCTGTCAGAGATCGTGTATTGACCTCAAATGGCTAGCACTGCGAGAGAATGGCATACCGGAATATCTTGTCAACTGGGTTCAGCTGCTTTACGTGGATCCACGGAACTATGTTCAGGCCACTGCAGGAGCCTCCCATGACTTTCCCGTCACCGTCGGCGTTCACCAGGGTTCAGCGCTGTCACCACTTTTGTTCATTCTAGTAATGGATACTGTAATAGCAGACCTGCACCGTCCTTTGCCATGGACGCTCCTATATGCAGACGATGTCATGTTGGCCTCTGATACCCAGGTTAATCTGCAACGTCAAACCCAGCAATGGAACAATCGGCTGGCGCAGTACGGCCTGCGCCTCAATAAGAAGAAAACCGAATATATGACATCTGACACACAAGCAATTGGAACCATTCAGGTAGACGGTGAGGATCTACCGCGAGTAACGAGATTCAAGTATCTTAGCTCCACAATCGCTGCTGATGGCTGACTTGTCGAAGAGGTCAATGCAAGGATATCCGCAGCTTGGATGAAATGGCGAACAACTACTGGCGTCACTTGCGACAGGAGGATGAAAGATCACCCCAAACCTAAAATCTATCGTACTGTCATCCGACCTGTCGCACTGTATGGTAACGAATGTTGGCCTACTACGACTGAGATGGAGCGTCGTTTGGGAGTCATGGAGACCAGAAAGCTGCGGTGGACAGCTGGTGTTACTAAACTGGATCTCATCCCCAATGAATGCACCAGGAAGAGATTTGGCATTGCACTCATTCCTGAAAAATGCGCGAGAGTCGTTTAAGATGGTTTGGACATGTGCTGAGGACAGGGGTTGACACTATAGCGAAGATGGGTTACATGTTGGAAGTCGACGGTAATAGACCAAAAGGACGACCAAAAACAGCGATGGGCCGATGCCCTTCACAAATATCTGAAGAGCGTCAATCTCCACCCTGACGTGGCCCAGGAGAACTAAATGGAGACATCGAATCCATGTAGCGGACCCTGCCACCAGGCGGGACAAACTCTGAAGGAAAAGAAGAAGAATTGATTGATGATATGGATATATTTTCACTAGGCGAAATAGTAATATGTGATGAGCTGTTAAGAAAAAATGTATGCAAGAACATTTATTTTTTCTGTTAGAAATATTGGTGGGAATGAAGGATATCCACAAAAATGGAATCGTGAATCAGTGACGTTAGAAACCTGAAAGGAGCAAGTTGAGTGGAGAGTTTATGTACCTTCTCCTTTCCTCTAACTGAAGTTGCCACTCTGCCTACTTCGGTGAGCAGTTGGATTTCCTCTCCATGCATTCAGCTCGGACGTCACATTTGCTATCGACCAATAGCGGTCTGATATGTGTTCTATTAATAGGGTTGGAAACTTACTTGTCTACCGTGTCCACAGTTAGTCAAGCCCATGGCCCAGCGGTGGTACAGGAACAACGTATCCACTGTTAATTCGCTAAAACTACACTGAGTTTTAAAGCCATGACGATAGTAGAAGTCGCAGATGCATTAGGCCATGGCCGATTTCTTCTTGCCTAGTTTCATTCATCTTCATTTCATCTTTCATCAACTCCTTTCATGAATCATCCGACCGTACAACCACCCACCACATAAAAGTTCAACCCACCTCATGCATAACCCCGTAGACAAGTGAATAATAAGGGGTAGATCTGGAAGGGGTAGATCTGGCCGAGAAAATTTTCCATACTTGTATGATGTTTCTTTATTAAGTAGGCCTATTTTCCCATTTCTTATTCATATGGTTGCTGTGTTTTTGTTGGGTGTGAGTGAACCATGTCAGTAGATTTACTGACACGTTAAAGGTACCCTAAGGGCAAAATTCTCGATTCCAGGTGTCTCCAAAGGCCGCTATAGCTAAAAGGGACATAAAACCAATAACATTATTTAATTCCTATACTAGCAACCCGACCCGGCTTCGCCCGGGAACAGTTATGAATGCATTACGTGATAAGCGCTTTTTTTTTTCAATGTCAATGAACAAAGACCAATATTTGTTTTACGTCCTGGCATGGTGGGTTAAAATCACTGATTGGACTATTAATTATATTATCATGGAGATGCATGTGCAACAAATTCTTGTCAGACGTAATTTAAGAATGGCGAGGTGCATGAAACACAAATCCCCCTTCCGTCCAATCTTAACTTGAATATGAATTTTGCGGAACGAAAAGTTCACCGGCGAAATGAAGAAAAGCCGAGTTGCAGTTCCACGAAAACTCCAAACACAACCACTCTTCTCTAAAGTTTTTATCTCAAAACGGCTCGACAGTTTGCTGCTGTCTGTATCTGGGGCCACAAGCTCGTCCGCTAGCTAAGCTGTAACAGGGGTGATTGACTCGCCCCTTTCTAGCTCGTAAACTGTCACCTCAGTAACTGAATGGAGATTGTTGGAAGAAATGAAAACGTAAAAACACTTCTAGTAGGCGATGTATTGAAGATAGAGATATGCTCTACCGGGCTTTTGTGTAGAACTTTTCATGTTGAACAATTCTTACACTCATAGTATACAGATATTTTTAACAGTTTACCCAGCGTAAGCTTAAAAAGCGCACGGACGCCAGTTTTTTTTCAACCTTGTCACTGAAATCGTTAGTGTTTGACTTCCTTTGGTCATAAATAAATTATTTTCTACATAAACCTTCCTCGAGATATCTTTTACAGAATGGCGAAAACCGCATCAAAATCCATCCAGTGGTTCTCGAGTTTGCCCGCAACATCCAAGAATCGGGGACTTTGTTTTATACTAAGTAGAGATTATTATTAATATTATTATTATCATTGACCACCTCGTGGTGCAGCGGCTACCATTCTTGGCTGTTGCCTCGGAAGTTCGGGTTTGACTCCAGGCTCTGTAAATAAATGTAAGTAGCATTACCCGTCGCGGCTTCGCCCGCGAATATTCTAGTTGTAAAGAGTACACTTAGCAAAATCTCAATCATGAATGCTATGACTGATTTATCCTTGGTATGAATTATCAGACTTTATCAATTCAGCTACTGGTGCAGAGGTTAGGGGTTTGTCATTCCTTCATAGGAATATCAGAGCGAAGATAGTTTTCTGGGAATATCACAGACACGGTTAATTTAAGGGCCTATAGGCTAAATGTGGTTTTCGGAGACCCTTTATAGTGGGGTAAAAAGGACCTTTCGTACCACACTCACACGTGAAAATTGCGTGAAAAAATTCTAGAGTGCCCCTTGTCTCCCTTAAGCGCATTATATTGTATGTATTGATGAATTTTACAGCTTAATTTGGTTCAGTGATAACCTTATAACCGTCTGGAAACTTTCACAGTAATGTAATAATTGGAATTGCATTGCGTCTTACAGAAATAGATGGACCTGTGAGATTCTGTTACCATGGTTACCGTGTTGCATTCTTGCATTATTTCATTGCAAATATACATGTTTTAAGGTATTTATTTAATTGTGAGGCATTTAAAGAGCAAGTGAGTGCGTTTCGCTTACGCATTGGGTTATGGTGAACCTGTAGGTACCCCATATGTGTAGGTTGGTGTTAAAGGGACCTTTTATCGGTACAAAACTGAAATGGGACCTTATCAGAATAATATAGGGAGGGATTCTGGTCTGAAGGCTGGAGCGTGGTCCACTCAGCGTCGTGTATTAAACTGAGAAAGGTGGGTTCAATTCCTACCATACGGTAGATATCTAGGAAGTGGTTTTCCGTGGTTTCCCACTTCTACTCAAGTTAAACGCCGGGTTGGTTCCTAACTTATAGTCACGGCCACTCCTTTCCTAATCCTCTATTGAAGTACAAATTCTTACACTAACTCATACCCCACAACACCTCAGGGTACGAAGCAAATTCTACACACACACACACGAGTACACGGGGCTAAATGACCATGATAGCCAAGCTCCTTAAATGAAACATCAATTATTATTATTATTATTAGGCTTCTTCTTCTTCTTCTTTCTTCGATTCGGCCAATTAGGGACCACGTCAGTTCAACTGTCTCTTCTTCCGAGCTCTAACTACCGCCCAGTGTTCCCTCATTCGTCTCCGGTGTTGTTCTTTTCTCTCATGGGATCACTCCTTCCCTCTCTTCAGCTTCGGCTTTTCCTGGAAACCTTTGTGCGTACTGTACCCTTATATCTGGATGATCCACCAATATCCTCCGGCTGAAATAATCTGGGATTGTAGCATCTTGACGCCCCGGCAAAAAACGACATGGTGCCACTTGGCGAAAACACTCAGAATAAGGGACAGGTATTTTCTCAAACGGAATGTGCTGCAGTATCTAACTACAGAACAGTAGGGTCATCTAACTACTTAGGATAAAGAAAAATAACTCTATAAAAATCTCGGGCGTAAGGATACGGATTAGGTCCCTCGGGAACTTCCACCCTACAGCACATTCCTCTACCATCTAACTACAAGTATAATGCCAGTTTCCTACAAAACAATCAGGAAATCGTCAACACGAATCCGTCTATTTATTTAAAAAAACAATACACATCTCGTGTCATCGAGCTTTGATTAAATGCTCTCGAAAATAAACCATGAAAAAAAATATATGACTAAGCGTCATTAATCCATATACAAGTACAAATTGTTTCACTAAGAAACCGTAAAAATTGTTACATGTAAGCTTAAATAAGCTTCTATACAGTGAACAACTGGTGTGCCCTAGGTGACGGGAGTTAATAACAAGAAAAATGTTATAAGTTAAAAATTTAAATAATCCCAAAAATATTTGACGTTAACCATGACGTAGATCTCCGTCATTACAAATACTAATCATTACTCTATACAATTCACCTCCCGCACCCTAATATTAATATTTCTTCCTCTAAGAAGCGCAAAATCTCAACACAAAGTTTTAAGGTTTAAATTTAAAATATAAAACACTCCTAAATCTATTTACGAATTTATCTGAAATACATTTAATATAACATTCTATACAATGAAAATAATCACGTCGTAGTTCGTCAATTACTTACTTAGAAATAAAATATTTACAACACGCTCGTTCCTTTCTCCCGAAAATACAACATGTAATTGTCCTTGTACTTCTAAATCTCAACGGGCTTCAGAAAAATATTACTTCACTCTACATAGTTTTATTCGTGTTTTACGTTAACATCTGGGATTCCATAATCCATACAATTAAGTAGAGACTAGTTCAAAAACCTCCTACAACTTATCTGTTCATGTAATAAAAATACTTAATAAAAATACACATTTCCACTCGTTGAATAATTACCATAAATGACAAACATTAGGATAAGAACCATTTAATAGATCTCAGTTTACTCTCAGCTTCAACAAAGATCCATTAAACCCTATAATTTCTATCAGATTTAACTTCATCCAGAATCCGCTGTCCTGTGAATTTCAAGGAGTTTCAACTCTATTGAGACTATTTCAATAACATCCACAATTACTAAACTTCCGTAACAATTCTCTTACAACTTCTTACTTTCATGAAATACATGCGTCTGTCCCTACAGACATTTCCTTAAAAATAGATCAATGGCTATACACTGGCTCATTGTCTCACAACAAATACCTCCGTCTACAACGGGAATAATAAATCACATCCATCGAGATACTTCGCAAATTTCCATAACATTTCTTTCTCTACACTTTCCAATAATAAACTCTTCTTTCAGTCATCACAATCTTAATGAACTTATAATAAAAAATACTGGTTCTCTCCCTGCCTCAATTTAATAGGTAATGCGATAAAATGATAATCTTTAAATAAAATCTTATTTCTTTACTTCACCCACATTTCTCAAAATTCTTTCAACAGACTGTAACATTTCTTCCATTTCATCATTACGTTATTTCTTACTTCAAAATATGCTCTCGTTCGCATCTGTTAATTCCACATTATAATACTTCACAAATTCTTTCTTTACTGTCTGTTCAACAAATTCTAATACTTTCAAAAAAAAAAAACATTACTTACAAACTTTCATCACTAAATTCGTTTCATTATTTCTCAGTTCGTGACTTTCTCTAGATCTCTACAATAGATCTTTCGTATTTACATTTTTTGACATATACTTCCTTTCACATACTTGGAAAACATTTCCATTATTACATTTATTGATAAAACATAGATATCGTTCGATTTAATACACGTTTGAACTTTACAATAACAATTCTGAGCAAACTATAAAATCCTGAGCTTAAGTATAAAATCTGAATTATACTATAAAATCTCCCTTCAAATTTCTAATATCGCAAAAATCGAAAATCACAATAAAAAATCCCTAAAATTCCGAAGTCCTCGAAAAATACTATCAAACATCCGCATGATGTTTTTACAAATATAACATTGAAAACTGCAATAAACTAATAAACAATATAGAACAAGATGTTCAGTAAAGAACATATAGCCTACTTTCTCCTAAATGTATGAGTATAGTTATAACTCGTTGTTATTATCAAAGAGTATAATAGAACTATTCTTTGTTGAAGGCCATAGAAACGATTTTCCTCTACCAAACGCCACAATCTAGATAAAAACTGCTACCATCATTGAAGAAAGAAAGATAAGAAGTATCTCAAGAATGTTATGGATCTGGAGACATAATCGACCGGACTGGCTGCGTGGCTCGGCGGTAACGTTCTCGCTTGCTGGGCCCTAGGTTGCAGGTTCGTATCCTGGCGCAGTCAGCTGGCATTTGAGGGTGCACAAATGCGAGGGAGCCGTGTCAGTACATTTACTGGCACGTTAAAGATCCCCTTCGGGCCAAAATTCCGGCACCCCGGTGTCTCTAAAATCAGCAGTAGTTAAAAGGGATGTAAAACCAATAACATTATTATTATTATTACGACCTGCCGTGGGCAACATCCAACTTTGAGTTGAGGCATGTCTTTACACGTCTGGTTGTGCATGGCTTTCACAACCCTAATTGAATTAACAAATCTTTCCATGACCCTACAGAGACGTGTGTATACAAACTATGTGGATATTTTCGATAATATAATCCTAACAGAGCGAGTGCATTCTAGCGGCCAGAAGAAGAAACTTTTCAATAAAATCTGGAAGTTACCTTTTTGGCAGATAGATGTCTCGAGTAAATCTGCTGGCGAATTATGTTTTAATTAAATATATATTTTACACCATAATGTGCACATAATAACGCTTAATAACATTTTCAAGTAACGCAAAATAGGCTGTTACAAACCCTTTAAAATAAAAAGTTAAAATGTATCGTAGTATCATCTTGTCATTCTTCAAATTCGATGCGCATAGAATGATAATGGTATAGTAATCAATGGATCCCCACGTAGACTAGTCGTGACATCTATTGGTGAAATATCGAACAATATAATCCTAACAGAGCGAGTGCATTCTAGCGGCCAGAAGAAGAAACTTTTCAATAAAATCTGGAAGTTACCTTTTTGGCAGCTAGATGTCCCGAGTAAATCTTCTCGCGAATTATGTTTTAATTAAATATATATTTTACACCATAATGTGCACAATATAACGCTTAATTTTAAAACATCTGAGTCATTACAAAACAATAAACATATAACATTTCAAGCAAAAAACCTAGCTCTGATCAGATTTGAACCATAGGCATTTGAGCGATAGTCTAACGCTCTACCACTGAGCTAATTGTGTCAACGAATATCGTTCTATTTAAAATGACTTACATAGAACTTGTTAGCAAATAATGATTTATACTAAACGATTTCATCACTGGAGTATATTATTTATATATAAAGCATTTCATACAAAGTTTATTTATTTTTTATCAGTACGCTATATTGCATGCAATACTCAAATTAGTGAAATATAAGTCCGGCACAAGATATCCGCTGCCATCTTGTCTTATTACTGAATCAGTTCAGCTTTTTAAAATCACGTCTGCACTATAGTATTACAAAATAAACTTTTAATTTCGAACGTGCCTCTTCCTTTAGAACAGTTAAAACGATTCTCGGCTCGATAATCGGAACTGGTGGGTCCCATGATATGGATTATAAAGTTTGCATAATTCGCACGGCCGCCATCCTGAAATGGTATGGCGGACGACCTTGTAATTTGGTCACAAGACGCATCCTATACGAAGGTATGTTGTTACCAAATTTGGTAGAGATCGGATGATTTGGTTAGTCGTTATTTGATTTTACGTTTTGAACGTTTGAGTGGCCTCCATTCAGTTTTAGTAAAGATGGCGGCGATATAAAACATGACACTGAGGTGTCCTTTGCTAGTGCTACCTTTGTACCAAATTTCGTTCAATTTGCATTCACCGTGTTCGAATTGATAGGGGGGACAGACATTCAGAGTACACACACTCACACACACACAGACACACACACACACACACACACACACACAGACTCACACACACACATACACACACACACACAGACTCACACACACACATACACACACACAGACAGACACACTTTTTTCGCCCTGTGTTGATCTCATAAGTCTACTTTCATTTTTTGCAAAAATCGAAAGTAGGCTAAAAATGGCATTCAACAATAGTTGTCGGATATTCAAGATCTACAATTCTACATAGTGGGATATTTAGCGTTGGTCCTTGGACTACCTTGTGCTGGGTTAGAGTTGACATGAAGTGGACTCCCTTTGGTTACCCATTAGAAACGGAATGTTTCTAGCGGCTTAAGACTGCGTGGTGGTCAGCATTCTTGTCCAAATCTCCCTCCGAATATCTTGTGCGGTCAGGTACTGGGATTCGAACTCGATCATCATCGTGCTGTCTCCTCCTTCCGCCGATGACTTTTCTGATTGAGATGGGATAGCCCTTTCTCTCTTCGGCACCGGGTAATTCCCTGGTCGCCCTCGTACATGAATAACTTGCAGTCTTCTTCCCCCATAGTTCCCTGTAGATCGTAATTTGAGATGGTAAAATGACTGATGATTGTAAACTTTCTATTACGGGAGAGAGGAGATGTTAATCTCCCCCGAGATGTTGATGTTAAGTCATTTCGGATGTTCTTGATGCCATCATAGCGTTGTTCCCATAATTGTTTAAGCTTTCATCACGGCGCCTATAGAATCTTCATGAAATTCCTCCCTCAACTTTTGAATCTTTATCATCTTGAAGCTGCAGCTTAGTCGTATAAATTTAATATTGTTTCCTCGCTGAATATCTATGTTAATATTACATGCACATTACTGAGTGCCTTCGATGAATAATTATATCTCTTTCGTTCAACTTGGAGACTAGTTCGTTGTAACGTCCTTCTACTTCGAAGTCGTGGTTGATAAGAGCCTCGCTTCCTCTCGTCTTTTCTCCGCGTGTCTTTTCCAAAAACCGCGTCCTTTTCAATCCATGGCTCTGATTTGTTGCTTATATTAATTGATCAAACTCTTCATTAATAACTTAAGAACTCGGCTGTAATTATATTCAATCGTTCTTAATTATCATTTAACACTCTTCATGATGGTTTAATGTAATAACTTTGTCCTAGTAATTATATATAATAATAAATACTTTATTGCGCACAATGTGCATGAACGTGGTTCTTACGAACCATCATTAATACAAAATTTTGTCGTTGTCACTGTAAATGCCTTTTTCCGAGGGGTGTCCATATATTTCTAATTTTCACAGAATTTCGTCAGAGACACCTCTCTGCACTTGCACGTCCTCACGTGGTATCTGTCGCAAGGACCCTTACAAAGCTTGCACACGCATAGTTCGTCTGGTTGGTGATAGACGTCTCTCATGCAGATCCGGTGGTGGAAACCATGGACCGCAAAGCGCGTCAAGATATGTCTCAGCTCGTAGGATCCTTGCATCCAGTCCTGTGTAGTCATAGCGTCCGTCGTATAAAATTCATGCCAAATGTCATTTCTCTTTGCTGTCATGAGACGCAAATACTCCCCAAATCCCGGTGTGTGGGGCAGAAGCATCTGTAATCTGACTTCTTCCATAAAGGGTAGTTCCCCTGTCATGACATACACAAGCCGCGAGGGCGTGAACTTGGATAGGCATAAGGCTCTTTTTAGATACATTGCCTTGATCCTTTCCAGCGTTGCCAGATGTCTGTGCCTAAGATGTTTCCAAATACTTTCCAGGCCATACATCGCGACTGGTGCTATTTTTAACCAAAAAAGTCGTATTGCCGTCTTCAGGGATAGGCTGCGTAGATGCTCGATGTCGCTCATAGCCGTCAGTGCAGCGTCTAGCCTCTCTCTCACGTGCATCGTGAAGACGTTTCCAGATGTCTGCATAGTCACCCCCAGGTACCGGATATGGGAGACTGTAGTCAGGGGGGTGCCTTTGTAATGAAACGTTGCGGGCTTTCCTCCCCTTCTGAAGGACATAGTGACTGTCTTCGCCTCGTTCAAACTCATTTCGTTATCTTCGGCCCATACTGCTACATTGTTCACGGCGAATTGTAGGTCTTCTGCACTTGTAGATGTCATTACCATATCGTCTGCGTACATATAAATTTTGACATTGGGTGGAACTATTGTAGTGACGTCAGCTGTTGCTATTGTAAACAATATCGGACTGAGAGGATCGCCTTGAAGGACCCCGTTCGTTTGCTCGGTTGGTTCAGAAGTATTGATACCGTCAGTGATTTCTATTAGATTACTACTCAGCAGATTCCTAATGAATCTAGCTAAGTAGCTAAACTCGCCTACCAATTTCTCAAGTTTGTCGATGATAATTTGTCTGTTAAGGGTGTCAAAAGCTTTTTTGTAGTCAATGAATACAGCATGCAGTTTCCTCCGTGGTAATGTTAAAGCTTCCTCAATATCTAACTGTAAACATTGGATGGCTTGTGTGGCAGATCTACCCTTTCGAAACCCGAATTGTTCGTCAGGTATCCACCCTTCAATCGTGGACGTGAGGCGCTCGCAAATTAATTTTGTGAGGATTTTCAATAACGAACACTCAAGGGCAATCCCCCTGTATGAGTTCGGGCCCCCGCTGTCGCCTTTCCCTTTGTACAACATTTTAACTGTCGATTTCCTCCAGTTCGCGGGAATTGTACCTTTACGTAGACATCCGTTAAATAGAGAGATTACACATCTTTTCAATTGTGTTGTGGATTCCTTCAGATGCTCATTGAAGATGTTGTCTGGTCCACAGGCTTTATTGTTCTTACTATTGGTAATGGCTTTCAACACCTCTTCCTCGGTAAAAAGTTCCGGTTCTTCTGCTACTGTAAGGTCTCCCTCTGGTCGCGGAGCGGGGCGAGTGTCCCGGTCTTGAAGGACCAACGTTAAGTGATCTTTCCAGGTCTCTATCGATATATTTCGCTGAAATTTAGGTTGTCTAGAGTTTAGAGCCTTATAAGGGTGAGTTTCTGCTTCTTGTATGAGTTTCTTTTCTTGTTTGTTTTGGAACAATTCCTTTGCTTCTTTAAGGATGAGTTTGTACCGTCTCCTTATGTCATGGTAACTCCTCAGATTGCTTTCTAAAGGTGTCATTCGTACCTGATGAAGGGCTGCTAGAGCTTCTCTACGTGCGAAGTAACAACCTCTGTTAAACCACACCTGTGACTTCCTCTTTGATTGTACTCTGGGAAGTACTGCCTGCAAGATAAGTTTTTCCAAATTCACCGTTGCGTTGTCCAGGTCTCCGGATGCTATCACATCTAATACTGTATCAATATCCCTGTCTCTTAAACTTGTGGCGTCTATTACCCTAGATAGCTTTATGAGAGATTTCTTCTCTGTTCTTTCCTCGGACAGTTCGAAGTTGGTCTCTACTGGGATATGTTTCCTTAGCGTCTCCCCTGTCGTGGTTTGTGTGACAGACTTGATGTTTACGTTATTGGTTAGTACGATGTCTATAGCACTAGACCCGTTGTGACATAAGTACGTTAACATGTTATTATCATTCACCAAGGTTAGTCCTTCCCCTTAGTAATTATATATGTTAATTACTCTGTTGGTGTTAATTTTCATAGGTGGCTTCCCATTGGTCATGGTCGCGTGTCGGTCTCGCGTCGGCTCCCTCTTCTTTCTCTTGCCACACGCTTAGTTCCTCTCCCCATTCTTTTTCACTCAGGCGTCCTCGTGACTGCTCGGGTTCTTAGTCATCCTAGCGAAGCTTGTTCCGAGTCCCCTTGCGACTACTAATTTGCTATTGGCCGGCCGAATTAACTCAGTTAATTCACTCTCTAACCAAACCAGTTTTGTGTTCGCTTCCAGCATCGATAAATTTTAACATGGGCTAATTTAGAAAATTTTCCACTACTTGTATAATTCTCTGTCTCGTCTCCCCAAACGCGTACAGTACGTGGTTTTTCTGAAGTGGAACACGCTCCTGGATATCTTAAGGGAAAATTTCCATTTCACGTAGATCTTTCTCAACTTCCGTAAACCATGCCCCTTTGGTTTTCTTATCTTGAAAGTACGTCAATATCCGTTTTGATATCCTGTCTGGGCTCATTCGTGTCACGTGGCTATAAAAGGCAATCCTTCTTTTTCGAATCGTGTCACTGATCTTCTCCACGTGCTTGTACAATTCGTGGCTGTGACGCCTTCTGTACTCGCCGTTTGCTTTGATGGGACCCAGGATTTTCCTCAGAATCTTCCTTTCTTTAGCCTCTAGTTTTTCCATTAGACCTTTCTTGTTCATTATTAGAGTCTCAGCCGCATACAAAGCCTCTGGTCGAATAACAGTGCAGTAATGTCTATTTTTGGCGTTTAAGGATATCGATCTCTTATTGTAGATGTCTTTATTCAGGTTGTATGCCATTTCCATTTTATTAATGCGTGACATGAAGGCTTCCTTCTCTGATAGGTTAGGCTCTATCCATTCACCGAGGTATTTAAACTTTTCTGCCTTCAGAACTTTTCCTAGTCCGACCTCCAGTTCCCTGGGCGCTGATTTTATGTTTGTCATGAATTGTGTCTCCTCAAAGGAGATTTGAAGCCCAGCCTTCAGTGCTTGATTTTTCAGCTGGTTAAGTTGTTCTTCTGCCATATCAATGGAATCTGAAAAGATCACTAGATCATCTGCAAAGGCTAGACAGTCGATTGTAAGATTCATATACTTGTACCCTAGCCTTACGCCATTTTCTACCCTTGAATTTTTCATTTTCTTCCGCCATTCTCGGATGACCTTTTCCAAAACACAATAAATTGAAGAGAAGTGGTGATAGCCCGTCTCCTTGCCTCACTCCTGTCCTGATTTCAAAGGCATCAGACATCTCTCCTCTGAACTTCACTTTGGAGGTGGTGTTGGTCAAGGTATGCTGGATAATTGATTGTGTCTTGCTATCTAAGCCAAACTCTTCAAGGATTTGCAATAGGGTGGTTCGATCAATTGAGTCGTACGCTTTCCTAAAATCAACAAAGGTCATAACGAATTCCCTATTCCTGAGTTTCAGATATGAAAGGATGGACTTCAGATTCATAATCTGCTCAGCACATGATCGTCCCTTTCTGAAGCCCCCTTGGTATTCCCCCAGTTGTGGATCGATTTGTTGTTCCGCCCTATTCTGTAAGCTTTTGAGAGGATCTTGTAAGTTATTGATAGAAGAGAGATGCCACGGTAATTGTTCACATCGGTTTCTCCCCTCTTTTATGTAGTGGATGAATTACGGCAGAGGTCCATCCACTTGGGAGATTATCGCTCTCCCAGATCTCTTGAATAATTGCAACAAGCTTGTCGACTGCTTTTTCCCCTGCATGTTTCAACAATTCAGCAATTATCAAATCTTCACCAGGTGCCCTGATGTCCTTCAGCTCTTGGATGATCTTCGTGATTTCAGCCTTCGTAAGGGGGGGGGGGGGGACGAATCAGGGTGGATGTTTGGATTTATTTCATAAACGAAAGGGGTCTCAGGAGCCTCACAGTTGAGGAGGTTTTCAAAATAACTTGCTAGAATCTGACAATTATCTTTATCATTGTGAGCTAATTTTCCGTTGGAATCTTTAAACTGTAGATTTGGGGGGGTTGTATTTGTTCAGACTGTGCTTGAAGGTTTTATAGAAGTTACGTGTGTTATTTTTCTGGAAGTCTTGCTCAATCTGTACCAACTGATCCTTATTAAACATACGTTTCACGCCACGGATTGTTTTTGATACAGATTTTCTCGCGTTTTGGAAGTTGACCCTGTTTTCTTCATTTTTGTGGCAATTCCATTTCTGCCACGCAACCTGTCTTAGCTGAACTGCTGTATCACACTCATGATCCCACCAAAGATGCTTTCTTGATTTTGTGAGTGGGACAGTCTCCTTTGCTGTTCTGACTATAGCCTCTTGTAATTGTTCCCAATTCTCTGGATTTAAAGTTTCCAACTTGTGGGTGAATTCTTGGTTGCTCCATAGCTTGTCTCTGTTAAACTTATCAGTTTTTATTGGAGTAATCTTCTTGTTATTTCTTGGAATTAGTCTAACTTTGATCTGCGATAGGTAGTGATCCGAGTCTAAGTTGCCACTTCTCAGAACCTTTACGTTCTGGATTATTATTAGGCTATATATATTGTGACCGTCAGCCGGGTGGCAACGGCACATATTTGTGAGTGACCTTCAGAAGTCCTCCGGTAAAGCTGTCGGGATAGCCAACAACCGCGATGACTCTCCTACCATCTCTCCCGTCGGACCTTTAAAAGTTTGCCGTGAGGATCAGGTGAACTTCCTAACAATAGGCCAATGCGGCACGAGGTTCTATAGTCCACGGGGAGCGTGGTACATGGTTGCGATGGTCAAAGACGGCCTAAGGAAAGGTTCACCTCAAAAACTAGACTGTGAAATTAAACATCCAGGCTTATGTAAAACACCGTGAAAATTTATTGTAGATTTCCACAAACCCCTATCCTAGTTCGGAGGGTTATATTCGGCTAATCCGCAAGCTAAAAGTTAATGATAATAAAAGTTCAAGTCCCTAACAATGAAGTTACATTAACCCTCGCGAAAGATCTAATACACAATAAGTAAGCAACAGCAACAACGCTGGGTAAATGGTACGACGCAAAATCCCTAATACAAGTTACATGATCAAGCTAATATGAAGTTACATTTAAGTGAAGGAGCAAAGCAAAGCTAAGTTATGGTGGTACCATTTCCACATTTACATTTAACTTTTCTAGCTAAGTCCTATCAGTTAACATTCAAAGTTACGGCGGTGACGTCCGTAATAGCAAAACAGTTACAATACAAAGCTAAGTGTACAGCCATTTAAAAACAATTAATCTAATCAACAATCATGTGCTAAATAGCACGCAATAAAGGTAACATGGGGAAAAATACAGTTTCATGACATCAATAATTATAGTACAACACAGTTTTTATTATAATGCCTTCCTGCCCCATGGTTAACTCTTTGTAAATCATTGTCATCTAGCTTGATAGTAATGTCGGTGATAGCGTAGTTAAAACCACGTCTGACAATCACATGGCCTGCGCTCCACACACTATGAACTAATGGTTCATGTGTGCGCCAGGTCACAACAAAAATGTCTACAGTCTTCGTCGTTTCCAATAAAGGAAATCCCTTCATCTGCACGGCCATGTCAGCAGGTTCAAATGTAAGAATGTCAAAGTTTA
Source organism: Meconema thalassinum (assembly GCA_946902985.2). Lineage (NCBI taxonomy): Eukaryota > Metazoa > Arthropoda > Insecta > Orthoptera > Tettigoniidae > Meconema > Meconema thalassinum. The sequence goes on along the minus strand of OX336388.2, from coordinate 1,316,660,548 downwards.
AATGGAAATAATATGTTAGTTAGATCTTGTTTAAAACAATTATGCGGATGATGTTTATTATGTCGGTTTATGTTCCTTCCGTAGGTTTATGGCGTATTCTGACAAAGGCCTGACAAGGAGTTGTCTTCTAAAGATCATTCTCCCGCAGCAAAACATCGACTCAATAGTCGGAAAACTCAACGAGCAAACTCGGCTCGGACTCACAATAACACGAGTTATCAGCGGTAAATACCTCGCTTTCAACAACTCTCATAATAATGCCTCATAACAACAACAGATGCGCGACTTACAACAATGGCACGTCTTACTCACTCAAGGCACATAATATCATGGGTTACCTGCGGCAAAAACCTCGCATTTAATAACCAAATTGCCTTCATTGTAATTTGCCTCTCTCAAGGGGATCGCCAACAATGCATAAAGAAGCCTGACAACCCTGGACATGTCGAAATGACATTCCTCGCAGCAAAATATCTAACTAACAGTATGAAAATCCAAGAAAAACAAATGAACAAAAATACAGTAAGAAACACTGGGTTTCATGAGCAATAGCTGCATTGAAAGAAAGAGATGAATGAAATCAACATTCTGTCCTATGTTATCGTAGTTCTGTCTCGCTTTCAAGCATTTGTTTTCAAGGTTACTGGGTCAACAAACCAGTTTATTGGTGACAACTTCACAAATTGCAGTCCTTCACTGACCACATTATTCAACAGGCAAGGCCGGCTAGTTTTAACATTATATAATACCGTAATATTTGGCCTTGTCATTCTTAGCATATGCTTGGTTCAAAAACCTTATAGAATCCGTGTGCTAAACACGTTACAATTTAACTGTACAATAAAGTATCGCAGTCCTTCATTTCAAAGAATAGTAAATCACAGACATAACAGCATGTCTCACGAGCTTCTTTGCTCATCAAAGATATAACACTTATTAAGTTCTTAGTATAACATTAACACCTGTGTCCTCATGACAGAAACAAAGTAGTAACAAATTGATAAATATGGCACAGATCTGCAACTCTAGACCTGCATAATGATGCGATAGTGCACTTAGTTCGATGCTTGACATCTACACTTTCTCCAAAATAATAAATCTGTCAGTATTTGACTATAAATTGGCTTCTGAGCGCTTTCAAAAATGAAAATACGGCATATTTTTATAAAACTGGAAACTACAGTTGGTTTCCTAACGATACGACCTATCTAACGAGGTCATAAGTCTCAACAGACTGGTTGCAAAGATTGCAGTTAAATAAAGTGACGATGACATCTGAATGAAACCACGGATAAATATCCTACACATGGCTGAGCAAAATAGCTGCAAATGATTACAGTCATGTTTGGCAGTGGGTCGGCTATAACGTGGTACGACGTCCATCAGGACGGCACCAGGGTTAACCAAAACTGGTCTACCCCACAGGGTGACTCACAATGACTGAAATAAACAACAATTATACTAATTACAACCCTACCTAGCAAATGGCTGACACATAAGTGCGGTTGATTCACAAAAAAAACCTACGATATCTAAATATACCACCGCGGACTATTACAAAAGAAAGGGTGCCCAAACTCACGACTTTTGGTAGCTCTCACATCGGCTCAGACATTCATCGACCAGGGTCGCGAAAAACTCTGCTTGGCTCTCCAGCATGGTCCTGTCCTCCACGGATTCACCAATCTGGACCTCCCAAGCAACCAGGGTTCGTTCGCCTCCGGATGATTGTCTCCCAAAAAGGTCTGGAATGTGCCTGGAAGTCGGCATCCACGTTCCTTCGTCTGCGTCCCCGGCATCCTGACGTTCCATCAAGCTGGTGGTCTCCATCACGACGTCTCCCTCATACCGGAATGGTATTAGCCCATAATCGTCTTCTTCACCATGGCGTGGAAATGTTCAATGTCTTGCATGATGTCAAAAATGTCGAAATATCTCGTTCCTCTCGGCGTTTTGGCGTGATTGTTGTGGACGATGCAAATAATAGTGTTCTCCACAGTATTTTGTAGTTTTCAGCCTGTTGATCCTCAAGATTCAACACGATGCGATGCTTTGCTTGTTAGCACGTGCAATTGTATCACGTTTTATCAATCACGTGGCATCCGCGATAAAATTGATATTTTCAATTCAGAATTTCCGTAGCAATAATGTTGTGATCGTTGGCAGTAATAATCACGTCGTCTTGGCACAATTATCAGACGATAACTCTTATATTTTCGGCGTGGCACTTTGCCCTTCCACTCACACGTGGGAAAAATATCTGGCGTATGGCACCAATTACAGTTTGTAGAAAATATTGCCTAATATGGCCTTTCGTAGAACAATAATATGTCCACGATGTGTGACAACGTTAGTATAGTTATTTTCAACACACGATGCAGTCGGATGCTCACTTGAGCACAAAAATATTTATAATGTCCACGTCGCGACGGACGGATACTCGAAACACGCCTGTCGGGCGTCAGATCTCCAGATGTAGTGTCGTCACTGACTTTCACTCGGAAGTAGGTCGCCAAAACGAAGTCATTGAGCGACTACTTTCATAGCTCCTTGCGTATCTGCAAGTGTTATACCTTACCAAAAACGTAATAATCATTCACCAAAATGATTCAATAATACAGAATGACGAATTAGAATATTCTGAGTCTTGTGAAAGGATAAAAGTGATTAACAAGACCTCCAAAGTCAAAAATGCAATTGATCGCTACTTCAAAGAGCATAGCATGAGCTCTCCGCTCCACGTGGCATTCTGGGTATGTTCAAGAGTACTACATCCCATAATAATTATTCCGTCACAAAAATATCACATGAACCATAGCTCAGCGGGTTCATTTGCCTCTCCGTCGTTTCAAAGAAAATGTTAGGACGACATTTTATTTGCCTCTATAATTCATTCATGTGTGATATTTTTTTAGATTGGCGGCGTTGAAAGTTCCAATACGTTCTCCAGTTCTGATGTCTTCAATGACATGACTCCCATTATTCAACGGCTGTCTAACACGACTAGGGCCGTAATACAAGGAAAGAAATTTCCCGTATACGCGGTCAATTGGATTAGAAATTCCGGGTCTCCTTATAGGGATAAGGTCTCCCTCCTCAAGTGGTTCTCTGAATCTCTGGCGTCTTGTTCTCCTCAAGCGTTTGGCAGTTTGTCTGTCTAAAGTATCTCTAGCAGCTAACAGTCTGCTGGCATGCGATGGTTGTAAACAAGGTGGATTTACAATCACGCGGTTCCAGACTCTCAGTGGCATCTGGTTCAAATGCAGGACCAAAGGTATTTGACCAGTGCTTTCATGCACAGTAGAATTAATGCATTTTGCCATCAAAACAAGGACTTCAGTCCATCGCCAGTGTTCCTCATGACAATACAAACGACAAAATTTTGCAATAGTGGACATAACGCATTCCGCTGGATTGCTCTCAGGGTGTCTTATCGATGACAAAAGATGACCAATCTCTAGTTCCTCCATAGCGTTGGCGAATTCTGCAGAAGTATATTGCGATCCGTGGTCAGTTAATAAGAACTGTGGCTTCCCTGCCTCCGGTATCACTTGTCGTCTTATTCGCTGGATAATTTGATGTGCATTAGCCTTCTGAATAGGATGGAGCATTGTGTATTTTGTAAACACATCTATGGTGACTACAATGTAACGATTCCCACGACGGGCTTTAGGTATAGGACCGTAAAGATCTTGTGCGTACAACTCTCTGGGTTGAGTTGGTAGTATAGGCCTAGGTGGTTCTCTCAATAAGTGTGACGTGTATTTGTTCCGCTGGCATGCGTCACAAGCACGTAAACACTCTCTGACAGTGGTTCCTAACCTTTTCCAGGTGAACGACTCTTTAATGGTGGCAGTGGTCTTGTCCGTTCCACCGTGACCAATAGACAAATGTACCATGAGAATGACAGATTCCTGGTACCTTCTGGGAATAACTGTACGCAGTTGGGTGTGATCTTCGTCCACAAATTTATACAAAACGCGACGGTAAATCAGATAGTCATCTGCTATGGCATCAATCCTTGCATAAAGCTCATCCTGAGGATCCATCTTTCGTTCAAGAAATCGAATGATGTGTCTAAGTTCCTCTTCACGTCTCTGTCCTTCGGGTAGATAACGAAGTCGGCGAAGGTGTTCTTCGCATTCTCCCTTGATGTCAATGGCATTAATAGAAGTTTCAGGATTCCGGCTGAGGATGTCGGCCAATACATTCTCTCTGCCTGGTTTGTAAACAATCTCCAGATCGAACTGTTGGAGAAAAAGAGTTCATCTAGTGATCCTGTCACTTGCCAGTCTTGTTCGTAGGATGAAGGTCAAAGCGTGGTGATCGGTTCTTACGACAATCTTCTGGCCTATCAAAAGTTTCTGCCAGTACTCTAATGCATAGACGACGGCTAGTGCTTATATTTCTGTTGTAAAATAGTGAGATTCGTGAGCTTTTAAACGTCTGCCCAAGAAAGCGATGTAGTGACGTTTCTTATCATCGTCCTCCTGCAATAATATAGCTCCAATACCAATGGCTGATGCGTCTGTTTCGAGAATGAAATTGCGTGAATAATCAGGATATTCCAACTGGATAGAATTCGCTAGCATCTCCTTAGCCTTCTGGAATGCTGTCTCACACTCATCATTCCAATTCCATCTACAGTTCTTTTTTAGCAGACTTTGAAGTGGTGCAACAGTCTCTGAGTATCGCTCACAATGAGCAGCAAAAAATTGTAGTATTCCCAAAAATTGTCTCACGTGCTTTACACGGGTTGGCGTTGGAAAAGCGGCGACAGTTCTGATTTTTGCTGGATTCGGTCGATATCCATCTCCATTAATAATATGTCCAACAAAATTTACTTCTCTTTGGAGAAATCTGCACTTGTCAAACTTGACCTTGAAATTGGCCTGTCGAAGATTTTCAAAAACAAGGCGTAGGGTAGCCAAATGCTCTTCCTCTGTTTCAGAAGCGATGATTATGTCGTCCACATAACATATTACTTTCTCTTTTACCTCTGGAGCTAACTTAGCATCTAGTGCTCTAATCAAAGCAGCTCCGGCATTCTTCAAACCAAATGGTAACTTGCAGAAGACATAGGTGGTTTGATCAAATAAGAAGCCAGTGTACTTCTGAGTATGCTTGGACAGTTTGATGTGATAATATGATTGTACAAGGTCCAATGATGAGAAAATTTTCTTCCCTTTAAACTTCCTAAGGATGTCCCTAATCTTAGGCGGTCTGTCGTGCTCGGGAGCCAGGCGTTCGTTTAAAGCCCTTGCGTCGAGACAAAGCCTCAAACTTCCATCAACCTTAACCACAGGTATAATTGGATTCAGAAAAGGAGTCGGTGACTTCTTAATCGTGCCTGCTACTTCCATCTCATGGATCTTCCTTGCAGCTTCCTCGCGGTGTTTTTCAGCAATCGGGTAAATTTTCTTCTGAAATGGAGAGTCGTCTAATAAAATGAGGTCATATTCATAATTCATAATTTCGCCAGGAGCAGTATCGAATATGTCGCAATATTCATTTAGTGTAGTAGCCATATTCTCTTGCATGGTTGTGGATATTAATCCTGCCTCTCCGTCGGCATCAAATGTTTCCTCACTTTCCTTGCTATTAAGTTGCTCGACAACGTCGACTTCGGACAGGAATTCCGGTTCATCTACCACAAGGTTCATCTCTATAGGTTCGTTCGGTTTAAATTCGACAGTATTGCGTCCCATGTCGATAATACCGTCATACTTCCTCATGAAATCAGCCCCTAGTATGACATCATGATGCAAACCTTTCATAACTAAGAATTCGTGCAAATACACGTGGCTTGTGATTCTCAATGTGCACAAAACCTGTATCTTGCACGTCACAACCCGGTCAGGTATCACTCCTCTGACACGAATAGCGGAAACAGGCAGCTCTGTCACCTCAGAGTTAGCCTTCACCTTAGCATAGCAATCTGCAGAGATTACACTGATCATTGCGCCAGTATCGATCAGAATTATAACACTGCATCCATTGAGAGTGGCTACTATTTTGGGTAAACGTGTTGGCTCATAACTGTGGTTCGTCGTTCGTCGTTCGTCGAGTAAATCCTGTTGGATGGGCTCCCAGAGTAAAATATCTGCCGTCACCCTGTGCTCAGCCAAACTAGACTGTCTTAATTTTTCGGCGTTTTTTTTTCTTTGTTGTGACTAGAGGTACCAGGCTGGTTCTGTCCTGCCTCTGACGTCACATTTCTTTCTTCCCTCGAAGTAGGGTCCCTTTCTCCCTCTTCTCTATTGGGTCTCTCTCAATTGCTGGAGGTACTCGCGGCTCTCGCGCGCTCTCCCTTCCCAGTCACGGTCCGGATGGTAACGTGGATCACGTCCTCGTTGGTAACCTCCGTTATACCTGTAGTCTCGCCGGATCCTTCCTCTTCCTGACGGACCTTCCTGATTCCCACGACGGTTATTGTCGTGACGACGGTTGTCGCTCGCCCCATTATCGAACCTACGATTCCAATATGTTCTATTGTCTTCTCTCTGGTTCCTTGAATATGGAGTATTACTCCACTCTCTCCAGTTACGGCGGTATTCATTGTTGTATTCTGGCCGAGGATTCCCAGAGTTCTGTGATGCTTCTTGTGTCTGGCTAACTTTGTCCACAGTCGTGACGTTAACGTGACGCTCTTCACGCCTGTCAACCTTCTGTTGACGGTGAGTTGGAAATTGCTCCGCGTTAGCATCAAGACGTCGTAATATCTGATCACACTGTTGAAATATCGTCGCCCCTGCAGCGATTAGTACTCTTTGCACGTCGGCTGGGTAATGCCATACTATGGTATTCACTAAATCCTGCTCCGATAAAGGAGGCTGAAGATTTCTCAATTTAGCAAGCTGGGTTGCAAAGTAATTTGCGTAGCGAGTTGGCATGTTGGAACTGTATCGGCGAGTGTACATTTCAGCCCTTATACTTTGCTGAACGTCACTCGACCAATACGTCCTCAGTAGTGCTTCTTTAAAGTCTTGATACCCGGAGAATGAATATTTAAAAGCCCGATACCAAGTTGCTGCTTGTCCATCCGGAAGACGTTCAATAACTCGAAGTTCTCTTTCAGGAGTTACGAGTGTGTCTCGTAAATAGCTCTCGACGTTCGTGAGAAATTCTACAGGAGTCACTCCGCTTCCTGTGCCAGTGAATTTAGCGGGTTGCTCTTCCCTTGACCTTATCACTGTGACATTACCCTGAGTATTAGCAGTACGGTATGTATTCTGCATGTAGTTGTTTGACGGCGTGTTAGTTTCAGGATCCAGTCTATTTATAGCTGGTCTGAACGGGTTAGCATCGTAATTTAACGTCTGGCTTGGCGCTGTTGCATTAAACTGCCAAGGTCGTGTATCGGCATGTACACTTGACTGTACATTACTAGTCCAAAATTCCGGCGTTTCACGTATATTTCCCATCGGCGGTTGCAAATCTACTCCCCTCGGAAGTGCTTCTAACCTGTCGAGCCTCTCCTCGATGACTTCTAATTCTTGTATATTCCTGTTGGCGGCTTTGCGCCCTAAATCATTTAGTTGCAACTCGATTCGTTCAACTTTACCTTTGAGATTTTGGTCCACCTCACGAATAGCTGATTTGAGGTTACGACTCAACTCGAGCCTATCAATAATCGTTATTTCCTCAATCTTTTTCTGCAATGTTGCAATTTCGCCCTCAACCTGAGATACGTTACTCTGGATATGGTTGATATCATCCTTGACTCCATTTACATTGGCGTCGACTGTAGTTTTATGCTCCACGAATTCGCCTCTCAACATCATCAGGTCGACTTTGTGCTCCTCCCTGTGCACATCTACAGTATCACGTAAGCCTGTGACAGTTTATTTTAGTTCCGCGATGTCTTTCCGGTTAGAATTAAGTTCCTACCTAACCTCAAGCATGTTATCCACGATGGTCTTCACGTTGTTATTAACGGCGTTAGCTGCACCTCTCATTAATACCAGTCCTAGGTTCATGGTAGCCGTATCCTTTTTTACGTTGTCCATAAAACCTTCTACGTGATTCAGCCTAGTCCCAAATTCTTCTCTGGTGTGCTCGATATCAGCTTGGACGTCTAATTGTACTTTATTTATAGCGGTCTGAATTTGAGCCGTGTGCTCCTCGAGTCGGGTTTGCACATCCTGTCTTGCCCTATTCATTTCTTCCGTTAAGGTGTCTACGCGCTGGCTTGCCTCCTGGTGGTGACGAATCACGTCTATCCTTACCGCTGCCAAACCTGCCGTTAAGTCATTTTTCGCTTCTACCCTGTACGAGTCCATTTCGGCCCTGACCTTCGTTAGATCGGTCCTAACCTCTTTAACAGTACGGGTGTTTATCTCTAAATCTAAACGTACTTCATTAATTGATTGGGTATTTACCTCAAGGTTCTGCCTGACATTGTCAACAGACTGAGTGTTTATCTCGAGGTTCTGCCTCACCTGGTCCACATGACCATTTACATCACCTACTTCCTGTCTAACATTGTCAATAGCTTGTGAATTAACCTCTAAGGCTTGTGTATTCACACTCAAGTCACTAGTAAGTTGTTGGAGGTTAGCGTTGACACCTGCCAACATCTCAGCGAACACTCTGCGAATCATATCCTCATCCATTTGACAAGAATTTATATTGAGAGAAACGAGGGATCAATCATGATGGAAACTTACAGCTATGATAGTAACGTGGTGGTATAAAGCTTGTTTCGACTTAATAAATATCACGAGTACAGCTGGAGTATGCAAACTAAGTGCTTCTACATTTACTAATACAACGGTGAGCAAAGCAAAGTATTACATTTCCTTAGGATGAGGCATCATCTAAGAAAAACCCTATCTTTCATTTATTCAATATAAAAACCTCACCCCATGGTCTTCTATCAAATATGAATGCCATGCGGTCTATTGATCTGCAGTACGACTTTCTAAGTTCGTCCCAGTCCTGTCAATTTACCATTATTCAAATATTAAGATCCTCCTAAATATCGGCATAAGAAAATATTCAGGGCGCCATCTGATGATCACCATGTTGACATATGGCTCCATGTATAGGGAGTCAATCAATGTGTTACCATGTCAACGTCTCGCCGCACGTATAGGGAGCCAATGTATGTGCGACGTATACGTCGGTTTCCACGTTAACACCGTGCACCATGTCAACTTCGTAGCCCCATTAGTTGGGCCGCCATTTTATGTGACCGTCAGCCGGGTGGCAACGGCACATATTTGTGAGTGACCTTCAGAAGTCCTCCGGTAAAGCTGTCGGGATAGCCAACAACCGCGATGACTCTCCTAACATCTCCCCCGTCGGACCTTTAAAAGTTTGCCGTGAGGATCAGGTGAACTTCCTAACAATAGGCCAATGCGGCACGAGGTTCTATAGTCCACGGGGAGCGTGGTACATGGTTGCGATGGTCAAAGACGGCCTAAGGAAAGGTTCACCTCAAAAACTAGACTGTGAAATTAAACATCCAGGCTTATGTAAAACACCGTGAAAATTTATTGTAGATTTCCACAAACCCCTATCCTAGTTCGGAGGGTTATATTCGGCTAATCCGCAAGCTAAAAGTTAATGATAATAAAAGTTCAAGTCCCTAACAATGAAGTTACATTAACCCTCGCGAAAGATCTAATACACAATAAGTAAGCAACAGCAACAACGCTGGGTAAATGGTACGACGCAAAATCCCTAATACAAGTTACATGATCAAGCTAATATGAAGTTAAATTTAAGTGAAGGAGCAAAGCAAAGCTAAGTTATGGTGGTACCATTTCCACATTTACATTTAACTTTTCTAGCTAAGTCCTATCAGTTAACATTCCAAGTTACGGCGGTGACGTCCGTAATAGCAAAACAGTTACAATACAAAGCTAAGTGTACAGCCATTTAAAAACAATTAATCTAATCAACAATCATGTGCTAAATAGCACGCAATAAGGGTAACATGGGGAAAAATACAGTTTCATGACATCAATAATTATAGTACAACACAGTTTTTATTATAATGCCTTCCTGCCCCATGGTTAACTCTTTGTAAACCATTGTCATCTAGCTTGATAGTAATGTCGGTGATAGCGTAGTTAAAACCACGTCTGACAATCACATGGCCTGCGCTCCACACACTATGAACTAATGGTTCATGTGTGCGCCAGGTCACAACAAAAATGTCTACAGTCTTCGTCGTTTCCAATAAAGGAAATCCCTTCATCTGCACGGCCATGTCAGCAGGTTCAAATGTAAGAATGTCAAAGTTTAAATGGAAATAATATGTTAGTTAGATCTTGTTTAAAACAATTATGCGGATGATGTTTATTATGTCGGTTTATGTTCCTTCCGTAGGTTTATGGCGTATTCTGACAAAGGCCTGACAAGGAGTAGTCTTCTAAAGGTCATTCTCCCGCAGCAAAACATCGACTCAATAGTCGGAAAACTCAACGAGCAAACTCGGCTCGGACTCACAATAACACGAGTTATCAGCGGTAAATACCTCGCTTTCAACAACTCTCATAATAATGCCTCATAACAACAACAGATGCGCGACTTACAACAATGGCACGTCTTACTCACTCAAGGCACATAATATCATGGGTTACCTGCGGCAAAAACCTCGCATTTAATAACCAAATTGCCTTCATTCTAATTTGCCTCTCTCAAGAGGATCGCCAACAATGCATAAAGAAGCCTGACAACCCTGGACATGTCGAAATGACATTCCTCGCAGCAAAATATCTAACTAACAGTATGAAAATCCAAGAAAAACAAATGAACAAAAATACAGTAAGAAACACTGGGTTTCATGAGCAATAGCTGCATTGAAAGAAAGAGATGAATGAAATCAACATTCTGTCCTATGTTATCGTAGTTCTGTCTCGCTTTCAAGCATTTGTTTTCAAGGTTACTGGGTCAACAAACCAGTTTATTGGTGACAACTTCACAAATTGCAGTCCTTCACTGACCACATTATTCAACAGGCAAGGCCGGCTAGTTTTAACATTATATAATACCGTAATATTTGGCCTTGTCATTCTTAGCATATGCTTGGTTCAAAAACCTTATAGAATCCGTGTGCTAAACACGTTACAATTTAACTGTACAATAAAGTATCGCAGTCCTTCATTTCAAAGAATAGTAAATCACAGACATAACAGCATGTCTCACGAGCTTCTTTGCTCATCAAAGATATAACACTTATTAAGTTCTCAGTATAACATTAACACCTGTGTCCTCATGACAGAAACAAAGTAGTAACACATTGATAAATATGGCACAGATCTGCAACTCTAGACCTGCATAATGATGCGATAGTGCACTTAGTTCGATGCTTGACATCTACACTTTCTCCAAAATAATAAATCTGTCAGTATTTGACTATAAATTGGCTTCTGAGCGCTTTCAAAAATGAAAATACGGCATATTTTTATAAAACTGGAAACTACAGTTGGTTTCCTAACGATACGACCTATCTAACGAGGTCATAAGTCTCAACAGACTGGTTGCAAAGATTGCAGTTAAATAAAGTGACGATGACATCTGAATGAAACCACGGATAAATATCCTACACATGGCTGAGCAAAATAGCTGCAAATGATTACAGTCATGTTTGGCAGTGGGTCGGCTATAACGTGGTACGACGTCCATCAGGACGGCACCAGGGTTAACCAAAACTGGTCTACCCCACAGGGTGACTCACAATGACTGAAATAAACAACAATTATACTAATTACAACCCTACCTAGCAAATGGCTGACACATAAGTGCGGTTGATTCACAAAAAAAACCTACGATATCTAAATATACCACCGCGGACTATTACAAAAGAAAGGGTGCCCAAACTCACGACTTTTGGTAGCTCTCACTTCGGCTCAGACATTCATCGACCAGGGTCGCGAAAAACTCTGCTTGGCTCTCCAGCATGGTCCTGTCCCCCACGGATTCACCAATCTGGACCTCCCAAGCAACCAGGGTTCGTTCGCCTCCGGGTGATTGTCTCCCAAAAAGGTCTGGAATGTGCCTGGAAGTCGGCATCCACGTTCCTTCGTCTGCGTCCTCGGCATCCTGACGTTCCATCAAGCTGGTGGTCTCCATCACGACGTCTCCCTCATACCGGAATGGTATTAGCCCATAATCTTCTTCTTCACCATGGCGTGGAAAAGTTCAATGTCTTGCATGATGTCGAAAATGTCGAAATATCTCGTTCCTCTCGGCGTTTTGGCGTGATTATTGTGGACGATGCAAATAATAGTGTTCTCCACAGTATTTTGTAGTTTTCAGCCTGTTGATCCTCAAGATTCAACACGATGCGATGCTTTGCTTGTTAGCACGTGCAATTGTATCACGTTTTATCAATCACGTGGCATCCGCGATAAAATTGATATTTTCAATTCAGAATTTCCGTAGCAATAATGTTGTGATCGTTGGCAGTAATAATCACGTCGTCTTGGCACAATTATCAGACGATAACTCTTATATTTTCGGCGTGGCACTTTGCCTTTCCACTTACACGTGGGAAAAATATCTGGCGTATGGCACCAATTACAGTTTGTAGAAAATATTGCCTAATATGGCCTTTCGTAGAACAATAATATGTCCACGATGTGTGACAACGTTAGTATAGTTATTTTCAACACACGATGCAGTCGGATGCTCACTTGAGCACAAAAATATTTATAATGTCCACGTCGCGACGGACGGATACTCGAAACACGCCTGTCGGGCGTCAGATCTCCAGATGTAGTGTCGTCACTGACTTTCACTCGGAAGTAGGTCGCCAAAACGAAGTCATTGAGCGACTACTTTCATAGCTCCTTGCGTATCTGCAAGTGTTATACCTTACCAAAAACGTAATAATCATTCACCAAAATGATTCAATAATACAGAATGACGAATTAGAATATTCTGAGTCTTGTGAAAGGATAAAAGTGATTAACAAGACCTCCAAAGTCAAAAATGCAATTGAGCGCTACTTCAAAGAGTATAGCATGAGCTCTCCGCTCCACGTGGTATTCTGGGTATGTTCAAAAGTACTACATCCCATAATAATTATTCCGTCACAAAAATATCACATGAACCATAGCTCAGCGGGTTCAATATATATATATAATTCGTTGAGGCCATCTAGGACCACGTTAAGTCTTGCTACACTTGGCAATTTGTTTCGCCTTCCTCTGAACCCAGAATTCCCTCATTCTCAGTGAGTGGGCCATCTTGCGCTCCGCTGTCCAAGTGGTACCTTGTCTTCTTTTCGGAGTCGATGTCTCGTCTCGGGTTAGCCCATTAGTCAGTATATTTTTGCGGAAGAGATCTCTATTGAAGGCGTCGTCGGGTTTTAGATGCAGTATTTTGAGGTCGTCTTTGGTATTCATAAACCAGGGCATTGTGGTTTTGGGTTTGGAGTCAAAGAAATGAAAAATCTGTTTAGTCAGCCTGTTTCCATCCATTCGTTTGAGATGACTGTAATACCGTGCCCGCCTTTTCCGGATCGATTCTGAAATTTTCTCTATTTCACTGTAGACTTTTTGTTGGATTTTTTATTGTGGATACCATTCTTGTAATTTGATCCCATTATACCTCTGACGGTTTTGCGCTCTCTTTTCTCCAGTTCTTCAAGGAGTCCTTTATTAGCATTTAGGGATAGGGTTTCGGCTGCATACATAACTACTGGTTTCAGAACAGTTTCATAATGACGTAGTTTAGTATTTTTGGACAGGCATTTTTTGTTGTATAATGAGCGCGATGTTTGATAGGCTATTTCGAGTTTGCGTACTCGTTCCTTGAGTGCTTCTTTGTCCAGTCAACTTTTCATAATGATCTCTCCCAAGTACTTAAATTTTTCCACTCTGTTGATCTTCCCGTATTTTGTCTGCGTTTTGCTGGGGCGTCTTTGATGTTGGTCATTACTTCTGTTTTTTCGAATGCTATCTGCAAGCCAGTTTGTTCAACGATTTCTTTTAAAAGGTCGATTTGCATCTTAGCAGTTTCTACGTCGTTCGACAGAATGGCGATGTCATCAGTGAATGCTAGACAGTCGACTATGATCCCCTTGGATTTTGCTCCCATTCTCAGAGGGCTATACTCAGTTTCTAATAATTTTGTTCGCCAGGTACGAATGACTTTTTCGAGGACGCAGTTGAAAAGCATTGGAGAGAGCCCGTCACCTTGTCTGACTCCCGTTTTGACCTCAAAGGAATCCGACGGACATCCCAGGAACTTTACTTTGGATTTTGTTTCAGTTAGGGTGGCTCTAATTAATGCCAGTAGTTTCAGGTCAACCCCGAATTCGTTGAGGATGTTCAACAGAACTTCGCGGTCTATCGAATCGTAAGCCTTCTTGAAGTCCACAAAGACTGATACGTACGATTTGGACCTGAGATTGCAATATCTAATGATTGTTTTGAGGTTGTGGATGTGTTCGGCAGTAGAACGACCCTTTCTGAATCCCCCTTGGTATTCTCCTATTTGATGCTCGACTTCGGCTTCTAATCGCTCCAGGATAGCAAGTGAGAGAATTTTGTATATTACAGTTAGGAGGGATATTCCTCTGTAGTTGTTGGCGTTTTTCATGCTGCCTTTCTTGTGTAACGGATGGATCAAGGCCGTTTTCCAATCTTCTGGTAGAATTTCATTTTTCCAAATTTGTTCTATTTGCTTCTGCAAGATTTCAACTGCTTCTTCAGGAGCATATTTCCAAAGTTCTGAAACTACAGAGTCTTCCCCGGGCGCTTTGTTGTTTTTGTCGAGCAATGTGACGCTTGATTTCGTCTTTGTTGGGTGGTCTTGATTCTGGGCATCTGCGAGAGGGTTCCTCGGTCTTGATGGGATTTTTGGGTTGATCGCAATTTAGTAAATTCTTAAAGTAATCAGCTAGGATGATACAATTTTCTTCATTTGAGGTCGCCAGTGTACCGTCCTTTCGCTGAAAGCATAACGACGGAGGTTTATAACCCGTAAGTTTTTTTTTGAACGTTCCGTAGTACTCTCTGGTGTTGTTTCTTTTAATGTCTTGGTCGATCTTCTCAATAAGTGACTTTTCATATTTACGTTTCTCAGCTCGGATCACTTTAGCTGTCTGGGCTCTTTGGGCTTTGTAGGTTTCCCAATCAGTTTGCGATTTTGTTGAGTAATATTGTTTCCATGCATCGAGCCTTTTCTTGAGAACTGAAACACATGTATGATTCCACCAGGCATGTTTCTTGCTTCTTTTAATTTCAGCAATTTCCTTGGCAGCCTCGATCAGGCGGTTTTTTGTGTTGTTAAAGTCACAGTCGATTGGTCGAGCTTTTTCCTGGAACTCGGTTACATTCTGTTTGAGTTTATCAGTGTCGCAGCGAATAATTTGTTTGGGCGTCTTGTTGGTGTTTGCAGGGACCGGTTTGAATTTAATTATGGACATATAGTGGTCTGAAGCCACGTTTATGCCTTTCTAACCTTAACATTCATAATCTCAGGGCTGTTTTTCCTAGAGATTGCGACGTGATCTATTTGAAACTCTCCGATGGCGTCGACAGGAGATCGCCATGTTGCCTGCTTTCTGCGAATATGGCGAAAGTGTGTCGACATGATCTGCAAGTTATGGTTTTCGCAAATGGAGACCAATCTCTCACCATTTTGATTGGTTCTTTTGTGGGCAGGATAGTTTCCAATGATTTTCCTATACATGTGTTCTCGATCAAGTTGAGCATTGAAGTCCCCCATAAGACGTTTAACATGGTGTTTAGGAATTTTGGCGAGCTTTTCATCCAGTAGGTCCCAAAAGTTATCCATTTCGTCCGGGTCAGATCTGTTCTTGTCATTTGTGGGGGCATGTGCGTTAACTAGGCTGTATGTTTTGTTGGCGCATTTGATTGTTAATATGGATAATCGGTCATTAACTGGCTCAAAATTTGCGACCGACTTAAGGATTCTGGTTCTCACAGCAAACGCTGTTCCAAGCATCACAGATCCATTGAGGACCCTCTTTCGAGCTCTGCTCTTGAAAAAGCGGTAACCTTCAGATTCGAAAGTCTCTTCGTCTGGGTAACGTGTTTCTTGTAGGGCAATGATACATACCTGATTTTCATGTAGTGCGTCGGTGAGAGTTTTCAGTTTGCCAATTTGTGTAAGAGTGTTAATGTTGAACGTTGCTAGAAAGGTTTTTGATTTGGTTCTGAGTTTCTGACTGGTTGGGATACACCGAGACGCTCCGACTCGTCTCTCGCATGATGTCGAGTCTCCCCCTGAATCCGAATGAGACTCGTGCGTCGCAGGTTTCACGACGAGGGATTTATCCGAAGACTTACCCCCTGGGGTAAAATAAATGTTGAAATGTTTTGCCATCATGCTCACTTGACTTGAGTTTTGGACGCATACGCATCCATGTTGCAACTAAGGTTGTTAGCCCTAGAGGTTGCCTCAAGTTGTTTTCTGGCTTCTCTATACTACCAAGGCTTCAAGCCTGGGAGGTCCCCCAGCACTGATCGGTTCGTCGACCCAGCTTCCCGCTGGGATTGGTTACCCAACCTTCCACTGGGTTGATCGACTTAACAGGGGCACCTCGTGTATGTTACGTGCTGGAGTTGGAGTGAAAGAGGCTAAGTTGGATTCTCTTGCTGAATCCAATAGGTTCATGTTGCAGATGTTAGCAACGATGCATTTCACTCCCATTTGCCAGAGTCACAATGACTCCTCCCAGGTTTATTATTATTATTATTATTATTATTGAATGCCCAGTACAGTATGGAGTCCTATTTTACAAAGTAAATTAGGGCTGTAGTTTATAATTAGAATGTTATTATTATTATTATTATTATTATTGTTGTTGTTGTTGTTGTTGTTGTTGTTGGGTATGTATGGGCCAGTCCTTGAATAATCTCTTTTGTTTTTCAGGCAAATCAACCTGCAAATATTGATATGTTATCCCCTGAAGTCAAATGTATCGTAGCAAGTTCCTTTTTCTTCACTGAATTTAATTGATTATTTTATTTTACCAGCGTATTCATTGTAAAGTTCTTCGATTGTTAAGAAAATCCTTGAGCATATTTCGAGTATCCACATGATCCTCAAACTGACAGCTCAATTATCTTTTACGAGACTGTGGTTCAGGTTTCACGTCCACAACTACTGTGTCAAACTTCAAACGTAGGAATTTTAAGAACAGTTTCCCTCTTCTCACTGATCATCATGTCTTTCTATTATTTAGACAAAATTGGTGCCTAATAACGTTTATTATTGGCCTATAATAAAAGGCTGGATATGCTTACCCGTCGATAAAGGAAATATTGTATGTATATTTTAGTATTCACCTACGTACTCGGATGAATTATTATTAGAGACCGGATTTTTAGATTTAGGTTTTCAAAAACATAAAATAGTTCTTTCTAGGTTTTTAATAGGTTTCTATATAGGTTTTTATGTTTAAAGTATAGCAAAAGTTGACATAAATTCCACAAAGCTTAAAATTAATGCCTAATTGTTAGTAGAAATTCTGTTTGCAACGAGAGTGTAAATATTTTACATAATGATACGTCATCAAATTACAACCCAGAACTTCACACTTTTAGGCAATATTTGTTCTCCTTAAATATGTTAATTATTCGAATTCAATAAAACCAAGGTACTCAAAAGTGGGTTTCACACTCTAGCCCGATTAAATAATTTTCTTTACTCGGAATTTATTTATTTATTGTTGCCTTTATTGTGGTGAAGTTAGGGCTCTAGGCCCTCTCTTACACTTAAGCACACACACTGCAACTTACATGAATACTCAAATATGATATACTTAACCTACCAAACATAAATACTAGGAAAAACTTAAATACTAGAATTAATTAAAATTAAATTGGCGACTGCGTGATATTAAATAAGCTATACAATTTAAATGACATGCATTTTTTTACAAAATTATACTATGGTCATTCACTCACACATTCATACACAAATAGTTCTAGTTGGCCTACGAATTCAAGAGGAAATCTTTACATGCACGTTTGAAAGTTGTTAGGGATGTACAATTTCTTACGTCACGAGGACAGTTATTCCAAATTCTAGTTCACGACACGAGAAGAGAGTTACTGAAGGCAGATTAATAATGTAGAGGCATTGCAATTATAGATCCAGATCGCGTGTGACGATCATGAAAGGAAGAAAGAAAACGAAAATTACAAGAGAGATAGTGGGGTGTACTTTCGTTGAGAAGTCGATAGATGAGGTTACATATGTGCAGGTTTCTTTGTTGTTCTACTTTTAGCCAGGAAAGTAGATCATAAAAAGGAGACACGTGTGAGGAAAATTTCAAGGAGAAAATAAACCTAATGCAGGAATTTAAAGCTCTCTGAAGTTTCTTGTGTTGTTCTCCGCTATCATCTACTAATACAACATCGCAGTAGTTAAATATAGGGCGTATCAAGGTTTGGACGAGTTTTATTTTCAAGTTACGGGGTAGAACGGACTGGTGAATCTTAAGTGGATGAAGTGACGAGTAAACTTTCCTGCATGTATTAGTAACGTCCCCATCCCAATTCAAAGTTTCATTTAGTGTGACTCCAAGACTTTTTACCGATTTAGAGAACGGGATAGCAACACCATTAAGTTGAATTAAGGAAAGAGGTCTACTGTGTAAATGGAAAAGCAATTTAGTCTGCCCTACTATGATAGCTTGTGTTAGGTAGATTTCATTAGAAAGCTAACTATTGCAATGGGTCCCATGTTTCGACTTCCGGAAAATTTCGACATATCTTCGCGTTTCACATCCCCCAGACCCCAAAACCACCGTCAGTTTAAAAGTTTATACATAATTTATGTATATATATATATATATATATATATATGTATATCAGTTTCTTGTGGACACGATAACTGCCGTAATTTTGCACCAATCACTTTGAATTTTTTACCGAATATGTATACCAATAAAATCTCGGTCAAGTTCGTTACTGGGCTAAATCGGTCGAAGGGGGTGAAAATGGGGGTCTTTTTTCTAAAAAGTGAAATATTGCTATAACTCTCTTAATATGTGACATATCGAATCCGTTCAACGTTCATAATATGTGTCGGATAATGCCCAAAAATTTATGTTTGAAGAGTTTTTTTATAGCACCAACCATTGACCAAAGGGGTGGGAAAAAGTGGGTTTTTCGGGAAACATTAATCATATCTCTCTTAATAGGCACAATATCAAAACCGTACAAAATGGACAATATTCCCCTAATAATTACCTAAAACTTTTGTCTGAAAGAATTTTTGATATGACCCACCATTACGCCAAGGGATGAGAAAAATGATTTCGGAATTATAAGAAAATGCCAAGAGCTATCAGAGGTTGCCATGGCAACACTACTAAATTGATGAGGGATGAGCCATCATTGTTGCCATGACAACGCACTTGCACGAGATCAGATTCAGTATTTCCATCTGACTAAGTGGGAAGCGGCTTCGGTGACGTAACTGGTAGCATGCTGAATGTCTATGCCCAAGGTCGCGGTTTCAAAGCCGGTCGAAGTCGTTGGATTTTCTAAGAGCGCTAAAATCCCTCAGTATGCTTTCCTTTGGAGGGGAAGTTCCAACGTTCGTTGCGAGTTGCTGGTTGGGGTGGCATCTAGTAGCTAAGTTCACAGCTAGGTGTCGTTGACGGTAGTACCTGGTAGCAACATTAGGAACTACTGCTTGAAATTGACCGTCTGCAGTCCTTACCTGAATTAAGACAAATACAGCCATTACAATTCACACCGTTTATCAGACAGATTCTACACTCACCCAAAGTACACGGGGTTAGATGACCGCGTTGTCGCAGCCCCTACACTGAGGAACCAACCAGAGGTAGATTTCATTAGAAAGCTAACTATTGCAATGGGTACCATGTTTTGACTTCCGGAAAATTTCGACATATCTTCGCGTTTCACATCCCCCAGACCCCAAAACCACCGTCAGTTCAAAAGTTTATATATAATTTATGTATGTATATATATATATATATATATATATATATATATATATATATATATCAGTTTCTTGTTGACACGATAACTGCCGTAATTTTGCACCAATCACTTTGAATTTTTTACCGAATATGTATACCTATAAAATTTCGGTCGAGTTCGTTACTGGGCTAAATCGGTCGAAGGGGGTGAAAATGGGGCGCTTTTTTCGAAAAAGTGAAATATTGCTATAACTCTCTTAATATGTGATATATCGAATCCGTTCAACGTTCATACTATGTGTCGGATAAAGCCCAAAAATTTATGTTTGAAGAGTTTTTTATAGCACCAACCATTGACCAAGGGGTGGGAAAAAGTGGGTTTTTCGGGAAACATTAATCATATCTCTCTTAATAGGCACAATATCAAAACAATATTCCCCTAATAATTACCTAAAACTTTTGTCTGAAAGAATTTTTGATATGACCCACCACTATGCCAAAGGATGAGAAAAATGATTTCGGAATTATAAGAAAATGCCAAGAGCTATCAGTGGTTGCCATGGCAACACTACTACATTGATGAGGGATGAGCCATCAGACGTTGCCAAGATAACGCACTTGCACGAGATCAGATTCAGATTTTCATCTGACTAAGTGTGAAGCGACTTCGGTGACGTAACTGGTAGCATGCTGAATGTCTATGCCCAAGGTCGCGAGTTCAAAGCCGGCCGAAGTCGTCGGATTTTGGTTGGTTGGTTCCTTAGTTTAGGGGCTGCGACAACGCGGTCATGTAGCCCCGTGTACTTTGGGTGAGTGTAGAATCTGTCTGATAACCGGTGTTAATTGTGATGACTGTATTAGTGTGTGTATCTGTTTTTTTAATTCAAGTAGGGACAGCAACTTTGAATTTTCAAATAGTTCCTACTTTTGCCGCCAAACGCCACCGTCAACGACTACTAGGCCTAGTTCAGAACTAGCTACTAGACGCCACCGCAGTCGGCTCTTGGCAACGAACGTAGCAACCAAAGAGCGTTGTTTACATTCTTAACCTATCCAATTTAGTTTCACACAGGTGTAATTAGTGGAAAGATCTTTAACATGCCATAAATCTATGACATGGGACCGCCGGCTTTACTTCCCCTCCGAAGGAAGGCATACTGAGGGATTTTAACGCTCTTAAAAAATCCGACGGCTTCGGCCGGGTTTGAACCCGCTATCTTGGGCATAGAAGCTCAGCATGCTACCGACTACGCCACCGAAGCCGCTATCGTCGGATTTTCTAAGAGCGCTAGAAATCCCTCAGTATGCTTTCCTTTGGAGGGGAAGTTCCAACGTTCGTTGCGATTTGCTGGTTGCGGTGGCATCTAGTAGCCAAGTTCACAGCTAGGTGTCGTTGACGGTAATACCTGGTACCAACATTAGGAACTACTGCTTGAAATTGACCGTCTGCAATCCTTACCTGAATTACAGACTAATACAGCCATCCCTAAGTACATGGGGTTACATGACCGCGTTGTCCCAGCCCCTAAACTGAGCAACCAACCAAAATCTCTGCGGGAGATATAATTTTGCGTGAAGAAGTAACAGACCGTTACATAGTCACACATCAGTGTCGAAACCTTGCATAAGGACAGTGTGACCACAAGTATATAAATGGACCCCAAATGACAAGAAGGTTACCGTTCCCATAAGACAATAAAATGTTTAAAATAAGCATAAAATGACGAAAAACAATGTTAATTAAGCTCCAATTATAAAATATCTTCTCGCAATAAATGAGGTCTGATCCTTCTACGAAAAGCTGCATATTCTGCCTATTTTCGCCTATCCCCAAGTTTGTCCGGTGAAATCTACCTCCGCCTTCCGGCGTGCCGAGAGGACTTTTTTTAATTGGTTTTATGGCAAGAGAATTTTCAGTTGAATAGCGGCTGATCCTCTTTAGATTTAGATTCATATTTTCAATTGCCGCATCTATGTCATTTATTTTTGTGTGCCAATATATCTGAAGGTCGTCTGCATATAGATGGTAGTTGCAGTTTTCCAGTTTCGATGAGATGTCGTTCAGATAGAGAATGAATATAAGGGGACCGAGAATTGAACCTTGAGGTACTCCATTTATTTTGAACATCCACTCAGTTCTGTTTTCATTTAGGATTCTTGGAAATAATATGAGATATATCCCTACTTTCCTGGCAATAAATAACCAAACAATAAGACATAAGCTGAAAAGTGCTGAAAATATTTGAATTTTATGGCAGGTAGGATTTCTCTCAATCAACTAGAGCAAGGTATAACCACTATCTTTATGTTTACTTGTAAAAATTATGGTCTAAAAATTCAAGTATACTACAATAAATGGAACAAAACTGCAATTATGTATTTTTGGGTACTCACATATAATTTAGGTTTCTTAGGCACTACACAATTCATGAATATGGCTCTTTTGAGTGTGATTCGGGAAAGTATTGAAGTATTTTTGTATTTAAAAGTAAGGAAAAAAGGTAAAAACCTAAGAATCCGGTCTCTAGTTATTTTATACGGGTCCAAACAGGAAGTAGGCCTAAGTTTAATGTTTCCGAATAAAAGGTTTTACGCTTTCCACGATCAACACTTGACAATATGATGAAAACAACAAACACGGATAGTAGATAGATGGATCACTAAGCCAAACGGATGATGTCAGGTCTGCCATATTTCTCGCCCATCCATTACTCGTACCTGTAATGCCATTAGTCAGGCTTCCCTAAAAATCTGGTAACTATTTCATGGGGAAGCGGGATACGTATGTGCTAGATGACTGAACATTGTTAAATGAAGGCGTACATAAAGGATCAATATTAATACCAAAGCAATATATTACATGAAAGTTGATATCTGCATTTTGAATATCATATAAATAAATAAATAAATAAAAATATAAATAAATCTTATATATAAAAGTGAAAGTCTGTATGTGGGTGGGTGGGTGGGTCTGTTCCGTATACAAATCTACACCATTCCACCAATCTCAACCAAATTTTGCATACACATAGCTTAGGACCCAGAGAGAACCACTGGCTACATGCATTTTCGATAGTCCTTCTCATTCTTCTGATTTCGGCCCTTTTGCACTCAAGCACAGGCTAATCAAATCATAAAATTAACTCATGAAGGAATGACAAGGCAGTATGTTTCCATGGCAACATAGCTCAAGTCGAGACATGGGCGACTGGAAACGAGTTGCGCTTGCCACTACAGGTATAGAAAATGAGGTTCTTTACTTGAAATCCAGTTAGTTACACAACTGCTCCCACAGGACTGTCAACCGAGTATAGCATAACAAAGATTTGACACTTTCTACTACATATTTGTCAAATACCACTCACTCACTCACTCACTCACTCATTCATTCATCACGAAATCTCAGAAACTACCGAACGTATTGGAATTAAATTTGGTATGCGGCTTCCTCACGGGCCGCAAACGCCCACTAAGAAAGAATTTTTGGATATTCAGGTTCAAAAGGGGTGTTAAGGGGGTAGACCTGCATTTCATTGAATAGCAATATCTCCCGATTGGTTTCATTGGGGGATGTGATAGTCGGCATATGAACTCATCATTAAAAATAAGAAGACACGTGTCTGAGGATCATTGGATGTGGTGTATATTATAAGGTGAAAGGGGTGAAAAGTGGGGGTAGAAAATTCCTAACTGAGCGTGTGTCTCTTAAACGACATCGACGAGGAGTTTGAAACTCAGCGGAAAAAAACAGCATACAAAATAAGTAAATAGGTGTTTGACAGTTTTTTTAAATCCAATTTAAGGGGCCCATGGGGAGGGGTGAAATTCGGGGGGGGGGGGGAACAGGAAAGAAAGTGTCCTAACTGATTGACTGACTGACTCACTCATCAAAATCAGGGGGAAAAACTGCTTTAAAGTGAGTAAATAGCTGTTCGACAGTTATGTTTTCATAAATCAAATTTAAGGGGTTCATGGGGAAGGGTGAAATTCTGAAAAAGGGAACTTGAAAGAAAATGTCCTGACTCACTCACTCACTCACTTATCATCGCCCAGCCAAAATTATAGAAGTTAGAAACATGACAGTTTGGGGATATGTTCATTGTATGTCAAAACCGTCTACTATGGGAGGATTTCCGGATATTCAAGTTCTAAAGGGGTCTTAAGGGGGTTAAACCTGCATTTCATTGAATAACAATATCTCCCGATTGGTTTCATTGGGGGATGTGATACACGGAATATAAACTCATCATTAAACAAGAAGTTCCGCGACGAACTAAAGAGCCTTCTTTTCTTAAAACTTAAGATTCATGCCAATGATTAATCTATATGGATCTATCTAGAATAATGACGAAATTAAGTTAGTAATATCGAAATTTCTAATTAGTTCGAAATACTGTACACCCGGCATAATGTAGCCTAATAGAAAACTACAGTTGGCAGCCCTGGTGACTGAATATATTCTTAGTTCCATCTCTTGAGGTACAGAACACAAAATTTGATTGAAGTCCAATGGATAGCATGGACATTACATGCAGTTAAATAGTGGAACTAACAGCGCGCGTAAAATCATGTTGGCAACAATGACATACATGTATTGGTCAGAAATAATCTGAAATAATCTGATCTATTGTTGTGTCAATTTTGAATGAAATCCATTAGTTAGTATAGAAGTTACATGCATTTAGAAATTGGACCTATCAGCAGGCTCAGAATCATGTTGGCAGCACTGGCGTAGGCCTATATTAGTTACTCCAAATTAATCTAGAATGCCAGGTACTATACGTGTGCAAAATTTAGAGCTATTGGCTTGCATACTTTCTGATATATTGATATTAGGGTAACAAAAATAGAGGCAGTATTTATTAACAGTTGGCAGCCCTGGTTACTCAAGAATCGGCATAGTCATATCTGTTATGGTACACATAGCACACACGAAATTCGGTTGAAATCCAAATGATAGTATAGAAGTTACATGTATTTAAAGTTGGACCTCTCAGCAGGCTTAAAATTATGTTGGTAGCACTGATGTATATAAGTTACTCCAAATTGATATAGAATGTCAGGTACTATACGTGTGCATAGTTTAAAGCTGTCGGCTTGCATACTTTCTGATATAGGCCTACGAGTATTTGGATAAAGGAAAATTGAGAGCATTTATTAACAGTTGGCGGCCCTGGTGGCTCTTGAGAATACGCTCAGTCATATCTGTTTATATACACATAGGACATACGAAATTTAGTTGAAATCCAATTGATAGTGTAGAAGTTATATGCATTAAAATTTGGACCTATCAGCAGGCTTATAATCATTTTGGCAACACTGCCATGTATGGCCTCCTGGAAATTAAAATGCAATATTATTATCTATACGTGTGCCAATTTTGAAATAGCTCCCATTCATACCTTCCAAGGTATCCAACATGGAGCTCAAATTTCAATTGCGATTTTTCAGCAGTTGGTAGCACTGACATAATTTTCAAATATGGCCGTGAGATATTCAGGTATAGATCTTTACTCCTACCAAATTTTGTTTCGATTGCTGCAGCCGTTTAGGAGTTGATAGGGGGGGACACACACACAGCCAGACGGAGAGACAGACAATAGGACAGACAGACAGACAGACAGACAGACAGACACACATTTGCCCGATCTCATGTCTACTTTTTCCTCATTTTTGCAAAATGTGAAAAGTAGGCTAAAAATAAGAAGACACATGTCTGAGGGCTTTTGGATGTGGTGTATATTATGAGGTGAAAGGTGGGGGTTTAAGGATTCATAACGGAGCGTGTATCTCTTTAATGATATAGGCGAGGAGTTTGAAACTCAGCGGAAAAAATCAGCTTAAAAATTAAGTAAATAGTTGTTCGACCGTTTTTCCACAAATCCAATTTAAGGGGCCCATGGGGAGGGGTGAAATTCTGGGGGGAAAAACAGGAATGAAAGTGTCCTAACCGATTGACTCACTCACTCTTCAAACTCAGAGGGAAAAAACTGCTTAAAAATGTGTTCGACAGTTTATTTTTTTTGATAAATCAAATTTAAGGGTCTCATCGGGAGGGATGACATATGGAAGAAAGAAAAATGAAAGAAAATATCCTGACTCACTCACTCACTCATCATCGCCCAGCCAAAAATATTGAATTTGGAAACATGGCATTTTGAGGATATGTTCGTTGTATGTCAAAACCGTACACTAAGGGAGGATCTCTGGATATTCAGGGTCTAAAGGGGTCTTAAAGGGGTGAAAGCTGCATTTCATTAAATAACAATATCTCACGAGTGGTTTCATTTGTGGATGTGATACTCGGCATATAAACTAATCATTAAAAATAAGCAGACATGTGTCTCAGGGTTTTTCGATGTGGTGTATTATTATGAGTTGAAAGGGGTGAAAAGTGGGGGTTGAAGGATTCCTAACGGAGCGTGTAGGCCGATCTCTTAAACGACATTAGCGATAAATTTGAAACTCAGGGAAAAAAATCAGCTAAAAGATATGTCAATCGGTGCTCGACTGTTTTTCATAAATTAATTTAAGAGGCCAATGGGGTGGGGAGAAATTCTGGGGGGAAAAAGGTGAGAAAGTGTCCTAACTGACTGACTAACTCACTCACTCATCAAACTCAGGGGAAAAATACAGCTTAAAAAATAAGTAAATAGGTGTTCAAGCGTTTTTTCATCAATCCAATTTAAGGGGCCCATGCGGAGGGGTGAAATTCGGTTAAAATATTTGAAAGAAAATGTCCTGTCTGACTCACTCTCTCATCACGCTCAGCGAATACTATTAAAGTTGGAAACATGAAATTTTGGGAATATGTTCGCTGTATGTCGAAAACGTCAACTAATGAATGATTTTTGTTTATTCAGGGTTTAAAGAGGTGTTAAGGGGCTAAAAGTGCATTTAATTGAATAAAGATATCTCATGAGTTGTTTCTTTGGGGATGTGATATTCAGTATATAAACTAATCATTAAAAATAATCAGACACATGTCTAAGGTTTTATCGATGAGGTGTATATTATGATGTGAAAGGGGTGAACATTGGGGATTGAGGGATTCTTAACGGAGCGTGTATCTCTTAAACGACATAGGCGAGAAGTTGGAAATTCGGCGGAAAAAACAGCTTAAAATATAAGTAAATAGGTGTTCGACCGTTTTTTCATAAATCCAATTTAAGGGGCCCTTGGAGAGGGGTGAAATTCTGGGGGAAAAAGGAAAGAAAGTGTCCAACTCACTCACTCATCAAACTCAGGGGGGAAGAACATCTCAAAAATAAGTAAATAGGTGTTCGACCGTTTTTTTTTTCATAAATCCAATTTAAGGGGTTCATGAGAGGGGTGAAATTCTGAAAAATAAATGAAAGAAAATGTCCTGACTTACTCACTCACTCATCATCGTCCAGCCAAAATTATTGAAGTTAGAATCATGACATTTTGGGGCTATGTTCGTTGTATGTCGAAAACGTCCACTAAGGAAGGATTTTTGGATATTCAGGTTCTAAAGGGGTGTTAAGGGGGTAGAATTGCATTTAATTGAATAACAATATCTCCCAATTGGTTTCCTTGGGGATGGGATACTCGGCATATAAACTCATCATTAAGAATAAGAAGACACATGTCTGAGGGTTTTTCGATATGGTGTATAGTATGAGGTGTATGTGTGAAAAGTGGGGGTTGAAGGATTCCTAATGAAGCAAGTATCTCTTAAAAGACAGAGGCAAAAAGTATGAATCTCAGGGAGAAATATCAGTTTGAAAAAGTAGTAAATAAGTGTTCGATCGTTTTTTCATAAATCCAATTTGAGGGGCCCATGGGGAGGGGTGAAATTCTGGGGAAAGAAGTCCACTAAGTAAGAATTTTTGGATATTCACTCATCATCCCCCACCAAACCTATTGCAGTTAGAAACTTGAAATTTTGGGGATATGTTCGTTGTATGTCGAAAAAGTCCACTGTGGATGGATTTTTGGATATCCATGTTCTGAAGGGGTGTTAAGGGGGTTAAACTTGCATTTCATTGAATAACAATATCTCTCGATTTGTTTCATCTGGGGATGTGATATTCGGCATATAAACTAATCATTCAAAATAAGCAGACATATGTCTAAGAGTTTATCGATACGGTGTATATTATGAGGTGAAAGGGGTGAAAATTGGGGGTTGAAGGATTCTTAACCGAGCATGTACTGTATCTCTTATTCAACATAGGCGATAAGTTTGAAATTCAGTGGAAAAAGCAGCTTAAATAATAAGTAAATAGGTGTTCGTCCGTTTCTTCAAAAATCCAGGGGCCCATGGGGAGGGGTGAAATTATGGGGGAAAAAAAGAGGAAAGAAAGTGTCCTAACTGATTGACTCACTTACTCACTCATTAAACTCAGGGGGAAAATCAGCTTAAAATAAGTAAATAGGTGTTCGACCGTTTTATTCATAAATCCAATTTAAGGGGTTCATGGGGAGGGGTGAAATTCTCAAAAATAAATGAAAGAAAATGTCCTGACTGACTCACTCACTCATCATCGCCCAGCCAAAATTATTGAAGTTAGAAACATGAAATTTTGGGGATATGGTCGTTGTATGTTGATAAGGTCCACTAAGGAAAGAGTTTTGGATATTCAGGTTCTAAAGAGGTGTTAAGGGGGTAAACGTGCATTTCATTGAATAACAATATCTCACGAGTGGTTTCATTTGGGGATGTGATACTTGGCATATATACTAATCATTAAAAATAAGCTGACACATGTCTAATGGTTTTTCGATGAGGTGTATATTATGAGGTGAAAGGGATGAAAAGTGGGGGTTAAAAGATTCCTAACGGAGCGTGTATCTCTTAAACAACATAGGCGAGGAGTTTTGAAACTCGGAGGAAATCAATCAGCTCAAAAATAAATTAATAAATAAATGAATAAAGAAATAATTAAAATAAATTGGTGTTCGACCGTTTTTTCATAAGTCCAATTTAAGGGGCCTATTGGGAGGGGTGAAATTCTGGAAGAAAAATCGTCCACTAAGGAAGGATTTTTGGATGTTCACTCTCATCGACC
The DNA here is from genome assembly GCA_946902985.2 of Meconema thalassinum. Classification (NCBI taxonomy): domain Eukaryota; kingdom Metazoa; phylum Arthropoda; class Insecta; order Orthoptera; family Tettigoniidae; genus Meconema; species Meconema thalassinum. The sequence goes on along the minus strand of OX336388.2, from coordinate 1,316,631,625 downwards.
AACCAAAACTATGATAGTTAGAAGAATGATATTTTGGGGATATGTTTGTTGTGTGTCGAAAACGTCTACTAAGAAGGGATTTTTGGATATTCAGGTTCTAAAGGGGTGTTAACGGGGTTAAACCTGCATTTCATTGAATAACGATATGACACGATTATGCCGCGAGCGAAGCGAGGCTAAAAATATGATGGTGTGTGTCTGTGTATTACTCAATCACGCAAGTACCACTGGCCCGATTTACATGAATTTTACATGGAAGTAGCTGATTTACCTGGTTAACATATAGGCTATTTTTGATTTCAATACTTTGCACTATTTAAAGTTGGCGACCATTTTAGTGACGTCACTACACCCTTTGGTTTCAAACTTTCATATTTCCATTTCAAATAAAAAGAGAACGCTAAGAAATAGCAAACTTTTGATGGCATATACGAGGTTTAAAATTACATTTTCTATCCGAGAGGTATCTCCAACGGTTAGCGAGTAAACCCTAAATTTGTTCTACAAAACACGGTCAACGCCGAGCGGTGTAGTTGGACAAAATGTTTCATACTTAATCTCCCTCTACGCAGCACCTCGCCTATCCCCTGTTTTAACTGTCTCCTCCGCATTTTAATTTATTTCTGACGCGTAGCGAAGCACGGGTACTTCAGCTAGAATAATATAATAATATAATATCGAATGGCCTCGGTGGCCGGATGCAAGCTTTGTTATTTGACACCCAAAGGGTAGCTTGCATGTCAAATTTCGTTGTTGCTTGAAGCACTATGAAAGTCAAGGAGGTTAGATATCTAAGCTCCTTGAACACTATAGCGCTTTCTAGTAGAGAAATGAGGAACTTCGTGTTGGCGGGAACTCCCGAGTTTAATTTTGCCATTATGAACACGGCCTACTAAATTCAAATGGGTTCATTGACATGCCAACATAGTATGACATGGTGTCGTAATTTTTGCCTCCTTTCAAAAATCACTTACTACTGCCAGGAGCGAACCTGCAAGCTTGGGGTTAACAGACTGACACTCACCCACCGTGGCAAGCAATAAATACATATAAATAAATTTTTAAGAAAACAGGCTAAAGATTTTTTTTGTTCACTTTGATTTGTGGACTAAGAAATATTTAAACACATGCTGTCTTTCAAAACATCTTTGTTGACGTATGGTAAGCACAGTTAATGATTCGTATTTTAGGAGCCATACTCAACATACTTTTCTCTGTTCTTTGATAAAACGTTTTCTTTTCTGTAATGTATCATCGTTTATTCACATTTGTGTTGCAAAGCCGATAAGGGTCTAGCCTACATTTCCCAAGATCACGGGATTTAATTCCGTTACAGTCGGTTTACAATTGGGTAATCTAGATTCTCAGTGCATGGATTCCACTTCAGGGTGTGTGCAAACAAAATGTACCATCAACCGGATTGCTGGTGCGTGTGTGCCCTCTGCGCAAAGCGTATGACAGATATCATGTAATACAGTGTGATCGGAGGAAGTTATCTCTGTCACAGTTTTGTACTAGTGATAAGTAATTAATTTCACAGTCATTCTGTGCAGAACCTAGTTAGAGGAATGGCCCTTCCTGCACAACTCAGTGCGGAATGATGGTCACATTGCTTCCCGCATAGCGCGCACACACATTCCTCGTTCGGTGAGTGGTGTGTCCTCTTGGAGCATAGCTTGGGGTGAGATCCGTGCTCTGCTAATCTGGTCGTTATGTGTCTTCATTCGTAGTTGGCTTCTTTCCACTTGTCGGTGGTCATCGCGTCTGCGCTGTAGGAGTCCAGACAAATTTCTGTGATGATGATGATGATGATGATGATGATGATGATGTTCGAGAAAAGATAAGTCATGTTTACTTCAATTGCATAGTTTGTGCTCTAATAAATTTATTTGGGTAATCTTCATGTAAGAAACGTTTGTCAGTGGATTTATAACAATATTATTATTATTAATATAGTAGATAAACATACTTACTAAACCATTTATAGTGCTCTGATTCAAAGCATATTTAGATATGCCATATCAACTTGGGGAAATCAAAACACAACTTTAATTAATAATCTACAAGATAGCCAAAACAGGTTCTTTAAATATTTTACTGCTATCCCTTATTTTAATATTAAAGAGTTGTTTCAAATTACTGCACTGCATCTCTACTACCATGATGCAAGATTCAGGCATAAGGTCTCTCACAACATACACACAAGAGCCATAACAAGTAATATCTATGGTTTGAAGAAACTAAATTATATTACACCATCACTACTTAATGAACTACCACCAGGATTGTCCATCATGTACAGCAAACAGCTAGCTGTACGTCGAATTAAAAGCTATTATCTAAATAAACATTAACTTATAACAGAACTTATTATTATAATTACAATAGTGTAACAATTTGTAACTCTAACTATTTACATTAATATCCTTCTCATAATCACATAACATGATAAATCAAATTATATATATATACTGTATATAGAAGAAAATAATATTCAAGCAAACCAAAATCAAACAAGAAACGAATAATTACATTATAACATAGAAAGGAAATAAAAGACATATATTTTGCATTCACTCTGTATGAAAATGAAAATCCACAGCCTGCTTCCAGTCTCCGACCGGGTCAGGAATGGAATGAATGAAGCCCCCATCTAGCGGCGAGGATATGAACTGTGCCGGCTGCCGAGGCCTGACGCATTCCTCTGGGGCATTGATTAAATGAATGACACATGAAATGAAATGATAGTGGAGAGTGTTGCTGGAATGAAATTTTCGACAGGGAAAACCGGAGTGCCCGGGGAAAAACCTGTCTGCCTCCGTTTTGTCCAGCACAGATCTCACATGGAGTGACCGGGATTTGAACCACGGACCCAGCGGTGAGAGGCCGGCGTGCTGCCGCCTAAGCCACGGAGGCTTCTCACTCTGTATATATGTAGTAAATAATAATTACTATGTCTTACCGATAATCCGTACTGGATTTGCCGTCAGATTCGTGAGATATGTCACATTAATGTAATTTCAATAGTAGCCTATTCAATAAAAACATTAAATTAATTATTATAATTACTATTTACGAAGCACGTACAGTAGAACCATTAGTTACCGTTCATCTTATCTTCCCTAAATTTTCTCATCCTTCCGCTATGTGCCTGTCTTCGCTTTTGAGTCCATGCATATTTGAGTTTTAATTGCTTTCTGTCGGAAACTTGTGTAGAAACTTACTAGAGTTTATTTTCAGTCTATATGCAGTCCGTATAGTTGTTAGTGGGTCAATATTAATTTCTGTGAGGTTCTTTTGAGTGTCTGCTAGCCAGCTTACTTTGGTTTGTCGAGTTCCTATGATAATGAGGAAGATTTTCTTGGTCAATCGAGGGTTGTCCATTCGTGCTGTATGTCCATAGACCTTCATGCGTATGTTCCGTGCATGTGAGGTGAATCGTTCAGCATGTGAATACAGTTCGGAACATTTTATGATGCAATTATTATCATTAAAATTAGTATTATATAAAGCCTATATATGAAATTTACATAGAATTACAAAACCAACACCGTCGGACTCCTCGCGAGCCAAAGACACCGATGACAGCTCTGTATCTCAAGATGTTCAGAGCAAATCACCGAAGAGACAAAACCTTACGCACTATACTTGCAGTAACAAGAAGGGGTAACCTTTTGCATTAACTGCATGTGATTTTTCTTCAAGCCAATTTTTTCCTTTGCATTTTCCCAGTCCTCCATAACTAAACCATTCACACAGACAAAAACTTTTTTTAGCCGTATATGTAGCAAGTTACTGGAATTAGCGCCTTTTTCTGCCACCATGTCCTGTGAGGTTATTATTATTATTATAATTGTTACATCATTCCACTATATCAAGGATGCTAACATTTTAAACCAATTAAATATGTGCAAAGAATACAGAAGGTATATACTGTCTATACCAGGTGAGTCAGCTGCCCCTAATAAATTTGTTTTATGCAGCCCAAATAACGCGTGTTGTCAGGAAGGTCGATATTTCTCTGCTTGCTTCGCGTATGGCACTAATGCACTGCAGCATATCCCGTCAACGATACTGAACACTAATATTTGCCTTCGTATTAGTCTGTAGTCACATCGAGGGAAAAATAATAGTGTTCAGTATCATTTGCAGCATATGCTTGCAATGCATTAGTACCATTCAGAATACCTTCATATTGGACGCGTCTTGCCCCCAAACTACAAGACGATCAGCCGTACCATTTCAAGATGGCGGCCGTGTAAATTATTCAAGCATTTTAACCCATAACTTCGGACTCACCACTTCCGATTATCGAACCGAGGGTGGTTGAAGCTATCCTAAATGACGTGACCCGTTAAATAATACTATTTAATATTATACAATTATACTCTATGTGTGACTTAGAAGAGCTGAGCCGTCTCTGTCACATGACCAGATGGCAGCTGACTTCTTGTGACTGTCCTATATTTCAGTAGTTTGAGTATGTTGCATGCGATATAGCCCACTGATATAAATAATATAAACTTTGTATGAAATTATTTATTATAATGAAGATGTACTGCAGTGAAGAAGTTATTTCATGACATTATTTGCTAACACTTTGTACTGAGGTGTTTGTGGACATGCTTGGCCCTGTGCTATAGTGTTCGTCTCTCACGTTGTCGGCTGGGGTTCAAACCCTACTAGAGTTAGGTGCTTTTACATGAATTCTTTTATATTTATTGTTTTATAACTACTCAAACGATATAAAATTAAGCGTTATATTGTGCATCTTACAATGGAAAAAATATGTTTTATTAAAAGTCCGGGCTATTGAAACCAGATTTTGATAGCGGCTGCAGGCAGCGTCGCACATAAACAGAAGACAAAGTGGAGAATAGACATCCACAGCCTTCTCAATGTCTTTGTACGGTGCTGTCCTCTTGCTGGTTACGTGGGTAATTGTTCCAAACATTCCGCTTTCCAAATCCCTGGCCTCCTGAAGTATGTTACAATCTTGTAATAGTTCAACTTCTAGCCATGCCTGCGCTCCAATTACCTCTAAGTGACGTAAAGAAGAGTGCGCAGTTCCTTGTATAAGAATGGCGGAAGTCGATCCTTGCTTGCTAATTGCTCCTACCAGGTTCTAGGGTTATCACAATATGTCAGATAAGTCCTAGCGAGGGAATCCTTTCCGATTGAGGACTTAAGAATGCAAATGCAACTGCAGCAAACTCGGGCTATTACGAGAACTACAGAAGAAAAGGGACTTCATCGAAGAAAGTTTCTGCACTACCGATGCTATGGTACATAAGGAGAGGATGAATGAGAAATACGAGTTGAGACACCTGATGACATGCTTTGTGATACACGGTTTCCATCATCATATTTGTGCTAGGAAATCCCTTCACCAAACCAATCAGGAGTGTATGTGTTCTATGAACAGTGAACAGTGCGATATTTACCACGCGATGATGTGCAAGATAAGAAGAGTATCACTAGCTCAATTTTGATCTTCTTGACTTACTTATGCACAGACTTTGCACATTGAACGCAATAAATTTTATATTATTTGCAAAAGTGTAGGAAATCTAATATGGGAGGTGTTGTCGTTTGAGAGTAATTTACAGTTGATTCGCATTATGAACGCAAAGCGGGTGGGAAACTTGCTTAAAATTAAGGTGAAAACATGCCAGACGCTGAATTAAAGAAGAAAAAGTTTCATTCTGATGTATTTATGTAATATGGTATACCCCACATAACAAATGTATTTGTTTATATTGTTGCTAGGATTTTGAATAGATCAAGAAAAGCAATTCGATTGGTTGTTTTACTCAATCTTCCATGAAAACGGCCGGGAAAATGGTACCTGTTCAATTCTGTGAGTTCCATAAAAGTTATCATGGAGGTCAAAACCTAGCCTAGAAGGTACAATTCGCACGGGAATAATGGCGTCTTTACCAGCATGTATATGCGTACTGGCAGAAGCTTCCATGCCCACGAGTGTCGTGAGATACAGGCTTTAGGACCAAAGCATTCTAACCAATTAGCCCCGGTGCCGTCAGAACACTTGACAAAAGTACCACATTGAGTTACGCAGTCGATACTAGGTGCAGTAAGTACCGTAATGAGTGGAAATAAGGAAAAACATTATTATAGTATAGCGTACAATACACCAAGTTGCATTTCAACAAGCTACTACAATGAACATTGAATTATAGTCTACTCCTTGAAAGAGTTATAGCTATACCCATGCATTTAGGAGAAAGTAGGCTATATTTTCTTTGCTGAACATCTTGTATATTTTCCTAACACATTCATGATTTGTGGGGTCCAAAGTAAGGTTGAGGCCCGTCCAAGAAGATTTGAATGCGTATACTGTATATTGCTTTCCTTTATTTTGGAAACAAACACGAATATTGTTCAGCTGTGTTTCCATAGAAAGTATAAATTGATTATCATGGCCGCAATTCAAAGCACTTAATCCAGCAAGCAGGAAGAATTAATTCAAACAGTTTTATAGTAGACGATATTTAATCATTTCTACCTGTATCTCTGAAAGTATTCTAAGCCTCCGTGGCTTAGGCGGCAGCACGCCGGCCTCTCACCACTGGGTCCATGGTTCAAATCCCTATCACTGCATGTGAGATCTGTGCTAGACAAAACGGAGGCAGACAGGTTTTTCTCCGGCTACACCAGCTTTCCCTGTCAAAAATTTCAACCCAGCAACACTCTCCACTATCATTTTATTTCATCTGTCATTCATTTAATAATTTCCTAAGAGGAGTGCGACATTCTTCCGCAGCCAGTACTGTTCATATCCTCGCCGCTAGATGGGGGCTTCATTCATTCCATCCCTGACCCGGTCGGTCGACTGGACGCAGGCTGTGGATTTTCATATATCTGAAAGTATTCACTAAACTTTGGTGTATTCACAGAGCCGAAATTGGAAGCAGGAAGAGCGTGAGACCAATTGTTTTAGTCTGCCAAATACTGGTTATATGGTGTGGGTGTGCCTGACTCGCCCTTGAAAGGATGTAAGAAATGTGCAGTTGACGTTATGATTGACACAGGCGGATACGTGACAGGAGTTGTCTGTCTCATGTCAATCATCTGTTGACCATCATCTGTGTCTGACAGTGACAGAGGAGACTCGAGCCATGCCGATCAGACAATATACAGCCCATCCCATGGGATACATCTCCCTTGAGGAATTGCGGTTTTCTACCTACATGTATCATCAAATACTGTGCAATGAGATACAATTTCAACCATCTTTTGTATGAATGAATTCCTGCTAATAGCAATGACCAACAGAAATTGGTGGAATTGCATTATTACATACATATAAATACAGCTTTGTTGTTGATTCATTCAAGAGCTTTGCACCATCGTGGTCATGTAGCTCCGTTACTTGGGTGTGAGATAAACCAGTCTGATAACCTGTGCCATTGTGAACAAATCCAAATCGCGTGGCACCACAGCCCACGAAGCACCTTGGCCTGCCAAGCGACCGCTGCCCAGCTATTTGGCCTGTAGATTACGGGGTGTCACGTGGTGAGCTCGTTGGGCCCCCTCGGTCGTTTATCTTGATCTCCATGACCGGAGCACTATATCACTGTCAGACAGCTACTTAATTGTCCTAACGAGACTGAGTGGACCCCGTTCCAACCCTCACGTTAGTTTCTAAAATCCCTGATAGAGCTGGGAATCTAACTCAGGACCTTTAGATCTCGAGTCTTAAAGAACGGGACCAATAATTCCATTTCCACTTTCATCCAGGATTTATATGGTGCTAGTGGCACCCGTCACACTAAGGTTAGGAAATTAAGTTGAACGATAAATGCATATTACCAATTTAATAGAGCGTGTTACATAATAACAGCCTATTAATAGACTATACAAGTGAACCAGGTCCAACGCGATCTGCAATAAGAATGCCCGTTCTAGAGTTATTATTATTATTATTATTATTTAGGCTATCACTCGTGATACGAGTATGATTGTCTTCCAAGGTACATTTATGTAAATCTTCGCTGTAAACCAACATTAGGCATAATCATAATGCGTGAGTTCTTTGATGACTGTACAGTCCGTTCCGAGAACCACAGACTCTTCCACAATATTGGCACACAAGGTCTTGAGCAGCCAATGGATCTTGGGGGTTGATCATTCTGCGAATCATGCGCTCTTTTCTGGCATTTCTTTTTTCAGCCTGAAGCCTTCTTCTATCTTGTTCGAAGAGCAAGTGGCCTTGATGGACGTTGCGGCACCACTCTGATCGGTCGGATGCGACAACCTCCCAGTTATCTCTATCAATTTGACATTTCTTCAAGTTGGTCTTCAGAACATCTTTGTAGCGTGTTTGTTGTCCACCCTGCTTTATCTGACCGATATTCAGTTGGCAATATAAGAATTGTTTTGGGAGGCGGGACTCAGGCATGCGAACTACATGTCCTGTCCATCGAAGTTGGGGTTTTATAATGAGAGCCTCTATACTAATAGTGCTAGCATCCTCTAATACACTTGTATACTAGAGTAGTATGCTCGTCAACCGAGAAAAAGATACAACAGACTTTAGTTTCCTTATGGTTGTGCAATACATTTTCTCATCAGTGTGCGCGGTGACCAGAACAAATCCTTCATCCATCAATAAAATTATGTTCGGCTGCTTCGGTGGCGTGGTTAGTAACATACTGAGCTTCTATACCCAAGGTCGTGGGTTCAAACCCGACCAAAATCGTCGGATTTTTTAAGAGCGTTAAAAATCCCTCAGTATTCCTTCCTTCGGAGGGGAAGTAAAGCCGGTGGGCCCATGTCATAGATTTATGGCATGTAAACTACACTTGTGTGAAACTAAAATTTGTAGGTAAGATTTGATTAACGCCAGGTGATGGTTGAATTGGCATCTACTTGCCAAGTCCACAGTTAGGTGTCGTGGATGGTAGCATTTGGTAGCAGAAGTAGGAACTACTTGAAAATTGATCGTCTGCAGTCCTTGCTTGAATCACAGATAACACACACTAATACAGCCATCACAATTAAAACCGGATATCAGACAAATTTTACACACAGCCAGACTACACTGGGCTACATGACCGCCTTGTCGCAGCCCCTAAACTAAGGAACCAACCATCAATTTTGTTAAACTTGTATTTGCCCAAATTTCTTCTTCAGAGAGTCGCGTTCCAAGATGTCCAAGATATCCCCACTTCTTGTAGATCCCTTTTGGTTTCCTTTCCCGTATGGTGTCCGTTATTTTCTCCACACGCAGATAGTGTTCATCGTTGTGTTGTCGTCTATATGCTCCTTGTTCCTTGACCGGGCCCCGAGTTCTTGCTGAATGTCATCCTCTCTTTGGCTTCGAGTTGTTCTGCCAGGCCTTTCTTATTCAGCGCCAGGCATTCTGATGCATATAACGTCTCCGGGCGAATAAGGGTAACGTAGTGCCTCAGTTTGGCCTTAAAGGACAGTCATCGTGTTTTGTAAATGTATTTGGTTAAATGGTAAGCCATTTCCATTTCGTTAATCCGTGACACGCTAGCTTCTTTTTCACGAATGTTGGACTCCATCCATTCAACCCAGGTATTTGAATTTCTCTACCTGTGTTATTTGTCCTTCGAGCACCATAAGTTCTCTGGGTTCTGACTAGATGTTCGTTATAAACTGCGTTCTCTCAAACGAAATCTGAAGCCCAGTCTTTGCTGTTTGCACCTGTAATTGATTGATTTATTGTGAGGCCGTGTCAAGAGAATTAGAGAAAATTGCAACATCATCTACGGAAGCTAAACAGCCGATTGCCAGGTTTTTGTTCTAACAAACTAGTCTGACCCCATTCTCTACACCATCCTTACACAATTCTTTACGCCATTATCGAATAACTTTCTCGACAACACAGTTTAATAACAGAGGCGAGAGCCCATCTCCCTGCCTCACCCCTGTCCGTATTACGAAGGATTCAGAAATCTCTCCCCTGAATTTCACTTTGGAAGATGTGTCCAACAGAGTTTGCTGAATGATTGCTTTTGTCTTATTATCTAAACCAAATTCTCTTAAAATCTCGATCAGGGTACTTCGGTTCAGTGAGTCCTAATCCTTCTTGAAATCAACAAAGGTCACCACAAATGTCTTACTTCTTAGATTCATGTACGGTAGAATTGATTTTAGATTCATGATTTGCTCAACACAACCCCCCCCCCCCCCCCCTTTTAAAATCCTCCTTGGTATTCACCCAGTTGTTGATCGAACTGTGTTTCAGCTCTCGTTTGAAGCGCTTTCGCGAGAATCTTGTATGTTATCGAAAGGAGTGATATATCACGATAGTTGTTTACGTACGCTTTATCACCTTTCTTGTGCAGGAGGTGAATCAGGGCCGATGTCCGATCACTGGGCAGTTTCTCTGTTTCCCAAATCTCCCAGACGATATCCATTAGCTCGTTGACGGGTTTATCACCTGCGTATTTCCAGAACTCGGCAACTATTGAATCCCCACATGGTGCTTTATTCTTCTTAAGTGAGTGAACGATCTGCTTGATTTATTCCCTAGTTGGTGCACTTGAGTCTGGATTGACGAACATATTTTCGTGAAAGGAAATGTCGATGTTAGAGTCTCACAATTGAGAAGGGACTCAAAGTATTTCGCCAGGATCTTACAGTTGACTTTGTCATTGTAAGCAAGTTTCCCATTGGGATTCCTAAAATGAAGACTGGGTGGTGTGTATTTACTGAGATTTGCTTGATGATTTTGCAGAAATCACGGGTGTTGTTCTATTTGAAATCTTGGTCTATCTGTGCCAACTGATTTTTGTGGAATGCTCGTTTTATCCCGCGTATGGTTTTATCAGTCTGATTTCTCACGACCGGGAATCTCTCTTTGTTTTTAGCCTATTTTCAATTTTGAAAAAATAGGCTTATGAGATCACCTTTTGTCCGTGTGTGTGCGTGTGTGTGTGTGTGATTCGTGTGTGTGTCCCCCCCTAATAAAATCTAAACGGCAGGAGCGATTTCAATGAAACTCGGAAAGTTCATAGCATTATTCCCGGCGACCTCGACCGTGCCCTTCAAATTTTGTTACGACTCACCAATCCAACATGGCGGCTGTGCGAAATATTTCACCAGCATTCAATATCTCCGAAACTATTACCGATATTACCCTGACATTTTCTATGGTGATAGAAGGAACTACTATAAGTTCACTTATGTGACCTTTGAAAACCTGGTAACTACAAAACCAACATGGCGGCCAAGCAAATTTGCGACTTTTAAATAGACGTTTCTCGCGATTTGACCAATCAAACGCAATGAAACTTGGTACAGTATATGTTTATATACATTGTAATGCACCGACATCAAACTTTGTTCAATTGTTTACATAATCACAAGATGGCGGATGTGCGAAATATTTCACCGGCATTCTATATCTCTGAAACTATTAGCGGTATCTCCCTAAAATTTTGTACGGAGATAAAGGGCACTACTGGAAGTCCATCTATAAGATTTTCAAAAACCGGTTAACTACAAAACGAACATGGCGGCCAAGCGAATTTGAACATTTTAAATAGACCTTTCTCGCGATTTAATGTTCCAAGCGCACTGAAACCTGGTACAGGAAATATTTATACACATTGTAATCCACTGGTATCTAATTTAGCTCAATTGTTTACATAACCTCAAGATGGCGGCAGTGCGAATTTTAAAATTAAGTTTTTATTTCTTGTGATGTAGTCATGCGATCAAAGTGAAAGTTTGAATAATGAACCTACGCAATAATTTTCCTTTAATGGTACATGACTCTGGCCTATACATTTAACAATTCAACATGGCGACCATCCGAAATATTTAGACGATACTGAATATCTACGAATCTATTTTAGCAATCAAACTGCATTTTTTAATGTTCATAGGGGCTATGAACTTACGTTCACCTATAGGACTTTAAATAACCTGGTGATCACAAATCCAACATGGCGGTGACGCGAATTATAAATATTCACATGGACATTTCTCGCAATTTAACCATCCGCGTGCAGTGAAACTTGGTACAGTAAATCTTTATCCGAATGTTAATCCACTGGCATCTAATTTATTTCAATTGTTTCCATAACCTCAAGATGGCAGCTGTGAAAATTTTTTCAATCTCCTTGTTTTTTCTTGTGTCTTAATTATGCGATTGAAGTTTGAATACTACACGTTCACAATAATCTGCATGTAACAGTACATAACTCTAGGACCTACATATATAAAATCCAACATGGCGACCATCCGAAATATTTAGTCGGTTCTCAATATCTACGAATCTATTACAGCAATCAAACTGAAATTGTGTATGTTGATAGTGGCAATTAACATAAGTAGGATATATGAAAATAGGCTGTATAGTTCTTCACGGAACTACTTGTTTCAATCTTCTGTTTGCTCCATCACTGGCAGGCAAGCCGCCTTCGGTGTATCGCATCGTCACATTCATTAGTCCACCAAGGATGCCTCCTTGACTTTGTAAGTTGGATGGTTTCCTGTGCCGTTTCAAGTATTGCTTCTTTGAGTTTTTCCCAATTCTGTGCCTCAAGTGCTTCAAGTTTCTGACTGAATTTGCTTTGTGTTCTCAGTTTTTCCACATCAAACTTGTTGATCTTTCTTCCCTGAAATCTCTTGGTAGATCCTGGAAAACGTTTTAACTTTATCTTTGAAAGATAGTGATGAGAGTCAAGATTCGTGCTTCTCAAGACTTTTATATTTTGGATTTCTCTCTGAGATTTACGAGAAATAGCAGCCGAAATAAATCAGAAACCCCTATGGACATAAAATAGGCAGGTGAAAATCTAAAGGAAGTAGGAGACTTCTGTTACTTAGGAAGCAAAATAACAAGTGATGGACGAAGCAAAGAGGATATAAAAAGTAGGTTGGCTCAGGCAAGGAAAGCATTTCTACAGAAAAGGAATTTGTTGACATCGAATATAGATTTAGGTATTAGGAAGACATTTTTGAAAACCTTAGTCTGGAGCGTCGCACTCTATGGAAGTGAAACTTGGACTATTGGTGCAGCAGAAAAGAGGAGAATTGAAGCGTTTGAAATGTGGTTTTACAGGAGAATGATGAAGATCAGATGGATAGATAGGGTTACAATAGAAGAGGTATTAAGACGAGTGGGAGAGGAGAGATGTTTCTGGCCACTGCTAATGAAGAGAAGAAATAGGTTAGTAGGGCACATACTAAGACACCCAGGAATAGCAAGCTTAGTTATGGAAGGAAGGGTCGAGGACAAGAACTGTAGGGGTAGACCAAGGTTAGACTATGTTGAACAGATTGCCTCGGATGTAGGGTGTGGTAGCTATGTGGGTAGATTATTAGCTTGGGAATAACCTAACCAAATAGTGGTGCCGAAACTCTGGAGAGTCCATTTATGACATTTTCTATTAGTCAAGGGTTATTTGACAATATTTTGCAAATCATCAATATCTTCTTTGAATTTTTCAGCTATAACTACACCGTGCAAAGCCTGTGAAGTGGAAAGAGGCCGCTCCTATCTCCTTTGGTGAGTCCCTTCCTTTCAACTTATTTGCTGCTGCCAGCCTGACAGCATTTCCAAGGTTCCACAGTTTCGTAAGTTATACTTTAATTTACCTATTTTGTCATGGCTCCTACAGAAAAGTATAAGGATGAAAAACTTACTTCTAAACGAGCATCCTATAAAGGGCAAATTACCCGATTCAGAAAATACATCAAAGAGCTAGATCCCTCAGAAGCTCAATTAGATTTGTTAAAACATCGTGTAAAGGATTTTGAACGTTCATATGAAAATTATTGTAACATCCAAACTGAAATCGAAACTTGTATGCTCAATCAAACTGAAGATCGAGTCGAAGTAGAAAACCAATATTACGAAGGTATAGGTTCTGCTTTCAAAATAATACGCCAACTCGAAGAAGAACAGAAAAAGACGGTTCTGTTCTTGGTTCCCTTCACGAACAACAAACCTCTTCTCGCGATGGCACTCACAAGCCCAAACCAATTCTACCTAAGATTGATTTACCCCACTTCTCTGGAAACGAATCTACTTGGGATTCTTTCTATGAACTATTTTGTTCTCTTGTTCATGACAATGAAGACATTCAAGTCATCTACAAGTTTCATTATTTGAGATCTATCCTCCGAGGTCAAGCTCTGCAGTTAGTTGAAGCACTCCCATTAAGTGACGAAAACTACCCATTGCCCTTAACTTGTTGAAAGAAAGATACGGTAATTCACGGTTACGTATTCAACGCCATATGAAGGCTCTATTTAACTTACCTGCGTCACAGTACAATGACGTCACTAGTTTGCGTACTCTCATTGACACTACACAACTTCACGTTAAAGCTTTATCCCAATTGGATCAACCCACTGAATACTGGGACACTTTCTTAATATATTTAGTGGTTTCTAAAGTCGATGTTGCTACCCTCAAAGCTTGGGAGATTGAACTTTCCAGAGAAGACGATTACTCTTACGAGCATTTAGTCACTTTCATAAATGCTAGATGCCAACTCTTAACCGCTTTAGCTAATCAAAGTGAACCCTCATCCCCTAGTTCTAAATTTGAATCAATGTCTCTTAAACCTAAAAGCGAACGCTTAGCGTCTAGTACCCAAAAACCTGGGTCCAGCTCATCTAAACTCAAGTCAAACACCACTGGTTACCCAACTAGGTCTAGTGAACACCGTATTGCTAGTTCTCTCGTTTTAAACACTCAAAGCGAACCCCGCAAGAGATTAAACGAACCATTAAAGTGCATACTTTGTAAAGATTCCCACGCCTTATATCTATGTAAATCTTTTAAAGAACTCTCAGTCGACGACAGAAGAAAATTGGTTTCCCAGAATAAACATTGCTTCAACAGCCTATCACCCACGCATTCTGATTCAAATTGCAAGTCCACCAGACTTTGCTTCCATTGTGAAAAAGCTCAACACACTTTACTACATCGTCATGATCAAGCAAGGTCATCGACCGCATCTACTTCTCAGAAAAGTGACAATGCTAACAGTTCCAATGCTTCGACTTACATCCAAAATGCCAAGTCCATACGTAGTGTCTAAGTACTATTGACCACTGTCCAAATCGAAGTTCAGGATAACTTCGGCAACTGGGTCCGTGCACGCGGTCTTCTTGATTCAGCGGCAACTCATGATTTTGTGTCTAATTCTTTGATTAGAAAACTAGGCCTACCTGTAAACCCCACTTCTATTAATGTATCGGGCATTAACAGCTCAAAATCGCAAGCCCTACAGTTCTCAACGCTAACCATAAGAGACATTTGTCACAGAAACAACTTTCTCAAACTGAATTGTCTCATTCTCAATAGCATAGGAGAAGATACTCCAAGTCACTCTGTGGATATTTCAGGGTTAAACATTCCCTCGCATTTAAGGCTAGCCGATCCTCTGTTCAATGTACAAAACCCCATTGACATACTCTTTAGTGCCATTGCTTTCTGGAATTGCCTTCGTAAACAGGTTCGCAAGTTATCCTCAAACGTGTTTGCCAGAGACACTAATTTTGGATGGATCGTCACCGGTCAACTTCCCCATTATTCTCCCCAACCCGCATCGCAATGTTATTTCGCTAATACTGACCTGGAACAGTTCTGGAGGCTCGAAAGCGTTGATTCTCCTAACGTGACCTCTTCAGAAAACAAATTCTGTGAGCAACTTTTTCTGAACAACACCACTCGTTCTTCTGATGGCCGGTTCATTGTTCAGATGCCAAGATTACATAATCCCCCTAAACTTATTAACTCTCAACCCAATGCTAGAAAAGCTCTCTTTGCTATCGAGAGCAAATTCAAGAAAGAACCTCTCGTTAAACAGCAGTACACTGATTTTATGGATGAGTATGAAAGCTTAGATCATATGGAAGTTTTTAACAAATCTGATGACGAATTGCACCCACCAATTGAAACGGTTTTCTTAAATCATCATCCCGTGTGGAAAAACCCTCTTGTAAAAGATAAAATCCGAGTTGTTTTCAATGGTTCATCACCTGATGTTAATGGCAACAGTCTTAACGATACTCTTTACTCTGGTCCTGCTATTCAGTCAGATCTATCTGCTATACTCTTAACTTTCGATTATTTCCCATAGCTGTTATAGCGGATGTAAAACAGATGTACCGTCAAGTTTTAATTCAGCCTGAACAACGAGATCTCCAAAGAATCTTGTGGCGCGACGAAATCAGCAAGCCCATTAAGGTATTTCGCTTAAAGACGGTTACTTATGGCTTAAAACCTTCCGCTTTCCTTGCTATCAAATCACTACACTTGTTAGCCTCTCAAGATGGTCATTTATTTGATTCTAAAGCTTCTGAAGCACTAACTACATCATTCTATGTTGACGATTATTTGCAGTCCTTCCCCACTCTGGAGGAAGCTTCTTTCGTGTCACTGGAACTTCAGGCATTGCTAAAGAATGGAGGCTTCCCACTTCATAAGTGGAATTCCAATTCCCATGAGTTTCTCGCCCAGTTTCCTATTGAAGATGTAGATCCCTCCTCCGTCGAAATTTGTGGAAACTCCGAATCCATAGAAACTCTTGGAGTTCATTAGTGCAATAGCACTGACACTCTCATCTATGAAGTTTCGCTCGCAGAAGAGCTCCCTAACACAAAAAGACAAATTCTCTCTGAAATTGCAAAAATTTTTGATCCGCTTCAATTCCTTGCCCCAGTTATTGTTATAGCCAAACTTTTCATGCAAGATCTATGGTCGCTCAAATGTGAATGGGACGACACTGTTCCCCTTTCTGTTCTTAACAGATGGCTCTCTTTTCGCAGCAATTTGCTTCATCTTTCCCTTATTGAAATTCCCAGGAATTTAATTAACGCTCATCCTAATGCATCTTTTTTCCTTCAAGTGTTCGCGGACAGTTCCGAAAAAGCTTACGGTTGCTGTGCATACTTGGTTTATCGCGGTTCATTAAATGGATCTTCAGTTTCCAACCTTGTTTGTGCCAAATTGAAGGTGGCTCCTCTTAAAACTATCACATTGCCTAGGCTTGAATTGTGTGCTGCACTCATGGCCGCAGAACTTGTTAAGAAATTACGGGAAGTCTTGAAAGTCGAATTCTCGCAAATCTATCTCTGGAGCAATTCCATGATTACCCTTTCTTGGATCGCCAAAAACCCCTCTCATTGGCAAACTTTTGTTGCAAACAGGGTTACCAACATTCAAACTCTTTCTTCGGGATGTCAATGGAGGCATGTCCCCAGCGCTGACAACCCCGCCGACATCATTTCTCGTGGATGTTTACCCTCTCAATTGGCAGCTTCCCAGTTGTACTGGCATGGGACCTCGTGGTTAATCGAAGACTCTTCTTGTTGGCCTTCTAAACCTCCAGCTACAAACTTCAACTTGCCTGACGCTAAAGTATCTAAATCTACTGCTTCGTGTCTTGTTTCCAACGTTTCTCATCCCTTATTGTCACGCTATTCTTCTTTTCACAAATTAATTCGAATTGTTGCTTATCTTCTCAGATGGAAATATCTTGTGGTTGACCAACCTCTTCTCCCCAAACCACACCTTACCAATCATGAATTGAATCTCGCTACCATTAAGGTTTTGCAACTAACACAGCAAGAAGCCTTTTCTTCTGAATTGTCTTTACTTTCTTCTAAAAAGGATCTTCCCAAATCCAGTCGTCTTCGTGCCTTAGCCCCGTTCCTTGATGAAAATAGGTTACTCAGGGTAGGTGGTAGGCTCTCGCAATCTTTGCTTTCTGAGGACAAAAAGCATCCTGTTATTTTGCCTTCTAAACATCACGTAACTTCCTTAATCATACGTGACTTTCATTATCGCAATCTGCATGTTGGTACACGCACACTTCTTTGCCTCTTAAGGGAAAAGTACTGGATTATAAATGGAATTCATGAAGTTTCCTCTGTAATTCATAAGTTCATTCCTTGCTTCAAAGCGAAACCTTAAGTCAATACTCAATTAATGAGCGATCTCCTTTCGCTCTTCTCCTATACGTCCATTTGCTCTAACTAGTGTGGACTATATGGGTCCGTTCCAATATCAACGCAACTCCCCTGAAGCTACACGCAAATTGTTTGGCAAGCTCTATGTTTCTCTCTTTGTTTGCATGGTTACTGGCGCGATCCATTTGGAACTAGTAACGAATGCCTCTACTTCTTACTTTTTATCAGCTGTCTCTCGCTTCACTGCTAGGCGTGGTGTTACTTCGGAGATGTTCTCTGATAACGCTTCCACTTTTCAACGCGCAGCTTCCTTGTGGAAGAAAGCTCTCACATCTTCTCCTGCCATGGAACAGATCTCTAATTTTTCCTACTCAAAGGGTTTCAAATGGCGTTTTATACCTCCCTACGCTCCACATCACGGTGGTAGGTGGGAATCCTGCGTAAAGCTCACTAAACGTCACTGAAGAAAAGTTTTAGGTAATCGCATTCTGACTTATGAAGAATTTAATTCGCTGTCCGTTCTGATTGAAGGTGTTGTTAATTCTCGCCCTTTAACTCCACTTTCCAATGACCCTGATGACCTGCTTCCACTCACACCTGGTCACTTCCTTACAGGCACTTCTCTTTCTGCCCCTCCTCCCCTTCCCAACTCTTACAGGGATTCTAATTTACCTATTGTTTGGCGTTAACTTGAAGCCCTCCGCAATTCTTTCTGGAAGAGGTGGAATTTGGAATACTTAACTTCCCTACAACGGAGACAGAAGTGGTTTCTTTCCATCCCGACATCAAAGTGGGGGACTTGGTCCTGGTTAGGGATGTTTCTCCTCCCTAGGTCTGGATTTCTGGTAGAGTGACCGAGTGTTATCCTGGAAGGGATGGGGGAGTTAGGGTAGCCAGAATCTTGACTACTAACGGGCACATCATAAGACCACTGTCTTTAATTGCTCCTTTACCTTTAAACTTTTAATTGTTCGTCTTGTTCTCTGTTGGTGTTTACCCCTCCCAGCTTGGTGTATTCTTTGGAATACACGGTAAGATAGAGTAAGCTGTTGCTTCTCTTTGCTATAGTTAATCCCTTCCTTTTTTCTCAAACACCAACAGTGATCTTCTGATTTCTGCTTGTTGGTTATGTCTCTCATGTTACCTGTAAGTCTGTTCTAGATATATATCTTCCGTGACCCAACTAGCGACATCTAGCAGCGAATCTCTGAAGTTCCTCAATTCTTCCCTGTACAAGAGGACTTCCTTATCAATCTAGCCACCAGATCTCGTCGCCATCGCCAGCTATCATCTCCGTGATCAAGAGAACTTCGTCTACTTTTTCACCCTCCAGACTGCGCTAGTGACTCCTACTATCAACTCTTTGAAGACCATTTCATCATGAAGATCTTTTTATACTGTTAAGTTGGCTATTCTTATATGTATTACTTTTGTCTCCTACCCCCACTCTTTTCCCTTTCCATGGTCCCTCCATGCTTCGTTGAGCGTGTCTCACTTGTACGTCAGAAGTCGACCCAGTCAGTTAGAGCTCCTCTAAAGCTCGCCTCCTCAACTCTAGAGGCAAACTTTCAAATTTCGACGCCATGTTCGATTTTTAGTATCAACCGTCAACTGGAACATCACCTTCTTCATGAAGCAAAGATAAGTACCGACTTCAGGTTTTAACCTCATTCTCATCGCCTTTTAATGACTCAATGCTTTTATTTGGATTTTATAAACAGTGAAAGTTGCTATGTGAAAATAACGGCTTTCAAGAGATCTTCTTGATCTAACTTAAACTATCAAGTCTAACTTTCAACATGAAAGATTTTCTGAGATGCTATCTCACATCGAGGGATATTTTCAAAATATCCACTGTCTATATAATCTAGCTTTCCGCCGAGGGATTCTCTACCCAATTTAAACAAGCCATCATTGCTCTGGAACCTTCCAGAACTTGCACTCTAACTACCAGTTATACTGTCATGTACTTTCCACTCACATATGGGAATACTTTTTCAAACTAAGGAATCTTCCTTATGAACTGCTAATCAATATCTAATTTTTCTTCCTCCGTTGGGATTTTCTCTGGCGCATTCAACTATAACCTACAACTTTCTCAAGCAATAGACTCTCGCAAATCTAGTGTAACTAGTTATTTTCCATCATTGCAATAACTTTCTTTGCCATAAACCTTTTGTGTTACTACAGTGAACTTTTCAACCATATCAACAGACTATAGTGAAAAACAGTGCCTGTTCAAACTTTCATCCGCGTCGCGCTCGTCCTAGTACAATAAATACGGCCATGAACACTTTTCCTCAATCCCATTTGATCTTTCCCCAACCCTTTACTAACAAACCAAAATAATACAATTGTTACTTTAGGTCTTTTTTCAATGAGGTGTCACTCTCAATAAGTGCCCTCCCTCTCTTGCTTTATGTACAACGAATTAATGTCTGTAAAACTTCGTGTCTAGCACACGCCTTAAATTATATTGTTTCTCCCTGCTAATGAGGGAATACAATTGTTTCAACTCATAAGTGAGTTATCTCTAGGTTTCACGAAGGGGAAACTTACCCCTTTTGTTTCGTGATCCCTACTTAAACATAGGAGTTCTAGAAACTTCCTTTCGATTTTTCTCTTCAGGTTTCACAATAAGTGACCTGCCCTGTTTGTATAATCTTCTATGTACAATCATTAAAAGTAATTCAGTATCAATATAAGAAGTTATTGAAACTTCTATTTTATTCTTCCTGCTTTTTGTTGTTGTTACTTTCGAAGTTGCTATTATTTCTAAGATACTTATCTAGAAATCCTTAAAGTGCACACCTTGTACTTGAGTTATTGTCTAACTTAAATTACGTCAGTTATCTTTAAATTTGTCATTTATTTATCTTTGTCATTTCAAAATCTTGCAAAGATTTTAGTACTTATAAAAGGTTTAAAACCAAAGGAATTATCAATTGCCTGGCGCAAGCTTTAGATGTTTTTGGAAGTCTTCGACCCCAATTGTTTATAGAAATCAAAATTATATATTTGTTACAAAAACTACTTCCTTTTGCATTGTTAAATAAATCAAATATTTGTTTTTCGCTTCATCATTTCTCTAACGTAACGGTTAGGAAAGATCTTGTCTTCCTTGACTCTTCCCATTTAATGCAAATAAATCTATTGATAGGGTTTTCACCCCTTGTTGCATTTGAGCAAGAACTCTTAGTTGGTAACTTAGTAAAGTCTCTCTTAGCTTTAATAGCTAATTCTAACTGGCCAGTAAGGCAAGCATAGCTCGCTACGCCAGCTTCCTGCTTGTGGAGATTCTCTCCAACACTTATGGTTGGTTTTTCAAAATATAAGTGTTTCTCATTGTCTAAACTTTTAGTCGGCGCCTTGCTGGGTAAAAGCTTAGCCATTTCTAAATGCAACTATTGGTATACTTACCAAAATTATTCCCAAAGGTATAATTGCTTTATCCCTATCCTTCTTTGAAGCATTTGGTCGCTCTTTAGGAATTCTACAATTTCAAAAACTAAAATATCAAAGCCGATTCAAATTATTGGCATTCTTCAAATTACTTGTTTAGAAACAAACTCCCTTGAACAGATACACAATAAATCCGTTACTCTTTGTCTTGCCAGACCAACACCCTTCCCCATAGTAGGCATATGTATGCTTGAGAGGGAATACGCTACAGCAACTTTCTCGCAAACCGCCCAAGTTCCAGCTGCGTTTCCCGTTAGCTTCGCCCAGGTCCCTACCCACTTTAGGTATCGGAGAGCGGATTTGCAGTGGCAGCTGCCTTTGAGTATACTTAAAGTTAAAATTATAACTTCCTTTGGACGCTGTTCCTATTTTTCCATCCTTTTTCTCCAGTCCGAAACCCACTTCCTTTTCTTTATCATCTTCCCTTGGGCGTTAGGTTATTCCCAAGCTAATAATCTACCCACTATGTAGAGATGAAACGATTAGCTCAGGACAGGAAGGCATGGAGAGCTGCATCAAACCAGTCAAAAGACTGAAGACTCAAAACAACAACAGCAACGTGATCAATTTGGAATTCTCCGAGATGGGGATTTGGGAATGTCCATGTTTTCTGTTTTGCAGGAAGTCGATTGAAAGCAGTTGAATTCATCACTAGGTCAAACGCCTTGCACAACTCCACTAACCTTTCTCCATTGCGGTTTGTTCTTCTGTGGGCCTGGTATTCTCCGATAATACACTACTTTTGAATTTCTTTTCCTTACCGGGCTGAGCATTGAAGTCTCCGAGAAGGTGGATGATGCATTCCTTGGGAATCTTGGATAGAATATCTTCAAGCTCTTCCCAGAGGATTTCCGTCCCTTGTGGATCAATCCTGTTAGCTTGATTAATTGGTGAATGGACGTTCACCATGGTGTAGATTATTATTATTATTATTATTATTATTATTACTATTTATTTAGTATGTTTCGACCCATACAGGATCACATAAGGCAAGTTATGATCTGTTGCTGTTATTTCTCTTGTTCTTCCAGAATTCTTTCAACATGTCGCTATGTTTAGCTCGACGTTCGTCAGTCCATTTTCCCCTAGGTCTGCTGGGCTTATCTTCTGATGCAGCTTCCCAAGTGTAGATCTTATGTCTGAAAGTTTTGCGGTCTTCGATATCTGTGGGTGTGATGTTGACGTTATTGAGATCAGTTTGGACTTGTTTAATTCAAACCGTTGTCGTCTTTAATTTTTGTGAGTACATCAATATTTTCTTTGTTAATCGGTTGTCATCTAGCCTCATAATGTGTCCATAACATTTCAAGCGTCGTTTACGGAAATCGGTTCCAATATTTGAATATTTTTCTGTGATCTTGTGCGATTGTAAACGATATCCTTCATCTGTAAGTCTTGGGCCAAGAATTTTTCGGATGATTTTCCTTTCAGCTTTCTTGATGTTATCAAGATCTCCTTTATAATTGAGGTTTAAGGTCTCACTGGCGTAGAGTGTTTCGGGTTTGATGACCGTCGCGTAATGTCGAATTTTAGTGTTAATGCTCATGCATTTTTTGTTATAGATGTTTGCGGTTTTCACGAGTTCTTTGTGCTATTCTTTCTGTGCCTGTAGGTTCAATAATTTCACCTAAGTATTTGAAATGATTAACCTTGTTGATTGAACCGTATTTTGTTACCAAAGTTTGGGTTTCAATGTGTTTTGTAGCCATGAATTCAGTTTTTGTGAAGGAGATTTTCAACCCTACTTTCCCAGCACATTCTTTGAGGACTTCAATCTGGTGAATTGCTGTTCGTTCATCTCCGGAGAGGATTGCCAAATCATCAGCAAAAGCTAAGCATGTAACATTGATATTATCCTTCTGTCTTCCTAACACGACAGGTTTCCATATGTTGCGACTTTTTTATTCTTTTTCCCATTCTTTGATGACCTTATCAAGAACGATGTTGAACAGCAATGGAGAAATTCCATCACCCTGACGAACACCAGTTTTAATGGGAAAAGGTTGGGAGATCTCTCCAATGAATTTGACCTTGGAAATTGTGTCGGTTAAGGTTTGTTGGATGAGTCGTCTCGTCTTCGGATCGAGATGGTTTTCTTCGAGTACATTAAAAAGAGATTTTCGATCAATGGAGTCATAAGCCTTCTGAAAGTCGACAAATGTAGAGATGGTTGGGAGATTTCGTGTGGCTCGAAGTTTCAAGGTAAATTTCAGATTGACGATTTGTTCGACGGCTGATCTGTTTGGTCTGAAGCCAGCCTGATATTCACCGATGAGTGGCTCGAGATGTTCTTGCGTGCGTTGTAAAAGACAGGCGGAGAGGATTTTATAAGCGATCGGTAAGAGGGAAATTCCTCTGTAGTTATTCACATCAGATTTATCTCCTTCCTTGTGGAGTGGGTGGATGAGTGCGCATTTCCATTCGTCCGGTAGTTTTTCACTTCGCCAAATGTCCTGAATGATCTGTGTGTTTTCCTGTAGTGATCGTGGTCCTAGATTTTTCAATAGTTCTGCGTTGAATCCGTCTTCTCCTGATGTCTTTCCGTTCTTGAGTTTTTTGATGTGGTGATGGATCTCTTCTTGTGTTGGTGGTTTGGCTTCGGGTCGTATGTGTTCTGGGACTGTGTGTATAAATCGCTCAGGTGGTTCAGGACAATTGAGGAGGTCAGAAAAATAACGTGCTAGTTCTTCACAGTTTTCTTGGTTAGTGAGTGCGAGACTTCCGTCTTGTTTCTTGAAAGTCAAATTTTGCGGTGTGTAACCTTTAATTCTGTTCCCGAAGGTTTTATAAAAATCTCGACTGTTGTGATTCCTGAAGTCATCCTCGATTGACTGAAGTTGCTTAGTTATAAAATTACGTTTAGTTGTCCTGATAATTTTGGTTGCCTGTTTGCGGACGCCGAGAAAGTGTTGTAAAGTTTCTGGAGATTTGTGGCTATTGTATTAGCCTACTTTCGATTTTTGCAAAAAATGAAAGTAGACTTATGAGATCAACACAGGCGAAAAAAGTGTGTCTGTCTGTGTGTGTGTATGTGTGTGTGTGAGTCTGTGTGTGTGTGTCTGTGTGTGTGTGTGTGTGTGAGTGTGTGTACTCTGAATGTCTGTCCCCCCCTATCAATTCGAACACGGTGAATGCGAATTGAACGAAATTTGGAACAAAGGTAGCACTAGCAAAGGACACCTCAGTGTCATGTTTTATATCGCCGTCATCTTGACGGAAACGTAATGGCGGCCACACAAATGTTCAAAGCTTAAATCAAATTACTATTAACCTAATCATCCGATCTCTACCAAATTTTGCAACTACATACCTTTATGGAGGGAGCATCCTTTGACCAATCTAATAGGTCATTCACCTGATAGTTTGCGGATGGCGGCCATCTTTATGTCAAAATTGATTCCCCCTATTAATTCGAACACGGTGGAACCGAATGGAACGAAATTTGGTACAGAGGTAGCACTAGCAAAGGGCACCTCAGTGTCATGTTTTATATCGCCGCCATCTTGACGGAAACGTAATGGCGGCCACACAAATGTTCAAAGCTTAAATCAAATTACGACTAACCTAATCATCCGATCTCTACCAAATTTTGCAACGACATACCTATATGGGGGGAGCATCCTTTGACCAAACCAATAGGTCATCAGCGTAATAGTTTGCGGATGGCGGCCATCTTTGTGTGAAAATTGATTCCCCCTATTAATTCGAACACGGTGCAACCGAATGGAACGAAATTTGGTACAGAGGTAGTACTAAAAAAGGCACCTCAGTGTTATGTTTTATATCGCCGCCATCTTGACGGAAACGTAATGGCGGCCACACAAATGTTCAAAGCTTAAATCAAATTACGATTAACCTAATCATCCGATCTCTACCAAATTTTGCAACAACATACCTTTATGGGGGGAGCATCCTTTGACCAAACCAATAGGTCATCAGCGTAATAGTTTGCGGATGGCGGCCATCTTTGTGTTAAAATCGATTCCCCCTATTAATTCGAACACGGTGCAACCGAATGGAACGAAATTTGGTACAGAGGTAGTACTAACAAAAGGCACCTCAGTGTCATGTTTTATATGGCCGCCATCTTGACGGAAACGTAATGGCGGCCACACAAATGTTCAAAGCTTAAATCAAATTACGATTAACCTAATCATCCGATCTCTACCAAATTTTGCAACTACATACCTTTATGGAGGGAGCATCCTTTGACCAATCTAATAGGTCATTCACCTGATAGTTTGCGGATGGCGGCCATCTTTATGTCAAAATTGATTCCCCCTATTAATTCGAACACGGTGGAACCGAATGGAACGAAATTTGGTACAGAGGTTGCACTAGCAAAGGGCACCTCAGTGTCATGTTTTATATCGCTGCCATCGTGACTGAAACGTAATGGCGGCCACACGAATGTTCAAAGCTTAAATCAAATTACGATTAACCTAATCATCCGATCTCTACCAAATTTTGCAACTACATACCTTTATGGAGGGAGCATCCTTTGACCAATCTAATAGGTCATTCACATAATAGTTTGCGGATGGAGGCCATCTTTATGTCAAAATTGATTCCCCCTATTAATTCGAACACGGTGGAACCGAATGGAACGAAATTTGGTACAGAGGTAGTACTAGCAAAGGGCACCTCAGTGTCATGTTTTATATCGCCGCCATCTTGACTGAAACGTAATGGCGGCCACACGAATGTTCAAAGCTTAAATCAAATTACGATTAACCTAATCATCCGATCTCTACCTAATTTTGCAACTACATACCTTTATGGAGGGAGCATCCTTTGACCAATCTAATAGGTCATTCGCCTAATAGTTTGCGTATGGCGGCCATCTTTGTGTCAGAATTGATTCCCCCTATTAATTCAAACACGCTGAAACCAAATGGAACGAAATTTGGTATAGAGGTAGCACTAGCAAAGGGCACCTCAGTGTCATGTTGGTGCATTCTTTGAATACACGGTACCTGAGATATAATTTTTACTGCTCTTTGCATGTTCATTTCTTCCTTCTTCTTTCTCAAACACCAACAGTGATCATCTGTTTTCTCCTTGTTGGGCATATCTCTTATGTCTTCATAAGTATGTTTCAGATATATAACTTCTGTGACCCACCTAGCGTCACCTCGCAGCGAATCTCTGAAGCTCCTCAATTCTTCCTGGTGCTAGAGGACTTACTTATCCATTTGGCCACCAGATCCTGTACCATCGCCAGCTATTTTCTCCTTGAGCAAGAGGACTACGTCTACTTCTTTACTCACCATGCTGCGCTAGTATCAACTGTTATCAACTCTTAGAAGACCGGCTCAGCAAGAGAAGATAAATTTTTTGTTTTAAAGTTTGTAATGCTTATATGTTCTCCTTTTGTCTCCTACCCCCCACTCTTTCCCCTTTTTCTTGGTCCCTCCGTGCTCCTTTGAGCTTCTCTCACTTCTTAGTCTGCAGTTGACTCGTTCAGTCAAAGCTCCGCTCGAGCTTGCCTCCTCAAACCAAGAGGCTCACACTCTTCTACGCCATGTTGGCATAGTAGTAGGAAACTTCAACTTCAACATGAAATCAAGATAAGTACTATTTTAAAGGTTTTAACCTCATCTTCATCATTTTATCTACATGCTTTTATAGATTATTTTATAGACAGCGTGAGATTACTTATGGGGCGGTAATCATTCTTCGCGAGATTTGCCATGTTGAGCTTCTGCTTGTATAAGCCAACCTTACTAAAAAAGAGCTTTTCTTAAGCTATTTAAACGAGAAATCCTCTCGCTACGTGGGATATTATTTAGTACCCGCTGTCTATAAATATAAAGCTATTTCCTCCGTTGGATTTTCTCAACCCCATTTTCTGCTAAGGTTGTTCTGGAACCTTCGAGATCTTGTTCTCTATCTACGAGTCTTGCCGTCACGTATTGTTCACGCACTTGTGAAAATGCTAGTTAAAACGAGGAATCTTCCTCACAAATTTTTGCAATAGCTAACTTTCCTCCACCGCTGGAACCTCTGGAACATTCTATAGCGCATTTAATTGTAAATCACAACTTTTTCAAGAAATAGACTCTCACCTATATAGTGCAATCAGTTATTTCCATAAATGCAATAACTTTCTTTTTCATGAACTTTAGTGTTTCTATAGTGAACTTTGCATCTATCTTCATAGACTATAGTGATAAACAGTGCTTGCTCCACGTTTCTACCGCGTCGCGATCGTCCGGTTATATTAAATACGGCCATGAACATTGATCCTATATTCCAATGATCTTTCCTCAACCTTCTACTAACTATCATTATTAATAAAATTGTAACTTTCTATAAGGTGTCACCCACAAGGTGCCCTTCCCTCTTTGCTAGTTTAACATTAATTAAATTCTGCTTAATTGCTTGTGTGATACAAGTTTTAGATTTACGTTGTTTCTTTCCCATAATCAGGGAAAGCAATTCTTTAAACTCTTGAGCGAGTCATGTTCAGGTTTCACGAAATGGAAACTGTCCCATTTGGCGAGTGATTCCTGCCCAAACTTGGGAAGTCCAGAACTTTCCCTTTCACTTTCTTCAGGTTTCACAGTAAGTGACCTGCCCTCTTTGTATAATTCTCATATATTAATTCTGTATAAATATAAGAAGTTGTAGGAACTTCTATCTTATTTTTCATGTTGTTATTCTTGTTATTTTCAAAGTTGTCACTTTCTCTAGAACATTCTTTCCTGAATTTCTTAAGGTGCACTTTTGTACTCCCATTCACGTTCAAGCTTTAATTATTTCATTGCTCATTTGTTTAAATCTTATAAAGATTTTAGAAACATGTAAGGTTTGAAACCGTGTAAATTGTCAATTGCCTGGAGCAACCTTTTAATGTTGAGAGGTCTGCGACCCTATTTGTTAAAGAGTTCAAACGAACTATGTTTATTAAAATTATATTGCATTATTGTTAATTTCCTCAAACTTTTTCTAATTGTAAAATAAACAAATCTTTTCCCTTCTCTTTTTCATTTACGAATATAAAGTTTAGGCAAAATCCTGTCTTCCTTGACTCTCCTCACTCAATGATATTAAAATCATTAATAGAGCTTTCACCATTTTTTGCATTTGAGCAAGAACTCTTAATTTTCACCTCACTAAAGTTCTTCTTAGCGTTAATAGCTAATTCTAATTGGCCAGTAAGGCAAGTAAAGCTCGCTAAGCCAGCTACCTGCTTGTGGAGACCCTCTCCGAAAACTTATGGTCAATTTTATAAAAAATAAGTGTTTCTTTTTGTCTAAACTTTTAGCCGGCTCCTCGCTGAGTAAAAGCTTAGCCATTTTCCAATGCAACCATTGGTTCATTTACCAAGATTACCCAATAAGGCATAATCTTTTATCATTTTCCTTTTTAGAGACACTTGGTCGCCCTCACAGGAACTCCATAATTTTGGAAATTGAAAATAACAAGCTTGAGTTAAATCATTGGCATTCTTTGAATTACTTTGTAAAACCTAATTTCTTTGAGAAGACATACAGTAAATTTGTTCCTCTCAGTCTTGCCAGACAAGCACTCTTCCCCATAGTAGTTTTATATATGCTTGAGAGGGATTATACGAAAGCCACTCTCTTGCAAACAGCCCAAATTCTATCTGTGTTTCTCGTCAGCTTAGACCAAGTCCTTACTCATTTTAGGTATCCGAAAGAGGATTTTCGGTGGCAACCACCTTTAAGTGTGTTTAACACTAAACTTATTAATTTTGTGGGACTCTCCTCCTATTTTCTATCCTTCTTTTCCAATCCAAACTCTACTTCCTTCTCTTAATCATCTTCCCTTGGTGGGTGGGTTATTCCTCAGCCAATAAACTACCCAAAAGTTGGTCCCAGAAACCCGGGAGAGCCCATTTTTTCTTTTTTCTTTTTAAAATAGTGTCATTTGACAATACTTTGCATATTTCTAATATCTGTGTTGAATATTTCAGCTATAACCACATCGTGCAAAGCCTGTGAACGGGAAAGAGGCCGCTCCTGTCTCCTATGGTGTGTCCCATTCTTTCTACTCATTCGTTGCTGCCAGCTTGACAGCATTTCCAAGGTTCCACAGTTTCGTGAGTTACATTTTCATTTACCTTCTTTAATATGGCTCCCACTGATAAGGATAAGGATGAAAAACTCACTTCTAAACGAGCATCCTATAAAGGGCAAATTACCCGATTCAGAAGGTACATAAAAGAATTAGAACCCTCAGACGCGCAATTAGATTTATTGAAACATCGTGTAAAGGATTTTGAACGTTCTTATGAAAACTACTGTAACATTCAAACTGAAATTGAAACTTGCATGCTCAATCAAACAGAAGATCGCGTCGAAGTAGAAAACTTATATTACGAAGGCATAGGTTCTGCTTTCAAAATAATACGCCAACTCGAAGAAGAGCAGAAAAAGGACGCTTCTGTTCTTGGTTCCCTTCACGAACCCCAAACTTCTTTCCGTGAGGGCACTCACAAGCCCAAACCTACTTTACCGAAAATTGATTTACCCCATTTTTCTGGAGATGAATCTGCTTGGGATTCTTTCTATGAGTTATTTTGCTCTCTTGTTCATGACAATGAAGACATTCAAGTCATTTACAAGTTTCATTACTTGAGATCTATCCTTCGAGGTCAAGCTTTGCAGTTGGTTGAAGCACTTCCTCTGCGTGCCGAAAATTACCCCATTGCCTTTAATTTATTAAAAGAAAGATATGGAAATTCACGTTTACGTATTCAACGCCATATTAAGGCTCTATTTAACCTACCTGCGTCACAGCACAATGACGTCACTAGTTTGCGTACTTTAATTGACACTACCCAACTCCACGTTAAAGCTTTGTCCCAATTAGATCAACCTACTGAACATTGGGATACTTTCCTAATACATTTAGTAGTTTCTAAAGTTGATGCTGCTACCCTCAAAGCTTGGGAAATTGAACTTTCTAAAGAAGACGACTACTCTTACGAGCATTTAGTCACTTTCATAAACGCTAGATGTCAACTTTTAACCGCTCTAGCTAATCAAAGTGAACCTTCATCTCCTAGTTCCAAATTCGAATTAATGTCCATCAAATCCAAAAGTGAACGCTCAGCGCCCAATACCCAAAAACCCAGGTCCAGCTCATCCAAATTCAAATCAAACTCCACTGGTTACCCAACTAGGTCTAGTGAACGTCGTGTTGCTAGCTCTATTGTTTTAAACACGCAAAGCGAATCTCGCAAAAGTTTAAACGAACCTGTAAAGTGCATACTTTGTAAAGATCCCCATGCCCTATACCTTTGCAAATCCTTTAAAGAAATGTCAGTCGATGACAGACGAAAATTAGTCGCTCAAAACAAACATTGTTTCAACTGCCTAGCGCCCACGCATTCTGCTTCTAACTGTAAGTCCACAAGACTTTGCTACCATTGTGAAAAGGCTCATCATACTCTGCTACATCGTCATGATCAGGCAAGGTCATCGACAGCATCTACTTCGCCGAAAAATGATAGTGCTAACAATTCTAATGCTTCATCTTATATTCAAAATGCCAAGTCCATTCGCAGTGCTCAAGTATTGTTGTCTACTGTCCAAATCGAAGTTCAGGATAACTTTGGCAACTGGGTCCGTGCACGCGGTCTTCTAGACTCAGCGGCAACTCATGATTTTGTGTCCAATTCCTTGATTAGAAAACTAAGCCTACCTGTAAAACCCACTTCTATCAACGTGTCGGGCATCAACAGCTCAAAATCGCAAGCTTTACAATTCTCAAAGCTAACTATAAGAGATATTTGTCATAGAAACAACTTTCTTAAACTTAATTGTCTAATTCTTAATACGAGTAGCATTGGAGAAGACACTCCAAGTCACTCTGTGGATATTTCAGGGTTAAACATTCCCTCGCATTTAAGGCTAGCCGATCCTTGTTTTAATATGCAGAACCCTATTGACATACTCTTTAGTGCCAATGTTTTCTGGAATTGCCTACGTAAACAGGTTCGTAAGTTATCCTCAAACGTGGTCGCCAGAGACACTAATTTTGGATGGATTGTCACAGGGCAACTTCCCCATTATTCTCCTCAACCTGCATCGCAATGTTACTTCTCCAATACTGACCTGGAACAGTTCTGGAGGCTTGAAAATGTCGATTCTCCTAATGTAACCTCTTCAGAAAATGAATTCTGTGAGCAACTTTTTTTGAACACCACCACTCGTTCTTCTGATGGCCGGTTCGTCGTTCAAATGCCAAGATTACATAATCCTCCTAAACTTATTAACTCTCAGCCTAAAGCTCGAAAAGCTCTCTTTGCTATCGAGAGCAAATTCAAAAAGGAACCCCTTGTCAAAAAGCAGTACACTGAGTTCATGGATGAGTATGAAAGCTTAGATCATATGGAAGTTGTTAACAAATCCAATGATGAATTGCAACCCCAATTGAAACGGTTTATTTAAATCATCATCCCGTGTGGAAAAACCCTCTTGTAAAAGATAAAATTCGAGTTGTTTTTAATGGTTCATCACCCGACGTTAATGGCAACAGCCTTAACGACACTCTTTATTCTGGTCCTGCTATTCAATCAGATTTATCTGCTATACTCTTAAACTTTCGATTATTTCCCATAGCTGTCATAGCCGACATAAAACAGATGTACCGTCAAGTGTTAATTCAACCAGAACAACGAGATCTTCAAAGAATCTTGTGGCGTGATGAAACCAGTAAGCCCATTAAGGTGTTTCGCTTGAAAACGGTTACTTATGGCTTAAAACCCTCTGCTTTCCTTGCTATCTGATCCCTACACTTGCTAGCCTCTCAAGATGGTCATTTATTTAACCCCAAAGCCTCTGAAGCACTAACTACGTCATTCTATGTTGACGATTATTTGCAATCCTTCCCCTCTTTGGAGGAAGCTTCTTTTGTATCTTTAGAACTTCAGGCATTACTAAGGAATGGAGGTTTCCCACTCCATAAGTGGAACTCCAACTCCCCTGAGTTTCTCGCTCAGTTTCCCATCGAAGACGTAGATCCTTCTTCTGTCGAAATTTGTGGTAACTCCGAATCTATAAAAACTCTAGGAGTTCACTGGTGCACTAGCACTGACACTCTTATCTATAAAGTTTCGCTCGCAGAAGAGCTTCCTAATACAAAAAGACAAATCCTCTCTGAAATTGCAAAAATTTTTGATCCACTTCAATTCCTTGCTCCAGTTATCGTTATAGCCAAACTCTTCATGCAAGAGCTGTGGTCGCTTAAATGTGAATGGGATGACACTGTCCCTCTTTCTTTTCTTAATCGTTGGCTCTCGTTTCGCAGCAATTTGCTGGATCTTGCCCTTATTGAAATTCCCAGGAATTTAATCAGCTCTCATTCTAATGCATCTTTTTCCCTCCATGTGTTCGCGGACAGTTCCGAAAAAGCTTATGGTTGC
Organism: Meconema thalassinum; assembly: GCA_946902985.2. Lineage (NCBI taxonomy): Eukaryota > Metazoa > Arthropoda > Insecta > Orthoptera > Tettigoniidae > Meconema > Meconema thalassinum. Next base: position 1,316,598,837 of record OX336388.2, on the reverse strand, counting down.
TGTGCATATTTAGTTTATCACGATTCACTCTATGGATCTCTAGTTTCCAACCTGGTTTGTGCCAAATCGAAGGTCGCTCCTCTTAAAACTATCACTTTGCCTAGGCTCGAACTGTGCGCTGCACTCATGGCAGCAGAACTTGTCAAGAAATTACGGGAAGTATTAAAGGTCGAATTCTCGCAAATCTATCTCTGGAGCGATTCCATGATCGCCCTTTCTTGGATCGCCAAGAACCCCTCTCACTGGCAAACTTTCGTTGCAAACAGGGTTTCCAAAATTCAAACTCTTTCTTCTGGATGTCAATGGAGGCATGTTCCCAGTGCGGATAATCCAGCTGATATTATCTCTCGTGGTTGTTTACCCTCTCAATTGGCAGCTTCCCAATTGTACTGGCATGGGCCCTCGTGGCTAATCGAAGAATCTTCCTCATGGCCTTCTAAACCCCCAGCTACAAACTCCAACTTGCCTGACGCTAAAGTACCTCTACCCATTGCTTCGTGTCTTGTTTCCAACGCTTCTCATCCTTTGTTGTCCCGCTATTCTTCTTTTCATAAATTATTACGAATTGTCGCCTATCTCCTTAGATGGAAATATCTTGTGGTCGACCAACCTCTTCTCCCTAAACCACACCTTACCAATCATGAATTGAATCTCGCTACCATTAAGATTTTACAACTGACACAGCAAGAAGCCTTTTCTTCTGAATTGTCATTACTTTCTTCTAAAAGAGATCTTCCCAAATCCAGCCGTCTTCGTGCTTTAGCCCCGTTTCTTGATGACCATGGGTTACTCAGGGTAGGTGGTAGGCTCTCGCAATCTTTACTCTCTGAAGACAAAAAGCATCCTGTTATTTTGCCTTCCAAACATCACGTAACTTCCTTAATTATACGTGACTTTCATTACCGTAATCTTCATGTTGGTACACGTACTCTGCTTTGCCTCTTAAGGGAAAAGTACTGGATTATAAATGGAATTCATGAAGTTTCTTCTGTAATTCATAAGTGCATTCCTTGCTTTAAAGCGAAACCTAAAATCAAAACTCAATTAATGAGCGATCTGCCCTCTTTTCGTTCTTCTCCTATACGCCCATTTGCTTTAACTGGCGTGGACTATATGGGTCCGTTCCAATATCAACGAAACTCTCCTGAAGCTAAACGCAAATTGTTTGGTAAGCTTTATGTTTCTCTCTTTGTTTGCATGGTTACCGGCGCAATCCACTTGGAACTAGTAACGAATGCTTCTACTTCTTATTTTTTATCAGCTGTCTCTCGTTTCACCGCTAGGCGTGGTGTTCCTTCTGAGATGTTCTCTGATAACGCTTCCACCTTTCAGGGCGCAGCTTCCCTGTGGAAGAAAGCTCTCACTTCCTCTCCAGCCTTGGAACAAATCTCTAATTTTTCTTATTCAAAAGGTTTCAAATGACGCTTCATACCTCCTTACGCTCCGCATCATGGTGGTAGGTGGGAATCTTGCGTAAAGCTCACTAAACGTCATTTGAGAAAAGTCTTAAGTAATCGAATTCTGACTTACGAAGAATTCAATTCTCTGTCTGTTCTGATTGAAGGTGTTGTTAACTCTCGCCCCTTAACTCCGCTTTCCAATGACCCTGATGACCTACTTCCACTCCCCCCTGGTCACTTCCTTATCGGCACTTCTCTTTCTGCCCCTCCTCCTCTTCCCAATTCTTACAGGGATTCTAATCTACCTATCGTTTGGCGTAAACTTGAAGCCCTCCGTAATTCTTTTTGGAAGAGATGGAACTTGGAATATTTAACTTCCTTGCAACGGAGGCAGAAGTGGTTTCTTTCCAGTCCCGACATTAAAGTGGGGGACTTGGTCTTGGTTAGGGATGTTTCTCCCCCTCTAGTCTGGACTTCCGGTAGAGTGACTAAGTGTTACCCTGGAAGAGATGGGAGAGTCAGGGTGGTCAGAGTCTTGACCATTAACGGTTCGATTACAAGACCCTTGTCTTTGATCGCTCCTCTTCCAATAAATATGTAACTGTTTATTTGCTCTCTGTTGGTGTTTATCCCCCCAGTATGGTGCATTCTTTGAATACACGGTACCTGAGATATAATTTTTACTGCTCTTTGCATGTTCATTTCTTCCTTCTTCTTTGTCAAACACCAACAGTGATCATCTGTTTTCTCCTTGTTGGGCATATCTCTTATGTCTTCATAAGTATGTTTCAGATATATAACTTCTGTGACCCACCTAGCGTCACCTCGCAGCGAATCACTGAAGCTCCTCAATTCTTCCTGGTGCTAGAGGACTTACTTATCCATTTGGCCACCAGATCCTGTACCATCGCCAGCTATTTTCTCCTTGAGCAAGAGGACTACGTCTACTTCTTTACTCACCATGCTGCGCTAGTATCAACTGTTATCAACTCTTAGAAGACCGGCTCAGCAAGAGAAGATAAATTTTTTGTTTTAAAGTTTGTAATGCTTATATGTTCTCCTTTTGTCTCCTACCCCCCACTCTTTCCCCTTTTTCTTGGTCCCTCCGTGCTCCTTTGAGCTTCTCTCACTTCTTAGTCTGCAGTTGACTCGTTCAGTCAAAGCTCCGCTCGAGCTTGCCTCCTCAAACCAAGAGGCTCACACTCTTCTACGCCATGTTGGCATAGTAGTAGGAAACTTCAACTTCAACATGAAATCAAGATAAGTACTATTTTAAAGGTTTTAACCTCATCTTCATCATTTTATCTACATGCTTTTATAGATTATTTTATAGACAGCGTGAGATTACTTATGGGGCGGTAATCATTCTTCGCGAGATTTGCCATGTTGAGCTTCTGTTTGTATAAGCAAACCTTACTAAAAAAGAGCTTTTCTTAAGCTATTTAAACGAGAAATCCTCTCGCTACGTGGGATATTATTTAGTACCCGCTGTCTATAAATATAAAGCTATTTCCTCCGTTGGATTTTCTCAACCCCATTTTCTGCTAAGGTTGTTCTGGAACCTTCGAGATCTTGTTCTATATCTACGAGTCTTGCCGTCACGTATTGTTCACGCACTTGTGAAAATGCTAGTTAAAACGAGGAATCTTCCTCACAAATTTTTGCAATAGCTAACTTTCCTCCACCGCTGGAACCTCTGGAACATTCTATAGCGCATTTAATTGTAAATCACAACTTTTTCAAGAAATAGACTCTCACCTATATAGTGCAATCAGTTATTTCCATAATTGCAATAACTTTCTTTTTCATGAACTTTAGTGTTTCTATAGTGATCTTTGCATCTATCTTCATAGACTATAGTGATAAACAGTGCTTGCTCCACGTTTCTACCGCGTCGCGATCGTCCGGTTATATTAAATACGGCCATGAACATTGATCCTATATTCCAATGATCTTTCCTCAACCTTCTACTAACTATCATTATTAATAAAATTGTAACTTTCTATAAGGTGTCACCCACAAGGTGCCCTTCCCTCTTTGCTAGTTTAACATTAATTAAATTCTGCTTAATTGCTTGTGTGATACAAGTTTTAGATTTACGTTGTTTCTTTCCCATAATCAGGGAAAGCAATTCTTTAAACTCTTGAGCGAGTCATGTTCAGGTTTCACGAAATGGAAACTGTCCCATTTGGCGAGTGATTCCTGCCCAAACTTGGGAAGTCCAGAACTTTCCCTTTCACTTTCTTCAGGTTTCACAGTAAGTGACCTGCCCTCTTTGTATAATTCTCATATATTAATTCTGTATAAATATAAGAAGTTGTAGGAACTTCTATCTTATTTTTCATGTTGTTATTCTTGTTATTTTCAAAGTTGTCACTTTCTCTAGAACATTCTTTCCTGAATTTCTTAAGGTGCACTTTTGTACTCCCATTCACGTTCAAGCTTTAATTATTTCATTGCTCATTTGTTTAAATCTTATAAAGATTTTAGAAACATGTAAGGTTTGAAACCGTGTAAATTGTCAATTGCCTGGAGCAACCTTTTAATGTTGAGAGGTCTGCGACCCTATTTGTTAAAGAGTTCAAACGAACTATGTTTATTAAAATTATATTGCATTATTGTTAATTTCCTCAAACTTTTTCTAATTGTAAAATAAACAAATCTTTTCCCTTCTCTTTTTCATTTACGAATATAAAGTTTAGGCAAAATCCTGTCTTCCTTGACTCTCCTCACTCAATGATATTAAAATCATTAATAGAGCTTTCACCATTTTTTGCATTTGAGCAAGAACTCTTAATTTTCACCTCACTAAAGTTCTTCTTAGCGTTAATAGCTAATTCTAATTGGCCAGTAAGGCAAGTAAAGCTCGCTAAGCCAGCTACCTGCTTGTGGAGACCCTCTCCGAAAACTTATGGTCAATTTTATAAAAAATAAGTGTTTCTTTTTGTCTAAACTTTTAGCCGGCTCCTCGCTGAGTAAAAGCTTAGCCATTTTCCAATGCAACCATTGGTTCATTTACCAAGATTACCCAATAAGGCATAATCTTTTATCATTTTCCTTTTTAGAGACACTTGGTCGCCCTCACAGGAACTCCATAATTTTGGAAATTGAAAATAACAAGCTTGAGTTAAATCATTGGCATTCTTTGAATTACTTTGTAAAACCTAATTTCTTTGAGAAGACATACAGTAAATTTGTTCCTCTCAGTCTTGCCAGACAAGCACTCTTCCCCATAGTAGTTTTATATATGCTTGAGAGGGATTATACGAAAGCCACTCTCTTGCAAACAGCCCAAATTCTATCTGTGTTTCTCGTCAGCTTAGACCAAGTCCTTACTCATTTTAGGTATCCGAAAGAGGATTTTCGGTGGCAACCACCTTTAAGTGTGTTTAACACTAAACTTATTAATTTTGTGGGACTCTCCTCCTATTTTCTATCCTTCTTTTCCAATCCAAACTCTACTTCCTTCTCTTAATCATCTTCCCTTGGTGGGTGGGTTATTCCTCAGCCAATAAACTACCCACATGTTTTATATCACCGCTATCTTGATGGAAACGTAATCGCGGCCACCCAAATGTTAAAAGCTAAATTGTAATTACGACCAACCTAATAATCTAGTCTCTACCTAATTTTGCAACACCATATCTTTATGTGGGAAACATATTCTGACCAAACTGCAAGAACATCAGCCCAATAGTTTGCAGATGGTGGCCAAGTATGTGTGCAAATCGATTCCCCCTATCAATTCAAACACGGTGAAACCGAATTGAACGAAATTTGGTACAGAGGTAGCACTAGCAAAGGGCACCTCATATTCATGTTTAATATCCCTATAGCACGTTGTATTTCAACAAGCTCCTACAACCAACATTCAATCATACTCCTTGAAAAGGACAAAGAGTTATAACAATACCCATGCATTTAGGAGAAAGTAGGCTATATGTTCTTTACTGAACATCTTGTTTTTGGAATGCGATTCGGCGATCAATAATGACTTGATCACAGTTGGAATCCCACCAGGGGTGTTTTGCTTTCTTTTTAGTGGAATCAGTTCTTTGGCTTTTCTGATAATTTTGCTGCAGAAGTCCGGCCAGTTGTTCACTGGTTCTTTATCCCATTCTTCTGCGATTTTTGTTTCTTGAGTTTTGGATGTGTCAAATTTTGGGATGTAATATATTTTTTTATGAATCCTCTTAGGTGAAAATTTCATTTTGATTCTTGTGAGATAATGATCTGAATCAATGTTTGCCCCTCGTCAGACTTGAACCTCATGGATGGTTCTATAGTGTGCATGGGATATGGCAACTTGATCAATTTGGTATTCACCGAGATGTTGAATGGGAGATCGCCAAGTTTTCTGTTTGTGTGCAGGTTTCCTGAAATGCGTAGACATAACTTTGAGATTGAATTGATGGCAAATGTCTACCAATCGTTTGCCATTGTTGTTTGTATTTTGGTGTGCAGAATTTTTGCCAATGATTTTTCGATAGATTTTTTCTTTGCCAGGTTGGGCATTGAAATCTTCCATCAGGATTTTCACGTCATCTTGATGAATATTATTCATAATTTTTTCCAGTTTTTTTCCAAAATTTTTCAACATTTTCAGGATTTTTCTTGTTGTCGATGTTAGTAGGTGCATGAGCATTGACAAGAGTGTATTTCTTGTTGGCGCTCTGGATGCGCATGGTCATAATTCGATCATTAACGGGTGTGACTTCTTTGACAGAGTTAATGATGGATTTGTGGACAAGAAAAGCCATTCCGAAGATTGGTGCACCTTTCGCGACTCTCTGTAATGTTTTTCTCTTGAAAATGCGGCAATTTCCATAGTCCATAGTTTCGTTGTCATTCTAGTTTCTTGAAGAGCAAGAATGAGAATGTTTTGTCTGTCGATTTCTTGCGTGAGATTGTATAATTTTCCAATTTGAATTAGAGTATTAATGTTTAGTGTTCCAATGAATGTTTTCCGTTTGTAGGGAAGGTGACCAGAGATCTCCGACTCTCTCTGCTGCGCTTGCCTGGACTCCCCAGAATCCGAAAGTCCAGTTGCCGGTTGTGGACGGGTGGATTGGGTACCACCTGGGGTAGAGTTGTGATTGCTTGCACAGTTCATGTTTGCTTGTACTTGATTTGTTTGGCCTGGTGAGTGCCAGGACCATATAAGACCAGAGGTTGTTGAGGCCTTTGGAACATCGTGTTTCCAGCCGAGCTCACTCAGCTAACAGACGCTGACCATTAGCCGCTGGATACCAGAACAGACACTAATGGATTTAAGTTGCATCAAAGATAGTTCTTCCACCTTCTTCGCCGTTGGGAATTATTTTCCTCTTCCGCCGTTGTAGCTGTTGACCATCTTTGCATTTCCCCCAACACTGATCGGCTCGCCGACCTAGTTTCCCGCTGGGATTGGTTACCCAACCTTCCACTAGGTTGCTCGGCTTAGCAGTGGCACCTCGGGTAGGTTATATGTTGGAGTTGGAGTGACAGAGGCTAGTTGGATTCACTTAGTGAATCCAATGTATTGCGCATATTATTATTATTATTATTATTATTATTATTATTATTATTATTATTATTATTATTATTATTATTATTATTATTATTGTAGACTATATATTGCTGAACATAATTTTAAATACATATCTATAGTCAACAGAATCTGATGTTCGCCGGATGAACGAAACGATATCTAAGTAAGGTAAATAATATTGTATTCCTCACGCAATTTAATTCGCCACATTAGGGTGTTGACCGACTGAAACTCATTTTTCAAATTTTATTTTTAAAGGTGTTTCAACATAATACCACTTTCAATCAGTGATACGGTGACAAATTATATCAATGGTTTAAACTACGCCCGTGGTGGATTAAAGTTAATTGGGTACAGACAGACAGGCAGACAGAGTTCATTTCTGTTTCAAATCATTTATTCTAACTAAATATTGTATAGACCATGTTAAAAGCTTTGGCAGTTTAAAATAATGGAAGCATTAAGAATTTAAAATTAATTTCAGCACATTCATCATCAGGAAGTCTGAAACGAGTAAAAGACGCCTACAGTTTGATAGATTTGCAAAAAAGAAAAAGAAAAAAAAAGAAGAGAGAAGAATTTTAAATATTGTATCAATAGGCCTAGATGGTCTGTGGAGAAGAATTACTGGACCTCCTATTTCTTCCGTCGGATATACTATGACAATATGTATGGCTTGGTGTATTCATCTACGGCTGAATGCCCGTCGACTTTCATTAATTTGAGTACATGTTTCTTTGGCTTGACATAAGAAAGTGTAAGCTCACATTATGAGATGTTATTCCCTAATCCCGGTATATTGGGGAGAGGCGGCTACACTATGAATAATATAGTACGCTACCTTGTTAACGCCGGCCCCTTATCTCACAAGAGTGGGCTTCTTATAAAACTCCTGCCCACACAGGACATGACATTGAGCTCGAAAATCATTGTTAAGTAATGCTCGAGTGCAGGTGCTGTCAACCTTTTTGAGAATAAATTGAGCACCACCTCCATGCCATGCCATGTACCCGAGCACCATTACGCAAGCGAAACACTTACACTCAATAAGAAAAGAATATGAACTTGAAGACATCAAGAAAGAAGAAATAATAATATTTCGGAAAATACTAGGAGCAAGACTCACTCCTGACGGGACCGACTGCAGTCAATCAAGACAACTGAAAAATACTCAAAAATCGAAGTCGACATCAGAAAAAGACGATTGAATTTCTGCGGGCACATAAGTAGACTGCTGATTACCCGACTAACCAAAGGAATACTAGATTTCATATCATCACTCAAAGTACACCATGGATGCAAGAAGTACAAAAAGACATGCGAACTGCTAACATAACCGACACATCAGATAGAGAGTCCTTCCCTAACAAAGTGAACAACCACAGTAAGAAAAACCTACCACTTACAGATCTCAATGGTCTGACGAAAGGAAATTGGCATTCTCCAACAGAATGAAACAATACTGGAAGAATAAGAAGAACGTCAAGAATTGAGTCAAAATGCTTAACGCTTTCCAATATTGGGAAAATATGATGTAATAAAATAAAATAATAATAATAATAATAATAATAATAATAATAATAATAATAATAATAATAATAATGAATGAATGATCCCACACTGACGCGGAAACTCCATTCCATAATTTCAGATATTTGGACAACAAAGCAATTACCACATGACTGGAAATGCGCTTTGATTCACCCGTTGCACAAAAAGGGTGACAAGACGGACATCAACAATTATAGAGGAATTTTGCTGCTCCCGGTTGCTTATAAAATCCTTTCCACAGCACTTCTGAATAGGTTAGAGCCCCAAATGGATCCACTCATTGGTGACTACCAGGCTGGATTCAGAAAAGGGCGATCGTGTGCTGAACAGATCTGGTGCCTAAAGACGATCTTACAAATGAGGAAATGTAGAAATACCGTGATTGCATTCATCGACTTCAGAAAAGCATACGACTCTGTTGACCGCGACACCCTCTTTAAAATCATGGAAGAATTTGGGATCGATCGTAAGACACGCAAAATCATAGAACAGACACTTACAGGAACAATATCCAATGTGAAATTCATGGGCGAAATACCAGAGCCCTTCGAAATCAAGACGGGAGTCCGACAGGGAGATGGACTATCCCCAATCCTCTTCAATATGGTTCTGGAGAGGATAATTAGGGAATGGGAACCTATTGTAAAGGGCATTCAAATCGGCATTAAAAAAGAGAACAGAACTAAAGTCAAATGTCTCGCTTTCGCGGACGATATTGCAATTGTCGCAGACAACAGATCGGAAGCGACTTACGCAGTGGAAAAGCTCCATGAGATTGCACAAAATACCGGATTACATATATCTTACGACAAGACCAAATATATGGAGAGAAGGCCAGAAAATAAATCCCATTTAAACACGAAATACGGTAAAATCGCACAAGTCTGCAGTTTTAAATACTTTGGCGAAATTATACAGCCCTCAGGACTTAATCGAATCGCCAATGAAGACAGAATCACTAAGCTCCAGAAGGCCTACAGGCTAACGTGGGCCCATTACAACAAGAAATGCATTTCGACAAACACCAAATTCAGACATTATAAAACAGTTATTCTTCCAGAAGCAACATATACGGCTGAAACAATAGTAATCGATGGTCAATCCAAGATTAGGGAACTGGAAAAGCAGGAACGAAAAATTCTCCCGAAGATCTACGGAGCAATCAACAGAAACAGCATTTGGATGAAGAGACCTAGTACTGAACACCATTACGATAACAGACGAAATTAGAAAACGCAGAGCCAAATTTTACACTCACATCCACAGGATGGCCACCTCCAGATTGCCCAAGAAACTACTCAGTATCACAAAACAGAGCAAATGCGGAACAGAATGGCTTAAAGAGGTACAAATAGACTTACAAATTATCAGTATACAATATTTCGAAGACCGAACAGAGTGCCAGACGAAAATCAAGAATGTTAAGTTCGAACCAAGATCATTACGACAACCTAGAAAAAAGTGGACGGATGAGAGGAAGCGGGAACATTCCGCGAGAATGAAGAGATTTTGGGAGGAGCGGAGGAGACACACCTCCAAATGACATCATGTGATCCAAGTTTAATCGCTCTCCTGTAGGGGAATTTTCGCTTAAATAAAATTAAATAATGATAATATTGAAACAAACATGCGCCACTCTTTCCTTTTCCTGTCTCTCTCCATCCCTCTGAAGTGCTGAAATAGCTAGGGATTCACCGTTCATAAGGCATGCTGTAACTGCTTGCATGGCTTATGCAGATAAGATACATTAATGTTTGGACAGTCCAGTGAAACCAGCATTTCGTGTTACACATGAAACAAGGATGTCCAATTATTTTGCTGTAGGGTAAAAAATTCTATTTCACAAAATGATAACATTTCTGAATGTCAACACTTGTAATGTTAACAATATTACTCCGGTTCGTGCAACATAATTTGAATTGAAAAATGGATATTGTCATTTAGACTTTCACGGCCCGTGTTATTATTCATAATGTTGAATTTTGGGCTTATGCCGTGTTTTATTATATTGCAATTCGACGCGTTTCGAAAGAAACCATGTCTTTCATCGTCAGGAATAATCTGGAATACGACAATGTTGCTAAGAGAAAGCAACGAAGAACATATAGAAGGTGCCCAAAGATGGACGCCATTATAGCCCCATGTTAGGGACAACGGAAAGCAGCAGTGAATTACTTTCTCAGGGTTCTGATAATAGGTAGCCAGGATTCACTGAGATTGTAGCCGGTGTCGCGGTTGAAATTATCTGGGTGTTTACGTATTTCAACCGCCTCCCTGATGATTCTGGGACGATATTGCTTTATACGGGCAAGAACATCCACCCCTTGGAACATGACATCATGGCCAGGTGTTAAAGCATGATCGGCAACAGCTGATTTATCAGGTTGAATGAGCCTGATACATCTATTATGTTCCTTAATGCGAGTGCATATTGTTCTCGAAGTCTGCCCGATGTAAACCTTGCCACAAGTACAGGGAACTCTGTAGATACCCGGTTGTTGCAATTTAGGCAAACTGTCCTTAGTTGGTCGCAGGAGTTGCCTAATCTTAACAGAAGTTCCAAATACAGTCCGTATGTTGTATCGACGTAGGATTTTAGCAATACGATCCGTTGTGTTATGTATGTACGGAAGGTAAGCAGTTCCTCTTACATCTCTTTTCTCAACTGACGTCCTATTATTATTTGTTGGTTTCAGAACCGTAGAAATCAAAGCCTTGCTATAACCGTTGCTCTCAAAGGTGGTTCGCAGGGTGTTCATTTCTTCTTGTAAAGAAGACACTTCACAAATCCTCCTAGCCCTGGTAGTTAGAGTTGTAAGGATACCATGTTTCTGGGCAGGGTGATGGTGAGAACTTGCGTGGAGATATCTATTGGTGTGTGTTGGCTTACGAAAAACGCTGTGTCCTAAAGATCCATCCTCTTTCTTGGTGACGAGAACATCTAAAAAAGGTATTTTGCCGTCAGATTCCTTTTCCATGGTGAAACAAATAGAAGGGTGCTGGAGATTAAGGTGATCCAGGAAATGGCTAAGATTTTCCTCACCTTCCGTCCAAACAACGAACGTGTCATCCACATAACGCCACCAGATCTTCGGTTTGAAAGGAGCCGACGACAAAGCTTTCTCTTCAAAGTTCTCCATGAAGAAATTAGCCACAACAGGAGAGAGAGGACTACCCATGGCCACACCATCAGTCTGCTCATAAAAATTCCCATTCCATAGAAAGTAGGAGGAGGTCATGCAGTGATAAAAAAGTCTTGTGATGTCTTCAGGAAAAAGTCCATTAATGAGAGACATAACACCATCAATAGGTACTCTCGTAAACAGAGACACCACGTCGAGACTCACTAGAATATCACCCGGCTGAAGTGTTATAGCTTTTAACTTTTCCACGAAGTGTGTGGAATCCTTAATGTACGAAGGCGTGTTACCCAGAAGCGGCTGAAGTAGTCTACCTAAGTATTTGGAAAGGGCATATGTAGGAGAACCAATCGTACTAACAATGGGTCTAAGAGGAACTTCGTCCTTATGTATTTTAGGAAGACCATAGAGTCTCGGAGGAATAGCATCCCCTGGAAGGAGAGTCTTCGCTGCATCCGCTGGAATAGATGATTGCTTGATCAATTTGACGGTGACATTTGAGTAGCGAGTAGTAGGATCACGACTATTAATCCTATATACAGGATCTGATAACAAAGACGAGATCTTGGAATCATAATCAACCTTATCCAATACCACTGTCGCATTACCCTTGTCAGCGGGGAGAACGATAATATCAGAATTGTCCCTTAGATCTTTAAGTGCCCGGCTTTCGCCTTGTTTTAAGTTGGTGTTAGGTGGCTTAGCTGTCTTGAGAACTCGGGAACATTCTTGCCTGGCTTCCTCGGCCTCTTCAGGTGTGAGGTGATGTACTGAGGATTCTACGGATGTAATAAGTTCTTCAATAGGAATTCTTCTAGGCGCTACAGCAAAATTGAGACCTTTAGCGAGAACTGCCTGTTGGGTATCACTTAGGGGGTTGCTGGACAAATTTACGACAACCTTGTTAGCATCAAGTCTAATGGCTTGAGATTTCTGCAACTGACATAACCTATCATATTTGGAAATATGTCTGTCCCTCACCTGATCTAGAACGCTGTTAGCTTGCACTGAAGAAATACGATCGAAGATATTCCATAATTCCTCACTTACGAAGTTTGAGAGGCGTAGATGTAGCTGTAGTAACTCCCTCGAAATAAAATCCAACTGCTTACGAGTATGCTGTAACCTCTCTATCAATAACGCCTTGCTTGCACGACGATAGATTCTCGTTGCCTTAGGTGTTCTGAAGGAATGCTTCAACATAACAAAATTCGGTAGAATATCATGATCCCGGCATCTTAGGAGAAAAGCGAGTGAAGAGATTAGACACACCTTCTTGCGTCGTAACCTACTGAATCTAGACATCAGTCGGAAAATATCCTCCCCATAGAGGTTTCTAATATTGTCATTTAGACTTTCACGGCCCGTGTTATTATTCATAATGTTGAATTTTGGGCTTATGCCGTGTTTTATTATATTGCAATTCGACGCGTTTCGAAAGAAACCATGTCTTTCATCGTCAGGAATAATCTGGAATACGACAATGTTGCTAAGAGAAAGCAACGAAGAACATATAGAAGGTGCCCAAAGATGGACGCCATTATAGCCCCATGTTAGGGACAACGGAAAGCAGCAGTGAATTACTTTCTCAGGGTTCTGATAATAGGTAGCCAGGATTCACTGAGATTGTAGCCGGTGTCGCGGTTGAAATTATCTGGGTGTTTACGTATTTCAACCGCCTCCCTGATGATTCTGGGACGATATTGCTTTATACGGGCAAGAACATCCACCCCTTGGAACATGACATCATGGCCAGGTGTTAAAGCATGATCGGCAACAGCTGATTTATCAGGTTGAATGAGCCTGATACATCTATTATGTTCCTTAATGCGAGTGCATATTGTTCTCGAAGTCTGCCCGATGTAAACCTTGCCACAAGTACAGGGAACTCTGTAGATACCCGGTTGTTGCAATTTAGGCAAACTGTCCTTAGTTGGTCGCAGGAGTTGCCTAATCTTAACAGAAGTTCCAAATACAGTCCGTATGTTGTATCGACGTAGGATTTTAGCAATACGATCCGTTGTGTTATGTATGTACGGAAGGTAAGCAGTTCCTCTTACATCTCTTTTCTCAACTGACGTCCTATTATTATTTGTTGGTTTCAGAACCGTAGAAATCAAAGCCTTGCTATAACCGTTGCTCTCAAAGGTGGTTCGCAGGGTGTTCATTTCTTCTTGTAAAGAAGACACTTCACAAATCCTCCTAGCCCTGGTAGTTAGAGTTGTAAGGATACCATGTTTCTGGGCAGGGTGATGGTGAGAACTTGCGTGGAGATATCTATTGGTGTGTGTTGGCTTACGAAAAACGCTGTGTCCTAAAGATCCATCCTCTTTCTTGGTGACGAGAACATCTAAAAAAGGTATTTTGCCGTCAGATTCCTTTTCCATGGTGAAACAAATAGAAGGGTGCTGGAGATTAAGGTGATCCAGGAAATGGCTAAGATTTTCCTCACCTTCCGTCCAAACAACGAACGTGTCATCCACATAACGCCACCAGATCTTCGGTTTGAAAGGAGCCGACGACAAAGCTTTCTCTTCAAAGTTCTCCATGAAGAAATTAGCCACAACAGGAGAGAGAGGACTACCCATGGCCACACCATCAGTCTGCTCATAAAAATTCCCATTCCATAGAAAGTAGGAGGAGGTCATGCAGTGATAAAAAAGTCTTGTGATGTCTTCAGGAAAAAGTCCATTAATGAGAGACATAACACCATCAATAGGTACTCTCGTAAACAGAGACACCACGTCGAGACTCACTAGAATATCACCCGGCTGAAGTGTTATAGCTTTTAACTTTTCCACGAAGTGTGTGGAATCCTTAATGTACGAAGGCGTGTTACCCAGAAGCGGCTGAAGTAGTCTACCTAAGTATTTGGAAAGGGCATATGTAGGAGAACCAATCGTACTAACAATGGGTCTAAGAGGAACTTCGTCCTTATGTATTTTAGGAAGACCATAGAGTCTCGGAGGAATAGCATCCCCTGGAAGGAGAGTCTTCGCTGCATCCGCTGGAATAGATGATTGCTTGATCAATTTGACGGTGACATTTGAGTAGCGAGTAGTAGGATCACGACTATTAATCCTATATACAGGATCTGATAACAAAGACGAGATCTTGGAATCATAATCAACCTTATCCAATACCACTGTCGCATTACCCTTGTCAGCGGGGAGAACGATAATATCAGAATTGTCCCTTAGATCTTTAAGTGCCCGGCTTTCGCCTTGTTTTAAGTTGGTGTTAGGTGGCTTAGCTGTCTTGAGAACTCGGGAACATTCTTGCCTGGCTTCCTCGGCCTCTTCAGGTGTGAGGTGATGTACTGAGGATTCTACGGATGTAATAAGTTCTTCAATAGGAATTCTTCTAGGCGCTACAGCAAAATTGAGACCTTTAGCGAGAACTGCCTGTTGGGTATCACTTAGGGGGTTGCTGGACAAATTTACGACAACCTTGTTAGCATCAAGTCTAATGGCTTGAGATTTCTGCAACTGACATAACCTATCATATTTGGAAATATGTCTGTCCCTCACCTGATCTAGAACGCTGTTAGCTTGCACTGAAGAAATACGATCGAAGATATTCCATAATTCCTCACTTACGAAGTTTGAGAGGCGTAGATGTAGCTGTAGTAACTCCCTCGAAATAAAATCCAACTGCTTACGAGTATGCTGTAACCTCTCTATCAATAACGCCTTGCTTGCACGACGATAGATTCTCGTTGCCTTAGGTGTTCTGAAGGAATGCTTCAACATAACAAAATTCGGTAGAATATCATGATCCCGGCATCTTAGGAGAAAAGCGAGTGAAGAGATTAGACACACCTTCTTGCGTCGTAACCTACTGAATCTAGACATCAGTCGGAAAATATCCTCCCCATAGAGGTTTCTAATATTGTCATTTAGACTTTCACGGCCCGTGTTATTATTCATAATGTTGAATTTTGGGCTTATGCCGTGTTTTATTATATTGCAATTCGACGCGTTTCGAAAGAAACCATGTCTTTCATCGTCAGGAATAATCTGGAATACGACAATGTTGCTAAGAGAAAGCAACGAAGAACATATAGAAGGTGCCCAAAGATGGACGCCATTATAGCCCCATGTTAGGGACAACGGAAAGCAGCAGTGAATTACTTTCTCAGGGTTCTGATAATAGGTAGCCAGGATTCACTGAGATTGTAGCCGGTGTCGCGGTTGAAATTATCTGGGTGTTTACGTATTTCAACCGCCTCCCTGATGATTCTGGGACGATATTGCTTTATACGGGCAAGAACATCCACCCCTTGGAACATGACATCATGGCCAGGTGTTAAAGCATGATCGGCAACAGCTGATTTATCAGGTTGAATGAGCCTGATACATCTATTATGTTCCTTAATGCGAGTGCATATTGTTCTCGAAGTCTGCCCGATGTAAACCTTGCCACAAGTACAGGGAACTCTGTAGATACCCGGTTGTTGCAATTTAGGCAAACTGTCCTTAGTTGGTCGCAGGAGTTGCCTAATCTTAACAGAAGTTCCAAATACAGTCCGTATGTTGTATCGACGTAGGATTTTAGCAATACGATCCGTTGTGTTATGTATGTACGGAAGGTAAGCAGTTCCTCTTACATCTCTTTTCTCAACTGACGTCCTATTATTATTTGTTGGTTTCAGAACCGTAGAAATCAAAGCCTTGCTATAACCGTTGCTCTCAAAGGTGGTTCGCAGGGTGTTCATTTCTTCTTGTAAAGAAGACACTTCACAAATCCTCCTAGCCCTGGTAGTTAGAGTTGTAAGGATACCATGTTTCTGGGCAGGGTGATGGTGAGAACTTGCGTGGAGATATCTATTGGTGTGTGTTGGCTTACGAAAAACGCTGTGTCCTAAAGATCCATCCTCTTTCTTGGTGACGAGAACATCTAAAAAAGGTATTTTGCCGTCAGATTCCTTTTCCATGGTGAAACAAATAGAAGGGTGCTGGAGATTAAGGTGATCCAGGAAATGGCTAAGATTTTCCTCACCTTCCGTCCAAACAACGAACGTGTCATCCACATAACGCCACCAGATCTTCGGTTTGAAAGGAGCCGACGACAAAGCTTTCTCTTCAAAGTTCTCCATGAAGAAATTAGCCACAACAGGAGAGAGAGGACTACCCATGGCCACACCATCAGTCTGCTCATAAAAATTCCCATTCCATAGAAAGTAGGAGGAGGTCATGCAGTGATAAAAAAGTCTTGTGATGTCTTCAGGAAAAAGTCCATTAATGAGAGACATAACACCATCAATAGGTACTCTCGTAAACAGAGACACCACGTCGAGACTCACTAGAATATCACCCGGCTGAAGTGTTATAGCTTTTAACTTTTCCACGAAGTGTGTGGAATCCTTAATGTACGAAGGCGTGTTACCCAGAAGCGGCTGAAGTAGTCTACCTAAGTATTTGGAAAGGGCATATGTAGGAGAACCAATCGTACTAACAATGGGTCTAAGAGGAACTTCGTCCTTATGTATTTTAGGAAGACCATAGAGTCTCGGAGGAATAGCATCCCCTGGAAGGAGAGTCTTCGCTGCATCCGCTGGAATAGATGATTGCTTGATCAATTTGACGGTGACATTTGAGTAGCGAGTAGTAGGATCACGACTATTAATCCTATATACAGGATCTGATAACAAAGACGAGATCTTGGAATCATAATCAACCTTATCCAATACCACTGTCGCATTACCCTTGTCAGCGGGGAGAACGATAATATCAGAATTGTCCCTTAGATCTTTAAGTGCCCGGCTTTCGCCTTGTTTTAAGTTGGTGTTAGGTGGCTTAGCTGTCTTGAGAACTCGGGAACATTCTTGCCTGGCTTCCTCGGCCTCTTCAGGTGTGAGGTGATGTACTGAGGATTCTACGGATGTAATAAGTTCTTCAATAGGAATTCTTCTAGGCGCTACAGCAAAATTGAGACCTTTAGCGAGAACTGCCTGTTGGGTATCACTTAGGGGGTTGCTGGACAAATTTACGACAACCTTGTTAGCATCAAGTCTAATGGCTTGAGATTTCTGCAACTGACATAACCTATCATATTTGGAAATATGTCTGTCCCTCACCTGATCTAGAACGCTGTTAGCTTGCACTGAAGAAATACGATCGAAGATATTCCATAATTCCTCACTTACGAAGTTTGAGAGGCGTAGATGTAGCTGTAGTAACTCCCTCGAAATAAAATCCAACTGCTTACGAGTATGCTGTAACCTCTCTATCAATAACGCCTTGCTTGCACGACGATAGATTCTCGTTGCCTTAGGTGTTCTGAAGGAATGCTTCAACATAACAAAATTCGGTAGAATATCATGATCCCGGCATCTTAGGAGAAAAGCGAGTGAAGAGATTAGACACACCTTCTTGCGTCGTAACCTACTGAATCTAGACATCAGTCGGAAAATATCCTCCCCATAGAGGTTTCTAATATTGTCATTTAGACTTTCACGGCCCGTGTTATTATTCATAATGTTGAATTTTGGGCTTATGCCGTGTTTTATTATATTGCAATTCGACGCGTTTCGAAAGAAACCATGTCTTTCATCGTCAGGAATAATCTGGAATACGACAATGTTGCTAAGAGAAAGCAACGAAGAACATATAGAAGGTGCCCAAAGATGGACGCCATTATAGCCCCATGTTAGGGACAACGGAAAGCAGCAGTGAATTACTTTCTCAGGGTTCTGATAATAGGTAGCCAGGATTCACTGAGATTGTAGCCGGTGTCGCGGTTGAAATTATCTGGGTGTTTACGTATTTCAACCGCCTCCCTGATGATTCTGGGACGATATTGCTTTATACGGGCAAGAACATCCACCCCTTGGAACATGACATCATGGCCAGGTGTTAAAGCATGATCGGCAACAGCTGATTTATCAGGTTGAATGAGCCTGATACATCTATTATGTTCCTTAATGCGAGTGCATATTGTTCTCGAAGTCTGCCCGATGTAAACCTTGCCACAAGTACAGGGAACTCTGTAGATACCCGGTTGTTGCAATTTAGGCAAACTGTCCTTAGTTGGTCGCAGGAGTTGCCTAATCTTAACAGAAGTTCCAAATACAGTCCGTATGTTGTATCGACGTAGGATTTTAGCAATACGATCCGTTGTGTTATGTATGTACGGAAGGTAAGCAGTTCCTCTTACATCTCTTTTCTCAACTGACGTCCTATTATTATTTGTTGGTTTCAGAACCGTAGAAATCAAAGCCTTGCTATAACCGTTGCTCTCAAAGGTGGTTCGCAGGGTGTTCATTTCTTCTTGTAAAGAAGACACTTCACAAATCCTCCTAGCCCTGGTAGTTAGAGTTGTAAGGATACCATGTTTCTGGGCAGGGTGATGGTGAGAACTTGCGTGGAGATATCTATTGGTGTGTGTTGGCTTACGAAAAACGCTGTGTCCTAAAGATCCATCCTCTTTCTTGGTGACGAGAACATCTAAAAAAGGTATTTTGCCGTCAGATTCCTTTTCCATGGTGAAACAAATAGAAGGGTGCTGGAGATTAAGGTGATCCAGGAAATGGCTAAGATTTTCCTCACCTTCCGTCCAAACAACGAACGTGTCATCCACATAACGCCACCAGATCTTCGGTTTGAAAGGAGCCGACGACAAAGCTTTCTCTTCAAAGTTCTCCATGAAGAAATTAGCCACAACAGGAGAGAGAGGACTACCCATGGCCACACCATCAGTCTGCTCATAAAAATTCCCATTCCATAGAAAGTAGGAGGAGGTCATGCAGTGATAAAAAAGTCTTGTGATGTCTTCAGGAAAAAGTCCATTAATGAGAGACATAACACCATCAATAGGTACTCTCGTAAACAGAGACACCACGTCGAGACTCACTAGAATATCACCCGGCTGAAGTGTTATAGCTTTTAACTTTTCCACGAAGTGTGTGGAATCCTTAATGTACGAAGGCGTGTTACCCAGAAGCGGCTGAAGTAGTCTACCTAAGTATTTGGAAAGGGCATATGTAGGAGAACCAATCGTACTAACAATGGGTCTAAGAGGAACTTCGTCCTTATGTATTTTAGGAAGACCATAGAGTCTCGGAGGAATAGCATCCCCTGGAAGGAGAGTCTTCGCTGCATCCGCTGGAATAGATGATTGCTTGATCAATTTGACGGTGACATTTGAGTAGCGAGTAGTAGGATCACGACTATTAATCCTA
The DNA here is from genome assembly GCA_946902985.2 of Meconema thalassinum. Taxonomy (NCBI): domain Eukaryota; kingdom Metazoa; phylum Arthropoda; class Insecta; order Orthoptera; family Tettigoniidae; genus Meconema; species Meconema thalassinum. Next base: position 1,316,579,034 of record OX336388.2, on the reverse strand, counting down.
TATACAGGATCTGATAACAAAGACGAGATCTTGGAATCATAATCAACCTTATCCAATACCACTGTCGCATTACCCTTGTCAGCGGGGAGAACGATAATATCAGAATTGTCCCTTAGATCTTTAAGTGCCCGGCTTTCGCCTTGTTTTAAGTTGGTGTTAGGTGGCTTAGCTGTCTTGAGAACTCGGGAACATTCTTGCCTGGCTTCCTCGGCCTCTTCAGGTGTGAGGTGATGTACTGAGGATTCTACGGATGTAATAAGTTCTTCAATAGGAATTCTTCTAGGCGCTACAGCAAAATTGAGACCTTTAGCGAGAACTGCCTGTTGGGTATCACTTAGGGGGTTGCTGGACAAATTTACGACAACCTTGTTAGCATCAAGTCTAATGGCTTGAGATTTCTGCAACTGACATAACCTATCATATTTGGAAATATGTCTGTCCCTCACCTGATCTAGAACGCTGTTAGCTTGCACTGAAGAAATACGATCGAAGATATTCCATAATTCCTCACTTACGAAGTTTGAGAGGCGTAGATGTAGCTGTAGTAACTCCCTCGAAATAAAATCCAACTGCTTACGAGTATGCTGTAACCTCTCTATCAATAACGCCTTGCTTGCACGACGATAGATTCTCGTTGCCTTAGGTGTTCTGAAGGAATGCTTCAACATAACAAAATTCGGTAGAATATCATGATCCCGGCATCTTAGGAGAAAAGCGAGTGAAGAGATTAGACACACCTTCTTGCGTCGTAACCTACTGAATCTAGACATCAGTCGGAAAATATCCTCCCCATAGAGGTTTCTAATATTGTCATTTAGACTTTCACGGCCCGTGTTATTATTCATAATGTTGAATTTTGGGCTTATGCCGTGTTTTATTATATTGCAATTCGACGCGTTTCGAAAGAAACCATGTCTTTCATCGTCAGGAATAATCTGGAATACGACAATGTTGCTAAGAGAAAGCAACGAAGAACATATAGAAGGTGCCCAAAGATGGACGCCATTATAGCCCCATGTTAGGGACAACGGAAAGCAGCAGTGAATTACTTTCTCAGGGTTCTGATAATAGGTAGCCAGGATTCACTGAGATTGTAGCCGGTGTCGCGGTTGAAATTATCTGGGTGTTTACGTATTTCAACCGCCTCCCTGATGATTCTGGGACGATATTGCTTTATACGGGCAAGAACATCCACCCCTTGGAACATGACATCATGGCCAGGTGTTAAAGCATGATCGGCAACAGCTGATTTATCAGGTTGAATGAGCCTGATACATCTATTATGTTCCTTAATGCGAGTGCATATTGTTCTCGAAGTCTGCCCGATGTAAACCTTGCCACAAGTACAGGGAACTCTGTAGATACCCGGTTGTTGCAATTTAGGCAAACTGTCCTTAGTTGGTCGCAGGAGTTGCCTAATCTTAACAGAAGTTCCAAATACAGTCCGTATGTTGTATCGACGTAGGATTTTAGCAATACGATCCGTTGTGTTATGTATGTACGGAAGGTAAGCAGTTCCTCTTACATCTCTTTTCTCAACTGACGTCCTATTATTATTTGTTGGTTTCAGAACCGTAGAAATCAAAGCCTTGCTATAACCGTTGCTCTCAAAGGTGGTTCGCAGGGTGTTCATTTCTTCTTGTAAAGAAGACACTTCACAAATCCTCCTAGCCCTGGTAGTTAGAGTTGTAAGGATACCATGTTTCTGGGCAGGGTGATGGTGAGAACTTGCGTGGAGATATCTATTGGTGTGTGTTGGCTTACGAAAAACGCTGTGTCCTAAAGATCCATCCTCTTTCTTGGTGACGAGAACATCTAAAAAAGGTATTTTGCCGTCAGATTCCTTTTCCATGGTGAAACAAATAGAAGGGTGCTGGAGATTAAGGTGATCCAGGAAATGGCTAAGATTTTCCTCACCTTCCGTCCAAACAACGAACGTGTCATCCACATAACGCCACCAGATCTTCGGTTTGAAAGGAGCCGACGACAAAGCTTTCTCTTCAAAGTTCTCCATGATGAAATTAGCCACAACAGGAGAGAGAGGACTACCCATGGCCACACCATCAGTCTGCTCATAAAAATTCCCATTCCATAGAAAGTAGGAGGAGGTCATGCAGTGATAAAAAAGTCTTGTGATGTCTTCAGGAAAAAGTCCATTAATGAGAGACATAACACCATCAATAGGTACTCTCGTAAACAGAGACACCACGTCGAGACTCACTAGAATATCACCCGGCTGAATTGTTATAGCTTTTAACTTTTCCACGAAGTGTGTGGAATCCTTAATGTACGAAGGCGTGTTACCCAGAAGCGGCTGAAGTAGTCTACCTAAGTATTTGGAAAGGGCATATGTAGGAGAACCAATCGTACTAACAATGGGTCTAAGAGGAACTTCGTCCTTATGTATTTTAGGAAGACCATAGAGTCTCGGAGGAATAGCATCCCCTGGAAGGAGAGTCTTCGCTGCATCCGCTGGAATAGATGATTGCTTGATCAATTTGACGGTGACATTTGAGTAGCGAGTAGCTGTTGCCGATCATGCTTTAACACCTGGCCATGATGTCATGTTCCAAGGGGTGGATGTTCTTGCCCGTATAAAGCAATATCGTCCCAGAATCATCAGGGAGGCGGTTGAAATACGTAAACACCCAGATAATTTCAACCGCGACACCGGCTACAATCTCAGTGAATCCTGGCTACCTATTATCAGAACCCTGAGAAAGTAATTCACTGCTGCTTTCCGTTGTCCCTAACATGGGGCTATAATGGCGTCCATCTTTGGGCACCTTCTATATGTTCTTCGTTGCTTTCTCTTAGCAACATTGTCGTATTCCAGATTATTCCTGACGATGAAAGACATGGTTTCTTTCGAAACGCGTCGAATTGCAATATAATAAAACACGGCATAAGCCCAAAATTCAACATTATGAATAATAACACGGGCCGTGAAAGTCTAAATGACAATATTAGAAACCTCTATGGGGAGGATATTTTCCGACTGATGTCTAGATTCAGTAGGTTACGACGCAAGAAGGTGTGTCTAATCTCTTCACTCGCTTTTCTCCTAAGATGCCGGGATCATGATATTCTACCGAATTTTGTTATGTTGAAGCATTCCTTCAGAACACCTAAGGCAACGAGAATCTATCGTCGTGCAAGCAAGGCGTTATTGATAGAGAGGTTACAGCATACTCGTAAGCAGTTGGATTTTATTTCGAGGGAGTTACTACAGCTACATCTACGCCTCTCAAACTTCGTAAGTGAGGAATTATGGAATATCTTCGATCGTATTTCTTCAGTGCAAGCTAACAGCGTTCTAGATCAGGTGAGGGACAGACATATTTCCAAATATGATAGGTTATGTCAGTTGCAGAAATCTCAAGCCATTAGACTTGATGCTAACAAGGTTGTCGTAAATTTGTCCAGCAACCCCCTAAGTGATACCCAACAGGCAGTTCTCGCTAAAGGTCTCAATTTTGCTGTAGCGCCTAGAAGAATTCCTATTGAAGAACTTATTACATCCGTAGAATCCTCAGTACATCACCTCACACCTGAAGAGGCCGAGGAAGCCAGGCAAGAATGTTCCCGAGTTCTCAAGACAGCTAAGCCACCTAACACCAACTTAAAACAAGGCGAAAGCCGGGCACTTAAAGATCTAAGGGACAATTCTGATATTATCGTTCTCCCCGCTGACAAGGGTAATGCGACAGTGGTATTGGATAAGGTTGATTATGATTCCAAGATCTCGTCTTTGTTATCAGATCCTGTATATAGGATTAATAGTCGTGATCCTACTACTCGCTACTCAAATGTCACCGTCAAATTGATCAAGCAATCATCTATTCCAGCGGATGCAGCGAAGACTCTCCTTCCAGGGGATGCTATTCCTCCGAGACTCTATGGTCTTCCTAAAATACATAAGGACGAAGTTCCTCTTAGACCCATTGTTAGTACGATTGGTTCTCCTACATATGCCCTTTCCAAATACTTAGGTAGACTACTTCAGCCGCTTCTGGGTAACACGCCTTCGTACATTAAGGATTCCACACACTTCGTGGAAAAGTTAAAAGCTATAACACTTCAGCCGGGTGATATTCTAGTGAGTCTCGACGTGGTGTCTCTGTTTACGAGAGTACCTATTGATGGTGTTATGTCTCTCATTAATGGACTTTTTCCTGAAGACATCACAAGACTTTTTTATCACTGCATGACCTCCTCCTACTTTCTATGGAATGGGAATTTTTATGAGCAGACTGATGGTGTGGCCATGGGTAGTCCTCTCTCTCCTGTTGTGGCTAATTTCTTCATGGAGAACTTTGAAGAGAAAGCTTTGTCGTCGGCTCCTTTCAAACCGAAGATCTGGTGGCGTTATGTGGATGACACGTTCGTTGTTTGGACGGAAGGTGAGGAAAATCTTAGCCATTTCCTGGATCACCTTAATCTCCAGCACCCTTCTATTTGTTTCACCATGGAAAAGGAATCTGACGGCAAAATACCTTTTTTAGATGTTCTCGTCACCAAGAAAGAGGATGGATCTTTAGGACACAGCGTTTTTCGTAAGCCAACACACACCAATAGATATCTCCACGCAAGTTCTCACCATCACCCTGCCCAGAAACATGGTATCCTTACAACTCTAACTACCAGGGCTAGGAGGATTTGTGAAGTGTCTTCTTTACAAGAAGAAATGAACACCCTGCGAACCACCTTTGAGAGCAACGGTTATAGCAAGGCTTTGATTTCTACGGTTCTGAAACCAACAAATAATAATAGGACGTCAGTTGAGAAAAGAGATGTAAGAGGAACTGCTTACCTTCCGTACATACATAACACAACGGATCGTATTGCTAAAATCCTACGTCGATACAACATACGGACTGTATTTGGAACTTCTGTTAAGATTAGGCAACTCCTGCGACCAACTAAGGACAGTTTGCCTAAATTGCAACAACCGGGTATCTACAGAGTTCCCTGTACTTGTGGCAAGGTTTACATCGGGCAGACTTCGAGAACAATATGCACTCGCATTAAGGAACATAATAGATGTATCAGGCTCATTCAACCTGATAAATCAGCTGTTGCCGATCATGCTTTAACACCTGGCCATGATGTCATGTTCCAAGGGGTGGATGTTCTTGCCCGTATAAAGCAATATCGTCCCAGAATCATCAGGGAGGCGGTTGAAATACGTAAACACCCAGATAATTTCAACCGCGACACCGGCTACAATCTCAGTGAATCCTGGCTACCTATTATCAGAACCCTGAGAAAGTAATTCACTGCTGCTTTCCGTTGTCCCTAACATGGGGCTATAATGGCGTCCATCTTTGGGCACCTTCTATATGTTCTTCGTTGCTTTCTCTTAGCAACATTGTCGTATTCCAGATTATTCCTGACGATGAAAGACATGGTTTCTTTCGAAACGCGTCGAATTGCAATATAATAAAACACGGCATAAGCCCAAAATTCAACATTATGAATAATAACACGGGCCGTGAAAGTCTAAATGACAATATTAGAAACCTCTATGGGGAGGATATTTTCCGACTGATGTCTAGATTCAGTAGGTTACGACGCAAGAAGGTGTGTCTAATCTCTTCACTCGCTTTTCTCCTAAGATGCCGGGATCATGATATTCTACCGAATTTTGTTATGTTGAAGCATTCCTTCAGAACACCTAAGGCAACGAGAATCTATCGTCGTGCAAGCAAGGCGTTATTGATAGAGAGGTTACAGCATACTCGTAAGCAGTTGGATTTTATTTCGAGGGAGTTACTACAGCTACATCTACGCCTCTCAAACTTCGTAAGTGAGGAATTATGGAATATCTTCGATCGTATTTCTTCAGTGCAAGCTAACAGCGTTCTAGATCAGGTGAGGGACAGACATATTTCCAAATATGATAGGTTATGTCAGTTGCAGAAATCTCAAGCCATTAGACTTGATGCTAACAAGGTTGTCGTAAATTTGTCCAGCAACCCCCTAAGTGATACCCAACAGGCAGTTCTCGCTAAAGGTCTCAATTTTGCTGTAGCGCCTAGAAGAATTCCTATTGAAGAACTTATTACATCCGTAGAATCCTCAGTACATCACCTCACACCTGAAGAGGCCGAGGAAGCCAGGCAAGAATGTTCCCGAGTTCTCAAGACAGCTAAGCCACCTAACACCAACTTAAAACAAGGCGAAAGCCGGGCACTTAAAGATCTAAGGGACAATTCTGATATTATCGTTCTCCCCGCTGACAAGGGTAATGCGACAGTGGTATTGGATAAGGTTGATTATGATTCCAAGATCTCGTCTTTGTTATCAGATCCTGTATATAGGATTAATAGTCGTGATCCTACTACTCGCTACTCAAATGTCACCGTCAAATTGATCAAGCAATCATCTATTCCAGCGGATGCAGCGAAGACTCTCCTTCCAGGGGATGCTATTCCTCCGAGACTCTATGGTCTTCCTAAAATACATAAGGACGAAGTTCCTCTTAGACCCATTGTTAGTACGATTGGTTCTCCTACATATGCCCTTTCCAAATACTTAGGTAGACTACTTCAGCCGCTTCTGGGTAACACGCCTTCGTACATTAAGGATTCCACACACTTCGTGGAAAAGTTAAAAGCTATAACACTTCAGCCGGGTGATATTCTAGTGAGTCTCGACGTGGTGTCTCTGTTTACGAGAGTACCTATTGATGGTGTTATGTCTCTCATTAATGGACTTTTTCCTGAAGACATCACAAGACTTTTTTATCACTGCATGACCTCCTCCTACTTTCTATGGAATGGGAATTTTTATGAGCAGACTGATGGTGTGGCCATGGGTAGTCCTCTCTCTCCTGTTGTGGCTAATTTCTTCATGGAGAACTTTGAAGAGAAAGCTTTGTCGTCGGCTCCTTTCAAACCGAAGATCTGGTGGCGTTATGTGGATGACACGTTCGTTGTTTGGACGGAAGGTGAGGAAAATCTTAGCCATTTCCTGGATCACCTTAATCTCCAGCACCCTTCTATTTGTTTCACCATGGAAAAGGAATCTGACGGCAAAATACCTTTTTTAGATGTTCTCGTCACCAAGAAAGAGGATGGATCTTTACGACACAGCGTTTTTCGTAAGCCAACACACACCAATAGATATCTCCACGCAAGTTCTCACCATCACCCTGCCCAGAAACATGGTATCCTTACAACTCTAACTACCAGGGCTAGGAGGATTTGTGAAGTGTCTTCTTTACAAGAAGAAATGAACACCCTGCGAACCACCTTTGAGAGCAACGGTTATAGCAAGGCTTTGATTTCTACGGTTCTGAAACCAACAAATAATAATAGGACGTCAGTTGAGAAAAGAGATGTAAGAGGAACTGCTTACCTTCCGTACATACATAACACAACGGATCGTATTGCTAAAATCCTACGTCGATACAACATACGGACTGTATTTGGAACTTCTGTTAAGATTAGGCAACTCCTGCGACCAACTAAGGACAGTTTGCCTAAATTGCAACAACCGGGTATCTACAGAGTTCCCTGTACTTGTGGCAAGGTTTACATCGGGCAGACTTCGAGAACAATATGCACTCGCATTAAGGAACATAATAGATGTATCAGGCTCATTCAACCTGATAAATCAGCTGTTGCCGATCATGCTTTAACACCTGGCCATGATGTCATGTTCCAAGGGGTGGATGTTCTTGCCCGTATAAAGCAATATCGTCCCAGAATCATCAGGGAGGCGGTTGAAATACGTAAACACCCAGATAATTTCAACCGCGACACCGGCTACAATCTCAGTGAATCCTGGCTACCTATTATCAGAACCCTGAGAAAGTAATTCACTGCTGCTTTCCGTTGTCCCTAACATGGGGCTATAATGGCGTCCATCTTTGGGCACCTTCTATATGTTCTTCGTTGCTTTCTCTTAGCAACATTGTCGTATTCCAGATTATTCCTGACGATGAAAGACATGGTTTCTTTCGAAACGCGTCGAATTGCAATATAATAAAACACGGCATAAGCCCAAAATTCAACATTATGAATGAAAAATGGATCTCACGGTAGCTTGTGCTCGCGAGCACCTTTTGACCCGTATGACAAGAGCACCAATTGTCATTTAAAGAGCACCATGTTGAGACCGCCTGCTAGGCTATATCACCTAGATCAGTGGTTCTGAACCCGTAGAAGTCTGAGGACCACTCAGCCTGAAATTGAATCACCTTATCAGTTGTAACCCTCCCTCAATAACACTAAATTTTAAAGATATTACAATTCGAAACCTGATAAGTCATCGCCGCGAATCCATTGTTTTCGACATCCCTATTTATTGGTCCCTTTTTTATATGTGCCGGTGGACCCTTGTTCTCCCGCGGACCACTCCGAGGCACTCGCGGACCACCAGTGACCTAGATAATTAGTGTTGTTGTAAGGGGCAGAACTACGAGGTCATCTGCCCCTTGACCTTGATAAATGCTTCCACAAACACCTTAGGCCTAGTACATAGTCTACAATAGTTTCAGGAGAATAACTGTTCTCAGGGCGTTAAGTCACGACTGAGTTTTTTTGTTGTTGTTTCATTTGAGGGACTTGGCCATAGTAGTCATTTAGCCCCGTGTGCTTGGAATTTCGTCTGATAACCTGTGTTATTGGGATGGCTGTACTATATTCGTGTGTGTATTTGTAATTAAGGTGGCCGTAGCCTTTAGTTAGGAACCATCCCGGCATTTGTCTCCAGCAGAAGTGGGTAAACCACGGAAAACCAATTCAAGGATGGCTGAGATGGGATCGAACCCACCTCTTCTCAGGTTTGCCTCACTATGTTGAGTGTATCCCGTTCCAGCCCTCAAAACACAATTAAATCCATTGGCAGAGCCAGAAATCGAACCCTAAGCTCCGGGGTGACAGCCAAGAATGCTAGCCGCTACAACAGGTGGTGGTTATTCACAACTGAAATGGAGATCAGCAGTCCGAAGATTCGAGGTTTTGAATCCCGACACTGACAGCTATCATCCAGGACGTCCAGCCTTTGCACACTTGGCGTGCTAGCTATGCTGCACCTCACGCCGGCAAGGCTGTCTCTTGCCTCTCTTGGCTGCTATTCCTGACTGCCAGCGTCTGACCATTGCCGTCTGCTACGCTCTAACGCAGGGCCATCCAGTCATTACGCTCCGAGAGCGCGCTCGCGCTCAGGGAGCACTGTGCAGTCAGACTAGCGCTCCTCCCCTACCACCACTACACTGTGGCAGCGAGTAGACGGACGATGTTCGGACCGCACTGACTACTAAACGAACGCAAAATAATGTTAAGTAAAGAATATTGTGATTTATTCCAAACTGAAATATGAACATATTAGAGAGGAAAATTCAACAACATTTTACCAATATAAACTGATAGTACAGATCTTGAGTGACTCTTGCTCCTTTATAAGCTGTACAGAAAAATGAAATATCCCGTTCTGCTTTAAAGGCTTCTGCTTCACCACTCCATCCTTTTTAGGCTATTTGCTTATGAGATCACCGTGTGTGTGTGCGTGTGTGTACCCCTCCCCCTAATAACTTCTTAACTGCTGGAGCGATTTCTATGAAACTCGGTAAGGTCGTAGCACCATTTCCGCCGACCCCGAAGGTGTCCTTCAAATTTTATTTCATCTCACCAATCCAACATGGCGGCTGTGCAAAATATTTCACCAGCATTCTATATCACCAAAACTATTACTGATATCACCTGAAATTTTGGAAGGTGATAAACGGCAGTACTAGAAGTTCACCTGTGAGACTTTCAAAAACCTGTTAACTACAAATCCAACATGGCGGCCAAGCGAAATTGAAACTTTTAAATAGACTTTTCACGCTATTTAACCATCCAAACGCAATGAAGCTTGGTACAGCAAATGTCTGAACACATTTCCATGCACTGGCATCTAATTTACTTCAATTGCTTCGGTGGCGTAGTCGGTAGCATGCTGAACTGCTGTGCCCAAGATAGCGGGTTCAAACCCGGCCGAAGTCGTCGGATTTTTTAAGAGCGTTAAAAATCCTTCAGTATGCCTTCCTTCGGAGGGGAAGTAAAGCCGGCGGTCCCATGTCATAGATTTATGGCATGTAAAAGATCCTTTCACAGACTAAACTTGTGTAAAGCAAAATTTGTTAGGTTAGATTTCGTTAAAACGCTCTATCAAAGTTCCAACGTTCACCACTAGGTATCATTGATATCTGGTGGCGAAAGTTGGAACTACTTGAAATTGAACGGAACTTGTAGCTCGCCCTTAGGGTGTCCGCTGGAAGCAGCTACAGACTCAGGCGAGCCGAACATGTCCTCGGACACTCCCGGCATAAAAGCCATACGATAAATAAATAAATAAATAAATAAATACTTCAATTGTCTACATAACCTCAAGATGGCGGCTTCGCGAAATATTTTACGGCATTCTATATCTCCGATACTATTTCTGATATCATCATGAAACTTTGTACGGGGATAATGGGTACTACTAGAAGATAAGCTATGAGACTTCCAAAAACTGTAAAATACAAAACGAACATGGTGGCCAAGCGAAGGTGAAACATTATAATAGACTTTTCTCGCTATTTAACGATCTGAGCGCAGTGACATTTGGTACAGTAAATGTTTATACACATTGTAATGCACTGTCATCTAATTTAGTTCAATTGTTCACATAACCTCAAGACGGCAGCTTGTGTGTAATTTTAAAGTTAAGTTTTTATTTCTTGTGTATTAATCATGCGATCAAAGTAAACGTTTGAATAATGAACGTACGCAAAAATCGTCACCTAATAGTACATAACTCTATGGACTATACATATAAAAATCCAACATGGTGACCAACCGAAATATTTAGGTGGTTCTCAATATCTACGAATCTATGACAGCAATCAAACTGAAATATTGTACGTTGATAGATGCAATTAACATAAGTAGGATATATGGAAATAGGCTGTATAGTTCTTTACGGAACTACTTGTTTGTATGATGGTCAATCATGACCAGTGTGAAACTAATTTACTTACACGCTGTCAATAAAGGGCATTGGACTGGACTAGCAACTGATGGATCGGCTGTTCACTTCACCGCGGCGGGCAGCCCGCGCACTCAGCCAGCCAAGGTCCCCCCACCACTTCCGAAACTACCTTCCACCAAAATGCTCGGAGCACTGGCCTAGAGCGCGGCCGGAGCGCTGTTTGGATGGCCTTGCTCTAACGCCTTCCTAATCAGCGCGAGTTGCGTGCTAAGCAACGAACAGCCCTACTTGACGATCTTCCCGACAGTAGCACTGCTTGGTTGAACCGATTGTGAGCCTGTCCAAGCGTGCAATTTCTCGTACACTGTTTTGTGCAAAATAAATGCAATCTAGCAACACTTCCGTTTGTTGCTTTAATTTTGGACACCAGTGTAAATGTTGGTGCTGATGTGTTGATATTTTATATTACTTACAGTAGTTACGGCATTTTCACTACGACTCCATAATTCTTTAATGTCTATGGAATATACAGAGAGGTATGTTTATTTAATTTAAATACCAATCTTATGTTGCGCCGACGTAACCTCTGGAGTATCAACCTACTAGCGCTGCGAGGTAACTGGTGGAGAATTTTAGTACTCCTGCATGTTCGATGTTTGGGGTGAAGTGGGAGGCATTAGAGCATAGCAGACGGCGGTGGTCAGACCGAGTCAAATTGGGATCGCTAGCGCACCGAACGTAATGTAAACAAGCATACAAACTCACAAACAACTGTTCGTCCTATGCGTTGGTTGTCCGACACAGCTACATTGTGTTCGCGAATTTCTCCGCGTACCAGTAGTTGAAGATTACGTGCTTAGCGTTTAAACAGTCAAAAGTATTTACTGTACAAGGTATCATGGAACTCACTTAAGACATTGCAATATCGGCCACATTATTTTCTTTCCCTTGTTTTCGTTTTGTTTCATACTTACAATATACTGAATACCGTTTGACGTTCAACCGACCAGCCACAACACAGCGAAGGTAGTATGGGAGGGAGTGAGACGGGAAAAGAAGGTGAGAGAGACAGACATATAGTTTTCTTTCATCATCGCTGCAAGTCTGTTCGCGATAGAAGCACGCCGGCGAGCAGCCAGCGTGCCACCGTACTTGGTGTTCTGCATGGACACCTCTGATCCAGGGTGAAGGATTCCCCAGGTTATTCCATACTCACTAGTGACTGTGAAATTGAAACTCTCCGTCCTATTATTAGTGCCTTGGTACAAGAAGTATTTTATCATGTACTACTCTACAGCTGTACTCTTGTTTCAGTGTCGACCTCTTGAGTCTGGCCACTGTGGAGGTCTACTCGGGTGGTTGGGCCCAAGATCACTCCACATTTTGATTGTGGCATTAACACGGTGACAGTGCTACTTTCTTCAAAAGCCAAACTACACATTTCCTCTCCACTCCACCCCTTGTCTATAGATTCCTAGGAATGAAGAAGGAAGGATCCAGACTTTTCAAAAACCATCTGAGTATAATCAGAAGAGTAGAATGCAAACGAACGATACACTAGCGTTAGTAATACCTGTTTGAGATATGAGTACTAATGACCAAGTTAGGAACTCTTCTTTATTTACATGTGGCACGTTGTCAGTTTTCACTATTGACAGTGTGCAAAGTCACGCGGTTAGGATATGACTCAGCTCCAGAAGCCTCAATCAACATTCTTCTCTTTGTGGTGACATGTGCTCCAGCTACATTCATGTAGACACTGTACTCCGTCACCGCTGAGTCCCCCTTTCCGTCTCGCACAGCTCCAACTGCTACAATCAATAAACGGTAAAACAGTCAAGATTGGCGCCACTCGTTTCTCAAACCCGTAATAAATTACATAGCGTCAAGGTGAGAAAGAAGACGAAGACAAATACAGACCAAAAAGGAACCTGAAACGTACTCCGCTCTGGGCCACAAGTACATCACCTATTACACGCTAGTTTTGCTTATTTGTTAAATTTAGTGTGACTGATCAAAATGTAGGTTTGTAGACTGATAGTTTTATAATTTTTGTTAAATTTTAATTTTTACTTCTTGTATTGAATGAATGAATGATTGAATGTTTGCCATTGGGGCTCCATCCCATACTATGAGCCGAGCTAATCGAATATCGTCAGCTGGATTTTGAATGTTAAATGTAGGGGTTTTGCAAGAATTCACTTGATTTGCAGATCTGACTCGATTAGCTTCTGGAGAATCTAATATATACAACTGGTCGCAAGAACCGTCGCTTATAATTTTGGAATATAACGAAGAAATGCGACGATGTGCAGATCCATACATTTTAAAACAATATGGACCGTATGCATGTGGCACAGTAACTTTGGTACCGGTACCAAATGAAACGAAGTTCATGGCATTGTTGTACTGCCGATTATTATCACTGAATTTCCTTGAGATATCATCTCCAGTAAAAAAATTGTTGCAGCCTGTCTAATATTTTATATTTAGTCAGATCAATTTTACCCTTACAACAGCAAAGGTCAAAGTAACCAAGCGCAGATTTCTCGCAAGAGAAATACAGTGCAGAACAATGTTTACATTTGTTCGTTAATGACCCTACACTGTATAGCATATAATCTGGAATTGCTTCTGAAATAGCATATTTATATTGGATTTTAAAAGTGGCTTCGTATTTTCCTCCGATTTCCCATTTTATTGCGGCTAATGTTCTTTTTCGTCAAATGGGTTTATTTATAGTAGCATTTCTCCCCAAATTAACGTCATATTCAATAACACTATAGAGGCCTGCATCAACGCAGCCGCCAAATATTAAATGGCAAATAATACTTCCATTGAAAAAATCCACAGCATGGTTAGATTCATTGTTATGTACTCTAAACAAATAATCAATCAACAATAATATTCACTGATACAATGAAGTTCAGAGACTTTCATTCTCAAGTTGGTTGCTGATGAGATATGCGATGAGACTAATCGCCAAAAATAAAATCCTTATAATTACTCCTGCCTGCAACAATTTTTGCAATTTGCTTGCAAACGCAGCTCAGGATGAAGTTCTTCGTTTTGAAATAAACAGCACGAAACTAATCTAAATAAGCAATTTCCATTACCTGTTGTAGGGACAATCCTTTGCATTTCCATGACAGTAAATTATGTAAGGGAGCATAGAATCACTTCGCCAACTACTGGAATGAGCATAGACTCACTTCGCCAGCAACCGTAATGGAGGGAATTTTAGAATTATATGTTCAGTGCATGTCAAAAATCATATTAACACAGGGAAGCCCACTCTTAAGGCTACATTCTGAGCTATCACCCCGGATTACGGGTTCAATCCCTGTTCTGCCAAGAAATGTAATTAGGGCAGGAACGGGGTACACTCTTGTGGCAAAATTAAGAATAGCAACGTTCGATTCCCATCTCAGTAATCTTGGATGTGGTTTTCCGTGGTTTCCCATTTCCACTCCAGGCAAATACCGGGATAGTTCCTTACTTAAAGTATCGGTCATCAACTCCCCATTCCCCACCTTAATTACAAATGCACACATCAATATAGCCATCACAATAACACAGGTTATCAAAGAACATTTTACACACACTCACCAAAGTAGACGGGGCTGAGTAACCACGTTGCCCGAGTCCATCAAATGAATTATGTTCGCCAATTATCTCATGACGTAAGCTATTGCGGCCATTTTAATTTAATAATTTGTATTATGGCAACGTAAATCGTGGGGAATTCCTTACTTAACGGGAATAATAAGAGTAAAATATGTTTAGACAATGCAACACCAAGAGCAAGAAATAATAATTGGGAAATAAAAAGTCATGTCTGAGGTGGGATTCGAACTCTCTCGATAATGCATAATGAAATTTGCAGACTCTAACGCTGGCCCTAAGCCACCTAGAAAATGTGATTAGTGTGCAATATTACGATACTTAAATAATGTACACACACAACTGACTGTTTAAGTTCTTCAATAACTCCCTTATTTTATAATTCTATTTCAATGTATATTGTGGAAACATCGTAAACAATATTCGGGACCCTTTTTAATTCTCATAAACAAAGATCTCAGTAAGAAGCGCTGGGATGTGCCATTTCGCTCGTGTAAAAAAATCCATTGTGCGCAATCGAGGGGCGCTACAAATATTATATTTTCCTTTATTAAGGAGAATTCGTTACATTAGGGGAATTTTAAAAGTTAAGTATGATTTGGCTACGTAATAGGCTACCAATAGGAATAAATAAGATTACGGAAATTTAAAAAAAAACTGTCCTAAGTGGGAATCAAACCCCCTTCATTTCACGATAAATACATTTCAAGTTCGCAACGCTACCACTGAGCCACCAAACCACTGGACAAATGACGCAGTATTATGTTACGTAAACAATATACTCACTCAATAGTCAGTGTAAGTTCTTCTACATTTCCCGTCTATTATAATTCCATTCTAGTATATATCGTGGAAACATCATAATCAATATTCCCCTCCTTTATAATTCTTATAAATAAATATTACATTAAAACGCGGTTGACATCCGCCATGTTGGTTATTAACCAAGGTGAATCTGCACATGCGCTGAGGCCAATAATTTTGCAGTTTTGTTTATAAATTTAAAAAATATGGTAACATATTTGTTTATTTTAAAGACACTCTGCAAATATACAGGCCAATGGCTTTCATCAGAGTGCATTACGAAGTCAATGGGTTCAGCCGTTCTGTCAATCTCGCGGTTACAAACATCAGCTTACTGTTTTAAATATATAGATAATAATAATAATAATAATGTAACTGATTGGTATCTCATGTATAGATATCCAGGAACGTGACCAGCTTAAAAGAACTCTTCGAACATCAGAGTTTCCAACCTAAGCCGAAAACTGAAAACTGGACAGGCGTGGACAAACGAGAGAAATGAACGACACTGTCTACGAATGAAGGTATACTGGGCTCATCTTAAAGCTAAAAGGAAACAGTTGAATTGACGAGGTCCTTAGTTGGCCAAAACTAAACAAGAAGAATAATGTAACTGAATGACTCACATTCTCACATTTCTCGCTAGCCGGTGGCAGTGAGAAGATTCTATTCTGGACCCAACACGCTCGCTGTAAATCTTCCTCGCAGCCTCGCCACATGGTATCGGACCCGGAAGAGGATTATATATTTTTCACTCATGATTTGTGTCCAGCGCCGGATAGTGGCAAAAAGCTAAGCGAGGAGGAACCATGACTAGACTATCCCATGTGGCATACTTCCCCTTACTGCCTTATGATTAATGTGGCTTTTTGGGACTAGTTCATTACTGCAGATGTACTGCTGCGTCGTATATATCTGGAGATCATATCTGTAACAGAAATGGCTTCATTTACTGAGAGACTCTAAAATATAGGCAAAATTATTGCTGGTTTCTTTGCAAGAAATTCTTGTTTCACTAGTGTTAAGAACCGTCATCTGTTCTTGTCTGTTACATCATTACTTTCTTTGGTTCTAAGTTCCACCAAAATCCTTGTGATACATGACACTACTAAATTATTTCGCGTTGGGAATATTGTAGTATTAGAAGCAATTTTTCAGCGTTTCCTAGTCATAAAATGCTTTTCAGTCAGTCATCACGATAGTGCCCAGTTACATTAGGCAGGGGATGCAAACATTTAAACACCCTAATGGCTGAAATAAATATTACATACATTATTAAT
Source organism: Meconema thalassinum (assembly GCA_946902985.2). Taxonomy (NCBI): domain Eukaryota; kingdom Metazoa; phylum Arthropoda; class Insecta; order Orthoptera; family Tettigoniidae; genus Meconema; species Meconema thalassinum. The sequence goes on along the minus strand of OX336388.2, from coordinate 1,316,562,361 downwards.
GACATTAATGACACGTTTTTGTACTAAAGAAAAGGAAGAGTGGGAGGGACTTAATTGGATGAGATGTTTCTATCACCATGTGATCATCATCAGATCCGGTTCACCTAGGCTATGCATGTTGTGTTAACATCGCGTGTTAATGCTTAAAATCTGTGCATGCAATTGTCTTGAGCTTGACGCAGTTGAGAGAGGGGTTACTCCTCCAGCCTTCCGGCTCCCCACCACTCATACTATGCCGCGACCTTGAAGCATCACCACATACCGTCCATACTTAATTGGCTCATGCTCTGGCACACCTGACTAAACTTGGCCCAGACTACTCATAACAAGCGATACCCAGTAGGATCAGGCCATACCCAGTATGCCACTTCATTACTACAAGTGAGCAGAACATTGCGACTGCGTTGAATTTCACACAGCGTGGCGTATGTGCTCTACATTTAAGGACAACGGTGCCGAGTAATAAGAAGATGATGCATTATCTGACGTCCTGGTTTATTATTCCGCCGAATAACATCTTCATTATGTTTTGGCACCCTGTGCTAACAGCCTCTTCCCTACTGAAACTAGCATGTCGAGTTCATTAAGCTACTCAATTCATCACCTCCATTCACTAAACTTGAGCAGTTAACTCCAGCATTCCCACCCAATGTACATCTTTAATGATCTCATTATGCACGAACCTTCTCTCACTGTTCCAATTCGCCTGCCCGCAACCTCATTGGACTCACAACTTGAAGTCTTTAACCACCAATCAGAGGCAAATCTGCCAGAGTGAGGAGGATGTGGGACATTTACTCACGAACACCGATAATGAGGAAAAAATTGAAGAGGTAGAAGCAGCAAGAAACCCAGTGAAGAACTTAAACACTAGTTTTTTTCTTTTGATCTTATTGTTGATTCATTTAGGGGCTTTGCGACATCTTGGCAATGTAGCCCCTTGTACTTGGATGTATATGGAATTTGTCTGATAACCTGTCTTATTCTGAAGGCTGTATTAGTGTGTGAATTCGTAATTCAGGTGAGGATTGGGAAGGAGACGGCCGTGGCCTTAAGTCAGGAGTAGAAGTGAGAAACTATGGAAAACCACTTCCAAGATTAGTGAAGTGAGAACCGAACCCACCTCTTCTCAGTTTTGCCACACGAGGATGAGTGTACCCCGTTCCAGCCCTCAGACCAGAATTATTTTTCTTGGTAGAACAGCGATTGAAATTCGGACTTCTGGGGCGATAGTCAAGCACGCTAGCCGCTACATCCCGAGGTGGTCTCATTAGAGGAGGCAGTGCTGTCCAGCAGGTAGCTCAGACTTGGATATTCATTTTAAGGAATAAAGAGATACAGTACAGCTAGGCACAAACGGTAACACCCTTATTAAAAGGGTCAACATATAGAAAGGAGAAGGTCAATATTGAAAATAATAATGTTATCGGTTTTACGTCCCATTTAATCACTGAAGCTTTTTGAGACGCTGGGGTGCCGGAATTTTACCCCGAAGGGGATCTTACATGCCAGTAAATATACTGACATGGCTCCCTCGCATTTGCGCACCCTCAAATGCCAACTAGCCGGCCTCGTGGTGTTGATTAGATTCCCGGCTCCATCAGGGATTTTAGAAAATGACGTGAGGACTGGAACGGGGTACACTCAGCCTCGTGGGGACAATTGAGTAGCTGTCTGACTGTGAGGCAGTGCCCCGGTCACAAAAAGAAAACAATATTAACGACTGAGGGGAACCGATGCGCTAGCCACGCGTCGCCCCAATATCTGCAGACAAATGGCTGGACAGCGGTTGCTTGGTAGGCCTAGGCCCTTCGTGGGCTGTGGTGCCAGGGGTTTACAAATGCCAACTGCCTGAGTCAGGATTCGATCCTGCAACCTTGAGAACAGCAGGTCAGAATGTTACCACTGAGCCATGCAGCCAGTCGCAGATTATTGAAGAATAGGAACACATTCAGACGAATAACAGTTATGGAGACTCGCCAAAATCCTCCTAGTTCATTGAGAATGGCCGTGAAAATTATTAATGTTAACATGAGACAGTCTGAAAGCCACTGAGCTAATAGCACATAAAGAGTGGCCCTCATCACACCTCTCTCTGAGGGGCTATGGTAATTTCCGTCACGCTGGCAGGCCGTCGGAAATGAGGTGACGTCTACTCCCGGAAATTGGAGGAGACAGCAGTGTTTCACAGGGACCTTCAGGCTAGGTCCGTCCAGAGTGAAGTCACCGTCATTACCGTACATTTTATGAGACTGAAGACCACAGGAACAACCGGGGCTAAACGCCCCCACCCGGTTAGGAGGAGATCGAGGTTCGAATCCAGACTGCGTTTACACTTTCAAGTCTTACTCAACAGATAATAACATTTTATATGTACGATTCTTGGAAGCAAAGGAAAGATCGTCTTATATTTATTCCATATCACAACATTGCCGTAATTATTGATTGTTCTATTTCTGTCTGTATGTATGTGCGTTTATAGGTTTGGTATTGTTCATTTAAATTGATTATTCGTCATTTCATGGAACTTAATATGTATGTTAACAGTTTCTGGAATTAAAATCTAGCATATAAATTATTTATTTTGTGCAGGAGGTAATGTAGAGCAAAATATAAATAATACAATATCTCTGTTATACACTTTTTAGCTTATCAAACAAGTAGTTCCGTGAAGAACTATACAGCCTATTTTCATATATCCTACTGTTAATTGCCACTATCAACATACACAATTTAAGTTTGATTGCTGTAATAGATTCGTAGATATTGAGAACAGACTAAATACGAGGCACGTCCAGAAAGTAAGCTCCGTTTGGTAATTAAATTAAATTGTGTACAGATACAGAAAAAATATTTATTGCACAACATTCTACACCTCTTAAACTACCTTTTCACATAACTGCCGAACTTTTGCAGGCATTTGTCATAGCGTGGCACAAGTTTTTGGATACCTCTTCATAGAAGTTTGCCGCCGACCCGTAAACGAGAGTGAAGACTCCCCTTAAGATATCCTACTGTTTGGTCACTACTGTTAGGCAAATTGCGTGCTTACCAGGAGAACTGCGTATGTTTAGGAGTTCTCCTGACCACATACGCAATTTGCCTAACAGTGATGGCCAAACAGTAGTATATCTTACAGGGGAGTCTTCACTATCGTTTACGGGTCGGCGGCAAACTTCTATGAAGAAGGTATCCAAAAAGTTAAGCCACGCTATGACAAATGCCTGCAAAATTTCGGCAGTTATGTGGAAAAGTAGTTTATGAGGTGTAGAATGTTGTGCAATAAATAATTTTTCTGTATCTGTACACAATTTAATTTTATTACCAAACGGAGCTTACTTTCTGGACGTGCTTCGTATTTCGGATGGTCGCCATGTTGGATTTTATATATGTAGGTCCTAGAGTTATGTACTGTTACATGCAGATTATTGTGAACGTGTAGTATTCAAACTTCAATCGCATAATTAGGACACAAGAAAAAACATGGAGATTAAAAATTTTTTCACAGCTGCCATCTTGAGGTTATAGAAACAATTGAAATAAATTAGATGCCAGTGGATTAACATTCGGATAAAGATTTACTGTACCAAGTTTTACTGCACGCGGATGGTTAAATTGCGAGAAACGTCCATGTGAATATTTATAATTCGCGTCACCGCCATGTTGGATTTGTGATCACCAGGTTATTTAAAGTCCTATAGGTGAACTTAAGTTCATAGCCCCTATGAACATTAAAAAATGCAGTTTGATTGCTAAAATAGATTCGTAGATATTCAGTATCGTCTAAATATTTCGGATGGTCGCCATGTTGGATTGTTAAATGTATAGGCCATAGAGTCATGTACCATTAAAGGAAAATTATTGCGTAGGTTCATTATTCAAACTTTCACTTCGATCGCATGACTACATCACAAGAAATAAAAACTTAATTTTAAAATTCGCACTGCCGCCATCTTGAGGTTATGTAAACAATTGAACTAATTTAGATACCAGTGGATTACAATGTGTATAAATATTTCCTGTACCAGGTTTCAGTGCGCTTGGAACATTAAATCGCGAGAAAGGTCTATTTAAAATGTTCAAATTCGCTTGGCCGCCATGTTCGTTTTGTAGTTAACCGGTTTTTGAAAATCTTATAGATGGACTTCCAGTAGTGCCCTTTATCTCCGTACAAAATTTTAGGAAGATACCGCTAATAGTTTCAGAGATATAGAATGCCGGTGAAATAATTCACACATCCGCCATCTTGTGATTATGTAAACAATTGAACGAAGTTAGATGTCGGTGCATTACAATGTATATAAACATATACTGTACCAAGTTTCATTGCGTTTGGTTGGTCAAATCGCGAGAAACGTCTATTTAAAAGTCGCAAATTCGCTTGGCCGCCATGTTGGTTTCGTAGTTACCAGGTTTTCAAAAGTCACATAAGTGAACTTATAGTAGTTCCCTCTATCACCATAGAAAATGTCAGGGTAATATCGGTAATAGTTTCGGAGATATTGAATGCTGGTGAAATATTTCGCACAGCCGCCATGTTGGATTGGTGAGTCGTAACAAAATTTGAAGGGCACGGTCGAGGTCGCCGGGAATAGTGCTATGAACTTTCCGAGTTTCATTGAAATCGTTCCTGCCGTTTAGATTTTATTAGGGGGGGGGACACACACACGAATCACAAACACACACACGCACACACACACGGACAAAAGGTGATCTCATAAGCCTATTTTTTCAAAATTGAAAATAGGCTAAAAATGTAGAAAAACAAATTCCATGGTAAAAGGTATGTTTTTTTAAATATCAGAGGAAACTAGTCGCCTCCGTAGCGTAGCGGTCAGCATGGTTAGCTGCCGCCCCGGAGGTCCTGGGTTCGATTCCCGGCTCTGCCACGAAATTTGAAAGGTGGTACTGCACCATTATTCATAAAAGGGCTTAAGTACAGACATGGTTACAGTATTTTGGGAACACCCTGTAACTTCCTAACTTGCCTCTGAAGTCGATCATAACAGCTGGTCTGCAGCGAGGAAAAGCCATGCTATCATGAAAGAGATCGGCAGAGCTCGTGTTTCCGACGAGAAATCCGAAGCTCATCGATAATAACCATGTTGACTGTGTCTAACACCATATCGATCGATTCACCTGAGAGTGATTAATACAAATTAATGCATATTTAGCGCTTTATGTAAGCAGATACATGTGTCTATATGTATGTCTCCATGGCAGAAAGCCATTATTAAGAAAGTCATTATTAAGAAAGTATGAAGAACAGAAGATGCTATGTTAACTCACTGCTGATCACGTTTCGACTGCGATATATTTCGTATCGAGTCATGACGTGTGAAGGAGTGGGGGGGAGCAGATGTGAGACTCAGGCGACCTCGTGCAGAGCTCAATGTGTATAGAACCTGACAGCGTAGAGGGTTGAGCTGGAAATCAGTGAAAGTAAAATCGCCAGCTAACGGGAGTTGTAAAAACGTGTGACCGTGCTGAAGTGTATTCTAGTTCGTGAAGCATTCTACGTGAAGTAGAAACGTGTTTAATAGGGCTCAGACATGGTCTTAAACATGTAATAATTTACCTCTGTGACTGTGTGTCTACAGCAACTAACGGGCCATGCGGATGGATACTTTTATAACCACGACCGCGAGCTCAGCCGTGATGTGTCACGAAACTCTGCATATAAACCGTCGTGGAAATGCAGCCTAGATTTGATTCACTCTTCACTGTGATTATTCTTTTTGAAAAGAGTACATTCTCAAGCAAGGTGTCAAGGGGAAGGGACAATATGAAGCTTATATCCACTACGATGGTAGGCTAAATTGATTTAAGAATACTGCATTAGCAGGGTGCAGCGGGGACTTGTCGAAGGCAACTTTCATTTGGCATGAAGTGTGCACGCGACTCTCGTGTCGAGAGGGACCGCGTCGACCCTCGTGAACTTGTTCATACGCGCGTTCTCACATTGGAACTTGTTAGTGACGGTTCGAGTTCACTTTCGCGTCGTGACGAGTTGATAAACTGTGTGCGGTCCTTCCGTTGGTGTTCGAATATGTATGGGAAGATATCGCCAGGATATGTTGGAACTATTTCGACCGACCGGGTGTTGTTCGAGCCTGGGAGGACTTTGGTTCATTCTATGGAAACCCAGTTGAAGTCCAGCGTATTTTCTGTTGGTTTGGAGCTGATTATGGCCAACGATATCCTTTTTTCCTCATCTAGATTCGCCAAAGGTACTGATCACTTCAACTTGTTACAGTAGTGTAGCGTGGACATTTATAAATACCACTTTGCCATATTTGATTTTGTAGTTTAAATGGTTCAGTAGAAAGTGCAGGTTCGATGTCCATTTCGAAACTGACCTTCTATGATGCCAGGATTTGGACTCATAAAAATGAGTGCATCCTTTGTGTAATTTTGATGAATAAATTAATAATTTCAGTAGTATTTTACAGTATTTAACTAATATGCTCATTCTTATTTGTCGAGAAGCAAATGTAGGAAGAAGATTTACAGTTTTTCTTGTGTAAGAACATTTTTTAGTAACGCAACTTTCTTTTGAGAACGTTGGTCGAGTTTTCATATTCTAGTGCATTGTTCTTTAAGCACTTTCGCTTGGATTATCGTATTCTTTAGAGGGGAATTTTCCTTTTCGTATTTTGATTAAGATACTAGGAAGTTTTCGGACCCAGTTATTCTAAATGTGACTTCGAGTCCTTGGACTATATTTTCTTCAGTTTTTTCTTATTATAACAGATTTAACTTGTGTTTTCTGAGCGTGATTTTCGAAATGGATTGCCTAATGGGTCATTAGTCGCTTAGCCTTTGTTGCTAACCTAGATCCATGCTGTAGGTCTAATCCATCGACATTTTCGCGTTCGGGAAATTCAGGGAGGATCTTATTTTGAGATTGAATTTATCTTTATAGATCTCTTTACAACCTCAGTTTGTGTGGTTGGGCAGCGTTATATACAGTTTATATATTTTTTTTTGAAGTGAACACTGGATTAAATTGATATCATTGCCTTTAGTGCAATAGTTTTTTCTATTAAGAGGGTATTTGAACGACATCCAAATTTGCGAGGATAATCCCAGGGACAACTTAATATAAGTCATACGTTTAAGAATTATGGATTTTGTAATGAATCAATGTAAGGCAAGTTTTTAAAGTTAGGTGGAATATTTCTGAAATCCACTGGGCTTTGTTGGTAATCTGTTACGGGATCATATTTTTCGAGTTCAGGATTTTTACCATAAACAGCTGATTTGCATAATTGTGGATTTATAACAGTAAGGCTCCTATTATAGGTGCATATTGGTCTTTAGAGAGGCATATACTATGAGTAATGTCTTTGTGTTTAAGTATATTGATGCAATGCTTTGTAGAGCATATTTTTCTTGTTGAGGATTGAGCTAGGTGTGCCAATCAGGATTAGATTGATTGGGGTTTTAACCCAGAGAGGTGTTGTTTTAACCTAGTATGGTTAATATTTGGTCATTGTGAACTTTATCGCTGTTATCGTGAAAATGCCTGTGTGAAGATTAATATTTTTCCGAGCAGTATTGTTGGGGAATCTTGAGTGGATATTCGGTTAAATATTTCCAGTAAAACTAATATAACAATTTTGTCATAAGATGTATGTTTAAAAAGGAAACCGATAACTATTTAAGACTGACTTTACAATTAATTTTTGCTTAGCTTAACTGTTCGGCAGAATTTCCCTAAAACAAGAATTGAAATAATATTAAACAGAAAGGAATGTCGTGACTTCAAGTCAGTAGGAAGAGAATAATTGAAATTATTCTGGAATTTTGTGTAAATTATATTCTGTAAATAGGCCATATGAATTTCTTCATTCAATAACAAGAACATATAAAGTTACTGAAGATGTCGTGTAGGATTAGTAATTATAACCAGGATATTTGTGTATAAGATGTTATTTCCGTTAAGGAACCGAAATTAATTTAATGTATTCAAGTCTTATAATATTTCTCTTTTTGTGAATGCTTACCCTATGGGATTGATCATCATTATTATTATTAATATGCCTTATATTTTAATCAGCTAAAAGTTAGTTGTGACAATGGATAAAATATATTTTTTTTTTGGAAGATAATCCAATATAATCAATGAGATTTTTTTTTGATTGGTCGTGGTATCGACGAAATTGATATTCTTCTGTCTTGTTTATTCTTACAATAAATCACTTTACTACTTGGTTTTAATTATTGCGTGATGCTTTATAGAGGTGATGGAAGGGTGTATTAAGGGGGCCATCGCTAGGTATTTTAGTGTTTACCACACCTTTGAGATTCTTTCTTCCTCTTGAAGAATTCTCGTGTTTTGAGCTAGTCTTTTCTTTTTCTGAGCCTTGGTCAGTCTTAATACATCCTGTTAGGTATTCGAGTGGCCCTATTATCCCTGTGTCTGTTGGTAGAACTTGGGGGGTCTTTAGAGCCGGGGCATTTTCAGGTTCTACGATCCAGCTGCTATCCAGGGATTCAACAGGTATTGGTAGGTAAAAGGGTACATTAGGTGGCGCCCAGCTCAGGGGCTTCGAAAAACTGGAATACCAGAGCGAATACCAGGGAGTTGAATGCCATAATTCTGCCAAAATTGAAACTGAAAGTACAAAGTGGAAATTAATTTATGATCATGTAACACAGATCGCGAATTGGAACACCGTGTTTCTTGTGTGACTATGAATCAAGGCGATAAAATAATGGTGAACCAATATTTTGGCACGAACTATTGGAATTCCTATGGAACAAAGCAATTACGAGGATACTCGAGCTACTTGACCCACAAGTGGTATTGCAACCATTATTAATTTTTATTTTATTTTATGTATTGGAGTGGTGCCACACGCTTTGTTAATAATTTGTTCTACTTGTTTCCGGCTGATGATCATTGCTGACATCATTAAAAATAGAAGTATTTGTAGTAAATTTAAAATTTAAGTAATGGTAGAATCATAGACCTTCACCGATATAAACCAACACGCACTTGTATATGGTCGATCCCAAATGAAATGGGGCACTTTGTGTTTAGACATAAGTTTATTTTAAGGTAACGCCAGACAATAAGAATGAGCATATATGGTAAATGGTGGTTGTTTGTAGATGTTCTCGCTGTGCTTTGTTGGTGTGGTATTCTTATTTCTTGTGAAGTGTAGTGAAGCATGTCTGAAGGTAATATGGTGACTGTTGGTGACGTTAAGAAGATGTTTGAAATTCTTCAACATAAAATGGACAATTTGAATCAGGACATTGAAAATATTAAGGTCCAAACTAGATCTGCATTAGACCATATGTCTGAAACTGTGCAGGGTGCAGTTGCTGAAGGTATCAGGGGGGAAATTGATACTATGCAATCCTCATTGAAGGCTATCAATGACAGTTCTAAAAGGGTAGAAAAGAAGGTTACCAGTGTAGAATCTAATATCGAAGATATCCAGGATGATAATAGAAAAACTCAACTAGATATCAGTACATTACGGGCTAATGTTGGCCTGGTACAGGTTGCCCAAGAAAGAATCCAGAATAGTCAAACTTCAATGCAAACTAGTCAAACATCAATCCAAACAGATCTTAACAATATGCAAACTAGTCAAACATCAATCCAAACAGATCTTAACAATATTCAGACTAGTCAAAGGGGAATTGAGGAAACTGTAAAGGATGTAAACTCTAATGTAAGGATTATGCAATCCCAAATCAATGATTTAAGAACAGATGTGGGATTAATAGAATCCAGTCAAAATAAAATGGAGCTAGAGGTCCGAAAAATCGAATCTAGTCAAAATCAGACGGAGGTTAAGTTAATGGAGCTAGAAAAATCTAATAAAGAATTTCAAGTTGAGATTAGACTAGACTTTGAAAAGAGTGTGAAGCTCAGTAAAAAAAATTTAGAAGCACTTCAGCTGCAGTTTTCCCATGACACTAATCAGACCCAGAACAGCCTGGAACAGTTGAAATGTGAAATGGGGACACTCCGAGCTCAAGTCACTGATCATACGAAACTTCTCAGGGATGATTTTGACATCGATTTGAAAGGGATCATAAGTGATAATATTGTAACATTTCGTCAAGATATTATGAAAATTAATGAGGAATGTTTTAAAGTTGAGAAATCTAAGCTAGAATCTAAACTTGCCACTGGTCTTGCAACTAATAGCAAAGACATAATAAATGTTAGGGAAGATCTAAGCAAAAGAATGGATGGAATTCAAAATACTCAGGTTAATAACATATCCGATTTAGAGAAACGTATTAACAGTGTTGAAACTAAAGTCGACCAAAGTAAGATAGAGTTAAATGAGGTCAGGGAGAAGAAAACTTCCGAGATTAATGAAATTAGAAAGGGTCTCGAGCAAATTAATCTAGAGGGGCATATCAATTTAGATACTCTAAAAGATCAATTGCGATCACTTTTACAGTCCGATTTTCGAGTTCTAGTTGAACAACCTGAAGTGATAGTACCTGATGGTAGGGAAAGGATGATACAGGAATCTTCCAACAACGAACCCAACGTTCGGCTCAGTCAAATGGAACATTCGAGTCCCATTCGAACAAGCAGGGAAACTTTTAGTTCTCCGAACCCCAACGTAGGCGTGGGTGACTATACTTCGAAATCATCGGAAAGGACACCGAATGTAACCATAATACGAAATTTTGATGACAAACCTAGGAAGTTTAGCAATTTGGATGGAATGACACCAATCGAATTTGTCAGGACATTAAGAGATTACTTTTTGGAGTCACATGTGCCACGTGAGCGTGAGCTACGTATGGTGGAAAGGTTTCTCACCGATGCTCCGTTACAATGGTTCAGGGCTTTTCGTTACACATTTGACAACTTTGAGCAGTTTTCGGAAGCCTTCATACAAAGATTTTGGTCGATCGAGGTCCAACAGAATGTGAGATCAGAAGTCTATTCACGCAAGTACTCCAGTACAGGACCAACCAGCTACGCTGAATACTTTGCGTGTCAGTTAGCAAAACTCCGTTTTCTTCAGCCGCCGTTAACACAGGAAGAACTCCTTGAAGCTATCTCACGTCAATTGCCTGCGGAAGTAAGGAAATCAATTATTTCTTCCGGAGTATCGTCTTTAACGTCGTTAGATGACCTGTTACGTCGATTAGATCACATGAGTATGATGACGCAACCTACTATAGTCAAAAATGCCAGGCAGGAATCGAAAGTTGTAAACGCGGTAATGATGAACCGTACACAGCAGACGGATCGTTTCGAACAAAGAAGAGATGATAGAATAGGTCCTATTAGAAATACCCATCAGGAAGAGAGGAGATGGGAAAACCAACGTAGGGACGCCCAGGAGAGGCCTTGGCAACGTCGCTACGAGGAGAGAAATTTTTATCGAAGAGATAATGATCGAGACCGGAATGATCATCGAGAAACGCCTTATGATAGGAATTACAGATATGATCAAAATAATCGAGATAACAGATATAATAGGAATGATAGAGATACCCGAGACAATAGAGATAACAGATACAATAGGAATGATAGAGATACCCGAGACAATAGAGATAACAGATATAATAGGAATGATAGAGATACCCGAGACAATAGAGATAATAGACAAAATCAAGGGTACTCAAGATACAACAATTATCGAACGGAGGCGTCCGATAAAAAAGTGCAACAGGAGAGGCTCAAGAGAGGGCGAGATAAGTCCACGGAGGTTGGACGAAGAAAATCGAAGGAAAGAAAGGATGAAAATCTAGATAAGTCACAACCCAGTACTAGCAGAGAAGGTCGGAGTTCAGAAAGAGCTCCGGATCGAGAAAAAAAAACGCCAATTTCCGGGCGAAATTAATAACTGACGTTGCCACGCATTCCTCTGATATCACGATTTTTGAAATATTTGAAGCTACTGACGAAGACCTTCTATTTGAACCAGAAACGAAACCGAGAGGAAGGATAGTTGAACTTCCCGTTATTGATATACTAATTGGTCTACAACATTGTAAAGCCTTGATGGACACAGGTGCTATGATCTCAATAGTTGACGAGGACTGTTTTGAGAGATTGAAACCAGAAAATCAATTTACCATTCTTCCAGCATCTCCAACAAAAATTCGTGGGATATTTAAGGATAAAACTATGAAATGCAAAGTGCAGATTCTAATGAAATTCTGGATCAATGAGAGAAGTTATGAACATATTTTCATAGTCGTTAAGAATATTAATTTTGACGTCATACTAGGCATCGATTTTATTACTCAAGCTAGAGCAATCATCGACATGGACAAAGGAATAATAAGATTCAAGGAAGAAAGTACAGAGGATGTAGTGATGGAGGAAATGGATGGAAACGAAATTAATAGAGATATCCCTAGAATGGAAATCCTAGATCACGTAGTTGAAGAAACTGAGCAAGTGAGGGAACAATATACCTTGAAAGCCGAGGGATTTAAAAATGTGAAAGAAGAATTTGACGACTTGATTTGTCAGTTTGCGGACATCTTCGATGATAAACCTGGTTTGATTAGAGACTTCAAGTACCAGATTAGGCTAATAGATGAATCCCCTTATCAAGCCAAGCTTTATCCTATCCCAGAAAAATACCATGATGAGGTCAAAGAGATCATAGATAAAATGGAGAGAGATGGTATAATAAAAAAACAGGCTTCTTCGTATTTGAATCCAGTAACTGTGGTAAAGAAAGCGAACGGACAATTGAGGCTTTGTTTAGACGCCAGGAAGATCAACACGAGAATCATGTTAGAAACTGACCGTCCACCAAAAATTAGAGAACTTTTGAAAAAGTTCAAAGGTAAAGCGTGTTTCAGCGTCCTAGACCTGACCGCTTCCTTTTATCAAGTAGAGCTGGAGGAAGATAGCCGGCAATACACCGGATTCTTATTCGATCAGACCACGTATGTTTTCTGTCGCGTTCCTTTTGGAATGGTGAACAGCGGTCCGGCTTTGATCAGAGCCCTTGATAGCAAATTAACGGAAAGCGTGAAACGTAACGTTATCTGCTATATCGATGACTTGATAATCTCTTCAGCGAATGTTCAAGAACATCTTGTGCACTTGAAACAGCTATTCGAGAATTTAAGAGAGGCCAATATTAAGGTCAACATGCATAAGTGTCAATTCATGCACGAGTCTATCAAGTTCCTAGGCCATACTATTGATCAGTTTGGGTATCACCCAAACTTGAAGAAGATAGACGCCATTTCAAGATTCCCTCGTCCCGCAAAGGTAAAGCAGCTCCGTGAGTTTCTGGGCATGTGCCAGTTCTTGAGTAGCCACTGTCCGGGATATTCTACTACTATGGCCCCTTTGTATGAAGCATTAAAGAAAAATAATAAATGGAAATGGACAGAGGACACGAATAGGGCATTTGAAGAGGCCAAGCTCATGCTCCAAAATTGTGTTAAGCTGGAATATCCTGAGTTTGATCGGATTTTTTACATAGAGTCTGATGCTTCAAAAGTAGGTATTAGTGCTGTCCTCTATCAAAAGGACGAGGAGGGGAGGAAGCACTACTTGGACTTCCACAGCAGAAAGCTGCAGCAACACGAAAAGAATTATTTCACCTCAGAGCTCGAAGCTTTGGCATTCATATCTGCTCTTCAAAAGTGGAAGAAACTTCTGATAGGACATCGAGTGGTTATTATCACGGATCACAGAGCGCTTCAGTTCATGATGCAAACCGATCTTTCCAGTGACAGATTGACGAGGTGGACATTGTTTCTCCAGCAGTTCAATGCCACTATCGTGCATCAGCCTGGAAAGGATAATCTGCTCGCGGATGCACTCTCAAGAAATCCAGTTAGTAAAATCGAGATTAACACTGTACAGTTGGAGAGGGAACACGAACTTACCCTGGAGAAGCTAAAGAAGATAGCGGTGTCACAGAAGAGACACACCCCAACTAGACATATGTACAGGTTTTTGAGAGGTGCAATGGACCATACCGATCTTGATTACGAACAGACTAGGAAGCGATCTGAGAAATTCCTGGTGTGTGATGACGTCGTTTGTAAATACATTGACCGAGAGAGAACGAAAATTAGAATTGTAGTCCCTCCTAAATTGATAAATGGGTTGGTGTGGTTAGCTCACGGCACCATTGGCCATGGGGGTGTCGACAAAACGTTTAGAACGTTATTGGAAACATTCACCTGGACCAAGATGCGGGGCACTATAGCAGCCATTATCAGATCATGCCAGGAGTGCCAACGAGGGAAATACCCGTCGGCGTTATCAAAAGAGAGACCTCGAGCCATTATTCCAGAAAGGCCGAGAGAGCTAATGGCTTGCGATATCTTCGGTCCTTGCCCGAAGGGAGCCAGGGGAAACCAGTTTCTACTAGTCACAATCGATGTATTCTCTAAATACGTGACTCTCGATCCTATGCAGAGGGCTACTACAGCTCAAGTCCTTAGTCGTCTTGAAAAGAGTGTGTTTTCTAAGGCAGGAAAACCTGTAACTCTCCTATCGGATCACGGAGCTCAATTCACTTCGATGGAATTTGAGAATGCCATGATTAGGCTTGGTGTCAAGCACGTGTTTTCTAGCGTCAGATATCCGGAATCTAACGTCTCGGAACGTGTTATGGCAGAAATTAGCAAGTTCGCGAGAATTTACTGTCCTGAGGATCATGCGAGCTGGGTGAAGTTCATCCCACTCATGGAAAGATGCATGAATTCCACATTCCATGAGAGCTTATCAGATATACCTATGGTTGTTCACCATAATAAGAGGCCAGAAAGAGCCTGGACAGAGATCGTGAGATTTCTACCTAAGGACAGGGAGCCTACAGTCCAAGAAAGAATTAATTCAGCTAGAGAAAGCTTGATGGATGCAGCCGAGAAGCGGCATAAACGAATCAGAAATAAAAGATATCGGCCACCGATGAGAGTAGGCGAGATGATTCTCGTCAAGAAACCGACGAAAGCAGATGTGGCTAAGAAGCAATTCACCAAGTTTTCCTATGTCTTCCACGGACCCTATAAGATTGCTAGGTCGTTCGGAAATAATTGTTATGAAGTAGTAAGCCTAAATGAAAGAGAAATGATAGGTCGTTTCAATGCAAAGAACCTGAAAAGATATGTGAAGAAGATAGACTGAGTGTTGACTGAATAATGCTACATATGCTGAGATTACCTGGAATGGTGTAAATAAAAGTTGAGGAGACTTTTATTTAAGGTATCAAAGGGAAAATGCACCATTATTCATAAAAGGGCTTAAGTACAGACATGGTTACAGTATTTTGGGAACACCCTGTAACTTCCTAACTTGCCTCTGAAGTCGATCATAACAGCTGGTCTGCAGCGAGGAAAAGCCATGCTATCATGAAAGAGATCGGCAGAGCTCGTGTTTCCGACGAGAAATCCGAAGCTCATCGATAATAACCATGTTGACTGTGTCTAACACCATATCGATCGATTCACCTGAGAGTGATTAATACAAATTAATGCATATTTAGCGCTTTATGTAAGCAGATACATGTGTCTATATGTATGTCTCCATGGCAGAAAGCCATTATTAAGAAAGTCATTATTAAGAAAGTATGAAGAACAGAAGATGCTATGTTAACTCACTGCTGATCACGTTTCGACTGCGATATATTTCGTATCGAGTCATGACGTGTGAAGGAGTGGGGGGGAGCAGATGTGAGACTCAGGCGACCTCGTGCAGAGCTCAATGTGTATAGAACCTGACAGCGTAGAGGGTTGAGCTGGAAATCAGTGAAAGTAAAATCGCCAGCTAACGGGAGTTGTAAAAACGTGTGACCGTGCTGAAGTGTATTCTAGTTCGTGAAGCATTCTACGTGAAGTAGAAACGTGTTTAATAGGGCTCAGACATGGTCTTAAACATGTAATAATTTACCTCTGTGACTGTGTGTCTACAGCAACTAACGGGCCATGCGGATGGATACTTTTATAACCACGACCGCGAGCTCAGCCGTGATGTGTCACGAAACTCTGCATATAAACCGTCGTGGAAATGCAGCCTAGATTTGATTCACTCTTCACTGTGATTATTCTTTTTGAAAAGAGTACATTCTCAAGCAAGGTGTCAAGGGGAAGGGACAATATGAAGCTTATATCCACTACGATGGTAGGCTAAATTGATTTAAGAATACTGCATTAGCAGGGTGCAGCGGGGACTTGTCGAAGGCAACTTTCATTTGGCATGAAGTGTGCACGCGACTCTCGTGTCGAGAGGGACCGCGTCGACCCTCGTGAACTTGTTCATACGCGCGTTCTCACATTGGAACTTGTTAGTGACGGTTCGAGTTCACTTTCGCGTCGTGACGAGTTGATAAACTGTGTGCGGTCCTTCCGTTGGTGTTCGAATATGTATGGGAAGATATCGCCAGGATATGTTGGAACTATTTCGACCGACCGGGTGTTGTTCGAGCCTGGGAGGACTTTGGTTCATTCTATGGAAACCCAGTTGAAGTCCAGCGTATTTTCTGTTGGTTTGGAGCTGATTATGGCCAACGATATCCTTTTTTCCTCATCTAGATTCGCCAAAGGTACTGATCACTTCAACTTGTTACAGTAGTGTAGCGTGGACATTTATAAATACCACTTTGCCATATTTGATTTTGTAGTTTAAATGGTTCAGTAGAAAGTGCAGGTTCGATGTCCATTTCGAAACTGACCTTCTATGATGCCAGGATTTGGACTCATAAAAATGAGTGCATCCTTTGTGTAATTTTGATGAATAAATTAATAATTTCAGTAGTATTTTACAGTATTTAACTAATATGCTCATTCTTATTTGTCGAGAAGCAAATGTAGGAAGAAGATTTACAGTTTTTCTTGTGTAAGAACATTTTTTAGTAACGCAACTTTCTTTTGAGAACGTTGGTCGAGTTTTCATATTCTAGTGCATTGTTCTTTAAGCACTTTCGCTTGGATTATCGTATTCTTTAGAGGGGAATTTTCCTTTTCGTATTTTGATTAAGATACTAGGAAGTTTTCGGACCCAGTTATTCTAAATGTGACTTCGAGTCCTTGGACTATATTTTCTTCAGTTTTTTCTTATTATAACAGATTTAACTTGTGTTTTCTGAGCGTGATTTTCGAAATGGATTGCCTAATGGGTCATTAGTCGCTTAGCCTTTGTTGCTAACCTAGATCCATGCTGTAGGTCTAATCCATCGACATTTTCGCGTTCGGGAAATTCAGGGAGGATCTTATTTTGAGATTGAATTTATCTTTATAGATCTCTTTACAACCTCAGTTTGTGTGGTTGGGCAGCGTTATATACAGTTTATATATTTTTTTTTGAAGTGAACACTGGATTAAATTGATATCATTGCCTTTAGTGCAATAGTTTTTTCTATTAAGAGGGTATTTGAACGACATCCAAATTTGCGAGGATAATCCCAGGGACAACTTAATATAAGTCATACGTTTAAGAATTATGGATTTTGTAATGAATCAATGTAAGGCAAGTTTTTAAAGTTAGGTGGAATATTTCTGAAATCCACTGGGCTTTGTTGGTAATCTGTTACGGGATCATATTTTTCGAGTTCAGGATTTTTACCATAAACAGCTGATTTGCATAATTGTGGATTTATAACAGTAAGGCTCCTATTATAGGTGCATATTGGTCTTTAGAGAGGCATATACTATGAGTAATGTCTTTGTGTTTAAGTATATTGATGCAATGCTTTGTAGAGCATATTTTTCTTGTTGAGGATTGAGCTAGGTGTGCCAATCAGGATTAGATTGATTGGGGTTTTAACCCAGAGAGGTGTTGTTTTAACCTAGTATGGTTAATATTTGGTCATTGTGAACTTTATCGCTGTTATCGTGAAAATGCCTGTGTGAAGATTAATATTTTTCCGAGCAGTATTGTTGGGGAATCTTGAGTGGATATTCGGTTAAATATTTCCAGTAAAACTAATATAACAATTTTGTCATAAGATGTATGTTTAAAAAGGAAACCGATAACTATTTAAGACTGACTTTACAATTAATTTTTGCTTAGCTTAACTGTTCGGCAGAATTTCCCTAAAACAAGAATTGAAATAATATTAAACAGAAAGGAATGTCGTGACTTCAAGTCAGTAGGAAGAGAATAATTGAAATTATTCTGGAATTTTGTGTAAATTATATTCTGTAAATAGGCCATATGAATTTCTTCATTCAATAACAAGAACATATAAAGTTACTGAAGATGTCGTGTAGGATTAGTAATTATAACCAGGATATTTGTGTATAAGATGTTATTTCCGTTAAGGAACCGAAATTAATTTAATGTATTCAAGTCTTATAATATTTCTCTTTTTGTGAATGCTTACCCTATGGGATTGATCATCATTATTATTATTAATATGCCTTATATTTTAATCAGCTAAAAGTTAGTTGTGACAATGGATAAAATATATTTTTTTTTGGAAGATAATCCAATATAATCAATGAGATTTTTTTTTGATTGGTCGTGGTATCGACGAAATTGATATTCTTCTGTCTTGTTTATTCTTACAATAAATCACTTTACTACTTGGTTTTAATTATTGCGTGATGCTTTATAGAGGTGATGGAAGGGTGTATTAAGGGGGCCATCGCTAGGTATTTTAGTGTTTACCACACCTTTGAGATTCTTTCTTCCTCTTGAAGAATTCTCGTGTTTTGAGCTAGTCTTTTCTTTTTCTGAGCCTTGGTCAGTCTTAATACATCCTGTTAGGTATTCGAGTGGCCCTATTATCCCTGTGTCTGTTGGTAGAACTTGGGGGGTCTTTAGAGCCGGGGCATTTTCAGGTTCTACGATCCAGCTGCTATCCAGGGATTCAACAGGTATTGGTAGGTAAAAGGGTACAGTACGAGGACTGGAACGGGGTCTACTCAGCCTCGGGTCGCCCAAATGAGTAGAGGGGGTTCGATTCCCCCTCAGCCATCCTCGAAGTGGTTTTCCGTGGTTTCCCACTTCGTCTTCGGGCAAATGCTGGGATGGTACCTTCTTCAAGGCCACGGCCGCCTCCTTCCCTCTTCCTTGCCTATCCATCCTCACCATCCCTTACCTTCCCTCATGAGGCCCCTGTTCGCTTTGCAGGTGCGGCCGCCTGGGCGAGGTGCCAATCCCACTTCACCAGTTGTATCCCTTCCGATTCGATGTTCCCAGCTCTAGGACACTGCCCGTAGAGGCGGTAGTGGTGAGTTCCCTCGCTGAGTCCGTGGGTTCCACCAACCTGGAGGGTAAACGACTAAAAAAAAAATTCACACATTATTGAATTTTCATTTTAGCTCTGATGCACTCGTCTAATTACGTATTATCGCTTTCCTTTTATTTATTTATTAGAATACTTTTCACATTTTGCAAAAATGAGGAAAAGTGGACTTATGAGATCGGGCAAATGTGTGTCTGTCTGTCTGTCCTTCTGTCTGGCTGGCTCTGTCCGTCCCCCCACCCCGATAAACTCCTAAACGGCTCTAGCAATCAAAACAAAATTTGGTAGGAGTAAAGATCTATACCTGAATATCTCACGGCCATATTTGAAAATTATGTCAGTGCTACCAACTGCTGAAAAATCGCAATTGAAATTTGAGCTCCATGTTTGATATCGTGGAAGGTATGAAAGGGAGCTATTTCAAAATTGGCACACGTATAGATAATAATATTGCAGTTTAATTTCCTGGAGGCCATACATGGCAGTGTTGCCAAAATGATTATAAGCCTGCTGATACGTCCAAATTTTAAATGCATATAACGTCTACACTATCAATTGGATATCAACCAAATTTCGTATGTGCTATATGTACATAAACATATATGACTAAGCGTATTCTCAAGAGCCACCAGGGCTGCCAACTGTTAATAAATGATCTCAATTTGTATTATCCAAATACCCTTATATCAGAAGTAATGCAAGCCGCCAGCTTTAAACTATGCACACGT
This sequence comes from Meconema thalassinum, assembly GCA_946902985.2. Lineage (NCBI taxonomy): Eukaryota > Metazoa > Arthropoda > Insecta > Orthoptera > Tettigoniidae > Meconema > Meconema thalassinum. Next base: position 1,316,542,464 of record OX336388.2, on the reverse strand, counting down.
ATAGTACCGTATAGTACCTGACATTCTATATTAATTTGGAGTAACGTATAAACGTCAGTGCTACCAACATGGTTCTAAGCCTGCTGAGAGGTCCAACTTTAAATACATGTAACTTCTATACTATCATTTGGATTTCAACCAAATTTCGTGCGTGCTATGTGTACCATAACAGATATGACTATGCCGATTCTTAAGAGTAACCAGGGCTGCCAACTGTTAGTAAATACTGTCTCTATTTTTGTTACCCTAATATCAATATATCAGAGAGTATGCAATCCAATAGCTCTTAACTTTGCACGCGTATAGTACCTGGCATTCTAGATTAATTTGTAGTAACTAATATAGGCCTACGCCAGTGCTTCCAACATGATTCTAAGCCTGCTGATAGGTCCAATTTTAAAATACATGTATCTTCTATACTATCTAATTAATTTCATTCAAAATGACACAACAATAGATCATATTATTTCAGATTATTTCTGACCAATACATGTATGCCATTTTTGCCAACATGATTGTACATGTTTAACTGCATGTAACGTCCATGCTATCCATTGGACTTCAACCAAATTTTGTATTCTGTACCTTAAGAGATGGAACTAAGAATATATTCAGCTACCAGGGCTACCAACTTTAGTTCTCTATTAGGCTACATTATGCCAGGTATACAGTATTTCGAACTAATTAGAAATTTCGTTATTACCAACTTAATTTCGTCATTATTCTAGATAGTTCCATATAGATTAATCATTGGCATGAATCTTAAATTTTAAGAAAAATAGGCTCTTTAGTTCGTCACGGAACTTCTTGTTTATTCATTAATTCATTAGTTCATTCATTTCTTCCTTTCTTTCTTTGTTTATTTCTTTAACAATATTGATTTATTTCCTGTTTTTGGTATGGTACATAATGTTCATGTAACACAACAATTACAAGTTCATGGCGATAATGAATAATAATAATAATAATAGAGAGTAAATAAATTATGTTAATACTAATAGGGTACGATTGTTGGCTCTGCGAAGAAATTTAATTCTGTTCTGTGGGTTGGATCGGGGTTCACTCAGCTTCTTGAGGCAGAATTAAGAAGAGGTGCGTTATATTCCTACCTCATTCATCCTGGATGTGATTTTCCGTATTTCTCCACTTCTAGTCCAGACAAATGCCGGGATGGTTCCTGAATTTAGGTTATGGCCGCTTCCTTCCCATCCTATCACTAATTTACAAATACACACATTAGTACTGCTCGGGTCCAAGCTCTGTGAACTGGCGGGGTGAGGGGAAAGAGCAGGGAAGGGTCAGGCGAGAAGAGAAGGGTCTGTCAACAGCCCGCCGTGATATCTGGTATTCCTTTCTATTCCAATACTGCTAACATAGGGCCTTTGCCCAAACCACTGTGGTGTTACCAATGAGTGAGTGAGTCACCAACCAATGTATTAGGTTCTGTACTATGCACGGACCGAGAAACCTCATCACTCGTCAGCTCCACTTCTCATAGTCCTCTCAGGTTCACGCAGCTTAGACCCGAGCAGTACAGCCATCACAATAAATCACGATATCACAAAAATGCCACACATACTCAAATACACGGGGCTATATGACCACGACGTCACAGCCCCAAATGTTGTTTTGTAATTAACTGGACAGCAACTACTGTATGCAAAGGTAATAAACTCTACAAGTTTTCCGGACAGAACGCGGATTGTTCAGTGACACGGAACAGTCACCTTTTGATCGTGATGTGAGTCTATTAATTAACGAACCCTTTGTCCCTGCTGAAGAGGGATGGAAACAGCTCGACACAAGGAATATATTGCTACGAATAGCACCCTCATGTGTGCCCAGTCATGAGGAAAATCCTAATTACCATGCTTCGTCAATGATGCAGGTAGTTCTTATACGAATGTGACTGAACAATGAACAGTGATCCCAATCATTAATTATTCCGCAATGATTTGATATGAATTCATTGTCGATTGCCTCAGGGCTCTTTGTACACGGGATTACATATTCAAACATACAACATGCGAAACATAGCCGATACCAACTTAACGGTTTCATCAGAAGGTCAAGAGTGTTAAAGACATTCATTGTGAACTTTAAATGCAGACCTGGATGACCTATGCCAATACTTCGAAAAGTGGTGCTTGAAGCCCAGCTCTAGTAAAACGGAAACCTGCTTCTTCCATTTAAACAATCGGTAAGCGAACTCTTCCCTGAAAGTGTCTCTTAATGGAGGCCCTCTCCCTCATAATGCCAACCCCAAATATCTTGGAGTTACTCTTGATCGAACGTTATCGTTCAGGAAGCATCTCACCAACCTAGCAGCCAAATTAAGGACACGTAACAATATCATCCACAAACGTGCTGACTCCACATGGGGAGCGTTTGCAACTACATTGCGTACTTCGGCGATGGCACTGGTACTTTCAACATCTGAGTACTGTTCCTCAGTTTGGGTCAACAGCTCTCATGTTAAAAAGGTGGAGGCAGTCCTAAATGAGACAATGCGTATTATTAGTGGCACAATAAAATCTACCCCTCTTTTCTGGTTGCCTGTGCTTAGTCACATAGAACCGCCTAGAATTAGAAGACTGATCAACTTGGTCAGGGAATATAACAAGATATTGGCCAATCCTGAACTCCCCATTCATGAAGATGCTAGCACCAGATATAGCCGTCTCAAGTCAAGATCTCCACCTATCCAAACAGCACAGGAACTGGTTAGGAAGGTTTATGATCCAAAAGCTGATTGGCAAAAAGTGTGGAACAGCATAGCTACAATACAATGGCAGGCATTGTTCAACATTCAAAATCTGCCAGCTGGATTTGATTTTCCCCGCAAGACATGGGTAACTCTCAACAGAGTCCGCACTAACCACGGGAGATGCGGATCAATTATGTTTATATAGGGTATGCGATCTTCCCCAACCTGTGATTGTGGTGCAGTTAGACAGACTATGAACCATATTGTCACTGAGTGTATTAGTAGGGCATTCACTGGATCAACACAGGACTTTGTAATAGCCTCTACTGAAGCCATAAGATGGCTAGGAAATTTAGACATTAATCTTTGAACACCCTTTCCCTTGCATGATTGTTATAGTTGTAATGTGTTACCTATTGTATGTATGTATTTTGTTTTTGTTGTTTGTTTTGTGTTGTACCATACGCTAATAATAATAACTGTGAAAAAGATGATGAAGACAATAGTTGTTGTTTTGGGAGGGTATTGAAGGAGGATAAAACTAAGAAGGATTTATCTTTACGATGTGCTTCAAATTTGAGACGTAGTACAATTACTACAGTATTTAAATTTAAAATTTTCCATAACGGGTTTTGCCTCTGAATGGATAGTTTAACGTGATTCGCAACTGCATTGTCGGCCATTTGCTATTATCACCCTGCCATGTTATTGATAGTGTCAATGCCACGAAATAGATTTGCAGGACCAAAACTATTATTATTTAATATTATGTAAATTGAAAATACAAAAAAAAATACAGCGAGATATAATTATAGAGAAATTCACACAAAAATAACCTGTTTTAGCCAATAAGCAGTAATTCTACTAAACATGAACGGGGTTTGGATTTGTAGACATGAAGGATATAACGGCTTTTACAACTGAACGTATTTTCTTTATAGAATTTGAACGGTTTAGGCCAAGTTATGAAACTTGATAATAGGGTGAAAATTGAAGTTCGTGAAGTAAGGAATCCATTGGTACCAATATCGTAAAACTCTTATTTTGTGCAGATAATGGGTTTTGCATATGGACTACAGTAAAGAAGGATTATACATTTCAGAAACCACGAATGTAACAGAATTAGATATCCATAAACATCTTGGACAGAATTTATAAATGGCTTAGGACCAGTTTCTTTCTTATTTCAGGGGCAGATGACCTAGTAGTTCCGCCCCTTAAAACAACAATAACTAACTAACTAACTAACTAACTTTCTTATTTCCTAGTTGTAGATTACTTATGCCTTTTAATTCTCTGGATTGTATCGGAAGTGTGGGTGCCTTTTAAATGCAAGACTAATAATACAATAATACAAAACGCACTATTTATAGAACCAAGCATCCTTGGTTTAGGCGGCAGCACGCCGGCCTCTCACCGCTGGTTCCGTGGTTCAAATCCCGGTCACTCCATGTGAGATCTGTGCTGGACAAAACGGAGGCAGACAGGTTCTTCTCCGGGTACTCCGGTTTTCCCTGTCAAAATTTCATTCCAGCAACACTCTCCACTATAATTTCATTTCATCTGTCATTCATTTAATCATTGCCCCAGAGGAGTGCGTCAGGCCTCGGCAGCCGGCACAGTTCATATCCTCGCCGCTATATGGGGGCTTCATTCATTCCATTCCTGACCCGGTCGGAACTGGAAGCAGGCTGTGGATTTTCATTTTCACTATTTATAGAACCGTTGTTAGATCAGTTCTCATTTACGTCTCAGAAACGTAGCCCTTGACGGAAACCGACACAAGGCTGCTTGATAGATTTAAGAGGAAAGTTCTGGGGAGAATAATTTGCCCCGTGTATAATAAAGAACGATGGAGGAATAGGTACAATTGAGAATTGCATACTATTCATCCTGATGCTCCAGTAATAAGAGTCATACGATCAGAAGGGATAAGATGGACAGGTCATGTGGTGACAATGGAGGAGGCTGAGGTGGCAAAGAAGATTATATTTGGAATCCCAGAAGGACAAAGAGGACGTGGTCGACCTCAAATAAGATGGCTGGACGGAGTGAAAGAGGATCTACGGAAGCTGGCATGCAGAAACTGGAGGACGACAGCATGAGACCGTAATGGATGGCGGAAACTGATTGGAACGGCCATGGTTCATCCACGACTGTAGCGCCACAAAAGAATAAGATTAAGATGAATATTGCAGTTCAATAAAATAAACTTCTAGCCATCACTTTCTTTTGTTACTCTTTAAACGCTCTTTGGACTAAAACATAATGTTCTCATTTAGACCACAGATACAATCAAGCCACTTATTAATGTTCAGAGCATAAAAACAAAGGCCTAGCACGGATTTGATTGCTTGTTCCTGCACACACATGCTTGTCAGGCACCAAGCGTCAATGTGCAAGACAGTGGAGAATATGATCATCGTATCGACCGTCCTTGAAAGTGTTTTCCCCTATTTTTATTTTCAATTGTAGGCAAATGCAGGGATAGTATTTTCTAACAGGCAATGGTTGCTTTCTTTCATAATAATTATTTTATTGGTTATACGTCCCTTTTAACTACTGCAGCTTTTAGAGACACAGTTGCGGCGATGCCGGAATTTTGCCCCGAAGGGGATTTTTAACGTGCCACTAAATCTACTGACACAGCTTCTTCGCATTTTCGCACCTTCAAATGCCAGCAGACTGCGTCAGATTTCAATCCTGCAACCTTGGGCACAGCAAGCGATAACGTTACCGCTGCGCAACGCAGCCAGCCGCTTTCTTACAACTCTTTGCCCTATTTCATCCATCTGCATAGCTTTCATTTCTTACTAACATCTCTAATGAGATTGCGATGAAAAAGAGCATCTGGCCGTAGGCCTAATATCCATTTCACCTCCAACTGTGGGGTCCAACGTCTGTGTTACTATGAGTAACGTTTTTTTTACGTAAACATATCGGTCATAGTTTCGTAGTGCTTGGTCAAAGAGGACCTTAGTAGCTGTGTAGACGTTTGCCTCCCTAAACTCCCAGCCCTATTTGAACGAGTCGTCGGTGCTCATCTCATTTCCCAAATCCGTAGAAATGGGAATGATAAGTGACTTAAATGCATTGTATCATATGTTATGTTGAATCGAAACACACACTGTGTCCACCACAATAACTCATCTGATGAGTCTTCGCCGTTCTTTGGTCTAGGAGTACGCATTGATATTCCAGTCCGAGAGGACCTGGGTTTGACTCAGAGCTCTCGCATGAACTTAAATCTGGTCTGTGGGTTGAAACATGGTTCACGCAGTCGCATTAGGCAGAATTCACAAGAAATTGGTTTGATTCATTCCTCAGCCATTCTAAAAGCGTTTTTTTTTCACAGTTTCCTTCATCTACTCCAGCTAAATGCTAGGATTCTTCCTAACTTAATGCCTTGGCTACCTCCTTCCGAATCCTAGTCTCAATTACAAATACACACACTACTATGGACGCCACAATGACAACGGTTATCAGAGAAAATGTAATGTAGTACGTATATTATACTGTATATTATAAGGTTAGGGCATGTACTACGGTCAGGAGCGGACACCATTGCAAAACAGGGCTACACAGTCTAGTGATGGGCGGATGATACTGAAGTTCGAGCTGGCTTGCGCCGGCTCGATACTCATCGCAAGCTCGATACTGTATCGAACCTGTTCGAGCTGCCAGGCGACCCCACACATAAAGTATGCGGAGCGCTGACGGCCCAGACGGTATTTTCCGCAAACTTTTGCTCGCGTGCGGTATATGTGAACGTATTAGACTATCAGTGTTTCGAATCTCACTGTCGTCAACCCTGCTGATGGTCTTCCGTGGTTTTCCATTTGCACACCAAGCACGCTGTACCTTTATTAAGGCCACGGCCGCATCCTTCCGCGCCTAGCCCTCTTCTATCCCATTGTCACCATACGACCAGTGGTGGATCCAGACCTTGCGGGGCCCTGGGCGATATGATAAGGTGGGGCCCACAACAATAGGAAATAAAAGAATTCAAATCAAATGGAAAATAGTTTGGTAATAATAAAATAAAGAATAGTTACAATATTTTGAATACACTACAGTACATTTTTTTAATAATATGAAAGAAACCTTTAAGTCCTCTTGAAGAAGATTATGTAAACTATGAAATATTAAAATTAAAATATTAATTATTAGAATATTAAAATATTACTTTGTGACTTTTTTCCCGGCTGAAGTCTTCTATAATTTCACTGAAATCTAAACTTGCTAAACGGTCACGGGAGGTCATAGCTGCACTGAAAAAAATGAATATGAATTATACATTAGTTTGAAAAGTATAATTAACTAATTAATTAATTAATTAAATTAAAAAAACATGGTGCGGGGCCCCCCGGACATCGGGGCCCTGGGCGGTTGCCCTCCTCGCCCTCCTCTAGATCCGCCCCTGCATACGACCTACCTGTGTCGGTGCTATGTAAACCTAATTGAACATAATAATACTGTATTAATATAGGTTATTCACCGCCCCCCATCTCTGATACGTCTTTGGCCTCTGGGAATGATGTAATACTGTCAAGGATATAAACAAATATATGTTCCAGAAACGGAACAAATTAATCGCATATGTACACATACTGTTGCCGCACCATTGTACTGAGGAATTGTTGTGACCCGTCGCCTTTGTTCTGTGCACTCCAATGATGTTCAGTAGGCAGTTTGTATATTCTGGGGAGACATTTGCATTGAATCATCGCACAAACACAGGTTGTAGCTGTCTCCACATTACAGATACTGTTTGAAGGGGTTATATGCACAGACTATACAGCAATGCACAGCAACAACATGACGAGTCGATTCCGCCTAGCACGATACTCTTAACACAGCCTTCTTGAGGTTTCTGGGTGATAAGAACACGCCGATAGGTCACGGCGCGCACATAAGCTCGAGCAAAGCTCGAACTTGTTCGAACTCGGCCGTCATCTGTTCGAGCAGCTCGAGCCGAGCTCAAGCACATCACTATTACACACTAGAGGTCGCCGGGAAAAGACCAAAGGGGCGACCAAGACAGCGTTGGGCCGATACACTGCACAGGGGTTTGAAAAGCGTCAACCTTCATCCGGACATGGCCCATGACCGAGTAAAGTGGAGACAGCGGATTCAAATAGCGGACCCTGCCACGAGGCGGGACAAACGCTAAACCAAAAGAAGAAGAAGAAGACTGTATATTACCAGGTGAATCAGCTGCCCTTAATAATATTGTTTTATTCAGCCTAACTAACATGTGTTATCAGGAAGGTCGATATTTTTCTGCTTGCATCCCGTATGGTAGTCTACTAATGCACTGCAAGCATATTCTGCAATCGATACTGAACACAATTATTTTTCCCTCGATGTGACTACAGACTAATACGACCTGCCAGATAACAACGCTAGGTGGGCTGCATTATACAATATTATTAAAGGGAGCTGATTCACCCGGTATATACGCACCCAAGTTCACGGGGCTAAATGACTACAATGTCGAAAGCCCCTAAATAAATCAACAACAGCTGTTTATAATGGAGCAAATTTTCATAACTGGAATGCGTATATTTTATTTTATAAAAGGAATTCCGATTCGTTGTGGAAATCAGAATTGTTCATACTGTGGGCTGAATAATTCCATTTAATTAAAAGCGCATTCCTGTTTCATTCGGCCTTTCAATTATTTACTCATTTCCTGTTTATGAAACGCTTTGTCTGCGGGAATACGTCACTTAGTGTGCTCAAATTTATTTTACTGTATATATAATATGTTTACGTTAAGCATTTACAATTCTGTTATAAAATGTTGGGGTGTTCAAGAGAAATTGAATCGCATTATTAATCCCCCGTCTTTCCGCGAATAATGGAGCAGTAATACCATTATACACCAATCGCCCTGTAAATTGTGATTTGACATTACGTTAACTATTGCATCCTTAGTAACAGGAGTGGTGAAACTTCTACAAAACTACCTTAATTAGTCGAAACGAATTTTGTAATGTTGAATAATAATTGTGGAAATTATCTGGTAATATATCTGTTCCCCTCCGCTGTCTAAAACCCTGTTCGTTTCCAAGGAGTCCATGATGTGTCAGATGGGAGTGGGACTATCACTTTAGATAACGACTTATATAGTCAAATTCCAGTTTCGCCCACCGTAATGCGCGTGAATCTTGTGACAAATACAATATTATCTCTATAATGAGTTTCACTGAATTAACCAGAACACTGCTCATTTATCATTTTCCTACATTTCTAAGATTCTTTATAACACTCCAGAAATGTATTCCTTCCGCTTGTCCTAACTTTTCTAATGATCTCCAAATTCCCCCCATGATTTCCTTTTGGACTTTACTATTATTGGTTTGGTTCTGTTCCTTTCCATACATATATCTCTCTGTCTGCCGGATTCCTTTTTTGGTGCCATTTTTGGAAGGCCTTTCTTTTTTACTTTTTCAAGCAGACTTCACTATGTCATATAACCAGGGTGTGCACTTTTCCCCGTGTTTCCTGCAATTATTTGCCATCTACTATACTCTTTGGAATTTCTCATCAATCATTTCCATGTACGTCTGTCTAAATTACTTATCGTGGAGGTTTTCAACCCTAATCAGCTTGCAAACGGCCTTAACGTTCAGCACTTAAGGTCCAACTATGTTTAATTCACAGCAGATCAATTTGTGGTCTGTTTCATGGAAGTAAACCCTAAATATCCTACAACTCCTTATCAATTTAATACATTCCAAGTCGGGAATGATATAGTATTTTATTGACCTAGTCCCTCTTCCCTCCCCTGTGCATCTGTGAATATCCTTCTGCTTCGAAAATAAGTTCGCAACAGGTAATGCCACGCTAACACATAAGCCCAATAAACATTTCCCATTGGTGTTCGCTTCCCTATCCTCACCCCACTTACCCATTACCTTCTCAAACCCCTCAGTTCTAATTCCTATCCTAGCGTTGAAATCCCCCACCACTACTACACTATCCTTATTGTTAACTCTTACTACCACATCACTCAGTGCCTCATAAAATCTGTCTACTTTCTCCTGGTCCGCCCCTTCACATGGAGCGTACACTGAAACAATCCTGACCCAATTTCCTGACATTTAGAAATCTATCCACATTCATTTACGTATCTCACAGACACTATGTTACGCTCTAATGCTCTCTTGATTTACAGCCCCACTGCCCAATTTGCTCTGCCTCGTTTTGCACCTGACAGGTATACCATGTAATCTTCTACTTCCTCCTCTCTCTCTCCCTTTATCTGAACTTTACTGATCCCTAAAATATCCAATCTCATCCTAATTGCTGGCTCAGCTAGTTCTACTTATTTCCATAACCACCCTCGATATTAATAGCACCCCATCGAATACCAGTCCGATTGCCTGTTTGTTTCCAAGGAGTCCCTGATCTGTCAGATGGAAGTGGTACTCCATCACTCCATAGGTCCGAAGGTTGCTCATGACATTTTAGCAGGTTTAGAAAGTAAAAGTGAAGAAGGTAGCTAGCGTTACTTACACAGGTCCCCATGAGTTTCACCTCAGGGAACAAACAAGTAAGTTGGATAGTGCTAACGTCTGAGTACAAGAAGGGCCACGGCTAAGAAAATGTCCAAGATGCCGACACCTATTGAATAGTACCTGGTTTCCCGACTGTCAAGACCACTACTTACTTTACTAGGCCACTTAACCGTTGCCCATGGTTCACGAACTAAGACGTGACTACACCATTATTCTTATTCTTATTCTTATTCTTATTCTTATTATTATTATTATTATTCCTTCGTTACGGCCAACTAAGGACCACGTCGTGTCAACTGTTTTTGCTGCATTTTAATGTTAGCCCAGTACTCCTTCTTTCGCAACCGATGTTGCACCTTTCTCTCTGTTGTCCACGCCTTCCCGGTTTTTAGCTTCGGCTTAAGTTGAAAACTCCGATGTTTCTGAAGTTTATCCCTAAGTGGGCCACGCTCCTGGATATCTTCACGTGTAATCCCAGTCTCCAACATATCTTTCTCTACTTCAATGAACCAGGCCCCCTTTGTCTTTTTCTCACGGAGAAAAGCAAAAATTCTGTTGGATAGCCGTGTTGATTTCATTCGGGTTATATGTCCATAAAAAGAAATCCTCCTTTTCCTCATCACGTCCGTTATTTTCTCTACGTGAGTGTACAACTCGTGGTTGTGGCGTCTCCGGAACTCGCCGTGTTCTTTGACTGGACCCAGGATTTTCCTCAATATCTTCCTTTCCTTGGTCTCCAGTTTTTCCATTATGCCTTTTCTATTCATGGAGAGACATTCCGCTGCAAACAAAGCTTCTGGCCGGATCACCGTGCAGTAGTGCTTCAGTTTTGCATTCAGGGATATAGATCTTTAGTTGTACACATTCTTAGTTAGATGGTAAGCCATTTCAATTTTATTCAAGCGTGACGCAAAAGCCTCGTTTTCGGACATTGTAGGGTCTATCCATTCCCCAAGATACTTAAATTTCACAACCCGCTTGATTTTCCCATGATTCACTTCAATATGTTTTGGAGCCGTTTGAAATTCTGTTTTCTTGAAAGAGATCAGGAGGCCCGCCTTTGCAGCTTGTGTTTGAAGCTGGTTGATCTGTTTCCTGGCCGTATCCAACGAATCTGCAAAAACCGCAAGGTCATCTGCAAAGGCTAGACAGTCAATTGATAGGTTCTTATTATTGTGACCAAGTCTGATTCCATTTTCGACTCCTTCATCACTCATTGTTTTGCGCCACTCACGGATAACTTTCTCAAGAACGCAGTTGAATAGTAGAGGCGAGAGACCATCTCCCTGTCGAACTCCTGTCCTTATCTCGAAGGCATTGGAAATCTCGCCTCTAAACTTAACTTTTGAAGTGGTGTTGGTAAGAGTCTGTTGGATGATCGCTCTGGTTTTGTTGTCTAGGCCAAACTCCTTTAGAATCTTAAGTAGGGTAGTCCGATCAATGGAGTCATAAGCTTTCTTAAAATCTATGAAGGTTACTACAAATTTCTTGCTCCTTAGTTTCAGATATGAAAGGATAGATTTGAGAGTCATGATTTGCTCCACACATGACCGTCCCTACCTAAAACCTCCTTGATAATCACCCAGTTCTGTATCTAGCTGTTCTTCAGCCCTAGTTTGAAGAGCTTTTGAGAGGATTTTGCAAGTTATCAGTAGGAGGGAGATGCCTCGATAGTTGTTAACATCTGCTTTATCACCTTTCTTATGAAGGGGGTGGATTAAAGCAGAAGTCCAATCACTTGGAAGTCTTTCGGTATCCCAAATTTCATGTATGATGTCCGTAAATTTATCCACTGTATTGTCACTAGCAAACTTCCACAGTTCAGCGATTATCGAGTCTTCACCTGGAGCTTTATGGTTCTGTTCTGTTTGACTTCCTCTTTCGTGGGTGAAGAGGAATCTGGGTGGACTTGCGCATGGTCATTAAATGTGAATATGGAACTTGGAGTCTCACAGTTAAGAAGGGACTCAAAATATTTTGCAAGCACCTGACAATTATCTTTGTCGCTATAAACTAGTTTTCCATTGCAATCCCTGAACTGAAGACATGGAGGGCTATATTTCCTCAAGTTGCTTTTAAATGTTCTATAGAAGTTGCGCATATTCTTCTTCTGGAAATCCTGTTCGATTTGATCCATCTGGTTTATATGAAAGGCACGTTTAGCATTGCGGATGGTTTTTGCTGCACTCGTTCTCTCATTCAAGAAGTCTGTCCAGTTGACTTGATTTTGTTGCGAATTCCATTTCTGCCAGGCATGCTGTCTCTTCCTTATTACTGCGTCACATTCACTGTTCCACCATGCATGCTTCCTCGTTTTAGTTAGTAGGACGGTCTCTTTTGCTGTCTCAACCAGCGCCTCTCGCAGTTGTTCCCAGTTCTCTGCATCCACAGTTTGTAGTTTTCGTGTAAACTCATTACTGGACGCCAGTTTTTCAACATCATATCTTTCAGTCTTTTTGGCTCGGAACCTCCGTGTGTTTCTCGGGAGGAGTTTGATTTTAATTTTAGATAGATAATGATCCGAGTCCAGTTTTGCATTTCGTAGAACTTTCACATTCTGAATTTCTCTTTGAGCTTTCCGTGCAATTGCGACGTGATCAATCTGGAATTCGCCAAGACTGGGATTTGGGGATTTCCAGGTCTTTTGTTTCTTGGGCAGATGTTTGAAGGCAGTGGATTTCATTACCAGGTTGAAGGCCCTACATAACTTTATTAGCCGTTCTCCATTACGATTCGTTCTATGATGAGCGGAGTAATTTCCAACAATGTTTCGAAATTTTCTTTCTTTGCCTACCTGGGCATTGAAATCCCCAAGTAAAATGATATTATGTTTGTCTGGAATCTTCGATAAAATGTCTTCAAGTTCTTCCCAGAATCGATCAGTTCCTTCCGGGTCTTTCTTGTTCGCTACGTTGATCGGTGCATGAACGTTCACAATAGTATACATTTTGTTTGTACTTCGAAAGGAAAGGGTCGAGACTCGACTGCTTACAGAAGTGAAATTTGTGATGGAGTCTAGAATCTTCTTGTTGACTACAAATCCAGTACCGAGTTGGGGAACCGTTTCTATAACACGTCTACCTGGCTTACCCTTGAAGATTCTGTAGCCTTCTGATTCAAAGGCATGCTCATCAGTAAATCGTGTTTCCTGAACTGCCGCAATTTGGATCTGATGTTCAGTTAGAGCATCCGTGAGTTGTTTTAATTTTCCAACCTTCCGGAGAGAATTTGTGTTAAAGGTAGGAAAGAAATTCTTGGCTCTATGCTTGATCTTTCGTGGAGTCTCCGATACCTCCAAGCATTTCGGTGCAAGCTCCCCAGATTCCGAAGGCTTGCATGCGTCACTCGAAGCGACGGTGGATTGGTTACCACCTGGGGTAGTAGCATTTGCCGAACTTTCCTCCATGCTTTTAACAGTTGAAAGACTGTTGACTTAGGCCAGTGATGTTTCACACTGACAAGGATACTGCCAAGGTTGTGAGCCTTGGAGCCCCCAGCACTGATTATTATTATTATTATTATTATTATCATTATTATTATTATTATTATTATTATTATTATATAATGTGTTTGGCCCTCTAAGGAGCACGTAGAACCATTCTTTAGCATTGGACTTCATGATCTTCTTATTTTACAAAAACTTCCTCATCCTTTCGCTATGTGCCTGTCCTCTTTCTTGTGTCCATGCAGCTTTGAGTAATTATTATTACTTTTATTATTATTATTATTATTATTATTATTATTATTATTATTATTATTATTAATATTATTATTATTATTCAAAGCGTAGCAAAATACGTCGTTCCTAAAGTAACGGGTTTGCATCTTCGAACCAGTTTATCTTTGTGAGTATAATCAACGATATAATGTAATAGTTAAGATTATTCTATCTGACGAGAGGCTATCCCATAAGCATTTAAAAATTTCTCATATTTGTGAGTTATCCGAAACAAATATTTGAGCCAAACTATCTTGCAATTAGTATATTCACAAAGACATTTCCTTGCAAGAAATATGTTGTTTCAGAGAACGCTAGATGATATCGATGTAGATCGAACACGCTGCTTCTGTAAGCAAAACTTGAAGAGCTTTCACAAAGAGAACCCAGAGGGCGAAGGAAGATTGATTGCTACTTTGTCACACGTGCTTCAGCTGAGACATTATTATGAGAAACTTTGGCGACACAAATGCTTGCTTGTTGACATACTGGCAACTATGAACATTGCAGTGGAAGATATTTCATAGCCGGAAAATATGATATAATAAATTATAGCCCTTAACTTTTGTAAACACTCGCTTTATCTTGATAAGATGGACCGGCCAAGGCGTAATGACACTGAACTGAATTAATTGTCTTGTTTTATTTATCCAAGAAATACACATTAAGGGGAACTCGTAATATTCGCCCTCGCATCTGACGATGCTCTTCTTTGCCATTACTCCTTATGATTGGTCGCGTCTCCCAGCCGTGTGTGGATGTGCTGTCCGACAGAACAATTCACGCTATTATAGATTCATTTTCCTGCGTAGGTCTATAAGACCGTAGGAATACTTGTTTAGCGTATGGCTTTACAGATACAATATGTAATGTTCCACAGAATAAATAGTATAGGCTACACAATAGCATATCCTTGCAAACATCTCTTTTGAATTTCCCCTTTTTCAACAACTGACAAAGTTTCCAAGTTATGCTATTAATTTGGTTTTACACATTTAAAACAAACAAAAAACAACATATATTGCTTAAGTTTATATTTAAAGATCATTAATTCACACTGGGGCACTCCAATAAGTATAACCTCCAACTTGAAGTTTTGGCGTCTTGCTGCTTTGTAAAGCCAAACAGAAACAGCTATTTAAATTGATTAAGTTCTGACGGCGTTGTTACTGGCGGTTCTTTGGTTATATTCCCTGTTCAATATTGTATCTTGACCGGGAGAGAGATATGTCCGGTCGCCTGTTCACTGTTGCTCGCTTAGTACCACGTGTAGGGTACTCTCAGGTGATACCAACGGACGTAGTAACAATGGACCCCCATTAATTATTTTTTAGGAGTGCATAACTACACGGATATACACTTTTTTACAATACAATGACTTGAAAGGTTACTTTTCTCGATATCCTACACAGGAAAATGAACCTAACGCGAATTGTTCTGTTGGATGGCACATTCGCATACGACTGGGAGGCGTGACCGCTACATCATGAATATACGATATACCTTAATTTTGGTCTGAGTCCTGGAACAGCCTCCGGCGGCAAAACTCAGAAGAGGTGTGTTGGATTCCCACCTTAAACATCCTGAAAGTGGTTTTATGTGGTTTTCCACTTTCACTCCAGGCAAATACCGGAATGGTTCTTAACATAAGACCGCGGCCACCCCCTTCCCAATCCTCACCTTAATTACAAATACTAATTACCACAGACACCACAATAGCACAGGTTACCAGCCAAATTCTATCACACACCCAAGTACATGGGGCTAAATGACAACGATGTCCAAGCCTCTCGAATCAAACAACAGCATATACAGGTACAATTAAACTTCAACCCCTTAGGATCTGAAGATTACCGCGTGACGGTCGAAATGCGTAATCCTAAATTTCCCCCTTTATAAGTGAGTAATATTAATACACGTTTTTCTTTCTTTTTCTTGAATAGCGTATTATAGGCCTATAAAGTTTAATTATCGCGTTGGAAGCCACTTTTCAGTGTTGCTTCAGTAATCGTAGTTCAGTGTTGCCAGTGGAAGTGGTAGCAGTTTACACATCGCTCAAACAATAAGCTAAGTTCATATTGAATACCAACCTTACCATTCACTAGCAATCACAGATATCACACTAAACAAGCAAACTTGAAGGTCAGTAACCACTGACACTAACTTAACAAAAAGCACATACAAACGACAATTTTGACAAGTTTATAATAACTGCTGTAACTAAATAAATGTTCATATTGTGAATACCATCATCAGCATATTTAATATACATAGATTTAATTGCCTAAGTGTGAACGATATGATGATGATCGCTTGACGATCAAAGCTGGTCATCCAAGTGAATTTACGTATTTATTAATCTCATGTATATTTTCTCAGGTTTAGGGAAACACCCATAATGGGTACAATCGTGTTGACGGACTGAAAAGCTTAAATTTTGAAATATTGTTATACAGCCTAATCTATTTGGGCAAAAGCTTCTTGACCAACTGAAACGAAGTCCCCGATTCTTGGATGTAACGGGTAATCTTGAGAACCACTGGATGGATTTTGATGCGGTTTTCACCATTCTGTAAAGGGTTTCTTGAGAAAGGTTTCTGTAGAGAAACATTCATTTATGATCAAAGGAAGCCGAGAAATAACGATTTCAGTAAATTGAGTTGAAGAAAAACCTGCCGTCCATGCGTCTTTTAAACTTACGCTGGGTAAGCCGTTAATAATATCTATATAGCCTACTATGAGTGTAAGAATTGTTCACCATGAAAAGGTATACAAAAAAGCCCCAGACAGCATAATCTCTATCTTTAATACATTACCCACTGTCAGTGTTTTTACGTTTTCATGTCTTCCAAAAATCTCTTCAGTAGACATTTAAATTACTAGCTACGGAGTGAGTTTACGAGCGAGCTTCGGCCAGCATCAAACTGTCGAGTCGTGTCGAGTTAAGACTTCAGAGAGGAGTATATTATGTGTTTGAAGTTTCGCTGTTCACCTCGGCTTTTCTGAATTGCGTCTGGGACCTGCCTTCCGTGCCCCTTTTAAGCTTACGCTGAGTAAACCATTAAATATACCGGATGGAGGCGGAAGGGAAGGGTTGCTAGCTAATTGATAATAGGCTATCTAGTTATGTTCTGCTTCGGAGATCTGCTCCCTATTAGAATGTTTACCCAATAAATAAGAGCTGTTCTGTGTTATAGTTAAGCTAGGGTTAATAATATCTGCGCAAACTCATAGCATTTACAATGTACTTGAATAATGATATGAAAAATAAACAAGAAAATTAGATATAAACTTGAGTAAATTGAAATTCCCTGCCCATGAGTGATCCGTGCAGTAATTCTCATCTGCTTCTGTCACCTTAATTACTGTTGTTGGTGGAAGATTGATGCGCGGCTGTGGTTACTGTGGTCCGGTGATCATGCCCTTGTAATCCCAGAGATATCCTCCACAACACTGTGGCCATAGCGATGGTTTTCATTAGTGTGTGGCAGAATTGATTACCTGAGCACAGTTGGATCTGAGCTGATCATCACTCACTACTGTATGTTACCTGCCCATCCTCGGGAAATATTATACATTCATTCCTTGCATTCAAGTGATATCTCGTCAACATTGCTAAGATTAGCGGCTTCGGTGGCGTAGTTCCTATCATGCTGAACTGCTGTGCCCAAGATAGCGGGTTCAAACCCGACCGAAGTCGTCGGATTTTTAAGAGCTTTAAAATCCTCCAGTATGCCATCCTTTGGAGGGGAAGTAAAGCCGGCGGCCCCGTGTCATACATTTATGGCATGTGAAAGATCCTTCCACTAACTAAACTTGTGCGAAGCTAAATTTCTAGATTATATTTCGTTGAAACGCTCTAACATAGTTCCAACGTTCACCACTAGGTGTCAGAGATATCTGGTAGTGAAAGTTGGAACTACTTGAAATTGAACGGAACTTGTAGCTCACCCCATGGGTGACCGCGTGAAGCAGCTACAGCCTCTGGCGAGCCGAACATGTCCTCGGACACTCCCGGCACTAAAAGGCATAGGATAAATAAATTAATAATAAATTGATAAGATTGTAATTAATGTACTTAAAAATCATTGAGAATTAACAAATTAAATTGAGGAAAGATTTTACTAAACATGCCGCTGTTCAATTGGCTCCTATTGCCCCTGTTAGAGGTTAAGGATTAGGACAGGTGTTCTCAACCCAGTGCTCTATAAGTAAAATTTGTTGTTGTCGTCACACGAGCCAAAAAGTGCTGCTCCCCTGATATCCATTCCTCAGTTCAAATTCTCTTGCACGAACAGGAATAATATTGTTTTCAAATATTTAGATTAGAGCTTCCACGGCCCAGATTACTAATAAAATGATTCATACGTTTGTGCTATTTCCGAGTGAAAATAAAATTCAAATACCAGACGTTTCGAAGGAACCTTGCAACCTTTTTCAATGGAATTAAAACATTGATAAAGGAGGCAAGGTTCCTTCGTCTGGTTTTTAAATGGCAATAGCCCTTAACTAAGAATGATTGTAATATTGTTTTCATTACAGTTTTACAGTTTATGAAATAGTATTTTAATCTACAGTGAAAATAATTGGATATCCCTGTCTTATGGGTAACACTAAAGATGCTGATTCGACTCGACTGTCCACACAAAAGTGTAGGCACAATAAATGTGGTTAGTATTAAAATTTCATTGAAAAGTAGAATTTTTATTACAACAATGTAACCGATATTGAAACTTGGACCCTTGTGAATACAGTATTAGTACAGGCGTAACAGATTATTACAATTATCAAAATAGTAGACCTGTGTAGTGTAGTTGTTTGAACGCTGGTCTTCAAGTCCCAAGATCTCGAGTTCGATTCCGGCCCAGTCCGATGGCATAGTAAAACAAGTAGTTCTGTGACGAACTAAAGAACCTACTATTCTTAAAATTTAAGATTCATGCCAAACTATATAGACCTATCTAGAATAATGACGAAATCAAGTTGGTAGTACTAACATTTCTAAGTCCTGCAAGTTTGAAATACACCTGGAATAGTATAGCCTAATATAGTAACTTACTACAGGTGGCAGCCCTGGTGACTCTGAATATAGCCTTAGTACCATATCTTAAGGTATAGAATGCACATACAAAATTTGGTTGAAGTCTAATGGATAGTATGGACGTTACATGGTGTTTGGATTTATCAGTGCGCGTAAAATCATGTTGGGAACAATGTCATGTATGTGATGCTCAGAATTAATCTTAAATATTACAATATATTATAGTGCCAATTTTGGATGAAATCCATTTGTCAGTATAGAAGTTACATGAATTTAAAATTGAAACTATCAGAAAGCTTAGGATCATGTTGGTAACACTGAGGTATACTAGTTACTCCAGATTAATCTAGAATGCTAGGTACTATACATGTGCAAAATTCAGAGCTGATGGCTTGCATACTTTCTGATATATTGATATTAGGATTGAACAAATAGAGAGAGAATTTATTAACAGTTGGCAGCCCTGATTGTTCTTACGAATACGCCTAGTCATAACTGTTATAGTACACAAAGCCCATACGAAATTTGGTTGCAATCCATCTAGTATAGAAGTTATATGCATTTAAAAACTGGATTTATCAGCATGTCGTATTGGCAGCATTGATGCATATAAGTTAAACTAAGCCAAGGTAGAATGTCTGGTACTATACGTGTGCAAAGTTTAGAACTGTTGGCTTGCATACTTTCTGATATATTGATGTTGGGGTTAAAATATAGAGAGAGCATTTATTAACAGTTGGCAGCCCTCGTGGCTCCTCCTTAGACTACGCACAGTCATATCTGTTAAAGTACACATAGTTCATACGAAATTTGGTTGAAATCCAACCGATAGTATAGAAGTTACATGCATTTAGAAATTGGACCTATCGTTAGGCTTAGAATCATATTGGCAACACTGACATGTGTGGACCTCTGAAAATTAATCTGGAATGTTATTATCTATATTTGTGCCAATTTTGGAATAGTTCGCATTCATAACTTCTGAGATATCTAATTTAGAGCTCAAATTTCAATTGTGATTTTTCAGCAGTTGGTAGCACTGGCGTCAATTTCAAATATGGCCGTATGATATTCAAATATAGATCTTTGTTCTTACCAAATTTGGTTTCGATAGCTGCAGGCGTTTAGGAGTAGATAGGGGGGGAACGACACACACACACACACACACAGACAGAGAGAGACAGACAGAAGGACAGACAGACAGACAGACGGACACACATTTTCCTAGATTGATCTCATAAGTCTTTTTTTCCCTCATTTTTGCAAAATGAGAACAGTAGGCTGAAAAATGTGTCAGCTTTGTGACGGAATATTTACTGCCACGTCAAAGAAGATACCCTTCAGTGCAAATTAAACACCCCGTTGCGGCGTGGCGTCTCTAAAGCCACAGCTGTTAATGGAGACTTAAATCCTATAACTTATTATAGTTGGGGAGACGGGGAGGGGAAGGGGGGCAAATGAACTCGAAAATAACTAACTTATTATTGTTATTATTATTGTTGTTATTAATCTCCGTCAGTGGTAGCTAGGCTCACTGAGCCACAGCACTAGATCATGGGGCCAAGCTAGCTGGGAGACGAGTAAGTTCAAACCCTTCCTTACAATGGTTTTCCGTGGTTTCTCATTTTCAACTCCAAGAAAATGCCGGAATGGTACCTTCTAATAGGCCATGGCAGCTTCCTTCCATTTCCTTGTCCACTTAAATTCATCTTCATTCAATCCATCTCTCGTTAAATCCTCTCATGAGGTTGGCATTAAGCAAGGCATTTGGTTATAGAAATTCATTGCATCTCATTCCCGACTCCGTAGAAACAGGAAATAGTGGTAGACATAGATTATTATTATTATTATTATCTGTATTATTTTTAATAAGAATGGTAACATAATACTACATCTGGTAATTAATTTAACTGTTTAAAAGTACTATTATGTGGGCATTCTCAAACCCTTACAGGGTCCCCATTTTATGGAACTAAGATATTAGAACATATAATGAAGGCTTTATCTGAGGTGGAACATTTACACTTTGTCCCCAATCCCCGTACATTGTAACCAGTATTTATCACACGGCAAATATCCACACACTGTAATTTCTCAGCCTCCTTAGTACCGTATTTCCTGTTTTGTGTATTTCTTGAAACACTATTAAAGTTGAACTCAGGAAAGTTACAGGTTGTGCGTGGAATAGCTTGAAGCACTTACTATATTACTCCCAGTACCTAGAGATATATAGCCTTAGCTTTACAGTGACCCAGTATCTCCAACAAATGGTCTCTTAAGGCAGCTTTAGATCCCAGAGATTTTCTCTCAGCGTCGTTAGAGTAGTCAAGTGACCGTAAAACAAAGAATGCCTAATTATTTATATAAGTTGGTAGTTTAATTGTGCCGTTGAAACTATCACAAGCAAGACCTATAGCTCACAAAATAATAGTTACCCCGCTAGATTTTACAACAAATTTCACCCTATAACAAGTCACACCCCACGACATAACTGAGTAACATTGATTTAGAGCCAAGCATTGAACCCCAATGCAGATATTAACTATCTTGGGTGCGTTAATTTTCCAATCCCTCTAAGAATATGTCAGGATGGTACATTGCCCCGATCTTAGACCCAAATAATAAGTTCCACTTAGAACAACAGTCATTATATCCACACAGGTTATCAGAAAATTACCGACATTAGTGGCTACGCTGGCTGAAGCGCAGCGTTAGGTCATGGGACCAAGCTGTCTGCTGACTCCGTAGACGGGTGGGTTCGAGCCCCAACGTCGGTTGTCCTTGAAATGTTTTTCCGTGGTTTCCCATTTTCGACTCCAGGCAAATGCTGGGACAGTTCCTTCTGCCGACAGTACCACGGCCACTTCCTTCCACATCCTTGCCCAATTTCATCAATCATCATCCATTCTATCTCTCATCCCGAAGCTCAGGTCGCCCACGGGCGTCGACTAGAAAGACCTGCACAAAAACAAAATCCAAACACTCCCAAGTACACGGGACTAATTGCCACGAGAGCTCAAGCCTCGGCTACTACGTGGGACACAACAACAACGCACAACTGTTAAACATAGAGTGGGCTATGTTGATGTTGTTAATTATTTTAAGGGGCTAGAAACAGATTGGTCATCAGCCATCAGGCTCTTGCACTTGGTTGTGTAATGGATTCGTATGATAACCCGTGTCTCTGTGGTGACTGTAATAGTAGGAGTAAATTACATTTTTATAATCCTGAATGGGGTGGATACCCCGTGACTTGAAATATGATACTTTACCTGAATTCGTTTTGAGGGAGTAAGAAACCCCCAGGGGGAAACTACACCTAGGCTGTGTTCCAATGGTCAAGTTGATAACTATTAACTTATTATTTATTTATCGTATGGCTTTTAGTGCCGGGAGTGTCTGAGGGGACATGTTCGGCTCGCCTGAGTCTATAGCTGCTTCCAGTGGACACCTTAAAGGGTGAGCTACAAGTTCCGTTCAATTTCAAGTAGTTCCAACTTTCGCCACCAGATATCAATGATACCTAGTGGTGAACGTTGGAACTTTGATTGAGCGTTCTGACGAACTCTAACCAAACAATTTTGCTTTACACAAGTTTAGTCTGTGAAAGGATCTTTTACATGCCATAAATCTATGACATGGGACCGCCGGCTTTACTTCCCCTCCGAAGGAAGGCATACTGAAGAATTTTGAACGCTCTTAACAAAATCCGAAGACTTCGGCCGGGTTTAAACCCGCTATCTTGGGCACAGCAGTTCAGTATGCTACCAACTACGCCACCGAAGCCGCTAACTATTAACTATCTGCTAGCAACTGCTCACTATGTGCTATGCACTACGGAGCTTTGGGACATGTGTTTGAAGCTTGGCCACCTTCATAGACTTGTGTTCTGAAACGCACAAGGTTTACATTCCGGTGCCAAACCGAAGCGCAAGAAGGCATTGCCCCGCACCAGTGGCGTACCTACGGGGGGTGATAAGGGGAATCAATCCCCACCCCATAGCCATATAATAAGAATGCATGATTCGATGATCTTTTTCATTTTGAATAAAACAAATCCTTGGATTGATGACGAATAATTCAAGAAAAATTTCTGGTTACTCGTGTAAAAATAAATTGTTTTGTCCTATATAGGGTTTATCAGGCAAGTGAATAGACCTGTGAAAACGCCCTTCATAACTTATTAGTTCAGATTTGACTCCGCTTATCCCCCTCTAGGAGCAAATCCTAGTCACGACTCTGCTCCGCACCTGCTTCGAGTAAAAGTCAAAGACAAAAGACTAGCTACAGATATAAATTCTTTACACAAGTTAAATATTAATAATAATATTGATAATAATAATAATAATAATAATATCGTATGGCCTCGGATGCCTGGTGCAAGCTTTGTTAATTGACACCCAGAGGGTAGCTTGCATGTCGAATTTCGTCGTTCCTTTTAACGCTATGAAAGTCAAGGAGGTTAGATATCTAAACTCCTTGACACTACAGCGCTTTCAAGTAGAGAATGGAGAAACTTTGTGTTGGCGGAAAATCCCGAGATTAATTTTGCCATTGAACACGGCCTACTGAATTCAAATGGGTTCTTTAACATGCCAACAACGTATGACATGAGTGTCGTGATTTTTGTCACCTTTTCAAAAATCACTTAACATGGCCAGGAGCGAACCTGCAATCTTGGGGTTGGTAGTCCGACACTATAACCACTCACCCACCGTGGCAAGCTTTTACACAAGTCGACAACCCAGCAAGCACTTTCGTTCACTAGCTACTACAGACTTGACTGCTATGTACTAAGCAGCTTTGGATCGTGACTTGTAACGTCACATCCGGACTATCTAGTTCAATACGGCTGAAAATGTAGGTTTGGGAAACAGCCTGAGGATAGCCACTGTCAGCACCAGGAGTCGAACTTCTGATCTTCGGACTTGCTGCAGCTCCCCATTGCAGTCATGGTGATCACCGTAATGTGCACGGCTTCTCCGCGAGGTACGATAATGTTATTGATTTACAGTAACTTTTAACTATTGTGGTTTTTAGCGACGCCAGGTATAGGAATTTTGCCTTGAAGAGGATCTTCAATGTACCAGTAAATCTACCAGTACTGTTCCTCACGTTTCACTGTAAGCGCCCACAGATACCAACTGACTGCACCCGGATTCGATCCCTAAACCTTAGACACTGGAGGTGAGAACGTTATCGCTGCACCACACAGCCGGCTGGGTAGGGTATTGGTAGTTGATTTATTTTAGTGCCTAAGGACACCTTCTTCATAGGCGCCATGTGCTTGGGTGTGTGTTGGAGTTGTCTCATAACCTGTGCTTCTATGGTTGCTGAGGTAGTTTGTGTGACTCTAATTTTTCGATTCTTACTGTCTAAACATGTACTAGATAGTTAAGTTCGAGTAAAATTAAAACAATCCGTATTAAATTGGTTGTTGTTTCATTTGGGAGGCTTGGACATAACGGGCATTTAGCCCCGTGTACTTGAATCTGTGTAGCATTTGTATGCTAGCCTGTGTAATTCTGGTGTCTGTATCAGTGTGTATGTTTAATTCAGGCGAGGATTGGGAAGGAGACGGCCGGGACCTTTAGTCAGGAACCATCCCGTCATTTGCCTGAGTAGAAGTAGGAAACCAAGAAAAACATTTTCAGGATGGTTCAGATGGGAATTGAACCCACCTCTTCTTAGTTTTTACCCCATGAGGCTGAGTTTCAGCCCTCAGATGATAAATAAATTATTTGCCAGTGCCGGGGATCAAACCAGGACCTCCGGGGCGACAGCCAAGAATGCTAGCCGCAAAACCACGAGGTGGCGTATTGAATAGTTGGGCCCATTGTTTAGGCAATAAGTATCTTTGTAAATCAACGTGGAAATATCGAATAACTTAATTGAAATGGTTAACTTAAAAGTAGGATAGGCAATTGTTTGGGTATGAGATTATGGCAGAAACTTGGGTGTTGTAATGAGCTACCATCCCGGCATTTGCCTGGAAGGAGTATGGAAAATATCTGCTGGAAACCCTATTATTATTATTATTTATTTTGCGCATGCGCTTACACATTCTCAGCATTTGCTGGAAAGAAAACATTTACAATCCCAGATACCGTACATATCACAAGGAGCAAATTCTTGGTGACTGCATTGAGTAGTAGCTTCATATTCCCCTCATTGCTTCAGGCCTGATTGCCCAAGAACAGCCTTACTACGCGACACGTAGAAAGTATGACTGTTTTCTGCATCAGTTTGAAAAGGCCTGGGTCTAATTTCAACGCCGTGAGCGATTCCTTTAAGTTGTTGGGAATCACGCCAGTGCTGGAGATAATAATAGGAACTGTCCTGACTTGTGCCATGTGCCATTGCTTCCTTATCAGTTCTGAAAGCTCTGTGTATTTTGACAGCTTTTCAACATGCTTTGTTAGTATGTTGCCACTGTTTGGGATCGCCACATCTATGAAGGTGGTGTGCTTCATGCATTTGTCAACAAGAACTAAATCAGGTCTGTTGTGCACAGCTGATTGGTCTGTCAATACAGTACGATCCCAGTACAACGTAAAGCTGTCATTTTCCAGTACACTTTCAGGAGCATTTTTGTAGTACGGCACTTTCTCTTGGCTCAGCAGTTGAAGTTGTATAGCCAATTCTTGATGGACTATCTTGGCAACAAAATCATGTCTCTTCCTATATTCTGTCCCTGCAAAATGGCGACAACCCGATATAATTATTATTATTATTATTATTATTATTATTGTTATTATTATTATTATTAATACATATCAAAACAATACAGGAACCCTGTTTTACCAGAGGTACATTAGGGTTATAGATTAAAAACAAAGCAAATACAAATATTACTGACATAGTTTACAAAAAAAATTGTTGATGAAAGTGGGAAATTGTCCTAAACAGCACTGCCTCTTGAAAATATGGTACAGCGACTTTGAAAGTTCCAGGTTACAGCTATAAAGGTGGCATTGTAAATAGTATATTTCCTTTTCATAAACAGGACACTCAAATACAAGGTGATAAACCGATTGAGGCAATCCACAAAAACATGAATAGTCGTCTGTTGCTATTTTAAAACGTTCAAAATAAGACTTGAATTTTCCATGACCAGTTAAAAATTGTGCGAGGACAAAGTTTGGCTCAAATAATTTTGATAACAGTCGATTTTGTACTTCCCGGAAGAATATTTCTCTTGTTACAGATCCTTTCAGGCTACATGTCCATGCAATATTCCATTCGTGTAGTATATAATTCCCTATCTGTCTTTTAACGTATCATATTGGAGACTTACCATATGTTATTTCAAGATGTGTCGAAGCCACTGATTTTTCTAATTGGTCTGCTCTTTCATTACCAGCCAATCCAGTGTGACCCCTTATCCATGATGTGCATATATGTGATATATATTAAGGATGGACCCTATGGATGCCATAATTTGAACCACTGATTTCTGCAACTTCATTTCACATTTCTCCTCCCCACTCGTCTTAACACTTCTTCATATGTTACGCTATCTACACATCAACACATTTCAAACGCTTCATTTTCTTATTTTCTGGTGCACCAACAGTCCAAGTTTCACTTCCATAGAGTGACATGCTCCAGACAAAGGCTTTTTAATATGACATTCTAATACCTTAATCTATATTTGAATTCAACTTATTTATTTTCTGTAGAAATGCTTTCTTTGCCTTAGTCAATCTGGGTTTTTGTAACCTATTGTTATTGAACTATTCTAAATATATCAGAAGCTTTGGTCTTAACGTTCTAGAGAGAAAGGGCTCTGTCGTGAAAAATGCCAATTTTCAAGACAGCAACTTAAAGTTGGAAGGTGTTAAAACAATCTCTTTCGCCTGTTGTTCTCAAGGTTGCAGAATCGAATCCTGCTGCAGTCAGCTGGTATTTGAGGGTGGGCAAATGTAAGGGAGCCGTGCCAGTAAATTTACTCGCACGTTAAAGACCATCTTCGGGGAAAAATTCTGGCACCCCGGCGTCTCTAAAATCCTGAGTAGCTAAAAGAGACGTAAAATATATAACATTATTATTAAATTATCTCCTATATGTTTATGTTCTTTCAAAATGCCACGGACGCTGCAATCCTCGCCGCCATTTCAAATACTCACACTAGTACAAACAACGCAATAACACAGATTATCAAATTTGTAATTTAGTTATTTAGTTTTGAAGTGTAAATTAATAATATATCAGTATACTGAACTGTATTATCATTTTGCTTGAATGCATAAACACGTTTAAAACTCAAAATTAAATAATTATAAATGGATTCTCTCCATAACTTTTATAGACTGAATCAGCTGCCCCTAGTAAAATTGTTTTATGCAGTCCACCTAACACCTGTTGTCCGGAAGGTCGATTTTTCTGCTTGCATCCCGTACGGAACTAACGCACTCCAAGCATATCCCACAAACGATAATGAACACTATTTTTCCCCTCGTATTAGTCTGTAGCCACATCGAGGAAAAAATACTCGAGTTCAGAATCGTTTGCAGGATATGCTTGCAGTGCATTAGTACCATACGGTATGCAAGCAGAGAAATATCGACCTTCCTGATAACAACGTTAGTAGGGCTGCATAAAACAATATTATTAGGGGCAGCTGATTCATCTGATATGTTATTCTGATCAGAAATATCGTAATAATGTAATGAGCTACTTTTTAGAAAATGCTACATTTTTCACATTTCTGTTGGGAAAGGTACGGCTAAGCCATGGGTCCAGGCTGAAATAATCTGAAGAGAAATCAGAGACTAGATAAACGTATTTAGATCCACAGGAGCTAAAATCTTTGGACCTTAAAGTCAACAAATACTTTTCAGTAACTGATGTTCCGTTGTTTTAACCAGGACCATGCACACTGCAGGTCATGTGACCCGTTGTCTTTCGCTCACATACCTTCCCCGCAGCTCAGTGTTATGGACCGTAGCAGACAATAGCCCGCGAGGTTATCTGGTTCCCATTGTGAGATAACATCCCATCAACTCCCTATTGTCAACCGTTTCCCCTCTAATAGTAGCCATTAGAATGATAGATGTTCGTGTTCCTATCAACCTCTCAAACATTTCAAAGCACTTGTGATTTATTTAGATAAAGAGAGAGCTTTATTATTGTCAGCATGGCTCTGATTATTCACTAATAATGAAGAATTGTGCCTGGCGGTTAGTTCGGTTTTAATAAACCTAACTGTGTGGTTATCGGACACATACATTCACCCAACAGCATGAGACATGCGTTAGTATGTGTAGTCAATATACAGTAGTCAGACTATACGCAGTGGTCAGTTATTGGAGTTGATTTTGCAGGAAGAGTTACTTGTCCTTCCTTAGTGAGAACTGGCTGCATGGTGCAGCGTTAACATTCGCACCAGCTGTGTCCAAGGTTGCAGGATCGAATACTGGCACAGTCAGTTTGCATTTGAAGGTGCGATAATGCGTGTGAGCTATGTCAGTACGTATACTGGCACGTAAAAGATCCCCTTCGGAGCATAATTCCGGTACCCCCGCGTCTCTGAAATCCGCAGTAGTTAAAAGAGACGTAAAAATCAACATTATTACTATTATTATTATTACTGTGCTTAGTTTATTATTAGTTATCTCGGGTAGAGAATGGGAAACCACGGAGCACCATTTTTAGGACGAACGAGGTGGAGTTTGAACC
Organism: Meconema thalassinum; assembly: GCA_946902985.2. Lineage (NCBI taxonomy): Eukaryota > Metazoa > Arthropoda > Insecta > Orthoptera > Tettigoniidae > Meconema > Meconema thalassinum. The sequence continues at coordinate 1,316,513,791 of OX336388.2, read as the reverse complement.
CCATGCTCTCTAGAAACATGCGAGGCACGAGATGGCACGCTAAAATAAAATAAGTAAGGAATAATAATAATAATGTTATTGGAAGTACGCAAGTGATAAGGAAGGCAATCAGTAAACTCACTGAAATTATCCAGGAGATATGGGGAACCGAGGAACTCCCTAGTTGCTGGACATCAGTTGTGATTCACCCTCTTCATAAGAAAGGTGACAAAACAGACGTAAACAACTATCGTGGCATTTACCTCCTCATAACAACGTACAAAATTCTCTCCAAAGCCCTTCAGACCCGGGCAGAGGAACAACTTGACTTTTAGCTGGGAGAATATCAAGGAGGGTTTAGGAAAGGTCGTTCATGTGCAGAGCAGATCATGAGTCTTAAATCTGTTCTTTCATATTTGAAGCTCAGAAACAGGAAGTTCGTAGTTGTCTTCGTTGACTTCAGGAAGGCCTATGATTCTATTGATCGAACCACACTCTCGCAAATCTTAAAAGAAATAGGGTTGGACGACAAAACACGAGCAATTATCCAGCAAACCTTGGCAAACACAAACTCCAGAGTGAAATTTAGAGGAGAAATTTCAGACGCTTTCAAAATCAGGATGTGTGTGGCAGGCAGTTGGACTGCCACCTTTACTCTTCAGCTGTGTACTGGAGAAAGTAATTCGTGAATGGCGACAGAGATGGGTAAAGAAGTGTTAGAAAATGGCGTGCAGGAGCTTGGACCTGACAATTGACTGCCTAGCTTTCGCAGATGATCTAGCAATCTTTTCTGATTCCTAGACACAGCCGCAAACAAGTCAACCAACTCAGAATACAAGTGGCCAAGGCAGCCTTACATATTTCTTTTGAGAAGACCGAGTTTATAACTAATATTGACCCTGCAGTCAAAGAATTAAATGTTGAACATGGAAAGATCCGTCAGGCAAAAAGTTTAAGTACCTATGGGAGTGGATCGAACCCAACATATCAGGGAAGGAAGCCTTCACATCAAGAATGAACAAGATGGAAGTGGCCTACCAGCTAACGAAAGGAGTGTACAACAAGCGAACAGTGTCCCGCAATGGCAAACTAAGACACTATCGTCAAGTTATCCGACCTGAGGCGCTGTACGTAGCAGAATGCCTGGCAATGAATAGGAAGGGTCTGGTTGAGAAATTGGAAGCCAAGGAAAGGAAGATCCTCAGGATGATCTTAGGGCCGTTGAAAGACGATGGTGAATACAGGAGACGGCATAACAATGAGCTGTACCATCATGTAGAAAGGATATCTCAAGTAATTCGGAAGAGAAGAATATCTTTCTATGGCCACTTAACTCGTATGAAACCCCATAAAATCGCCAATCGGATATTTACCTATTTTCTTAACAAGAAAACCAAGGGCCCCTGGTTTTGTGAGGTAGACAAGGATTTGCACGAAGTAGGGATCACCCACGCCGACATTATGGAACGTGATCTTTTGAAGGAAAAGCATGGAGCACACCACCAATTCCAAGAAAAAGCGAAATAAAGAAAATGGCAACAAGTGGTCTGATGAAAGAAGGAAGATTCACAGGCAGCGAATGCGAGAACACTGGCCTAAGATCAAGGCCCAAAGACGGAAGCAGTTGAAATGACGTGGTCCATAGCTGGCCTAAACGAAGAAAGAAAGAAAGAAAGAAAGAAAGGAAAGAAAGAAAGAAAGAATAATGTTATTGGTTTTACGTTCCTTTTAACTACTGTGGTTTTTAATGACACAGGGGTGCAGGAATTTTGCTCCGAGGGGATTCTTAAACGTGCCAGTAGATTTACTGGCACGGCTCCCTAGCATTTTTGCACCCTCAAATGCCAGTTGACTGCGCCAAGATTCGATCCTGCAATCTTGGGAACAGCAGGCGAGAACTTACCGCTGAGCCACACAGCATGGCGGTATGTAAAGAACAACATTACCACTTCGCAGCTGCTGCAACGATCTATTGTCTAATACATATTGTGTTCGTTTCTAGATATTAGTGTAGCCTATATTCCAATTGAGCAACCATTATCGGTGAAATACACAGAAATGACAGACTTTCACAAATGAAGAGGTTATTTCCAAAGTGACATAAATCCAAAATTGACGGTTTTTGATTTTATTCTTTTATAAGCAAATTTATAGGATCTCTCAAGGAATAGAAAAGGTTTTAAGTCGAAATACGTTTTATATCCCATATTAACAGATTTGTAAATACTAAGTGTATTTGTAAAGTGACGTTACTCCTAGGTGTATTTATTTCCAATGTGTCTTATATCCGCGTTGCCCAATTCGCTGGCTCTCTGGACATCACGTCATATGACGTGGAAACAATTTCTTGTGCTGAGGATCCATAATTATATTAAAGTATTGAATCTATTTTGGGATGGATGCAGTGCTCAGAATAAAAACTACGTTACGCTAGCAATGCTTAGCAAAGTTGCTGATCAGTTTTCCATTACTATTAACATAACATTCCCTGTGTGGGGGCATAGTTATTTGTCTGTAGACCGTGTATTTGGATGGGTCAAAAAGAAACTGCCTGCAATGCCGTTTTATCAATATATGTTTGCTCTAGCTAGCAATATTAGTAATGATAGTGACAGAGAGGGCGTTGATTGAAGATTATGTAATGTAGGCCTACTCCATGTTCTGAACATTATTTTAAATGTATTTTGTTCATTTAAGTGCTGTATTAATTGGTGAACTATCTGTACGATCATTATGTGAAATGTTGTGTTGCTGTTTGTTGTGTTTAACCACTTAAATGTTCATGAATGTAACTCAAAGCATATGTAAATATATGATTTTTTCCAAAACGTCCTAACTCCAACTTACAGGAGACGATTATCACAATTTGCATTGTTAGGAGATTATTAAAACAGAGCGTCAGGATGTGCATAAAATAAATGAATGATATTACATTATATTCACAATCATATCTGAATTTAATTATACGAAGGAACAATAACGCAATTTCTGAAGTTTTGCATTTCGTAGATTTACGTCACTTTGGAAATAAGCTCTTCAAATATGCACTGCAAATAAACGATTTACAAGACACACCCTATGTAATGTTCATCTAGTGTTGTTTATGTGAAACTATGTTATTTTCGTCTGTTGGATGAGAATTGAAAATATGACCACAGTCGGGATATGAACCCGATTCTCCTGCTGTCCGGATGAGTTCAATCACTTATACAAACGAGGTCACGCTTCAAATGCATAAATGTATATTGACATGATATTGCTGTTGCGTTTGTTTAATGTATCCTAAAGTTTATTGTGAGTAGATTATATTTGGATTCCCGTCAACATGTTGCCCAACTGATCGAATTCAATCAATCAACGCATCTCTGAGATTGACGGATTCTACGTTTTCTGTGTAAATGTATCACTAATACAGTTACACATACAAGGGTAGTTCCGAAAGTAAGTTTCGTAATTTTATTTTATTTATACTGACAACGTGGTAACCAATGGTAGTGCGTGCTGTTATCCGGTATGAATGGCCACGTGGGACTAGTGCGTCAGTCATCCATGAACATCTACAGACCGCGTATGGTGAAGTGGTCATGTCTCGTCAAATGATCGGTCTCTGCTGTTGCATATTTAGTGAAGGCCGGTAGAGTGTGGAGGATGAAGATCGAAGTGGGTGTTCCTTCACATCCACTTATAAAGCAACATTGCTCGAGTGCTGTTCGAGTCCAAGCTCTGTGAACTTGGGGGGTGAGGTGACGTGGCAGGCGGGAAGAGAAGGGCCTGTCAACAGCCCGCAGTGTTATCTGGAATTCCTGTGTATTCCAATACTGCTAACATAGGGCCGTTGCCTAAACCAGTGTGGAGTTGCAAATGAGTGAGTGTGTGACTGACCAATGTAGCCCACTGTATTAGGTTCTGTTACTAGGCACGGACCGGGAACCCCCCGCATTTCCTCTCATCGTCCACGATCCAAATTCCTCTCAGGATAACAGAGCTTGGACTCGAGCAGTAGAGGAAAATTGCCAGAGGGGTTTCTTCAAAGAGATTGCACGCTACGACAAGTATCCCAATTTTGGTGGTGCTTATGTCGAGTAATAGTATATAGTTCATGATGCCATGGTATATGTCTGTTTGGTAATAAAGGGTCCCTGGAAAAAAATTACGAAAGTTATTTTCGTAACTTCCCTCCTATTACTTCGCCACAGTAAAACTGCACTGGCTATCAGACATATCGGACTCAAATACATAAGGCTTAAGAATCATAATTTCCCCAGCTTCTAAATAAATTAACAAAAACTACTACAGCAACAGTAGTTCCAAAGTTATACACATCTCTACTTAGTATAGAACAAAGTTCCCGATTCATGGATGTCACGGATAATCTCGAGAACTACTGGATGGATTTTGATGCGGTTTTCACCATTCTGTAAAGGATATCTCGAGGAAGGTTCCTGTAGAAAATAATTCATTTATGATCAAAGGAAGTCAAGCAGTAACGATTTCAGTGAAAAAGTCGAAAGGAAAACCTGGCATCCGTACGCTTTTTAAGCTTACGCTGGGCAAACCGTTAAAAATATCAGTATACTATGAGCGTCAGAATTGTTCAGCATTCTACAAAAAAGTCCGGGAGAGCATATCTCTATCTTCAATACATCGCCCGCTGTAAGTGTTTTTATATTTTCATTTCTTCCAACAATCTCCATTCAATTACTGAGGGAACAGTTTATGAGCTAGTTAGGGGTGAGCCTATCACACCAGTTACAGCCTTGCAAGCGGGCGAGCCTATTATCCCAGATACAACCAGCAGCAACCTCTCGAGTCGTGTTGAGTTAAGACTTCAGAGAATAGTGGTTGTGTTTGTAGTTTCCCTGGAAGTGCAACTCGGCTTTTCTTCATTTCACCTGTGAACTTTTCGTTCCGCAAAATACACAGTCAAGTTAGGATTGGACGGAAGGGGGATTTGTGTTTTATGCACCTCGTCATTGTTAAATTACGTCTGACAAGAATTTGTTGCACATGCATCTCCATGATAATATAATTAATAGTCCAGTCAGTGATTTTAATCCATCATGCCGAGAGGTAAAACGGATATACTGTAGGTCGTAGTTCATTGACATCGAAAAAAAGCGCTTATCACGTAATGCATTCATAACTGTTCCCAGGTGAAGCCGGGACGGGTTTCTAGCTTCTAATAATACAATGATGCACAGTAAGCCAAGATATGTGAGTTTGCTGAAATCTCTGACATAGTTTACGACCATTAACGAAAGCTTGTAGAATGACTCTTGATGTGGATTCTTAAAGATCAGAGAAGATTAATGGATTGTCTTTACTGCGGATATCACAGAGAACCTCGTGATGGAGTAGAGATCAAAGTAGAAGATACGAGCACAATGTACGATCTGAGAATAAAAGGCCATAATACGGGATTAGCTTAAAGGGAGCATTCCCAAAAGTTCATCTTTGATATTCACATTATCTACAGAATGAACGATTTGGTGATACTTATGGTTGATTGCATATTACTTGTGGTCAAATGCGCAGTGAACTCTGTGGTTTCCTTTGCAGAAATGACGTCTAAACCTTATGTGAATATTTATCTTCGTGAATGTTGCAGTTGAAAAAAAGTTCCCACCTCGTAACTCCTATTCATCTTCCTCACAAATGATCGTATTGTAATAAACATTTTCACTGGTATAACTTGGACCTAGTTCATATTATCCTAAAGATTTAACTAAGATGAGTGTAAGGATGTTTCAAACACACTGTCTCGACGACAGTCCCCTACGAATTCTGTTGACCTGCCGCTCTCATCCATCGCTTCCCGATCGTTGACTGGAACTCGTCTGACCATCTGCTCTTCGGACGGCCGGGCTTTCTTCTTCCATCTCTGGGCTCCCACACTGTAGTTGAGTAAGCTCACCTTGCGTGATCCATTCCTAGTACATGGCCTGCCCATGTCCATTTTAGTTTCCTGACCCTCGTGAGGACATCTTCTGTTATGCTATGCACTAAATATGGTATGTATATACGTTTAGGAAGCAAAATCCGCAGTTTTGAACCGATTCCTTTGAACCTTTTACCCCTTCATACATGAAACACTCCATCAATTTCTTATATCAGATACTTTGTTTTATGTTTTCAATTCTCTGAAGATTTGAAAAACAGAATAAACAAGTAGTTCCGTGAAGAACTAAAGCCTATTTCAATATATCCTACTTATGTTAATTGCCACTATCAACATACAACATTCCAGTTTGATTGCTGTAATAGATTCGTAGATATAGAGAACCGACTAAATATTTCGGATGGTCACCATGTTGGATTTTTATATATGTTGGTCCTAGAGTTATGTGCTGTTACATGAAGATTATTGTGTACGTGTAGCATTGAAACTTCAATCGCATGATTAGGACACAAGAAGTAAAAACGAGATTTTAAAATTTCGCACAGCTGCCATTTTGTGGTTATGGACACAATTGAAATAAATTAGATGCCAGTAGATTAACATTTGAATAAGGATTTACTGTACCAAGTTTCACTGTACTCGGATGGTTAAATTGCGAGAAACGTCCATATGAATATTTATAATTCGCGTCGCCACCATGTTGGATCTGTGATCACCAGGTTATTGAAAGTCCTATAGGTGAACTTATGTTCATAGCCCCTATGAACAGTAAAAAATTCAGTGTGATAGCTATAATAGATTCGTAGATAATCAGAGCCGTTTAAATATTTTGGATGGTCGCCATGTTGGATTGTTATATGTATAGGCCATAGAGTCATGTACCATTAATGTAAAAATTATTGCGTAGGTTCATTATTCAAACTTTCACTTCGATCGCATGATTACGACACAAGAAATAAAAATTAATTTTAAATTTCGCACAGCCACCATCTTGAGGTTATGTAAACAATTGAACTAAATTAGATGCCAGTGCATTACAATATGTTTAAAAATTTCCTGTACCAAGTGTCATTGCGTTTGGATCATTAAATCGCGAGGAGGGTCTATTTAAAATTTTCAAGTTTGCTTGGCCGCCATGTTCGTTTTGTAGTTAACTGGTTTCTGAAAGTCTTATAGATGAACTTCCAGTAGTGCCCTATATCTCCGTACAAAATTTCAGCATGATGCCGGCAATAGTTCCAGAGGTATAGAATGCCGGTGAAATATTTCGCACAGCCGCCATCTTGAGGTTATGAAAAGAACTGAACGAAGTTAGATGTCGGTGCATTAAAATATGTATAAACATATACTGTACCAAGTTGTATTGCGTTTGGTTGGTTAAATCGGGAGAAACGTCTATTTAAAAGTTGCAACTTCGCTTGGCCGCCATCTTGGTTTTGTAGTTACCAGGTTTTCTAAAGTCACATAAGTAAACTTCTAGTAGGTCCCTATATCACCGTAAAACAATTCCAGGGAGATATCGGTAATAGTTTCGGAGATATTGAATGCTGGTGAAATATTTCGCACAGCCGCCATGTTGGATTGGTGAGACGTAACAAAATTTGAAGGACACGGTCGGGGTCGTCCGGAATAGTGCTATGAACTTACCGAGTTTCATTGATATCGCTCCAGCCGTTTAGACGTTATTAGGGACACACACACACAGACAGACACACGGGCAAAAGGTGATCTCATAAACCTATCTATAGTATATAAAAGAAAGTCGTGTTAATTACACTATTTATAACTCAAGAACGGCTGAACCGATTTGGCTGAAAATTGGTGTGGAGGTAGCTTAGAACCAGGAGACGGACATAGGATACTTTTTTTTTATCCCGTGACATGACATAAAACGTCAAAGAGAATACAAGTCGCTATAAAACGTAACGCAAATGACAGCTAAGGCAAGTCGTTTCCAGGCAACAGTAGCTCTTGACGAGACACGGCCGATAGTAGATACCAGTAGCACTCTCCACTACCGGTATAGAAAATGAGGCTCTTAACATGAAATACCGTTAGTTACTCAACGTAATTTTTATAGGGGTAGTAAATCCAATTTACAATAGATGGCGGGAGTAGCTTCAACAAAATGGCGTGCGTTTGTTTCAAGAAAATCCCACATGCATTCATATACCATTCATCCCATCGCGATGAAACTTGAGTGGGATGTTCTGTACACTTCAGGTAAGGTTTCTGGCTGAGTAAATCCACTTAACAATTGGTAGCGCACCAGTAGATTCAACAAATGAGCGACGACGGGCGAAGCGTTTCAACAAAGTCCTGTATGCGTTCACATACCATTCGTCCGATAGCGATGAAACATGGGTGAGATGTTGTGTACACTTCTTGGAATGTTTCTGGCTTAGTAAATCCATGTTATAATAGGTAGCGCACGAGTAGATTCAACAAATGAGTGACGACGCGCGAAGCGTTTCAACAAAGTCTCGTATGCGTTCATATACTATTCGTCTGATAGCGATGAAACTTGGGTGAAATGTTGTGTACACTTCAGGGAAGGTTTCTGGCTTACTAAATCCACTTTACAATAGGTAACGCACAAGTAGATTAAACAAATGAGCGACGACGCGCGAATCGTTTATACAAAGTCCCGCTTTGGTGAATTGATATGCACCCTCCAGGAAAGGTTTCTGACTTAGTAAATCCTTTTTACAATAGGTAGCGCACGAGTAGATTCAAGAAATGAGTAACAGCGCGCGTATCGTTTTAAAAAAGTTCCGTAATCGTTCATATACCATTCATGCGATTGCAATTAAATTTGGTGAAATGTTGTTTCCACTCCTCCGAATATTTCTGATTTTGTAAATCCATTTTACAATATGGTAGCGCACGAGTAGATTCAACTAATGAGCGACAACGCGTGAATCGTTTCAACCGAGTCCCGTATGCGTTCATATACCATTCATCCGATTGTGATAAAACTTTGATGAGTTGAGTACAGTCCTGCGAAGGTGTATGATTTAGAAAATCCGTTTTTCCATGGGTGGCGCACAAGTAGATTCAACGAATGAGTAACGGCGCGCGAATCGTTTATACAAAATCCCGTAAGTGTTCATATGCCATTCATTCGATTGTGATGAAACGTTGATGAAATGTTGTGTACACGCCAGGGAAGGTTTTCGAATTAGTAAATCCATTTTACAATAGGTAGCGTACGAGTATATTCAACAAATGGGTGACGGCGCTCGAATCGTTTCAACCAAGTCCCGTATGCGTTCATATGCTATTCATTTCATTGCGATGAAACTTTGGTGAGTTGTTGAGAACGCTCCCAGGACTTTTTTGAGATAGTAAATCAATTTTACAATAGTTTAGAGGTGGTTAACGGAAAAAGAAAAAAATATTGGGAATCCAAAAGCACTTCAACAAATAAAGTTACAACGCCAACACTTTCTTTGATTGGCATTGCAACGCATGTCGGGTACAGCTAGTTTTTTCATAAATGAAAATAGGCTAAAAATGAAACTTTTTCAAAATGCCCTAAAATTTCTAATATTATTCAATCATCAAATTTCTTTTACTGAGTTCTCATTTAATGTAGGCCTAAATAATCTTCTGAATTAGAATGGTGCAGTTTTCTGCAACAGACAGAGTGTAGAAGGTTTTTTTTTCTTTTCCAAAAATAAATGCAATTTATTTTGTTTTAAATAGACAAGGTGGCTAAAGTTTTCTAATTACCCACAAATCCCTAGTTAACAGCATTCCTATATTTATTAGCTTTAATTTGATGTTTCAATAGCATTCCTATGTCAATTTTTGATGTTGATATTGATAATTTGAAAGACACAAATTGGTGGGAGGTACACCTTTCGCATGGCAATTTCTACTAAGCTAAAAATAAATATATCTCATCAACTACAGTACATGCTGCAAGGAAATGAAACTTTGCAGGATTATTAAACACAGTTCGCTCATTATTATGCACAAAACACATTCTATGATATGGTTGTAGTCATGCATTATTATACCACCAAACTTTCAGCTGTCATTGTACAGTTGGACAGCGTTTACATGATAAGTACCCCACAGGTATAAAATATTTACATGAATGTTCTTTTGGGCTGTTGGTAACATTCACGGCTACAACATATACCATAATAATTGATACACATACTAAGGAATTTCTTATCTTCATATTCTTACTCTAAATGTATATTTTCTTTGCTTTGGTTGGGTAAAAAATATTCTCTTAAATGGGACGTATGCTTGATACACAAAATATTATGCTGTATGTAGTTCTTATTAGTACAATACACAATTATGCAAAATTTAATTGAGATATCTTGAATAGTATATAAATTATCATGTAAACACTGTGAAAATAAAGTTTTCGGGAAACGAGCTTCAAACTTATCTAAGGGCAGAATTTAAGGAGACAACTTAAGCGACAGCAACTAACATTTAGGGGCATATCTCTGGAAGTATTGAAGATACTCTCATTTTGTTGTCAACAAATGAAAGACAATAGATTAGTCGTTCAAATAATTTATTTAAAAAAGTATAAAAAATTTTGACCCTGAAAGGTGTACCTCTCCCCTTAGATTTTAATTCTGAGAATGACATAAATGAGGTTACACATTTGTGATATGACCAAATAAACTAACTTAGACACATTAAAAAGTAGTTCTTCGGGAGTAATGAACCTGGATCATACTTTTGCACTTAACTAATGTACCAGGTGAATCAGCTGCCCCTAATAATATTGTTTTATGCACCCTTACTAACGTGTGTTAACTGGAAGGTCGATACGATATAATCTCTGCTTGCATCCCGCATGGTACTAATACAGTGCAAGCATTATCCTCCAAACGATGCTGAACCCTATTATTAGCCTACTTTTCACATTTTGCAAAAATTAGGAAAAAGTAGATTTATGAGATCGATCCGGGCAAATGTGTGTCTGTCTGTCCTTCTGTCTGTCCGGCTGGCTGTGTGTATGTCTCCACCCCCACCCCCTATCAACTCGTAAACGGCTGCAGCAATCAAAACCAAATTTGGTATGAGTAAAGATCTATACCTGAACATCTCAATCCCATACAGGAAATGCTGTCAGTGCTACCAACTGCTGAAAACCCTCACTTGAAATTTGAGCTCCATATTGGATATCTTGGAACCTATGCCTGGGAGCTATTCCAAAATTGGCACACATATAGACAATAATGTTTTAGTTTAATTTCTTGGAGGCCATACATAGCAGTGTTACCAAAATGATTCTAAGCCTGCTGATAGGTCCATTTTTTAAATGTATATTACTTCTATATTATCAATTGGATTTCAACCAAAATTCGTATGCAATATGTGTACATAAACAGATATGACTGAGCGTATTCTTAAGAGCCACCAGGGCTGCCAACTGTTAATAAAAGCTCTCTATATATTTTATCCAAATACCAATATATCAGAAAGTTTACAAGCCGACAGCTTTAAACTATGCACACGTATATAATAAAGCCATCATAACTTCCGACTTGACATTTCAGTGTTACCCTAGAGTTATGTAGCGATCAGAAGGAAAATCACTTTAAATAGCCAATCACAGGCACCCATTCAAATCGATATATCACGGCGAATTGAGTTTCGTTCGCGATGTCGTGATTTAGCGAACGAAACTCTAGCCTAGCACTAAAACGTCAAGTCGGAAGTAATGATGGCTCTACTATAGTACCTGACATTCTAGTTTAATTTGGAGTAACTAATATACGTCAGTGCTACCAACATGATTCTAAGCCTACTGATAGGACCAATTTTTTAAATACATGTAACTTATTTACTATCGATTGGATTTCAACCACATTTCGTATGTGCTATGTGTACCATAACAGATATGACTATGCTTATTATTAAGAGCAACCAGGGCTGCCAACAGTTAATAAATGCTGTCTCTTCCCCCCCCCCCCCTAATATCAATATATCAGAAAGTATGCTAGCCAACAGCTCTGAACTTCGCACACGTATAGGACCTGATATTCTACATTAATTTGGAGTAACTAATTGGATATACGTCAGTGCTGCCAACATGATTCTAAGCCTACTGAGAGGACCACTTTTTAAATACATGTAACTTCCATACTAACTAATGGATTTCAACCGAAATTGGCACAACAGGATATCATAATACATGTATATCAGATTATTTCTGACCAACGCATGCATGATATTGTTGCCAACATGATTTTACGCGCGCTGATAGGTCCAATGTATTACTGCATGTACCGTCCATTCCATCCTTTGGATTTGAACCAAATTTTGTATTCTGTAGCTTAAGAGATGGACTAAGAATACATTCAGTCACCAGGGCTGCCAACTGTAGTGCTCTATTAGGCTACATTATACCAGGTATATTTCGAACTAATTAGAAATTTGATATTACCAACTTAATTTCGTCATTATTCTAGATAGATCCATATAGATTACTCATTGGCATGAATCTTAATTTTAAGAAAAGTAGGCTCTTTAGTTCGTCACGGAACTTCTTGTTTTTTCTCGTATTAGTCTGTAGTCACATTGAGGAAACAATAACAGTGTTCAGTATCATTTGGAGGATATGCCTGCAGTGTATTAGTACCATACGGGAAGCAAACAGAGAAATATCGACCTTACTGACAACAACGGTAGTTACGCTTCGTAAAACAATATTTTAAAGGGCAGCTGATTCATCTGGTATGTCATTTTCATGACTTTCGTACCTTATTTGATATTTCGGGACATTTAGATGCAAGTAAGACGCTGTGGAGTCATGCCCCCTAAGCATGTCTCACGAGCACACTTAAAATATAGTTTTAACTACTTACAGGGGGACAGAGTTTGGGATAGGTCAAAACGAGAAGTAATGTTCCTATAAACATAGTGTATACCCGGAAACAAATACCTGTTGAGATATGAGTCATTTTACTTGTGTTGCGTATTTACCCTTCACCCAATGGACGTCATCCTACCAGCTACTTCTGATGAACACTTGACTGTCACACACGTTTAGCAGATCACGCGTTGGGAAAACATCCTTCAACACCACCAATCAGGAGCTGTGATGATTTCAGCCAGTCTGTCCGCGGATACCATCTGCACGTTACAAGAGATGCTGAACATGGTTATCACATGCTTCGGCTCTTCTTCGCAAGGAATCCCCAACTCGTCCAATCACGCCTGGCTTCTCGCGGATGTGGGCGCTCTCATTGGTCACACGCTCTTGCAACATCTGCATATTGTCGATGGGTGTGGCATACACCAATGTCTCTAAATGTCACCATAGCCAGAAATCCAATGGATTAAGGTCGGGCGAACCAACCAACCACATAGTGTGACTGAACATCCAACTCATGCAAAGACCTTCAACGGAAAGACGCTTGCACCACCGAACACAACGCCTCCTCCACGCGGGTCAAATGGTGCATATCTCAATAGGTATTTGTTTCCGGACATATGCTTATAGGAACATTACTTCTCGTTTGGACCAATCCCAACCCCTGTTTCAATATCGGACACTTTTTTTGAAACACCCTGTATATGTCAATTTGAAGCAGACAGATAAGGCTTCCATTTGCAATGAAAAAACGAAAATTTAATTTTTGGGCAAAAATGCCATTTCATAAGTACAGGGTCCGGCAGCATAACTTCCTTTTTTTTTAACGTAATAAAACCCATTGTATGAATCAGAAAACTTTTATTTCTTTTTTATAATGTAAGCGCATACATAAAGTTTTGTTTTACTTAGTTTTGAAGATCAAATCAGGTAGGTGACGTCCCCCATTCTCCATACACTGAGAAAACCGCTTTCTGGCGTTTGTCATGACTCTTGCCAGCATATCAGGCGTTATGTTGGCAATTTCTTCCTGGACGTTGGTCTTCAAATCTTGTAGCGTCTTTAGACAGTTCATATAAACACGGGATTTCAAAAAAAATCATAGAAAGAAATCACAAGGGGACAAATTAGGAGAGTGGGTCGGCCACTCCAAATCACCCCTAAGTGAGATTAGGCCCAGAGACTCCAGTTCTTCGTCCTGTTACACTACCAGTTCGTATGAACGTAGTGAATCACGTAACAATTGATTTCCGGTCCACGATAGGGGCCAACGGGGCTAAATTAAAGTGCCTCTGAAAGGCGCGCTTGGTTGCGATCACATTACATCTGCGCGAAAAGTAGGCCTACTCCCTATTACAACGCATGATGGCGACTGAACTGTGTCGGGACAAAACTTTATAGTACCACCTCACGAACGAGACCACTAGCGCTCCGCTACGACATCAACCGACTGTATGGCGCACATTTGAAAAAGGAAGTTATGCTGCCGGACCCTATAGGCTACATACCTTTTGGAGGATATTAAAATAGCCACGTTAGTTGATCTGGTCGAAAAGTCACTATTCAGAGCAAACTTTGTTAAGTGTGTCAATCTACGAGTAAAATAATAAAGTGCGATGATTTGGTATGAATACTAGGTGATTGCGTGTGCTTTTGCAGTACCGATGTGTCAGACTTTTGTCTCTATGGACGTAAATAAACCCTACCACATCATGAGGAGTATCATTGCTTTAACGACTTGCTCCACTGATCAATTGAAGGACGTGTTTGGTGCTGTCTTTGTCCGAACCATGACCCCAAGAGAATGGATTTTATTCTTAAGAAGGGAAATGTGATAGTGCAGTATCTTTTTGCGATTTGCCTTTATGGTTGCGGTACATATCGCAATCTCCACAAGAGGAACTTAAATATATACGGTCTTAAATTTTTTGCCAAATCATCAATGAGCTAGGTTGGATCCGGTGACTTTAAAACAAGTAACCGATGTAATATACACGAGCTTAGAAAAGGTTTTTGATAATGTTAACCATGAAATTGTCCTGACATAGCTGCATCAGTGTGGAGTTCAAAAAGCATAACACCAATCGTTGTGTTGAAGTATTAGAAATCATTTTTCAGTGTTGCCTAGTTCTATTAGAGAAAGCTTTTCAGTTGGTCAACACAAATTGTGCCCAATTACAGTAGGCGGGAAAGCAAGTATTTAAACACCTAATCCTGAAAGAATGTTACATGAGAAATTTATCACAAAATAACACCCTTTTATGTTCGACCCTGGCGAAATGTAAATGTTATAATTATGTCAGAAAACTGTACTATAATGAGGCTCATTATAGTACAAGTTTTCATTATAATACAGTTTCTCCCACCAATCAGAGCTCAAGAAACAGTTGTGTGACCAATTAGGTAAGGATAGCATCGCACCTGTGCTGACTTCCACGGCCTCCTGTGGCTCGTGTCATAGTCGGGTATTCGAGGGGCCATGGTATTCTCTGCGTCCCACGCGCTCTGTTCATTACATAAAACTGGCGAAATCTCGACAGATATTTATGAATATTTATGTTCCAACATAAAATCTAGGTATAATTATCGTCGAACATAAACAGTCGTATGCAACTCGCTACGCTCGTTTTATAAACATACTCGTGTTTTAATTATTGCCATTATAGGCTTGTTGCATAATGTACAATTATGTACGAAAAGGGGGTCATAAGGACCAAAGGACCCATTTGTAAATAAAATCATGTTATTTTGTCATAAATCACTCATGTAATATTTATTTCAGGTTAGAGTGTATACATAATTGCTTTCCCACCTAATATAATTGGGCACAATTTGTGTTGACCGACTGAAAAGCTTTCTGTAATGATATTCCAATTGTTATATTCCTATTTAAAATATAGACAGAAAATTGTTCAGTGCATGCATAGGAAAGTGGCAGCTGCACGGGAACGGACCACACATCTCTCAAACAGCTAAGGACACAATCCACAATCACCTGCCCATTTAGTGACAATCATACTAAGTCAGCAAACTTGAAGGTCAATGACCACTATCAGTATTTCAACAAAAAATCACATTACGTGACAAGTTGTGCTAATTAAATTACTTCTGAATCTAAATAAGTGTATATATTGTAAATATCGTAAACCATACTTGTAGACATAGATGTAAGAGCCGAAGTGTAAAGGATCTGATGATGATCGCTTGACGATCGAAACTGGTCATCTAAGTATATTTATTAATTATATGCATTCTTCACAGGAGTAGGGAACAACCCATTACAATTGGGTACAATCATGTTGACCGACTGGAAAGAAAAATGTCATACTCAGAGATTATTTATTCTTTGAGGACTGGATAGCTGATTGATTTAATATTAAAGTTAAGAACCTTGATGTGACGGAGGCCACAATGAGTATGGCTCATACAACTTTCAGAAAAATACTCGACTGTTACTTTTTTATTTTCTTTGACCGACTGAAAAGTAAAAATTGACAACAAATGACAGGAGTTACACATCCCACTACAGTCATTGCGTGAACATAGATTGTAAAATAAATTACACACGAACTTACTGTATGTTGTTGTTGTTGTTGTTGTTTGAGTCTTCAGTCTTTTGACTGGTTTGATGCAGCTCTCCATGCCTCCCTGTCCTGAGCTAATCGTTTCATCTCTACATAGCTACCACACCCTACATCCGAGGCAATCTGTTTAACATACTCTAACCTTGGTCTACCCCTACAGTTCTTGTCCTCGACCCTTCCTTCCATAACTAAGCTTGCTATTCCTGGGTGTCTTAGTATGTGTCCTACCAACCTACCTCTCCTCTTCATTAGCAGTCGCCGGAAACATCTCTCCTCTTTCACTCGTCTTAATACCTCTTCGTTTGTAACCCTATCTACCCATCTGATCTTCATCATTCTCCTGTAACACCACGTTTCAAACGCTTCAATTCTCCTCTTTTCTGCTGCACGAATAGTCCAAGTTTCACTTCCATAGAGTGCGACGCTCCAGACAAAGGTTTTCAAAAATATCTTCCTAATACCTAAATCTATATTCGATGTCAACAGATTCCTTTTCTGTAGAAATGCTTTCCTTGCCTGAGCCAACCTACTTTTTATATCCTCTTTGCTTCGTCCATCACTGGTTATTTTGCTTCCTAAGTAACAGAAGTCTCCTACTTCCTTTAGTTTTCCCCTGCCAATTTGATGTCCATAGAGGTTTCTGATTTATTGCGGCTGTATTCCAATATTTTTGTTTAACATTTATTAATTTTCATCATGTATTCTTTCCACAAGACGGAGTCCATACCATTCAAATACTCATTCAAATCCTCAGGCGTGTCGGCCAAGATGACGATGTCATCAGCAAATCTCAGAGTTGAAATTATTTCTCCTTGAATCTTCACTCCCACTTTAAATTTCTCTCTAATTTCCTTCATTGCCTGTTCAATGTAAAAATTGAAAAGTATGGGTGATAAGTTGCAGCCTTGCCTTACACCTTTCTGAATACTGTATGTACATGGAGTATAAGATATAATACTCCTAAATAAAGCAATACCAACGTCGACTTTATTAATTTACATCGAGTTGGTATTTGTATTCTTCTTGTAGGTATACCGTTATGGACACACTCCAGTTTAAAGCATTGCAGCTTGGCAGATATCAGGCGGTTGAGAACTTCTCGACTGTGAGGTAAATATTGATTCCAATCAACTCTCTAACAGGTCTTCTTCACCGTACGTGTAGGCTGCACGATGTCTGCACACTGTGGGTTGATAGCTTGACCGGCTTGTGCCAGAACGCAAGGCACATTCACAGAAATAATTAAACGCACATGAATGAAAAGACTGCCTTGACGAGAAGCTCCTTGCGTTATAGATAAAGCCTTGCAAGGATGCGGATATCTGCATAATGTATTGCTACGGAGATATAGTTTGCATGGCTGTGCGGATAGCGGACAAGCTGTGGATAATGTTTGGAGAAAATTTGCTTATAGTTTTTAGGATACAATCTGAACTTGTTTACTATCATTATTAGGACCCGGATGTTTATGACATACCGGTATCATATCTTTCCGTTATGTTTTTTTTTCATGACAAATGTAGAATGATGATTTAAGCTAATCTCAAATTATGTCATTAAGCGTAATTACCACTCCGAACAGGAAACGGATGCAATTCTGGCTGTGTAACATTCATTTTAAACATAGCACAAGACATACAAAGCCTAAGGGAACGATGTATTCCTCAAATGTCTAAATATGTTGCTTCAGTAATGTATGCTTTATCTAATCATACTAATATATAAAAATGAGATGGTGTGTGTCTGTCTTTCTGTCTGTCTGTCTGTCTGATCCTAATAACGCAAGAACCACTGGTCCGATTTAAATGAAATTTTGCATGGATGTAGCTGAAATACCAGGTTTACATATAGGATACTTTTAATTTCGATATTTTGCACTATTAAGAAATGGCGACCATTTTAGTGACGTCACTACACCCTTTGGTTTCAAAATTTCATATTTCCATATCAAATAAAAAGAGAACGGTAGGAAATAGCAAACTTTTGATGGCACATGAGAGCTTCAATATTTAATTTTCTATCCGAAAGGTCCTTATCACTTTTCGTGTATCTCCAACGGTTAGCGAGTAAAACCTACTTTTGTGACGTCACTACACCCTTTGGTTTCAAAATTTCATATTTCCATTTCAAATAAAAAGAGAACGCTAAGAAATAGCAAACTTTTGATGGTATACACGAGCTTTAGCATTTAATTTTCTATCCAAAAGGTTCTTATCACTTTTCGTGTATCTCCGACGGTTAGCGAGTAAAACCTAAATTTGTGCAATAAAACCATGTCACATCGAGCGGTGCAGTATACCTCTACATATATAAACAAGATGTTCAGTAAAGAACATATAGCCTACTTTCTCCTAAATGTATGAGTATAGTTATAACTCGTTGTTATTATCAAAGAGTATAATAGAACTATTCTTTGTTGAAGGCCATAGAAACGATTTACCTCTACCAAACGCCACAATCTAGATAAAAACTGCTACCATCATTGAAGAAAGAAAGATAAGAAGTATCTCAAGAATGTTATGGATCTGGAGACATAATCGACCGGACTGGCTGCGTGGCTCGGCGGTAACGTTCTCGCTTGCTGGGCCCTAGGTTGCAGGTTCGTATCCTGGCACAGTCAGCTGGCATTTGAGGGTGCACAAATGCGAGGGAGCCGTGTCAGTACATTTACTGGCACGTTAAAGATCCCCTTCGGGCCAAATTTCCGGCACCCCGGTGTCTCTAAAAGCAGCAGTAGTTAAAAGGGATGTAAAACCAAAAAAATTATTATTATTATTATTGTTTTAATGTGCTAAACGGTTCCAGGCTAGTGTTCAGAAGTAAAGGGGAAGTTTTAGTCGGTAGTCTGCTACTCAGCAGCAGGAGCCCGACACTCTGTGCGTAAATGCATTTCTTGCCCTAAAAAAAAAAAAAAAAAAAAAAAAAAAAAAAATATTATTATTATTACATATACGACCTGCCGTGGGCAACATCCAACTTTGAGTTGAGGCATGTCTTTACACGTCTGGTTGTGCAGGGCTTTCACAACCCTAATTGAAAAAAAAGGAAGGAAGATTGTAGTTTTACGTGGCCGTGAATCTTGTAATTATGAGCCACGGGACCTCCTTTTTACGTGGAATCCGAACCACAGGACATGGCATTTCACTTCAAAAATCTCACATGCATTGACCGGGAATCGAAAACCCTAATTGAATTAACAAATCTTTCCATGACCCTACAGAGACGTGTGTATACAAACTATGTGGATATTTTCGATTGCTATTTGCCTGAAATAAAAGTAGTAATTAATACCTGAACTAACACCAACGGCTTGAACTCAGTTACTATGTGAAATCGTTTTGTTCTTTACTTCAAATAACATTTTAAGTAACGCAAAATAGGCTGTTACAAACCCTTTAAAATGAAAAGTAAAAATGTATCGTAGTATCATCTTGTCATTCTACAAATTCGATGCGCATAGAATGCCAATGGTATATTAATCAATGGAGCCCCACGTAGACTAGTCGTGACTTCTAGTGGTGAAATATTGAACAATATAATCCTAACAGAGCGAGTGCATTCTAGCGGCCAGAAGAAGAAACTTTTCAATAAAATCTGCAGTTACCTTTTTGGCAGCTAGATGTCTCGAGTAAATCTGCTGGCGAATTATATTTTAATTAAATATATATTTTACACCATAATATGCACAATATAACGCTTAATTTTAAAACATCTGAGTCATTACAAAACAATAAACATATAACATTTCAAGCAAAAAATCTAGCTCTGATCGGGTTTGATCCATAGGCAGTTGAGCGATAGGCTAACGCTCTACCACTGAGCTAATTGTGTCAACGAATATCGTTCTATATAAAATGACTTACATAGAACTTGTTAGCAAATAATGATTTATACTAAACGATTTCATCACTGGAGTATATTATTTATATATAAAGCATTTCATACAAAGTTTATTTATTTTGTATCAGTACGCTATATTGCATTCAATACTCAAATTAGTGAAATATAAGTCAGGCACAAGATATCCGCTGCCATCTTTTCTTATTACTGAATCAGCTCAGCTTTTTAAAATCACGTCTGCACTATAGTATTACAAAATAAACTTTTAATTTCGAACGTGCCTCTTCCTTTAGAACAGTTAAAACGATTCTCGGCTCGATAATCGGAACTGGTGGGTCCCATGATATGGATTATAAAGTTTGCATAATTCGCACGGCCGCCATCCTGAAATGGTATGGCGGACGACCTTGTAGTTTGGTCACAAGACGCATCCTATACGAAGGTATGTTGTTATCAAATTTGGTAGAGATCGGATGATTTGGTTAGTCGTTATTTGATTTTACGTTTTGAACGTTTGAGTGGCCGCCATTCAGTTTTAGTAAAGATGGCGGCGATATAAAACATGACACTGAGGTGTCCTTTGCTAGTGCTACCTTTGTACCAAATTTCGTTCAATTCGCATTCACCGTGTTCGAATTGATAGGGGGGGACAGACATTCAGAGTACACACACTCACACACACACAGACACACACACACACACACACAGACTCACACACACACATACACACACACACACAGACTCACACACACACATACACACACACAGACAGACACACTTTTTTCGCCCTGTGTTGATCTCATAAGTCTACTTTCATTTTTTGCAAAAATCGAAAGTAGGCTAAAAAGAAAATTTCACTGTTTTTTTTTCTGAATTTCTACGGAAATTTGAGTTATTTACACGTTTCAGACTGTTTTATGATAGATGCGCGCTAAAATAATGTTTTGGTCTGTCTGTTTGCTTGATTGTCTGTGGACAACTTTGTTCCCTTATAACTCGAGAACGGCTGGGTGTATCAACGTAAAATTTGGTACAGATATCCATCAGAGGCACGACACTAATCATTGATGTAACTCTTCTCTATAACTCTCTTAAAAGGGGGCCTACCCCCTTAAAATACATGCTGAAATAGGAGTAGAAGGACGAGACAAAGCTCATTTTCAGCCCCTCAATGTGAGAGACAAAACTCGGGGGCCCTAAAAGCACATTTTAAGGTCCTACGTCCAACCGTTTTTGACATATTCTCAGAAAACTAATTTAATTTTATAAACTATGAACGAATGCAAGCCGATAACCATGGCAACAGATTCTCAGAGATCCATTTATTGCTGTAAGACGCAATACAATTCCATTAATTACATTAGTGTGAAAGTTTGCAAACGGTTAGATGGTTATTATGGAACCAAATTAAGCTGTAAATTTCATCAATACGTAAAATGCGCTTAAGGGGGTCAAGGGGTAGTCTAGATTTTTTTCACGCGATTTACATCTGCGGGTGTGGTATGGCAGGTCTATTATATTCCTATCCCTATGTTATATTATTATTATTATTAGTATTATATTATGGCGTACAACGACGAGACAAAGCCCCTCGGTGCCAGAAATAAAACTCGAGGGTCCTCGAAAACTACATTATAAGGCTCTAAAACCAACAGTTTCTGAAACATTCCCAGAAAACTAATTAAATTTAATTTAACAAACTAATGAAGGAATGCAAATCGGTAACCATGACAACATTATCTCAAGGGGTGGCATCCAACTTTCCATCTATTTCAGTAAGAAGCAATTTATTACATTTATTACATTTCTGTGAAAGTTTGCAAATATAAGGTTATCACGGAACCAACGTAGACTGTATAATTCATCAATGCAATTAAGGGGGTCAAGGGGTAACCTAGGAATTTTTCATGCAATTTTCACGTGCGACTTATAGTGCAGAAGGTCTATTATATCTCCAAACAACAACATTATTTTCAAAAATTCCTGAATTGAATCAGCATTTTTTGCGGCTTTTAGGAATTTGGGCCATTTGAGGCTAAAGAACCTGAATTTTCATGCACCACAAGCTTTTATAATTTTATCCTGTGTATGGGGACCCAACACAACGTAGAGGGTCAGTTTTTATGTGACGTGTATTGCGTTTCATCTACAAGGCTTTCAATTCTATTTCGGGGACGTGGTGGCTCAGCGGTCTAGCTGAATGCCTCTCACCAAGGCGGTCCGGGTTCGATTCCCGGTCAATGCATGTGAGATTTTCGAAGTGAAATGCCATGTCCTGTGGTTCGGATTCCACGTAAAAAGGAGGTCCCGTGGCTTATAATCACAAGATTCATGGTCACGTAAAACTACAATCTTCCTTCTTCCTTCAATTCTATTTCATGTCAGGAAGTACACGTCAGGTGAATTTAGTTTGAGAGCACATTTCAACTAATCTTTTTTTTTTTTTTTTGTCGACATACGGGTTCATCGTAAGGATGATTTTCTTTGATAATGTGTGGTAGATATACCCATATTTGGATTTCTGGGTGATATGTTGTAGACAATAGTATTGTCTGTCTGTCTGTCTTTCTGTGTATCCTTATGTACGCCTATAACTCATGTTAGGGTGGATATAGGGAAAAACTTCTCAAAATACATGCTAAAATAGGCGAAATATAAAAATTATCCTAGAAGGACGACCAAAGCATATGTTGCACTTCTCAATGTGAGACACAAAATTCGCGAGTCTATAAACCACATTATAAGGTCCTTAAATTAACAGTGTGTGTGATATTCCCAGAAAACTAACGTCGTTTTGATAAACTTATGAAGGAATGACAAGCCGCTAACCATTGCAACAGTAGCTCAATTGATAATGTCTGGTGCGTCTCTAAAAGCAACAGTACTTAAAAGGGACGTAACACCAATAACATTATTATTATTATTATTATAATGTCTGATGTTAACACCGAACACCGTTCGAAGAACGGGTACTTCTGCTATTTAAGAATATTATTGTAATGCCAGTAGGTTCGAATAACAAACGTGGGAAAGCGGAAAAAGTCATGCGTATGCGGGGCGGATGCGGATAATAGTCGTGTGGATGCGGGGCGGATGCGGATAACAGTCGTGCGGATGTGGGTCGAATGCGGATAACAGTCGTGCAGATGCGGGTCGGATGCGGATAACAGTCGTGCGGATGCAGGGTGGATGCGGATAACAGTCGTGCAGATGTGGGTCGGATGCGGATAACAGTCGTGCAGATGCAGGGTGGATTGGATAACAGTCGTGCGGATGCAGGGTGGATGCGGATAACAGTCGTGCAGATGTGGGTCGGATGCGGATAACAGTCGTGCAGATGCGGGTCGGATGTGGATAACAGTCGTGCAGATGTGGGTCGGATGCGGATAACAGTCGTGCGGATGTGGGTCAAATGCGGATAACAGTCGTGCGGATGCAGGGTGGATGCGGATAACAGTCGTGCAGATGCAGGATGGATGTGGATAACAGTCGTGCGGATGCAGGGTGGATGCGGATAACAGTCGTGCGGATGCAGGGTGGATGTGGATAACAGTCGTGCGGATGCAGGGTGGATGCGGATAACAGTCGTGCGGATGCAGGGTGGATCTGGATAACAGTCGTGCGGATGTGGGTCAAATGCCGATAACAGTCGTGCGGATAGTCGTGCGGATAACAGTCGTGCGGATGCGGGGTGGATGCGGATAACAGTCGTGCAGATGTGGGTCAAATGCGGATAACAGTCGTTCGGATGCAGGGTGGATTGGATAACAGTCGTGCGGATGTGGGTCAAATGCCGATAACAGTCGTGCGGATGTGGGTCAAATGCCGATAACAGTCGTGCGGATAACAGTCGTGCGGATGCGGATAACAGTCGTGCAGATGTGGGTCAAATGCGGATAACAGTCGTTCGGATGCAGGGTGGATTGGATAACAGTCGTGCGGATGCAGGGTGGATGCGGATAACAGTCGTGCGGATGCAGGGTGGATGTGGATAACAGTCGTGCGGATGCAGGGTGGATGCGGATAACAGTCGTGCAGATGTGGGTCAAATGCGGATAACAGTCATTCGGATGCAGGGTGGATGTGGATAACAGTCGTGCGGATGCAGGGTGGATGCGGATAACAGTCGTGCGGATGCAGGGTGGATGTGGATAACAGTCGTGCGGATGCAGGGTGGATGCGGATAACAGTCGTGCGGATGCAGGGTGGATGTGGATAACAGTCGTGCGGATGTGGGTCAAATGCCGATAACAGTCGTGCGGATAACAGTCGTGCGGATGCGGGGTGGATGCGGATAACAGTCGTGCAGATGTGGGTCAAATGCGGATAACAGTCGTTCGGATGCAGGGTGGATTGGATAACAGTCGTGCGGATGTGGGTCAAATGCCGATAACAGTCGTGCGGATGTGGGTCAAATGCCGATAACAGTCGTGCGGATAACAGTCGTGCGGATGCGGGGTGGATGCGGATAACAGTCGTGCAGATGTGGGTCAAATGCGGATAACAGTCGTTCGGATGCAGGGTGGATTGGATAACAGTCGTGCGGATGCAGGGTGGATGCGGATAACAGTCGTGCGGATGCAGGGTGGATGTGGATAACAGTCGTGCGGATGCAGGGTGGATGCGGATAACAGTCGTGCAGATGTGGGTCAAATGCGGATAACAGTCGTTCGGATGCAGGGTGGATTGGATAACAGTCGTGCGGATACGGATAACAGTCGTTCGGATGCAGGGTGGATGTGGATAACAGTCGTGCGGATGCAGGGTGGATGTGGATAACAGTCGTTCGGATGCAGGGTGGATGTGGATAACAGTCGTTCGGAGTCAGGGTGGATGCCGATAACAGTCGTTCGGATGCAGGGTGGATGCCGATAACAGTCGTTCGGATGCAGGGTGGATGCCGATAACAGTCGTTCGGATGCAGGGTGGATTGGATAACAGTCGTTCGGATGCAGGGTGGATGTGGATAACAGTCGTTCGGATGCAGGGTGGATGCCGATAACAGTCGTTCGGATGCAGGGTGGATGCCGATAACAGTCGTTCGGATGCAGGGTGGATGCCGATAACAGTCGTTCGGATGCAGGGTGGATGTGGATAACAGTCGTTCGGATGCAGGGTGGATGCCGATAACACTCGTTCGGATGCAGGGTGGATGCAGACAACAGTCGTGCGGATGTGGGTCAAATGCGGATAACAGTCGTGCGGATGCAGGGTGGATGTGGATAACAGTCGTGCGGATGTGGGTCAAATGCGGATAATAGTCGTGCGGATGCAGGGTGGATGCGGATAACAGTCGTGCGGATGTGGGTCAAATGCGGATAACAGTCGTGTGGATGCAGGGTGGATGTGGATAACAGTCGTGCAGATGCGGGTCGGATGCCGATAACAGTCGTGCAGATGCGGGTCGGATGCCGATAACAGTCGTGCAGATGCAGGGCGGTTGCAGACAACAGTCGTGCGGATGTGGGTCAAATGCGGATAACAGTCGTGCGGATGCAGGGTGGATGTGGATAACAGTCGTGCGGATGTGGGTCAAATGCGGATAATAGTCGTGCGGATGCAGGGTGGATGTGGATAACAGTCGTGCGGATGTGGGTCAAATGCGGATAATAGTCGTGCGGATGCAGGGTGGATGCGGATAACAGTCGTGCGGATGTGGGTCAAATGCGGATAATAGTCGTGCGGATGCAGGGTGGATTGGATAACAGTCGTGCGGATGTGGGTCAAATGCGGATAATAGTCGTGCGGATGCAGGGTGGATGCGGATAACAGTCGTGCGGATGTGGGTCAAATGCGGATAACAGTCGTGCGGATGCAGGGTGGATGTGGATAACAGTCGTGCGGATGCAGGGTGGATGTGGATAACAGTCGTGCGGATGTGGGTCAAATGCAGATAACAGTCGTGCGGATGCAGGGTGGATGTGGATAACAGTCGTGCGGATGCAGGGTGGATGTGGATAACAGTCGTGCGGATGCGGATAACATTTTGTTTATCCACACAGGGCTCTAGTTATAGACTGCAAGCCTGCAAGACCCAGATTCAATTCCCAGCTCTGATAGAAAATTAAAGGACTTGCTGTAAACGGTCTCGTAATGGTAAAGGGGAACCTGTGGCAGGAGGAGGTGCAGAGAACCCATCTCAGAATACCTTTTGAGTGAACTTTTGTTGACAAGTTATCTAATCGAACTGCCTGCATCCCTTGTGGATTGCTAAATACAGTAAGAAAGATGGTCTTGAGACCATTATTCTGTGTTGCCTTTTTAACAATTGATATGCTTGCCACGGTGGGTGAGTGGCTCTCGTGTCGGATTACTAACACCAAGGTTGCTGGTTCACTCCTGGTGATTTTTGAAAGGCGGCAAAAATGACGGCACGCATGTCATACGATGCTGGCATGTTAAATAACCCATTTGAATTCAGTAGGCCGTGTTCATAATGGCAAAATTAATCTCGGGATTTTCCGCCAACACAAAGTTCATCATTTCTCTACTAGAAAGCGCTATAAAGTCAAGGAGCTTATATATCTAACCTCCTTGACTTTCATTGTGCTTCAAGGAACAACGAAATTCGACATGCAAGCTGCCCTCTGGGCGTAAAATAACAAAGCTTGCTCCCGGCACCCGAGGCCATACGATATTATTAACAATTGATATTATAACTTTCAGTTGGTAAACAATAAATAATTCCAATTACTGGAATATTTGAAGAAATAACCCGAAATAAATTACGTGTGATTAAGTTTATATACAGTATATTGTTATGGACTATTGAATAAGGAGACAACAAAGGGATTATATGTTGAGTAATTGAAATAGGGCAATTAGATGATTCGTACCTAGTTGTAGTATAAAACATTAGTCAGTAATTTAGATACGCTCATTTCCTTCTATCAATTAAAACTCAGCAATTGTTCTAGGTTTGTGCCATGTCTTGTGGGGGTTTCGCCTAGGACACCAAGGTGGCTCATCAGCGGGCTCTTGGTGTCCCCACCCGGACCCCTACAGGAGTAGCGAACTGCTTGCTACCTACTTTTATATAAGGTGCAACTGCACCTGTTTACTGCGAGAACAAAAAGCAGTTCGCTACTCCAGTAGAGGTCTGGGCGGGGACAACAAGCGCCCGCTGATGAGCCAGCTTGGTGTCCTAGGCGAAACCCCACACAAGACACGGCACAAACCTTGAAGGATTGCTGAATTTTAATTCACTGGCCGTGAAAGCCAATATACCATCTTCTATCAATGTTTGCAATTTCACCATTGTCCATCGCGACTCCATTGACACAGTTTAGAAACAACTTCTTCTAAGTGTCTTTGAAATTTCTTTATTTAAGTGGAAAGCAACGGAAAGCTACCACGTATTGCTTCCTAGTACAATCATCAGGGCTGAGACAATTAAAACGGCCCTCAGTCCCCGGTAGGCCTTAAGTGGTCAGAGGGTGCTAAGAATCTCCGGGTCAGCCATTAAGATTGTAACTTGGAATGTTCGAAGCATGTATGAGGCAGGCAAGTTCCACAATGCCAAGCGTGAAATGGAGAGAATGGAAATAAGCATTATCGGCGTCAGTGAAGTGCGTTGGCCAGGAAGAGGACAATACAACAGTGACCATCACACCATATATTATTCTGGAAATGACGATAACCACCATCGTAATGGGGTCGCTGTAGTCGTATCCAAAACAGTTGGGAGTTCCATCAAAAATTTCATCCCATTTTCGGACCGGATCAAGATGCTCCGTAATCAAATTGATTATATTTTGGTGAACAGACGGTTCAAGAATAGTATTCCGACAGTTAAAACCTACCCAGGAGCAGACGTGTCATCGGACCATAATCCTCTGATTGGAAAGTTGAATGTCAGGCTACGTTCGATGTAGAAATTACCTGTCAAAGCCAAGATTGACGTGACTGTGCTAAATTAGGATGCTATTCGAGAGTCTGTCCAACAAAAACTGATTTCAGGACTCGGTAACATAGAGGACTGTGCTGACGTTAATGTTCAATGGAATCAGGTAAAGATGGTGCTTTCTTCAGTGGGACAGAAACATCTGAAAGTTGATAAAAAGAAGCAACACAAAACCTGGATGACAACGGATGTTCCTGAGCTAATGGATAAAAGACGAGAATGCAAAGGAAAAGATCGACAGAGATACGATGCTCTACAGAGGTTGATTCGAACTGAGATCCGAAAAGCCAAGAAGAAATGGTAGGTGAGCAAGTCCCGCGAACTCGAAGAGCTTCAGAATAAATACGACATATTCCACCTGCACAATAGGATCAAAGAACTGATTGGGAGGTAGCCTAGCCGAAGCATCGGGGTGTTAATGGACAATGAAAATAACTTGGTTGCCACGACATGCGACAAGATCAAGCTATGGGAACGGTATGTGCACAAGCTCTTCGATGATGACCGAGTTGCAGATCACGGCATTTATGAGACGGATATTGGACCAAGTATCCTAAGAGAGGAGGTGATAAAGGTTATTTGTGAGATGACGTCCGGCAACGCTCCTGGACCAGACGATGTTCATGCTGAGATACTAAAGGTTCTGGGCAATGGAAACATAAATGTTCTCACATCCCTCTTCAATAATATCTACCAGACAGGCCTGATCCCTGAAGATTGGCTCAAGTCTACTTTCATTCCACTACCAAAGAAGCCTAATGCAAGGCATTGCGAAGAACATCGAACGGTTAGCTTGATGAGTCACGTCCGCAAGCTGTTTCTGTAAATAATTCATGGAAGAATCTTAAGAAAGTGCGAAGAATTTATGTCGGACACACAATTCGGATTCCTGGGTGGATTTGTCACCAGGGATGCCTTGTTCTCGATACAAGTTCTTGTGCAGTGCTGCCAGGAAATGAACAAGGATGTATTTTTGTGCTTCATTGATTATGAGAAGGCATTCGCCCGAATACAGCACACTAAAATGCTAGAACTCCTTCAACGAGTTGGAATTGACAATAGTGACGTACGAATCATTGCCAATCTCTACTGGAATCAACGAGCGAACATTCGGGTGGATAATATGTTGTCCGATGAAGTAAAAATTCGACGTGGTGTTCGACAAGGCTGTGTTCTGTCTCCAATGGTCTTCAACTTATATTCGGAGGCAATCATGTCGGAAGCCTTGGATGGGTTTCATCAAGGCATTGTCATCAACGGCACAGTCATCAATAATTTCCGATTTGCAGATGACACAGTCCTGATCGCCGGAAGCATTGAAGATCTCCAAGCACTGCTGAATCGCGTGAATGCAGTTAGCAATGATTATGGCTTAAGGATGAACATTCGCAAAACAAAATTCATGGTTGTCAGCAAAGAAGTAATTGATACCACATTATCAGTTACTGATAAAGCCATCGAACGAGTTCGTTCGTATAAATATCTAAGGTGCTACCTGAATGACAAATAGGACTGCAGCCATGAAATCAAAGCTCGCATTGAGCAAGCCATGGGTGTCTTTATCAAAATGAAGAATCTGCTGTGTCACCGAGATCTTAGTCTGAGAAGAAGACTACTTGCCCTCAAGTGTTACATAATTCCCATACTAATGTAAGGACACGAGGGGTGGACGTTAACCAAAACCTTGGAGAAGAAGCCTTTGAAATGTGGCTGTATCGTCGCATGCTTCGTATATCGTGGACCGACAAGGTGAGAAACACCGAGGTGCTGGATCTAATGGGCAAGGAGATGGAGGTGCTCTACAACATCAAAGGACAGAAGCTACAATATTTTGGCCACGTGATTCGAAATAACAAGTACCGACTTCAGCAGCTAATCATGGAAGGCAAGATTGAAGGACGGCGCAGAACAGGGAGGAGGAGGATCTCCTGGCTCAAGAATTTGCGAGAATGGTTTGAACTTGACTCAGCATCTCTGTTTCGAACGGCAACCTCGAGGCAGGGGATTGCAATGATGATCGCCAATCTTCGACGTGGAGACGGCATATAAAGAAGAAGAAGAAGTATTTGGAACTTTTATTTAATCAAATTATTGTAAGGATGCCCATTTTATTTTAGTAACGTTCAAGGATGAAGAAGAGATCAAAGAATATTTAAACATGTACTGTACGTTTAAATAATAATAATAATAATAATAATCATATATTATTGACAAAGTGAATTAAATAAGTAAATAATTGCTACATTTGTGTTCCGAAGGACGTTTTAAACTTCCTTGTTCTAACCGTACTGGTGGCATAGTAAAGTGGAAATTCTAAGCTGTATGAATGTGGGAATAAACAGACAACGACCCACTTCATGAAGTGCAATAACTGTTTTTAAAGCGACTCGTTGCAGGACCTGACGGCTGCGACATTTAACGCCCATGATTTGTCTAAATTCTGGACAGGCGTGTTTATGTAACTTATGTTAGTCGTTCATGTACCATTGTTATGTTTATTTTTATTTTTATATTTTTGTTACCATTATACAGTGTTTTCTTATGAAATCAACGAATGGAAAACATTTTAATTTACTAAGAAATCCTGATGGATTATAGAAATTTGTCTGCGCATAGTCGCTGCATATTCTGGTGACGAGCTGTTGTAGAGGAAGAGAAAAGAATAGCTCTTGAATAGGTCTATATTAAATCTCGTAAACTGATTAATACCTTGGTTAATATCCTGGAGGATGAGTTATATGCCAGCCAGGAAGACTGACACTGGCGGAGAGGATTATTAAAATAAGAGAGGGATTCACTCCAAGGAGAAGCAACATACCATTTTGATGGCGATTGATTGGACTTATAACCCATACAAATTAAGAGTAATTTGACTTCATAGCCGTTTATTATTGTTTTCATCACTGACAGCAGATCTCAATGATAATAGTGCTAAATACAACAAGAACGGGCGCTTGGTATATTTTCAGTAATAACTAGAGACAAGTCACCATGCAAATTAGGGCGACCAGACTGCTCAATGGACCTTAAAATTCCTTATGTTTAGCTAACAGCACGTACCCACTATTGACGGAAATAATTTGTGTGTGCTGATGGATTCATTAATTGTAAGTTGCGATGTTAGAATGATAAATATTCTCCTCTAGGTTTGGATCCGAAAAAGTCAAAGCAGGAGATTTTAAAATCATCTTAGAAATCAAATGAATGTTGTTCATCTATGAAAATGTCATGTCATATGATAAGAGCGATAGCTATAGAGTATTGCCATTCATTGATGAATGCAATACAATTTTCAGTCTGCTGGCCCTGGCTAAATGAGGAAAGGAATTGACAACTACATGACTCATCACCTCGCCTACTATAGGCTACCTCAGTGTAGTGCTTTCTACGATGTTTAGGGTTCTATCGACAGAACCTACGGTGTTGTCTTTTGAGAATCCAAACAGCCACAGCCTATTTTGAGTGAGACAAAAGAGTTTATCACATCAGTTCAGTTGTCCTGACAACGCAAACTCAGATGTACCTTTCGCATGTTGCTGATTAGGTCTGCTTCCCTCTGATATTGTAGAAAGGTGACCAATGTTCATTTAACTGTAGTATATTTTATAAAACACCTGTCTGGACTC
The DNA here is from genome assembly GCA_946902985.2 of Meconema thalassinum. Classification (NCBI taxonomy): domain Eukaryota; kingdom Metazoa; phylum Arthropoda; class Insecta; order Orthoptera; family Tettigoniidae; genus Meconema; species Meconema thalassinum. The sequence goes on along the minus strand of OX336388.2, from coordinate 1,316,482,104 downwards.
ATTAAAATGTAAACATAGATGAGAATATTATTTATCATTCAAACATAGCACTGAAGAGTGTCCAAACTTGGAATATCGTTCAGTTGTTTTACCGACACATCAATTATTATCCGTGGGCATATCATTTCGGCATTCCGGCGTTTTTGAAGCCACCCAGGTTGAAATGGACGTTAAACCCATAATATTATTATTTGCCCATGATAAAATTTTATAAAATTTGATATCGCACTTACATAATACGTAGAATCTGTCCTGCTCACCATAAAGTGCTCGTATGTTGCGTGCCCCTAGTATGAACTCTGCTAGAAGATAAGGGAAGTGGTATGATGCATTGCTCTATAACTCAGGACCTGAGTGCGCGTACACAGCTCGCAGGTAAACTTTCTCTACTCCTTGGGACGAGACCAAGCCGTGCCGTAATACCGGTACTCCATTCATGCTCGTTTTGTTTCACATGAATAAGTTGTGAGTTGACCTCAGCATTATAATAAGTCAAGGTCCTTGCAACATAGTTGCTCTTCACAACTGCGCCTCTATAGAAGGGAAATCATTTAGGGGCTTTGTAATATCGTGGGCATGTAGCCCCGTGTAGTTGGGTGTGCGTGGAATGTGTCTGATAACAAGTGTCATTGTGATGGCTATACTAGTGCGCGTATTATAATCCAGGATTGGGATTTGGGAAAGAGTTGGCCGTAGCCTTAATTTAGGTACTGCGCTGGTAGAGGTCAGCACCACCGATTGTACTGGGACGCAAGCAGGTCCACCAACTGATCAATTTGTGGACCCACCTTCCTGACCGACCGATAAGATACGACCCACCTCTCGAACCCTTGCAAAAGGTGTTAGGATACGCAGGGTGAAGGATGAGCTCGTCTGACAGCCCGCAGTTTACCCAGAAGATACAACCACGTGTCGCCAGAGCCGCAGTAAACCGCATTGGACCTACGCACGTTGGGATCAGAACCACGATCTCGGACCGCCAGAGCTGATCCGCCAACCACTTAGTCGTTCAAGCGTTGAGCTGAATTATTTATTGATTTTTTTCATTTTTTTAATTATCTATTTTGTGTATATTTTAAACTATTATTATAAAGCTTAATATTTATTTACACTTACCATTATTAATATTTCTTATTTTCTAACTGCATTTTTGAAAATTACTGTAAAGACTAATAGCCTATTGAATTTTACTTTATTTAATACTGCATTGTGAGGATATCCATTTTAGTACTATATTTCATTTTATTACAATTATTCTTTAACAACTTCACTTCTTATTTAGATTTAGGTATATATATTATTTGTATTTTAATTCTTAATTGATTTTCAATTATTATAAGCTGAATATGACCTCATTGTAAGGTTGAAACATGTCCGATATATAAAATATATATTTATGTTGTATTGATTTGGCGTATAATTATAAACTTTTAATTACTTACGCAATCGGTGAACAACTTTCAGGATGGCTGAGGTTGGAGTCGAACCGTCCTCTTGTCAGTTCTGTCTCACGAGACTGTTTGGACCCCGTTCCAACCATCAGACCAGAATTTTGGCAGAGCTCGGAATCGGACCCGGACCTCCGCAATCCTAGTCACTGCGCCACGAGGTGGTGTTTACAGTCAGATGGATTACAACGGTAAGTAAAGAATACGTTATACGTATATTTTGAAGTTCCAATCTCATATACAAACAGTGCTTTTTTCAGGGGGAACGCGGGGGTACGCGTACCCCTTGTTGTTTTTGTTATTGTTGTTGTTTGAGTCTTCCGTCCTTTGACTGATTTGATGCAGCGCTCCAAGCCTCCCTGTCCTGAGCTAATCGCTTCATCTCTACATAGCTACCACACCCTACATCCGAGGCAATCTGTATAACATATTCTAACCTTGGTAGTAGGGGGGTGATGACAGTTCTAACTCACCCGGCGTTGCTCGGGCGGCGTCCATGTTAAATAATTAATATTTGGTGAAGCCATGGTCGGAGATTCACAAATGAGGTGTCGTTGGACTCGGGATGACGGGGGCTTTCCTATGGACCACTCGTTATATTTTTGATTATTTTTTTTGAAAATTTTTGTTTTCGAAAGTTGGTGATAGTTTGAAAACCAAACATGGTAGAACTTTGTGCCATGGCTCAAACGAATGGTCTTTATGACTTTTATTTTCTATAATAAAACTTTTTTACTTTTTATGTTTTTTTGAAAACACTCGAATTTTGAAAATCCTATATTTTGGAAACTAGGAACTCTACAAAAAAAATTGTGTGACGTAAATCAATGGTCCCTACCCCCTCTACCCCCAAAATAAATTTCAAGTCTCTAGGATGAAAACCTGCAGTAGTGGGGTAAGGAGAGGGCTGCTTACAAAAGCAAGTGGTGAGCCCCTGCGACCTTGGAATGGAAGGAGCCATGCTAGGAGGGCGTGCTTGGATTCGTTTTTTTCGTCTCGTCGTGCTCTTTACGGGAATGTAGGTGTCGAAAAGGTGAAATGCTGGAAACACGGTCTTTTTGGGGTAAAAACGTGATTTTAGACTTTTTGCTATATCTCGCGAACCAAGTATGCTAGAGGCGTGTACGACGGGTCCAAGGACTCGGGCTGACGTCCTTTTTGCTGTGGACCACTCGTTATATTAAAAAAAAAATGGAAACTCGATTTTGAGGTAAACACGTGTTTTTTGTGATTTTTGTCGATATCTCACGAACCAATAACGCTAGAGACGTGTACGAGGTGTCCAAGGACTCGGGCTAACGCCCCCTTTCGAGTGTGGCAGATATTTTTTCCAAAAAATAATTCACAAAGGGCCTAACGCCATACATGTTGAAAAAACTTTTTCTTTTTCTTTACTTGTTTATAATGTTCATGAAGCGTGGTGGTTGAGAGAGACGATACGGCTGAGTGTGTGTGTGTTTCAACAAACCTGTCGCTTAGCACAAGGACCATGCTTAATAGATCAATCGCTATTTCGACGGGTCGGTGTATGACAGACCGAGCGTGTGTTTTCCTGATATTTTACCTTTGACGTGTAAACGGTAATGAGAACTTGGTTCTATGTTGGTCAAAGCGAGTACAGAAAACAAACTTACAGGAGGTGAAGGTCATTTGAGCTTATTGGAAGGCATTGATCTGACTTGACAACAAGTGCAATGGAAAATGACCATGACGCTTGAAGGTGAAATAATCTGACCATCGTGGTGGCAGGGGAGTGTGAAAGGCATGCACACACATTTGTGAAACCACATGTAGGCTAAACCAGTGACATCCTGTTTTGTTTCGTACGTGACAAAATGCAAGTTCATGTGAAATTTGATCTTCCACAGGTGTTCGCTTGGGTGTTATCTGTCCACGTGCGCGATAACTGTTAACAAGTTACATCCTGTTTTGCTTCGTACGTGACAAAATGCAAGTTGACGTGAAATTTGATCTGCCACATGTGTTCACCTTGGACGTTAGCTGTCCACGTGCATGATAACAGAATGTTCAAAGCGTGGGAATCGCTGAATCAGTAAAAAGTATGATGCAACTTGTGGGAATGATGTCACAACCAATAGATAGGCAAGAGCTGCAAACAGCAGTGGTGTGAGGTAAAGGGAGGGAGAGGGGGGGATAATGAAAGAGAGAACACAGGTAGAAAGGGAAAGACAAACATGTATGAACATGCATGAAGCGCGGAGCGTTGTACACACAGAGCTATAGAGGGTGTACAACATGTGTGAATAAATAAAAAGTACACAGGTTCACACAACATGTAATTTATTGATCCAAGAATTAAACGTAGAGTTAAACCCTAACCATTTGACATAGAGTTTATTTCCTTTTTGTTTCAACACTTTTTCCACAAGATAATGCTGAGGAAATGCTGTTTTCTGAAGTTCATGGAGATAAAATCTACCTTTTATGGGTAGACGGTTGAGGTCCTCGAGTAAATAGGTGACTGGAGTGTCCAAGTTGACTCGACGAATTCGAAATAGTTCAGTCCCCCACTGAGGCGTGTAGCCCTTATTGAAGACAGACTTAAATTTGCTCACACGAACAAAATCCCCAATGTTCAGTCGGTGACGTTTAGGATCGGCTGTTTTTATGGGGTTAAACAGTTTATCCAATCGCTGAATATTTTAGGTCACGAGGCGCGGCTTGGTCCCAATCGTTCTATGTTTGGTGTCATTGTAACATGATACTAGCTCTGGTAATATGTCCAACCAGCGATACGTGCCCTGAGCGGTAAACGCTTTCCACATATGGGTTTTCAATGTTCGGTTGAACCGCTCGACCACACTGGCTTTGAGGTTGCTGTACGTAGTGTAATGGTGAATATCCTTAGATTTGAGAAAACTGGAGAAATCCTTGTTGAAAAATTCTTTCCCCTGGTCAGTTTGTAGCAGCTGAGGTTGACGTTTGGAGTGTTGAATAATATGTTGAAAGGCCTTGGTAACTAGTGGGCCAGACTTGCGACGCACAGGTTCAACAAAGGCCATTTTGGAATAGACATCAATGACGGTCAACATATAGCGTACATCGTCGTTAACGCTAGCATAGGGTATCATTTCAACCAAGTCAGCCTGCCAAAGTTCATCCACACCTCGTGAAATCACCTTGAGTCGCGGATAGTGACGCCTAGCTGGGCGATGCAACTCGTGAGCAATACCCATTTTAATGGGTGAGGGCTTAAACAATAATTTTGGCATTTCGAAGTTCTTGTTCAATTTCTTGAATTTCCCAATCGTGACCGGTATGGCCAGCTTGACGTGAGGCATGCAACAACTGTAGCCGCTGGACGAGCTTATTGGGATTGTGCCAGTAGGTAACATCCACAAGGGGTTTTAATGGTTTAAATGTCACTCCCGAAGCGGATGCTTTACGACGAGTACTTTGACTGGTGGGAAACAAGTTTGCAATGATGGTTTTATATTTTTGAGATATATTGGCATTCACTTGTTGCGTGGGATCATACTGTCTTTTGTGGGCATGGGTATCCAATAAAATGGATTTATATTTGTCAAGATCCTCTGACGTATAATCATGGGAAGAGGGTGTTCGAGAAAAGAGCAGCTTTAACAGTCCTGGCGTTAATTTATAGTTGATGTTTTTAATGACAGCTTTAGTACGAGCAAATTTAATGGATGAATCGCCAATTTTAAAACTATCATCCTCATAGCGAACACCATACGTGGTATCTGTGTTTCCAATAAATAGATCGGTGAAATAGGGTTCCAATGTTGATCCATAATATTTTATTAAAATGGTTTTCAGTTGAGCTTTATGTTGAGGGGTGGCCAAGAGTTGTGAAAACGGAGACGCCCTGGAAGGGCAAGGTGTTTCGACCATGGCCAAGGATTTCTTTTTTCTCAAAAACTCTGCAAGGGGTGCGGCCTTTTTTTGAGGCGTAAACACTTGTTCCTCCTCATCCTCAACTTCACTAACACTAGTCAAATCTTCCTGTTCCTCTTCCTCTTCCTCAGGGTCCTCGTGCAGCGTCTGCGTGGCTTGTGAAACGGTGGGTAACGTTTCAGATGGCTTGAAAGACGGTTTCAACATGGCTTTTAGTGGAGGTGTTAAATGTTGCTGAATAAACAAAGCATGATTGGCACGTGATTGTTTCAATTGACGAAACTTTTGGCGAATAGTATTTTTTGCTCTAATAATATGCTTTTTCAATTGACTCTCTGCTAACGCCATGGTGTCTTGGCAAATGACTTGCCGGGGAATGAGACAAGGCCTTAAATAGCAATAAAATGATCAAACCCTAAGCGATACCGTCCTTGATTGAGTTCACTTTGTTTGTCAATCACTAAACAGGCATGACGTTGAGTTTTCCAGCACTTGGCACACAATTCTGTAAACATTTGAAAGGTCATATCCGGATTCACATGTTCATTATAAATGTGACGACTGTTCCTCTCGTCCTGACGAAATAAAACAATGACATTGGCGTTGTCACGAATCAACTGTTTGGACATTTTTGAATACGTTTGTCCAAGATAGAAGCAATCGATATGTTTGTGACGACCCATGCTGAAATAGCTTTGAATGATGCCTTGACGTTCAGTGGATACATCATCGAAAATCATGAGTGAATCAGGCTTTACCTCATTCGGTGAAATCACATTTTCTTGCATGGAAATTGTAAAATAACCCATATTCTCTTTTTGTAATCCAGACATGACTTGATCCAGAAACACGTAGAGGGGTTGGTAGAGAAATTTTGCAAAAATATAAATATTTTGAAAACGCAGACCATTGGGCGCTGTGATGAGCGTTAGCAAAAGATTTGTCTTTCCACAGCCGAAAGGCCCCACAATGATGCAGCGAATGGAAGATGGAAACAGTGAACCATGGCGTTGTTCACGTGATGTGGGACAGAGATGGGAAACCATGTCCCCCACGGGGAATAACTCTTGCTGCTTAATAATCTTCATTTCAACTAAGGCTTAGACAGGCTAGCAGGCTGTCTATATACAGGACACCGAGCCTTGTCATAGAAACAGTAGACTGGTACTACAGGTTGACGATGGATGTCTTTGGACGTGCGTTGATGGCCAAAGCTAGGCCTGTCCCCATACATGATCCTAAACAAGAAACAGATCCTGCTAATAAACACTATGTGGATACGTCAGTAGTGCCACGCACAAAACAGGGAGATTATGACTTTAAGGGAAAGCGGTTAACCCATGTAAAACATCCTCAAGTGTCTACAGACGTTACTACGAAAAAGTATGTGGATAACAAAGTGTATGAGTTTTATGACAAAGTGCCACAGCTTATGGTGAATGGCTATAGCGCTAATCACCATCGGATTATTCACGTGGAAGACCCACAAGACGAAGACGATGTCTGTACCAAGCGTTACGTGACCCATGAAATGAAAAGGCTTTATAAATTTATCCCATGTGTATTTTTAGTGTATCTGACAAATGAAAAACCTGTGTATGACAGAAACCATTTACCGTTAGTCCATGATCAGCACTCGACCTATGTGCTTGCTTCGGGTTTAAGCCACTATCGATTACACTATGATGGAACCATTCACATCAAATATGCCATACCTGATGAGAACCATTTACAAATAAAGATAAATGGTCATAGGATGTTGATCCATAACCATGAAATGGTCAATGCAGGGGACGAATTATCCCTTCATCTCATGTTGACATGGGATGAAAAGCAAGCGGGAAAAACCATAAACGATTTCCCACTTTATGTGGAATTGGAATATACAGCCATGAAATAACCATCTGACGTTAGTTGTGATTTAAACTTTCTTGTGAAAGGTTGTGGGTCATTATCATCATGGTGAAACAAAGGTATGCAGTGAGAAAGACTAAAAAAAGGACTTTGTCCTTGGCAAAGCCTGGGCTTACTACATTCGAGGACAAGCCCTTGCGAAAGAAAAAAAGAAAAAATAATGTATTGACCATAAGGAAAGCCCTTCGAGCAGCACAGAGACATGTTATTCCAAAACGTCGGCGACAGGTTTCAAACCAAGGGCGAGTGATTCCCGTCCCCAAACGAGCTGGATTTTTACCTGCATTATTTGCTAGTTTGGCTGCTCTGGGTTCACTTTTGGGCGGTGCCAGTGCAGTGGCGAAAACCATTAAAGCCGCGCAGCAGGGCAAGCAACAACTCAAAGAAAGTCAGCGACACAATGAAACGATGGAAGCGATTGCCATGGGGGCTAGAAATGCCAATTTAAAGCCAGCCTTTTATCAACAAGGATTTGGGATTTCACCATTTCGAAATATTAAAAAAAAAAAAAAAATAACCTCAGCCATAGCAAGACATGCCCTGACGCATCAACAAGTGGAAAGCTATGCTAAACAACTAAAGCTTTCTCATTTTCGAGGTGTGTTTATGCGAAACCAATTACCCCCACGACCCTGGAAACAGGAATGTGCTGTTGTCAATTTGGATGATCACCGTGGACCAGGAACGCATTATGTAGCTTATGTCAAAGAGGGATCCACGGTATGGTACTTTGACAGTTTTGGGAATTTGCCTCCGCCCATGGAACTAGTGACCTATTTTGGAAACAGGATCAAGATATATTATAATGTGAAACGTGAGCAAACGTATAACAGCCAACAGTGTGGACGTTTGTGTTTAATTTTTTTTTATATAAAACGCTGCATAAGCAAAAACGCCACCAGTATGTCGGCAGAAAGTAAAACGTTTACACTGCATGGACGTGGACCTGAAGTCAGCCTAGACTTTTACCCGCCTATTGATTTGAGTGAAAAACCCTATGGTTTAGGACTTGTTTCTCTTGAAACGTACAATCGAATATACAACATACGTGAAAATGTGAACAACAAGTTTTACTATGATGATTCTGTGCTCACCCTGAATTCTGGTGGATACACGATCGATGATATTTATGAACACATTTATGTGGTGTTGATCAATCAATATGGTTTAAAGTCATTTCTCGATGGAACGCACAAGTTTGAACTTGTAGGCAATACCAACACTCATCGCTGCAGTATTTTCTCCTCATTCAACATTGACTTTAAAACACACCCCGATTCCATTGGCCCATTACTAGGATTTAAACCACGTGTATTGGAGCCCAACAAAAAACATGAATCGGACCATGAAGTGAAATTCATTGAGGACCATCATGTGTCGGTGACGTGTAATATTATTAGCCAAGTGTACACCAATCAAGAACCATCGCATTCGCTATATGACTTTATTGTGACATCGCCCAATGGCTATATTATTCGTGAAAACCCTCCAGTGGTGCTTTTTCATTCTGTGGCTGTTGATAGTATTAGTAATATAACATTAAGACTGATCAATAGAGATCAACAACTCATTGATCTAGATTCTACCACACCAGTGACTTACAAGTTGGTGCTAAAGCCACTATGAAGTTTGTGTATAAAGCAACAACACCGTCTAGGAATGGTGTTAGTTGTTTGCCACGTGAATACACGTTAACATCTCAAGGCAAGCAGATTTTACAGCATTTGGGTTACCACGTCAACCCTCATAATGAATTCTATCCTAGAGATAGCGAACCACATCGAGGAGCAACCAGGAGTGGTAAGAATTGATCTGCATTCTTATCAAGCTCAAACACCTGGACTCAATAACAATGATGAAATTCAATTTGTTATCAACAACCAAGATATTTACACCCTACCGCATGAAAGTGTTATTCAGATTGAAGGTCGGCTCACCAAAGCCGATGGCTCTACACCCACCACATCCAAGTTGGCCAACCATGGTTTGGCCTTTCTGTTTTCTGAAGTGCGGTATGTCATTAACGATATCGTGGTGGATAGCACTCGAAATGTGGGCATTTCCAGTGTCATGAAACTATACCCCTCTTATAGTGAGGAAGAAGGTAAAACACTTTGCATGGCAGGTTGGTGTCCCGACTCGACCAATGACTGGATGGTACACACCGATGGAACCTTTACTGGATATTTACCTCTTAAACTGATTCTAGGTTTTGCTGAAGATCACCAACGCATTGTGGTTAATGCAAGGCAAGTGCTTTATCTAGTGAGAGACAGGATTGATAATAATGCACTCAAGGGAGCCGACAATGCCCCCATCGATTCAAAAATTCAACTACAACGCTTGCTATGGAAAGTCCCCCATGTGACCCTTAACGATAGCAAAAAACTGGACGTACTCAAAATGGTAAAGAGAGATATGCCTCTACCCATGGAATTTAGAAGCTGGGCACTCCATGAGTATCCGCTATTGCCCACCACCAACACACACAGTTGGTCTGTAAAAACAGCTCGCTATACAGAGAGACCTCTCTACCTGATCGTGGGATTTCAAACGAATCGCAAGTATCAACAAACCAAAGATGCCACGCAATTTGATCACCTGCAATTGAGAAATGCACGTCTTTTCCTCAACAGAGCTGTGTTTCCCTATGAAGGACTGGATTTGGATTTTTCAAAAAATAAGTTTGGCCCCCTGTACGACTTGTTTTCTAAATTTCGATGGTCGTATTATCAAAAAGAGAACGGCCCCATGCTACTACCCCCAGCGTTTAAGGCAAGAGCACCACTGATTGTCTTTGACTGTTCTTACCTGGAAGAGTCTGTCAAGCCATCCAATATCGATATTCGACTATATTTTGAAACGCATGACAATGTACCAGCCAATACGACGGCCTACTGTTTGATTATTCATCACAAACAAGTCAACTATTATCCACTGTCCAACCAAGTGACGAGTGTATAAATAACAGGTCATCCCACGTCAAGCCGCTCAGTCATGTCTTGCTTTAAAGCCTCAAGAGACGTCACATCCATGAATTTAAACTCTGAGGAACAACGTTTCAAGACGTTTGTCAAATGGCCAGTGCCTTTCATAAACCCTCAAGCCTTGGCGGCTGCTGGATTCTACTATTTAAAAACAAGAGATGAAGTGAAATGTGCTTTTGTCCCATCATCATAGACCAATGGCAGGAGGGCGATGAACCCATGCAGGAACATCAGCGCTGGTCACCCACCTGCCCCTACCTGTGCAGAATGAAAGTGGGAAATATACCCTGTCATTCAAGCTATCCCTCACTTGTGTCTCTGGGTGATGAAAATAAAACAAGTTACGATACATGTGGGCCGTATGGTATCCATGGTGCTTCGGTGAGCAGCTCACCATCAAAAACGCCTAGTTTAGAGACATTGGGACATCATCGGTGTTATGGACGTTACAAACACAAGAGACTATATTGTTGTATCAGTTGCTATCGTCCTTATCCTAAAATGAGAAAAGCCTGTAAGACGTGTTATGATAATAAAATGATGTAATTCTTAAATTCTTATTTTTGCATGTCCCCCCTGTCCTACCCTACCTTAATTTGAAACTAGCATGGCAGGTAAGTCCATGTCATGATCACACCTGATCGTCAGTCAGTCGTCAGTTGAACTTGGTCCAGGCAAGCGTCAACATGTTGCCCACACTCATTGTGGATTGCCAAGGGTTTAAAATTGGTGACAACAAATTTATATTTAAACAAGTGGCCATGATCGATTGTACCACGTTTTGGATATCGCAAGCTACGCATTTGCTATTTAAACCACCCCATGCTTTTGATTTGTTGTGTGAAAAAGACCGTAAACAAACCCAGTGGATTGAAAATCATAGGCAACTAGACTGGAATCAGGGAACCATTTCCTATAAATATTTGGACGTGGTCATGAAAGCACACTTGTCCTCGGCCAATGTGGTATTTGTGAAAGGTAATGAAAAACGTCAAAGGTTGCAACCATTTTTGGCGTCTTACTGCCAATGTATCGACCTCATGGAGTTGGGCTGCCCCTCCCTGCAAACGCTCATGGATACTTGTTCCTGTGGCAACATTACCCATACAGCCCTATCACATGCGTGGCATCTCTTTCATTGGTTAACCACCCATGCCTGCTGGGAGTTGTTGAACAAAATTATAACTCATGATTTACCTGTGAATGACGCCAGTGAGATTTCTACAAGCGACGTGTAAACATCTACAGCACGTGATACCATGGAGAAAGGCAATGCTACGGACAAAGCCATTGGCAAGTTCTTTGTGTGCAAAAAGAAACTAGACAGTTTTACCAAAGAGGAACTCTTGGCGCTGCCCAAGTCGTTCATTTATTATGTGGCTGCCAACGCGGTCAAAGAAATCTGACAACATGTACCAAAATCATGGACTCAAGACCCTGTGTTGAGTGAATTGCAACCCTGTACGGATTACGATCACCATAAGCAAGTGGCCATGGCAAAAATACCGTCTATGCGTCAGTGTGCGACTTGCCAGCTAGTGAAACTGGATCACGGTCATAAAAGTCCGTGTAAAGACTTTGTTGAATCAACAACAACAACAACAAACACAAACATCGTCCACAGAAGAGGAGGAAGACCAAACCTTTTTACCATCGATGGAAAAGGATATGCCAGACCTGTACTGGCAATGGCGTCATTGACAAAGTGATTCAATACTTACCTTTCGAAATCCATCTTCCAGGTTATCGTTTTTGTGGCCCTGGAACTCGTCTCGAAAAACGTTTACAACGTGGTGATGTACCCATTAATCTTTTGAATCAAGCATGCAAGGAACATGACCATTCTTATCGCCATAGTCATCCTGGTTTAAGACATGTGGCAGATAAATTGTTATTGAAGAAAGCTAAACAACGTTTCACATCCAATGATGCCTCAGTGGGTGAAAGAATGGCAGCCCTGATTGTCATGAGTGCTATGAAAGGAAAGTTGATGATGCATGGACATAAACATTGAGGAGTGAGGAATTGGGATTTGTTTGTATTCTATTTTTAGCCTATTTTCAATTTTGAAAAAATAGGCTTATGAGATCACCTTTTGTCCGTGTGTGTGTGCGTGTGTGTGTGTGTGTGTGTGTGTGTGATTCGTGTGTGTGTCCCCCCTAATAAAATCTAAACGGCTGGAGCGATTTCAATGAAACTCGGTATGTTCATAGCACTATTCCCGGCGACCTCGACCGTGCCCTTCAAATTTTGTTACGTCTCACCAATGCAAAATGGCGGCTGTGCGAAATATTTCACTAGCATTCAATATCTCCGAAACTATTACCGATATCGCCCTGAAATTGTGTACGGTGATAAAGGGTACTACTAGAAGTTCACCTATGAGACTTTCAAAGACCTGGTGACTACAAAACCAACATGGCGGTCAAGCGAAGTTGAGACTTTAAATAGACTTTTCTCGCGATTTAACTATCCACACGTAATGAAACTTGGTACAGCAAATGCTTATACACATTGTAATGCACTGGAGCACGGCGTTCTTAAGTTACAGGCGGGAGCGGTACCCCCACTCTGCCACCGGCGAGTGACGTCAGGAGTCTCAGCTGGCCGGCGGACAGAACGCTAGTCATATGGCAGGAGATGCATTCATGTAATTAAATCGGTTTTGTTTACAGAATAAATTGGGATGGACTTCCGAATTTCACCACAGTCCTTCCTTAGTGATCGATGAATTGTGTGAGACGTTTTCCGCTGTCACTATGGGCGATTAAAGCAAACGACTGCGATACAAATCAGCCCAAAGCGGTAAACAAAAAGAGCATGCTGGAAACTAATGTTTGATTGCACTACAAGTAGGCGGTTTTTGTATCTTCTACAGAACACAATAATTAGTGAGAATATCATATCTATTTATGTACTTTAACAAACGGGAAATTTCTTCCTTAACATGTATTTCATCAAGTTGCAAAATTACCCAAACTTTTCACACTTTTCAGCGGCTTTTTTCAAGAAATGAACGTTTTCGTTAAAATTACCCGGAGCTACATTAAGAGAAGAAGTCAATTTTTGTAAATGTTTAGAATGAGGAAGGGATAGAAATTTGTTCTGCCTGATAGTATCATAACACTTCGCGGATTGCATGTACAATATGTAAGAGCAAAGTATCATGTTGGGGGACCTTTTTTTTGTTCTTAAATATAAGAGAGAATTGCTCGAATAAAAAATTAACTTGCTGAGAAATTCCCTCCTCTCTACTATCCAATAAAGCTTCTTGAATGACATCCAGAAATTTTAAGGCATTGGCCACGTAATTTTCCAAGTTGGTTTGGAATCTCTTCTCAGTAAGATACTGTAACAAACTGAACAGTGTTCTCCAACTCTTCACAGCTGTTTCAATTCCCAACACTGAAGAAAGTTCTGTAGAAGACAATTGCAAATTGATATAGAAAGCCGAAACAAGTAAATGATTATCTACATTAATATAAAGAAACAGTAAGCCTCCGTGGCTTAGGCGGCAGCACGCCGGCCTCTCACCACTGGGTCCGTGGTTCAAATCCCGGTCACTCCATGTGAGATCTGTGCTGGACAAAACGGAGGCAGACAGGTTTTTCTCCGAGTTCTCCGGTTTTCCCTGTCAAAATTTCATTCCAGCAACACCCTCCACTATCATTTCATTTCATCTGTCATTCATTTAATCATTGCCCCAGAGGAGTGCGTCAGGCCTCGGCAGCCGGCACAGTCCATATCCTCGCCGCTAGCTGGGGGCTTCATTCATTCCATTCCTGACCCGGTCGGAGACTGGAAGCAGGCTGTGGATTTTCATTTCAATATCAAGAAACAAAAGTCATAGACTCAAAATTGATTCTATATATAACCACTCTATCGTCAAAAATATTGAAATTAATAGCTGAGTCCCCTTTCACTTTAGTGCTATTATCTGCTAATCGTTTCTCAAGAGAATTGCATAAACTCTCGAAACTGATTATAACATCGTCCCATTCTGCAGCAGCAACAGCTCTTTCTTGAGCATGTTCCTTCCTCACTTCGATTTCTCTTCTCCTCTCTTCTGGTTGTTTCCGCTTAATTTCACTTTCCTTTGTCAAGTATTCAACAGTAGTAAGACAAGAACCTTTATCTAGCTTAGGATGATCGTATTTATACACTTGTTTCTGTCCATTAGAATCACAGTATTCATTCTGTAAAATAATGCAGTCCTGTTGAAAATGTTTAATACACACAACACTGTTCTCCGAAGGTGTTCAGTCCTTCCTCGGGATGCTTCTCAGCCATTTATTTCTCAAGTTACTTCCTTGGGAAAAGAGAAACATTTCACGAAGGTAGTTTCAACTCCACGAACCAGAAAATTACTACTACATCCTGGTACATAACACCTTCGTGGCATTGTATTTGCTTTTAAAATATACCACGTGGAGCACGGGTATGTTTAACACTTGTCACTGGACAACAGGAAAAGCAATATATTGTGAAATGTCACCCTCGAAACATAGAAACAATGACCACATCACAGCGCTCCAACAAGGCTGAGCATCTCTTTGCTGCCTGCAGTAAGACCCATGACGTCACAGCCCCGCCGGCAGTGTTCCCGCCTGTTAACTTAAGAACGCCGTGACTGGAGTCTAATTTAGTTCAATTGTTTACATAACTTCAAAATGGCGGCTGAGCGAAATATTTCACTGACATTCTATATCTCCGAAACTATTACAGATATCACCCTGCACTTTAATACGGTGATAAAGGGTACTGATACAAGTTTACCTATGTATATTTCATAAACTTGTAAAGTAGAAAACGAACATGGCGACCAAGCGAAGTTGAGACTTTTAAATAGACTTTTATCACGATTTAACCATCCAAACGTAATGAAATTAGGTACAGCAAGTGTTTATACACATAGTAATGCACTGGAGTCTAATTTAGTTCAATTGTTTACATAACCTCAAAATGGCGGCTGTGCGAAATATTTCACTGACATTCTATATCTCCGAAACTATTACAGATATTACCCTGCAATTTTGTACGGTGATAAAGGGTACTGGTACAAGTTTATCTATGTATACTTAATAAACTTGTAAAGTAAAAAACGAACATGGCGACCAAGCGAATTCGAAATATTTTAATAGACTTTTCTCGTGATTTAACTCTCTGAGCGCAGTGAAATGTAGTACAGTAAATGATTTTGCAGATTGTAATGCACTGCCATCTAATTTAAATCAATTGTTTACATAACCTCAATATGGCGGCTGTGCGAAATTTTTAAATTAAGTTTTTATTTCTTGTGTCGTAATCATGCGATCGAAGTGAAATTTTGAATAATGAACCTAGGCAATAATTGTCCTTGAATGGTACATAATTATATGGCCTATACATATAACATTCCTAAATGGCGAGCTTCCGAAATATTTAGACGGTTCTCAATATCTATGAATCTTTTACAGCAACCAAACTGAATGTTTTTATGTTCATAGAGACTATGAACATATGTTCACCTATAGGACTTTCATTAACCTGGTGAGCACAAATCCAACATGGCGGCGACGCGAAGTATAAATATTTAAATGGACGATTCTCGCGAATTAACTATCCGAGTGCTGTGAAACGTTGCACGTTAAATGCTTATACTAATGTTGATCCACTGGCATCTAATTTATTTCAATTGTTTGCATAATCACAAGATGGCTGCTGTGCGTAATTTTAAAATCTCGTTTTTACTTCTTGTGTTCTAATCATGCGATTGAAGTTTGAATACCACACGTACACAATAATCTTAATGTAATAGTACAAAAATAAAAATCCAACCTGGCGACAATCTGAAATATTTAGACGGTTCTCAATATCTACGAATCTGTTACAGCAATTAAACTGAAATTTTGTATGTTGTTAGAAGAAATTAACATGAGCAGGATATATGAAAATAGGCTGTATAGTTCTTCACGGAACTACTTGTTCTTTTGTCAATTCACTATGACTATGAAATAAAAACAAAGGTTTACCAGAGCACAATGATTTGTTATTTTTAATTTTAAGAAATCGTGATGTTGATGGCTGATTTTTTCATTTTACACATTTCACACATGATGAATTCCACACACTGTCATTTATCATTTTGCAATTTACAGTTTTTGAAAACGTTCGTTTCAAGTTTAACGTTTTTTATGATATGGATTTTTCCATTTTGCTGATGACACATTTTAAACAATGTCCGTTTGAAGTTTTTGAATTTTCAAATTTCACACATGGCCATTTCCAGTTTTTAAAAATGTCCGTTTTAAGTTTTGCTGTTTTGGTGATATGGAAACATGGAATTTCCATTTTGCTGTTTTCATATTTTTTCCATTTGGTGTATGTCGAAAGTTGAGATTTGACAATGATGTTGATGCAAGTGCTTGACCTTGATAATACTGCAATGTGTTGATGTGTGTTTGGAGAAACGTCGAGGTCTACGACTACTGCAGGTAAGACTGTTTTTACAAAAATAATGTCTTTTGACTGCCACATTTCAATGAAAAAACGAAACTATTGAAAACAAAATGAGTATATAAGTGACCATTTACCCCCTCCCCACCCACCCACCCTACCTCATCGTGTTTGCTCTGGTCAATCATACACACCAGTTTTCTCTCTCCACTCATACATTCACACCTGTCTTTGGGAACAAACACAACCACTTTATTTATTCCCAAAAGCACATTCTCGACATGCACACTCATCCCAAAAGTACTTTTTTTTAGTTTATCATTTACATTTCAAAAAATAATTAAATACTAGTTATTAAAGTTACTAAAAAATACTATTACTCATTACATATTTACAAAAAAAAACAACACAACTTTCTACAGCGTTAAAAGAATCATACTATTTACCAATCAAAAAAATTTAAAAAATAAGGTTGCACACAACTTTTTTAATGAGCAAAGGTCCAAGTGGGTTGCCACTATTTACAAAATCTATTATTTACAATGACAAGAAAACAATATTTAAAAATACTAAATCTACAAGTTACAAAAAGCCATGTCCCATAAACGATTAAACAATGAAATCACACCTCCTCCTCGTTGCGATCATAACCCCAGGGCAGGCTAGTGAGCAGGTCATCAGCCCACACACGCTTGTTATCCATGGAGGCGAGGGTGCGTTTTCTCTGTTCCACAAGATACAAATGATGGTTGCTGGATTGTATCCTGCACTGTGTATGAGACATAGCTTTGCCAGTGCGTAAAACCGCTAGATAGTCATCAACACGTAGCGATTTTACCACTGCCCTACCTACACCTTTTGCTCTTTTGGCTTCCTTACAGTCGAGTGTGCGGTAAGCATACATTTTCGAAGCCAAACCTACGAATTCTTTCATAATGGAATCACCGCATTCATCTTTTAAAACGCCCATTTCCTTCTTGTTTTTTATGGGCAGCTGAAACACGTTGTCAGCGCTATAGCAAGAGGTGTCGAACCAGTCACTATGTTGCCTCATGACGTCATAGGGGTTGCAGTGGCGAATGTGGTAAATGAATGAGTCCGTGTCCATATACAAAAGAGAGACGTCCTCAAAATGGCGTTTGGCGAACTCATAGTGGAATCGATACATGACCGATTTAGAAAAGTCTAAAATGACTTGACCCAAGTAAATGGGCTTATCCATGGTCACGCTGGTCTTACTCATTTCAATAGTAGCCAAATCCTCATCGATAATTTTGATCGATTTGAAATTTGGCTTGGCAATGTACCGCCGGGCACCCCACTGCCCCTCCCAGACATTCACCAATTTAATGTCACGGTATTTGCGGACATTCTCCATAGACTTGCCATAAATGCAGTTGTTCATTAATTTAAAATAAATTAATTTCAAACTGCTGTGTTGCCATTTGTCGGTGCTCTGTGTTGAGTCGCATGTATGGCTCAAGCCATGCTTTTTGAGCAAAAGAAATACCCCTGTGGACTTTCTTCAACACCAAGCCTTGGGCGAGGCATTGCACCAACATTTGGATATGTAGCACATACCGATTTTTGTTGTAAAGTGTGCCCATGAGTTTTTCAGTTTTCACTTTACTGTCAGGGGGAACCATTTGCTCAAGGCAGAATGGGAAATCGGCATGTTCATCATACAAGGATAATGGATATTCAATATCCACTTCTAGCACATATCCACGGCCTGTTTCTTGGCTAGCCATGTTCACATCAAATTCTGACACTTGTTTGTCTGTCAGCCAAGCAAACTTCCCATAGGGCAAAGGCTGACTCATGGCGTAACCGTACAAATTATTCACGTCATAGTACATTAAGTACGATTCTGGTTTGTCTAGTGAATAATCAGGCAAGTAGGGGGGAGCTAGGAGTTCCAAATAGTGTCATGGCCGCCGCGTTAGTCCAAGCCAATATCTCGCGAACCCATGGTCGGATGTTGACAAATGAGGTGTCGTTGAACTCGAGCTGACGTCCTCTTTCCTATTGACCATGTATTATATTTTTCAAAAATTCTTTGAATTTTTTTGTTTTCGAAAGTTGGCGATAGTTTGTAAACCAAACATGATAGAACGTTGTGCCATGGCTCAAACGAACAGTCTTTATGATCTTTATTTTTTGTAATAAAACGTTTTTACTTTTTATGTTTTTTTGAAAACACTCGAATTTTGAAAATCCCATATTTTGGAAACTAGGAACTTTACAAAAAAAATTGTTTGACGTAAATCAATGGTCCCTACCCCCTCTACCTCCAAAATAAATTTCAAGTCTCTAGAGAAAAAAATTGTGTGTAGTAGTGTGGTAAGGGGAGCTGCTCCATTTAGTAAGTTGTGAGACCCTGCGACCTTGGAATGGAAGGAGCCATGCTAGGAGGGCGTGCTTGGATTCGTTGTTTTCGTCTCGTTGTGCTCTTTACGGGAATGTCGGTGTCGAAAATGTGAAAATCTGGAAACACAGTCTTTTTGGGGTAAAAACGTGATTTTAGACTTTTTGCTATATCTCGCGAACCAATCATGCTAGAGGCGTGTTCGACAGGTCCAAGGACTCGGGGTAATGTCCTCTCTGCTATGGACCACTCGTAATAATTTTTAATAAAATTGGAAACTCGGTTTTGGGGTAAACACGTGTTTTTTGTGATTTTGTCGATATCTCACGAAGCAATAACGCTAGAGGCATGTACGACGGGTCCAAGGACTCGGAGTGACGTCCTCTTTGCTACGAACTACTCGTTGTAATTTTAAAAAATTTTGGAAACGCGATTTTGGGGTAAACACGTGTTTTTTGTGATTTTTGCCGATATCTCACGAACCAATAACGCTAGAGACGTGTACGAGGTGTCCTAGGACTCGGGCTAACGCCCCCTTTCAAATGTGGTAGATATTTTTTTTCCAAAAAGATAATTCACAAAGGGCCTAACGCCATACATGTTGAGAAAAAAATTCTTTACCGTTACCTGTTTATAATGTTTATGAAGCGTGGTGGTTGAGAGAGACGATACGGCTGGGTGTGTGTGTTTCAACGAACCTATCGCTGACCACGGTGGCTGTGTTCAATAGAACAATCGCTATTTCGGCGGGTCGGTTTATGACAGAGCGAGGGTGCGTTTTCTGATATTTTACCTTTAACGTGTAAACGGTGATGAGAACTTGGTTCTATGTTGGTCGAAGCGAGTAGAGAAAACCAACTTGCCGACGAGCAGGAGGTGAATGTCATTTGAGCTTATTGAAAGGCGTTGATCTGACTTGACAACAGGTGACGCTTGAAGGTGAAATAATCTGACCATCGTGGTGGCAGGGGAGTGTGAAATGCATGCACACACATGTGTGAAACCACAGGCACGCTAAACCAGTGACATCCTGTCTTGCTTCGTACGTGACAAAATGCAAGTTCATGTGAAATTTGATCTACCGCAGGTGTTCGCTTGGGACGTTATCTGTCCACGTGCATGATAACTGTTAACAAGTCACATCCTGTTTTGCTTCGTACGTGACAAAATGCAAGTTGACGTGAAATTTGATCCGGCACAGGTGTTCGCTTGGGTGTTATCTGTCCACGTGCACGATAAGAGAATGTTCAAAGCGTGGAAAAAAAAGATTATACATGCAACGTAGCATATATAAAGACATGTCGTTATCATTTCCACGCTCACTTAGGTGACTACCTTTGAACACATTGCGTTGCAAGAAACCTCTGGTCTTGTTTAACAGTTTTGGTGTTGGTGGAAAATACTTGACCTTGTTGTGGGGTAGGTATATATTTATTTATATATTTATTGATTTTTATATAAATACATGCAATTATGTATTGATTAGGTAATTAATGATTTTATTTATTTATTTGTTTGCAGATAACGTGTATAGCCTGCCTGTCGTGTGTCTGTGGGAAATATATTAAAGAAAGAGAAAGACAGACAGATTGAAAAGAAAACCATTTCCACACTAGCCCACGAGACGGGAATATAGCAAAGCATTACACGTCAAGGTGAGATTTGTTTTATATATATATATATATATAACCTGTTTGATTTTGTTTTTGTTTATGAAATGCATAAACTATATGGAATGGATATACTTATGGTGGTTTATTTTATTTCTTCTTAGATATTTGGAAAAAAAGGGTTCACTGCTATAGCAAATACAGTTGAAAACCAAGTGGCTTTAGAGTGGAACCATTGTCAAGCAGTCTACAGCTGAAAACTCAGGTGAGAGTGTTCTTTCAAAATAATGTCTTTTACTGCTGAGAATACGTTAACTTGGGAACCCATAAACAGTTGTTTCAAATCGCGTGTGTGCTCTGGCCGCGTGGTCAATGTTAGAAAAAGTTTGATTCCCAAAGAATTTTTAGAATCTTGTTTTGAAATTTTTAAAATTGAAATTTGTACAGCGCAAAGGTTGCATACGGCTTTAAAGGTGAATACAGAACTGGTGTGCGATTTCATATATAAAAAGAAGGACGTAGAGCATAAAGAGACATTTTATATTTGCAGTAAAATGCAAGAGCTATTCATAGCCCATAATTTGAAACAGTGGTATGAAACCCACGTGGTGAATGCCTTGCTATCAAAATTTGATAAACTGCAACAAGGACCGAGTGGTCTAGCCTTAGACAAAATTCATTATTTGCAAATCAACATTTGTCAATTCAACCCGTTGAATGCTGGGTCTAGCTATATTAAAACACAACCAGCTATAGCTTCGAAAAATGCTGTGGTCAATATAAAGAATCGTGACAATGATTGCTTTCTGTGGTCTGTGGCTGCCTTTTTGCAGCCGGTGCAACATAATGGTTGTTGGCCGGGAAAGTACAAGGCCAAATTTAATGAATTAAAACAAACGTTAAATTTAACTCGAGTATCGTTCCCTATGGACTTAACCGAGATCCATAGGTTTGAACAAGATAACCAGGACTTTTCGTTCATGGTGTATGGCCTTGATGGTAATGTGATTGTGGGTCCTCTTTATGCCACAAAAGAACCGAAACGACACCACATTCATCTTTTATATTTATCTGTAGGGGAGGTGAATCACTATTGCCTGATTAAAAGCCTGAGTAGATTGCTAAGCAGCCAAATGTCCAAAGCACATGGTATAAAGCATATTTGTGACCGTTGTCTCCAATACTTTTGGACGCCTACTTCTTTGGAACGTCATAGGGTAGATTGTGTTACTCAGGAAGCGGTGAGACTGATATTGCCACAAGGGGACAAGGCTGTGTTAAAGTTTAAGGACATTCATAAGCGTGACACTGTTCCCTATGTGGTATATGCAGATTTCGAAGCTCTCACCACACCCATGGCGGGATGTGAACCAGATCCCTCCATCAGCTCAACCACACCCATTCAAAAACATGAACCCTTTGCCATAGGATTTAATGTGGTGTGTGCCTATGACTCCACACAATCCGTGTACAAATACCGTGAGGGGCCAGATTGTGCCAAATGGTTCTTGGATGAACTTATCAAGTTGGCCGACCATGTACAGGAAATACTGGACCACCCAGTACCCATGAGCCTATCTCCAGAACAGCAGCAGCAGTATGAGCATGCCATGACATGCCATATTTGTGAAAGGCCTATTTTAAGTGGAGAGGAAAAAGTCAGAGACCACTCGCATTTTACAGGGGAGTTTCGTGGAGCTGCGCATAGTAAATGTAACTTGAACTTTCCGGCTCCTCGTTTCATCAGTGTCTTTTTCCATAATCTGGCAAATTATGACATTCAGTTTTTGATTCGTGAATTGGGCCATGTCAACAAGGGCTCGTTTACCATTATCCCCCAAAACCATGAGCATTTTACAGCCCTGACATGGAGGTTGAGCAACTTTAGCATTCGATTTTTGGATTCCTTTAAGTTTATGACGTCCTCGCTAGACACCCTTGTGAATGGCTTGAATGAGGAGGAATTAAAAAATACTAGAATGCATTTTAATGATCCTAAGCAATTTCAATTGTGCATTCGGAAAGGTATATTCCCGTATGATTTCTGCAACAGCTGGGACGTGTTAAAGCAAAGAAAACTCCCACCACAAGAGAAATTTTACTCGAAACTAACACGCAGTACCGTTTCCGATGAAGACTATGCACATGCATGTCAAGTTTGGCGAGTGTTTGGCATGAACACGCTAAGTGAATATGCTTTACATTACCTAAAACTGGATGTATTGCTGCTCACAGATGTGTTTGAAAAATTCCGTGAATTGTGTCAACACATTTACGGTCTTGACCCGGCTCACTATTATACGAGTCCTGGACTCTCGTTCGATGCCGCTTTAAAATACACTCAAGTGGAATTGGATTTACTCACTGATGTAGACATGGTTCTATTTTTTGAAAAGGGCATTCGTGGCGGATTTGTGTCACTTAACCAGCGCAATGCCAAAGCGAACAATGTCTACCTGCCTGAGTATTCACCAGACCAACCAGAATCGTACTTAATGTACTATGACGTGAATAATTTGTACGGTTACGCCATGAGTCAGCCTTTGCCCTATGGGAAGTTTGCTTGGCTGACAGACAAACAAGTGTCAGAATTTGATGTGATCAAGGCTAGCCAAGAAACAGGCCGTGGATATGTGCTAGAAGTGGATATTGAATATCCCTCATCCTTGTATGATGAACATGCCGATTTCCCATTCTGTCTTGAGCAAATGGTTCCCCCTGACAGTAAAGTGAAAATTGAAAAACTCATGGGCACACTTTACAACAAAAATCGGTATGTGCTACATATCCAAATGTTGGTGCAATGCCTCGCCCAAGGCTTGGTGTTGAAGAAAATCCACAGGGGTATTTCTTTTGCTCAAAAAGCATGGCTTGAGCCATACATGCGACTCAACACAGAGCACCGACAAATGGCAACACAACAGTTTGAAATTAATTTTTTTAAATTAATGAACAACTGCATCTATGGCAAATCCATGGAGAATGTCCGCAAATACCGTGACATTAAATTGGTGAATGTCTGGGAGGGGCAGTGGGGTGCCCGGCGGTACATTGCCAAGCCAAATTTCAAATCGATCAAAATTATCGATGAGGATTTGGCTACTATTGAAATGAGTAAGACCAGCGTGACCATGGATAAGCCCATTTACTTGGGTCAAGTCATTTTAGACTTTTCTAAATCGGTCATGTATCGATTCCACTATGAGTTTGCCAAACGCCATTTTGAGGACGTCTCTCTTTTGTATATGTACACGGACTCATTCATTTACCACATTCGCCACTGCAACCCCTATGACGTCATGAGGCAACATAGTGACTGGTTCGACACCTCTTGCTATAGCGCTGACAACGTGTTTCAGCTGCCCCTAAAAAACAAGAAGAAAATGGGCGTTTTAAAAGATGAATGCGGTGATTCCATTATGACGGAATTCGTAGGTTTGGCTTCGAAAATGTATGCTTACCGCACACTCGATTGTAAGGAAGCCAAAAGAGCAAAGGGTGTAGGTAGAGCAGTGGTAAAATCGCTACGTGTAGACGATTACCTAGCGGTTTTACACACTGGCAAAGCTATGTCTCATACACAGTGCAGGATACAATCCAGCAACCATTATTTGTATCTTGTGGAACAGAGAAAACGCACCCTCGCCTCCATGGATAACAAGCGTGTGTGGGCTGATGACCTGCTCACCAGCCTGCCCTGGGGTTATGATCGCAACGAGGAGGAGGTGTGATTTCATTGTTTAATCGTTTATGGGACATGGCTTTTTGTAACTTGTAGATTTAGTATTTTGTAAATATTGTTTTCTTGTCATTGTAAATAATAGATTTTGTAAAATAGTGGCAATCCACTTGGACCTTTTGCTCTTTAAAAGTTCTATGCAACCTTATTTTTTTTAAATTTTTTGATTGGTAAATAGTGTGATTCTTTTAACGCTGTACAAAGTTGAGTTTTTTTTGTAAATATGAAATAAGTAAGATTTTTAGTAACTTTAATAACTAGTATTTAATTATTTTTCGTAATGTAAATGATAAACTAAAAAAAGTTCTTTTGGGATGAGTGTGCATGTCGAGAATGTGCTTTTGGGAATAAATAAAGTGGTTGTGTTTGTTCCCAAAGACAGGTGTGAATGTATGAGTGGAGAGAGAAAACTGGTGTGTATGATTGACCAGAGCAAACACGGTGAGGTAGGGTGGGTGGGTGGGGAGGGGGGTAAATGGTCACTTATATACTCATTTTGTTTTCAATAGTTTAGTTTTTTCATTGAAATGTGGCAGTCAATAGACATTATTTTTGTAAAAACAGTCTTACCTGCAGTAGTCGTAGACCTCGACGTTTCTCCAAACACACATCAACACATTGCAGTATTATCAAGGTCAAGCACTCGCATCAACATCATTGTCAAATCTCAACTTTCGACATACACCAAATGGAAAAATGTGAAAACAGCAAAATGGAAATTCCATGTTTCCATATCACCAAAACAGCAAAACTTAAAACGAACATTTTTAAAAACTGGAAATGGCCATGTGTGAAATTTGAAAATTCAAAAACTTCAAACGGACATTGTTTAAAATGTGTCATCAGCAAAATGGAAAACTCCATATCATCAAAAACGTTAAACTTGAAACGAACGTTTTCAAAAACTGTAAATTGCAAATTGGCAAATGACAGTGTGTGGAATTCATCATGTGTGAAATGTGTAAAATGAAAAAATCAGCCATCAACATCACGATTTCTTAAAATTAAAAATAACAAA
Organism: Meconema thalassinum; assembly: GCA_946902985.2. Classification (NCBI taxonomy): domain Eukaryota; kingdom Metazoa; phylum Arthropoda; class Insecta; order Orthoptera; family Tettigoniidae; genus Meconema; species Meconema thalassinum. Next base: position 1,316,456,709 of record OX336388.2, on the reverse strand, counting down.
ACATCGTGCTCTGGAAAACTTTTGTTTTTATTTCATAGTGAATTGACAAAAGAAAAATAGAATACAAACAAATCCCAATTCCTCACTCCTCAATGTTTATGTCCATGCATCATCAACTTTCCTTTCATAGCACTCATGACAATTAGGGCTGCCATCCTTTCACCTACTGAGGCATCACTGGATGTGAAACGTTGTTTAGCTTTCTTCAATAACAATTTATCTGCCACATGTCTTAAACCAGGATGACTATGGCGATAAGAAAGGTCATGTTCCTTGCATGCTTGATCCAAAAGATTAATGGGTACATCACCACGTTGTAAACGTTTTTCGAGACGAGTTCCAGGGCCACAAAAACGATAACCTGGAAGATGGATTTCGAAAGGTAAGTATTGAATCACTTTGTCAATGACGCCATTGCCAGTACAGGTCTGGCATATCCTTTTCCATTGATGGTAAAAAGGTTTGGTCTTCCTCCTCCTCTGTGGACGATGTTTGTGTTTGTTGTTGTTGTTGTTGTTGTTGCTTTTTCTCGCCATGACACCCGTGGAATGATTCAACAAAGTCTTTACATGGACTTTTATGACCGTGATACAGTTTCACTAGCTGGCAAGTCGCACACTGACGCATAGACGGTATTTTTGCCATGGCCACTTGCTTATGGTGATCGTAATCCGTACAGGGTTGCAATTCACTCAACACAGGATCTTGAGTCCATGATTTTGGTACATGTTGCCAGATTTCTTTGACCGCGTTGGCGGCCACATAATAAATGAACGACTTGGGCAGCGCCAAGAGTTCCTCTTTGGTAAAACTGTCTAGTTTCTTTTTGCACACAAAGAACTTGCCGATGGCTTTGTCCGTAGCATTGCCTTTCTCCATGGTATTACGTGCTGTAGATGTTTACACGTCGCTTGTAGAAATCTCACTGACGTCATTCACAGGTAAATCTTGAGTTATAATTTTGTTCAACAACTCCCAGCAGGCATGGGTGGTTAACCAATGAAAGAGATGCCACGCATGTGATAGGGCTGTATGGGTAATGTTGCCACAGGAACAAGTATCCATGAGCGTTTGCAGGGAGGGGCAGCCCAACTCCATGAGGTCGATACATTGGCAGTAAGACGCCAAAAATGGTTGCAACCATTGACGTTTTTCATTACCTTTCACAAATACCTCATTGGCCGAGGACAAGTGTGCTTTCATGACCACGTCCAAATATTTATAGGAAATGGTTCCCTGATTCCAGTCTAGTTGCCTATGATTTTCAATCCAATGGGTTTGTTTACGGTCTTTTTCACACAACAAATCAAAAGCATGGGGTGGTTTAAATAGCAAATGCGTAGCTTGTGATATCCAAAACGTGGTACAATCGATCATGGCCACTTGTTTAAATATAAATTTGTTGTCACCAATTTTAAACCCTTGGCAATCCACAATGAGTGTGCGCAACATGTTGACGCTTGCCTGGACCAAGTTCAACTGACGACTGACAGAGGATCAGGTGTGATCATGGCATGGACTTACCTGCCATGCTAGTTTCAAAAAAGAAGGTTAGGGTAGGACAGGGGGACATGCAAAAATTAGAATTTAAGAATTACATCATTTTATTATCATAACACGTCTTACAGGCTTTTCTCATTTTAGGATAAGGACGATAGCAACTGATACAACAATATAGTCTCTTGTGTTTGTAACGTCCATAACACCGATGATGTCCCAATGTCTCTAAACTAGGTGTTTTTGATGGTGAGCTGCTCACCGAAGCACCATGGATACCATACGGCCCACATGTATCGTAACTTGTATTTTTTTCATCACCCAGAGACACAAGTGAGGGATAGCTTGAATGACAGGGTATATTTCCCACTTTCATTCTGCACAGGTAGGGGCAGGTGGGTGACCAGCGCTGATGTTCCTGCATGGGTTCATCGCCCTCCTGCCATTGGTCTATAATGATGGGACAAAAGGCACATTTCACTTCATCTCTTGTTTTTAAATAGTAGAATCCAGCGGCCGCCAAGGCTTGAGGGTTTATGAAAGGCACTGGCCATGTGGCAAAAGTCTTGAAACGTTGTTCCTCAGAGTTTAAATTCATGGATGTAACGTCTCTTGAGGCTTTAAAGCAAGACATGACTGAGCGGCTTGACGTGGGATGACCTGTTATTTATACACTCGTCACTAGGTTGGATAGTGGATAATAGTTGACTTGTTTGTGATGAATAATCAAACAGTAGGCCGTCGTATTGGCTGGTACATTGTCATGCGTTTCAAAATCTAGTCGAATGTCGATATTGGATGGCTTGACAGACTCTTCCAGGTATGAACAGTCAAAGACAATCAGTGGTGCTCTTGCCTTAAACGCTTGGGGTAGTAGCATGGGGCCGTTCTCTTTTTGATAATACGACCATCGAAATTTAGAAAACAAGTCGTACAGGGGGCCAAACTTATTTTTTGAAAAATCCAAATCCAGTCCTTCATAGGGAAACACAGCTCCGTTGAGGAAAAGACGTGCATTTCTCAATTGCAGGTGATCAAATTGCGTGGCATCTTTGGTTTGTTGATACTTGCGATTCGTTTGAAATCCCACGATCAGGTAGAGAGGTCTCTCTGTATAGCGAGCTGTTTTTACAGACCAACTGTGTGTGTTGGTGGTGGGCAATAGCGGATACTCATGGAGTGCCCAGCTTCTAAATTCCATGGGTAGAGGCATATCTCTCTTTACCATTTTGAGTACGTCCAGTTTTTTGCTATCTTCAAGGGTCACATGAGGCACTTTCCATAGCAAGCGTTGTAGTTGAATTTTTGAATCGATGGGGGCATTGTCGGCTCCCTTGAGTGCATTGTTATCACTCCTGTCTCTCACCAGATAAAGCACTTGCCTTGCGTTGACCACAATGCGTTGGTGATCTTCGGCAAAGCCTAGAATCAGTTTAAGAGGTAAATATCCAGTAAACGTTCCATCGGTGTGTACCATCCAGTCATTGGTCGAGTCAGGACACCAACCTGCCATGCAAAGTGTTTTACCTTCTTCCTCACTATAAGAGGGGTATAGTTTCATGACACTGGAAATGCCCACATTTCGAGTGCTATCCACCACGATATCGTTAATGACATACCGCACTTCAGAAAACAGAAAGGCCAAACCATGGTTGGCCAACTTGGATGTGGTGGGTGTAGAGCCATCGGCTTTGGTGAGCCGACCTTCAATCTGAATGACACTTTCATGCGGTAGGGTGTAAATATCTTGATTGTTGATAACAAATTGAATTTCATCATTGTTATTGAGTCCAGGTGTTTGAGCTTGATAGGAATGGAGATCAATTCTTACCACTCCTGGTTGCTCCTCGATGTGGTTCGCTATCTCTAGGATAGAATTCATTATGAGGGTTGACGTGGTAACCCAAATGCTGTAAAATCTGCTTGCCTTGAGATGTTAACGTGTATTCACGTGGCAAACAACTAACACCATTCCTAGACGGTGTTGTTGCTTTATACACAAACTTCATAGTGGCTTTAGCACCAACTTGTAAGTCACTGGTGTGGTAGAATCTAGATCAATGAGTTGTTGATCTCTATTGATCAGTCTTAATGTTATATTACTAATACTATCGACAGCCACAGCATGAAAAAGCACCACTGGAGGGTTTTCACGAATAATATAGCCATTGGGCGATGTCACAATAAAGTCATAAAGTGAATGCGATGGTTCCTGATTGGTGTACACTTGGCTAATAATATTACACGTCACCGACACATGATGGTCCTCAATGAATTTCACTTCATGGTCTGATTCATGTTTTTTGTTGGGCTCCAACACACGTGGTTTAAATCCTAGTAATGGGCCAATGGAATCGGGGTGTGTTTTAAAGTCAATGTTGAATGAGGAGAAAATACTGCAGCGATGAGTGTTGGTATTTCCTACAAGTTCAAACTTGTGCGTTCCGTCGAGAAATGACTTTAAACCATATTGATTGATCAACACCACATAAATGTGTTCATAAATATCATCGATCGTGTATCCACCAGAGTTCAGGGTGAGCACAGAATCATCATAGTAAAACTTGTTGTTCACATTTTCACGTATGTTGTATATTCGATTGTACGTTTCAAGAGAAACAAGTCCTAAACCATAGGATTTTTCACTCAATTCGATAGGCGGGTAAAAGTCTAGGCTGACTTCAGGTCCACGTCCATGCAGTGTAAACGTTTTACTTTCTGCCGACATACTGGTGGCGTTTTTGCTTATGCTGCGTCTTATATAAAAAAATTAAACACAAACGTCCACACTGTTGGCTGTTAAACGTTTGCTCTCGTTTCACATTATAATATATCTTGATCCTGTTTCCAAAATAGGTCACTAGTTCCATGGGCGGGGGCAAATTCCCAAAACTGTCAAAGTACCATACCATGGATCCCTCTTTGACATAAGCTACATAATGCGTTCCTGGTCCTCGGTGATCATCCAAATTGACAACAGCACATTCCTGTTTCCAGGGTCGTGGGGGTAATTGGTTTCGCATAAACACACCTCGAAAATGAGAAAGCTTTAGTTGTTTAGCATAGCTTTCCACTTGTTGATGCGTCAGGGCATGTCTCGCTATGGCTGAGGTTAATTTTTTTTTTAATATTTCGAAATGGTGAAATCCCAAATCCTTGTTGATAAAAGGCTGGCTTTAAATTGGCATTTCTAGCCCCCATGGCAATCGCTTCCATCGTTTCATTGTGTCGCTGACTTTCTTTGAGTTGTTGCTTGCCCTGCTGCGCGGCTTTAATGGTTTTCGCCACTGCACTGGCACCGCCCAAAAGTGAGCCCAGAGCAGCCAAACCAGCAAATAATGCAGGTAAAAATCCCGCTCGTTTGGGGACGGGAATCACTCGCCCTTGGTTTGAAACCTGTCGCCGACGTTTTGGAATAACCTGTCTCTGTGCTGTTCGAAAGGCTTTCCTTATGGTCAATACATTATTTTTTCTTTTTTTCTTTCGCAAGGGCTTGTCCACGAATGTTGTAAGCCCAGGCTTTGCCAAGGACAAAGTCCTTTTTTTAGTCTTTCTCACCGCATACCTTTGTTTCACCATGATGATAATGACCAACAACCTTTCACAAGAAAGTTTAAATCACAACTAACGTCAGATGGTTATTTCATGGCTGTATATTCCAATTCCACATAAAGTGGGAAATCGTTTATGGTTTTTCCCGCTTGCTTTTCATCCCATGTCAACATGAGGTGAAAGGATAATTCGTCACCAGCATTGACCATTTCATGGTTATGGATCAACATCCTATGGCCATTTATCTTTATTTGTAAATGGTTCTCATCAGGTATGGCATATTTGATGTGAATGGTTCCATCATAGTGTAATCGATAGTGGCTTAAACCCGAAGCAAGCACATAGGTCAAGTGCTGATCATGGACTAGCGGTAAATGGTTTCTGTCATTCACAGGTTTTTCATTTGTCAGATACACTAAAAATACACATGGGATAAATTTATAAAGCCTTTTCATTTCATGGGTCACGTAACGCTTGGTACAGACATCGTCTTCGTCTTGTGGGTCTTCCACGTGAATAATCCGATGGTGATTAGCGCTATAGCCATTCACCATAAGCTGGGGCACTTTGTCATAAAACTCATACACTTTGTTATCCACATACTTTTTCGTAGTAACGTCTGTAGACACTTGAGGATGCTTTACATGGGTTAACCGCTTTCCCTTAAAGTCATAATCTCCCTGTTTTGTGCGTGGCACTACTGACGTATCCACATAGTGTTTATTAGCAGGATCTGTTTCCTGTTTAGGATCATGTATGGGGACAGACCTAGCTTTGGCCATCAACGCACGTCCAAAGACATCCATCGTCAACCTGTAGTACCAGTCTACTGTTTCTATGACAAGGCTCGGTGTCCTGTATATAGACAGCCTGCTAGCCTGTCTAAGCCTTAGTTGAAATGAAGATTATTAAGCAGCAAGAGTCATTCCCCGTGGGGGACATGGTTTCCCATCTCTGTCCCACATCACGTGAACAACGCCATGGTTCACTGTTTCCATCTTCCATTCGCTGCATCATTGTGGGGCCTTCCGGCTGTGGAAAGACAAATCTTTTGCTAACGCTCATCACAGCGCCCAATGGTCTGCGTTTTCAAAATATTTATATTTTTGCAAAATCTCTCTACCAACCCCTCTACGTGTTTCTGGATCAAGTCATGTCTGGATTACAAAAAGAGAATATGGGTTATTTTACATTTTCCATGCAAGAAAATGTGATTTCACCGGATGAGGTAAAGCCTGATTCACTCATGATTTTCGATGATGTATCCACTGAACGTCAAGGTATCATTCAAAGCTATTTCAGCATGGGTCGTCACAAACATATCGATTGCTTCTATCTCGGACAAACGTATTCAAAAATGTCCAAACAGTTGATTCGTGACAATGCCAATGTCATTGTTTTATTTCGCCAGGACGAGAGGAACAGTCGTCACATTTATAATGAACATGTGAATCCGGATATGACCTTTCAAATGTTTACAGAATTGTGTGCCAAGTGCTGGAACACTCAACGTCATGCCTGTTTAGTGATTGACAAACAAAGTGAACTCAACCAAGGACGGTATCGCTTAGGGTTTGATCATTTTATTGCTATTTAAGGCCCTGTCTCATTCCCCATCAAGTCATTTGTCAAGACACCATGGCGTTAGCAGAGAGTCAATTGAAAAAGCATATTATTAGAGCAAAACATACTATTCGCCAAAAGTTTCGTCAATTGAAACAATCACGTGCCAATCATGCTTTGTTTATTCAGCAACATTTAGCACCTCCACTAAAAGCCATGTTGAAACCCTCTTTCAAGCCATCTGAAACGCTACCCACCGTTTCACAAGCCACGCAGACACTGCACGAGGACCCTGAGGAAGAGGAAGAGGAACAGGAAGATTTGACTAGTGTTAGTGAAGTTGAGGATGAGGAGGAACAAGTGTTTACGCCTCAAAAAAAGGCCGCACCCCTTGCAGAGTTTTTGAGAAAAAAGAAATCCTTGGCCATGGTCGAAACACCTTGCCCTTCCAGAGCGTCTCCGTTTTCACAACTCTTGGCCACCCCTCAACATAAAGCTCAACTGAAAACCATTTTAATAAAATATTATGGATCAACATTGGAACCCTATTTCACCGATCTATTTATTGGAAACACAGATACCACGTATGGTGTTCGCTATGAGGATGATAGTTTTAAAATTGGCGATTCATCCATTAAATTTGCTCGTACTAAAGCTGTCATTGAAAACATCAACTATAAATTAACGCCAGGACTGTTAAAGCTGCTCTTTTCTCGGACCCCCTCTTCCCATGATTATACGTCAGAGGATCTTGACAAATATAAATCCATTTTATTGGATACCCATGCTCACAAAAGACAGTATGATCCCACGCAACAAGTGAATGCCAATATATCTCAAAAATATAAAACCATCATTGCAAAAATGTTTCCCACCAGTCAAAGTACTCGTCGGAAAGCATCCGCTTCGGGAGTGACATTTAAACCATTAAAACCCCTTGTGGATGTTACCTACTGGCACAATCCCAATAAGCTCGTCCAGCGGCTACAGTTGTTGCATGCTTCACGTCAAGCTGGCCACACCGGTCACGATTGGGAAATTCAAGAAATTGAACAAGAACTTCGAAATGCCAAAATTATTGTTTAAGCCCTCACCCATTAAAATGGGTATTGCTCACGAGTTGCATCGCCCAGCTAGGCGTCACTATCCGCGACTCAAGGTGATTTCACGAGGTGTGGATGAACTTTGGCAGGCTGACTTGGTTGAAATGATACCCTATGCTAGCGTTAACGACGGTGTACGCTATATGTTGACCGTCATTGATGTCTATTCCAAAATGGCCTTTGTTGAACCTGTGCGTCGCAAGTCTGGCCCACTAGTTACCAAGGCCTTTCAACATATTATTCAACACTCCAAACGTCAACCTCAGCTGCTACAAACCGACCAGGGGAAAGAATTTTTCAATAAGGATTTCTCCAGTTTTCTCAAATCTAAGGATATTCACCATTACACCACGTACAGCAATCTGAAAGCCAGTGTGGTCGAGCGGTTCAACTGAACATTGAAAACCCATATGTGGAAAGCGTTTACCGCTCAGGGCACGTATCGCTGGTTGGACATGTTACCTGAGCTAGTATCACGTTACAATGACACCAAACATAGAACGATTGGGACCAAGCCACGTCTCGTAACTAAGAATATTCAGCGATTGGATAAACTGTTTAACCCCATAAAAACAGCCGATCCTAAACGTCACCGACTGAACATTGGGGATTTTGTTCGTGTGAGCAAATTTAAGTCTGCCTTCAATAAGGGCTACACGCCTCAGTGGGGGACTGAACTATTTCGAATTCGTCGAGTCTACTTGGACAGTCCAGTCACCTATTTACTCGAGGACCTCAACCATCAACCCATAAAAGGTAGATTTTATCTCCATGAACTTCAGAAAACAGCATTTCCTCAGCATTATCTTGTGGAAAAAGTGTTGAAACAAAAAGGAAATAAACTCTACGTCAAATGGTTAGGGTTTAACTCTACGTTTAATTCCTGGATCAATAAATTACATGTTGTGTGAACCTGTGTACTTTTTATTTATTCACACATGTTGTACACCACCTATAGCTCTATATATACAGCGCTCCGCGCTTCATGCATGTTCATACATGTTTGTCTTTCCCTTTCCTCCTGTGTTCTCTCTTTCATTATCCCCCCCTCTCCCTCCCTTCACCTCCCACCACTGCTGTTTGCAGCTCTTGCCTCTCTATTGGTTGTGACATCATTCCGACAAGTTGCATCATACTTTTTACTGATTCAGCGATTCCCACGCTTTGAACATTCTCTTATCAGGCACGTGGACAGATAACACCCAAGCGAACACCTGTGCCGGATCAAATTTCACGTCAACTTGCATTTTGTCACGTACGAAGCAAAACAGGATGTGACTTGTTAACAGTTATCATGCACGTGGACAGATAACGTCCCAAGCGAACACCTGCGGTAGATCAAATTTCACATGAACTTGCATTTTGTCACGTACGAAGCAAGACAGGATGTCACTGGTTTAGCGTGCCTGTGGTTTCACACATGTGTGTGCATGCATTTCACACTCCCCTGCCACCACGATGGTCAGATTATTTCACCTTCAAGCGTCACCTGTTGTCAAGTCAGATCAACGCCTTTCAATAAGCTCAAATGACATTCACCTCCTGCTCGTCGGCAAGTTGGTTTTCTCTACTCGCTTCGACCAACATAGAACCAAGTTCTCATCACCGTTTACACGTTAAAGGTAAAATATCAGAAAACGCACCCTCGCTCTGTCATAAACCGACCCGCCGAAATAGCGATTGTTCTATTGAACACAGCCACCGTGGTCAGCGATAGGTTCGTTGAAACACACACACCCAGCCGTATCGTCTCTCTCAACCACCACGCTTCATAAACATTATAAACAGGTAACGGTAAAGAATTTTTTCTCAACATGTATGGCGTTAGGCCCTTTGTGAATTATCTTTTTGGAAAAAAAATATCTACCACATTTGAAAGGGGGCGTTAGCCCGAGTCCTAGGACACCTCGTACACGTCTCTAGCGTTATTGGTTCGTGAGATATCGGCAAAAATCACAAAAAACACGTGTTTACCCCAAAATCGCGTTTCCAAATTTTTTTAAAATTACAACGAGTAGTTCATAGCAAAGAGGACGTCACTCCGAGTCCTTGGACCCGTCGTACATGCCTCTAGCGTTATTGCTTCGTGAGATATCGACAAAATCACAAAAAACACGTGTTTACCCCAAAACCGAGTTTCCAATTTTATTAAAAATTATAACGAGTGGTCCATAGCAGAGAGGACGTTACCCCGAGTCCTTGGAACTGTCGAACACGCCTCTAGCATGATTGGTTCGCGAGATATAGCAAAAAGTCTAAAATCACGTTTTTACCCCAAAAAGACTGTGTTTCCAGATTTTCACATTTTCGACACCGACATTCCCGTAAAGAGCACAACGAGACGAAAACAACGAATCCAAGCACGCCCTCCTAGCATGGCTCCTTCCATCCCAAGGCCGCAGGGTCTCACAACTTGCTAAATGGAGCAGCTCCCCTTTCCACACTACTACACACAATTTTTTTCTCTAGAGACTTGAAATTTATTTTGGAGGTAGAGGGGGTAGGGACCATTGATTTACGTCAAACAATTTTTTTTGTAAAGTTCCTAGTTTCCAAAATATGGGATTTTCAAAATTCGAGTGTTTTCAAAAAAACATAAAAAGTAAAAACGTTTTATTACAAAAAATAAAGGTCATAAAGACTGTTCGTTTGAGCCATGGCACAACGTTCTATCATGTTTGGTTTTCAAACTATCGCCAACTTTCGAAAACAAAAAAATTCAAAGAATTTTTGAAAAATATAATACATGGTCAATAGGAAAGAGGACGTCAGCTCGAGTTCAACGACACCTCATTTGTCAACATCCGACCATGGGTTCGCGAGATATTGGCTTGGACTAACGCGGCGGCCATGACACTATTTGGAACTCCTAGCTCCCCCCTACTCAGGCATGTAGACATTGTTCGCTTCAGCATGGCGTTGGTTAAGCGACACAAAGCCGCCACGAATGCCCTTTTCAAAAAATAGAACCATGTCTACATCAGTGAGTAAATCCAATTCCACTTGAGTGTATTTCAAATCGGCATCGAACGAGAGCCCAGGACTCGTATAATAGTGAGCCGGGTCAAGACCGTAAATGTGTTGACACAACTCACGGAATTTTTCAAACACATCAGTGAGCAGCAATACATCCAGTTTTAGGTAATGCAAAGCATATTCACTTAGCGTGTTCATGCCAAACACTCGCCAAACTTGACATGCATGTGCATAGTCTTCATCGGAAACGGTACTGCGTGTTAGTTTCGAGTAAAATTTCTCTTGTGGTGGGAGTTTTCTTTGCTTTAACACGTCCCAGCTATTGCAGAAATCATACGGGAATATACCTTTCCGAATGCACAATTGAAATTGCTCAGGATCATTAAAATGCATTCTAGTATTTTTTAATTCCTCCTCATTCAAGCCATTCACAAGGCTGTCTAGCGAGGATGCCATAAACTTAAAGGAATCCAAAAATCGAATGCTAAAGTCGCTCAACCTCCATGTCAGGGCCGTAATACGCTCATGGTTTTGGGGAATAATGGTAAACGAGCCCTTGTTGACATGGCCCAATTCACGAATCAAAAACTGAATGTCATAATTCGCCAGATTGTGGAAAAAGACACTGATGAAACGAGGAGCTGGAAAGTTCAAGTTGCATTTACTATGCGCAGCTCCACGAAACTCCCCCGTAAAGTGCGAGTGGTCTCTGACTTTTTCCTCTCCACTTAAAATAGGCTTTTCGCAAATATGGCATGTCGTGGCATGCTCATACTGCTGCCGCTGTTCTGGAGATAGGCTCATGGGTACTGGGTGGTCCAGTAACTCCTGTACATCATGAGCCAACTTGACAAGTTCATCCAAGAACCATTTGGCACAATCTGGCCCCTCGCGGTATTTGTAAACGGATTGCGTGTGGTAATAGGCACACACCACATTAAATCCTATGGCAAAGGGCTCATGTTTTTGAATGGGTGTGGTTGAGCTGATGGTGGGATCTGGTTCACATCCCGCCATGGGTGTGGTGAGAGCTTCGAAATCTGCATACACCACATAGGGGACAGTGTCATGCTTGTGAATGTCCTTAAACTTTAACACAGCCTTGCCCCCTTGTGGCAATATCAATCTCACCGCTTCCTGAGTAACACAATCTACCCTATGACGTTCTAAGAGCGTAGGGGTTGTAGAATATTGCAAGCAACGATCACAAATATGTTTTTTACCATCATGTTTGGACATTTGACTGCTTAGCAATCTACTCAAGCTTTTAATGAGGCAATAGTGATTCACCTCACCCTCAGATAGATATAAAAGATGAATGTGATGTCGTTTCGGTTCTTTTGTAGCATAAAGAGGACCCACAATCTCATCACCATCAAGGCCATACACCATGAACGAAAAGTCCAGGTTGTCTTGTTCAAACCTATGGATCTCGGTTAAGTCCATAGGGAACGATACTCGAGTTAAATTTAACGTTTGTTTCAATTCAACAAACTTGGCCTTGTACATTCCTGGTCGACAACCATTATGTTGTGCTGGCTGCAAATACGCAGCCACAGACCACAGAAAGCAATCATTGTCACGATTCTTTATATTGACCACAGCCTTTTTCGAAGCTATGGCTAGTGGTGTTTTAATATAGCTAGACCCAGCATTCAACGGGTTGAATTGACAAATGTTGATTTGCAAATAATGAATTTTATCTAAGGCTAGACCACTCGGTCCTTGTTGCAGTTTATCAAATTTTGATAGCAAGGCATTCACCACGTGGGTTTCATACCACTGTTCCAAATTATGGGCTATGAATAGCTCTTGCATTTTACTGCAAATATAGAATGTCTCTTTATGCTCTACGTCCTTCTTTTTATATATGAAATCGCACACCAGTTCTGCATTCACCTTTAAAGCCGTACGCAACCTTTGCGCTGTACAAATTTCAATTTTTAAAATTTCAAAACAAGATTGTAAAAATTCTTTGGGAATCAAACTTTTTCTAACATTGACCACGCGGCCAGAGCACACACGTGATTTGAAACAAGACTCAAGGGGCTCCCAAGTTAACGTATCCGCAGCAGTAAAAGACATTATTTTGAAAGAACACTCTCACCTGAGTTTTCAGCTGTAGACTGCTTGACAATGGTTCCACTCTAAAGCCACTTGGTTTTCAACTGTATTTGCTGTAGCAGTGAACCCTTTTTTTTTCCAAATATCTAAAAAGAAATAAAATAAACCACCATAAGTATATCCATTCCATATAGTTTATGCCTTTCATAAACAAAACAAAATCAAACAGGTTATATATATATATATATATATATATATATATATATATATATATAAAACAAATCTCACCTTGACGTGTAATGCTTTGCTTTATTCCCGTCTCGTGGGCTAGTGTGGAAATAGTTTCCCCTTCTATCGGTCTGTTTTTCTCTTTCTTTAATATATTTCCCACAGACACACGACAGGTAGGCTATACACGTTATCTGCAAACAAATAAATAAATAAAATCATTAATTACCTAATCAATAAATAATTGCATGTATTTATATAAAAATCAATAAATATATAAATAAATAAATATATACCTACCCCACAACAAGGTTAAGTATTTTCCACCAACACCAAAACTGATAAACAAGACCAAGTGTTTCATGCAACGCAGTGTGTTCAAAGGTAGTCACCTAAGTGAGCATGGAAATGATAACGACATGTCTTTATATATGCTACGTTGCATGTATAATCTTTTTTCCCATGCTTTGAACATTCTCTTATCGTGCACGTGGACAGCTAACGTCCAAGGTGAACACATGTGGCAGATCAAATTTCACGTCAACTTGCATTTTGTCACGTACGAAGCAAAACAGGATGTAACTTGTTAACAGTTATCGCGCACGTGGACAGATAACACCCAAGCGAACACCTGTGGAAGATCAAATTTCACATGAACTTGCATTTTGTCACGTACGAAACAAAACAGGATGTCACTGGTTTAGCCTACATGTGGTTTCACAAATGTGTGTGCATGCCTTTCACACTCCCCTGCCACCACGATGGTCAGATTATTTCACCTTCAAGCGTCATGGTCATTTTCCATTGCACTTGTTGTCAAGTCAGATCAATGCCTTCCAATAAGCTCAAATGACCTTCACCTCCTGTAAGTTTGTTTTCTGTACTCGCTTTGACCAACATAGAACCAAGTTCTCATTACCGTTTACACGTCAAAGGTAAAATATCAGGAAAACACACGCTCGGTCTGTCATACACCGACCCGTCGAAATAGCGATTGATCTATTAAGCATGGTCCTTGTGCTAAGCGACAGGTTTGTTGAAACACACACACACTCAGCCGTATCGTCTCTCTCAACCACCACGCTTCATGAACATTATAAACAAGTAAAGAAAAAGAAAAAGTTCTTTCAACATGTATGGCGTTAGGTCCTTTGTGAATTATTTTTTGGAAAAAATATCTGCCACACTCGAAAGGGGGCGTTAGCCCGAGTCCTTGGACACCTCGTACACGTCTCTAGCATTATTGGTTCGTGAGATATCGACAAAAATCACAAAAAACACGTGTTTACCTCAAAATCGAGTTTCCAAATTTTTTTTAAAAATATAACGAGTGGTCCACAGCAAAAAGGACGTCAGCCCGAGTCCTTGGACCCGTCGTACACGCCTCTAGCATACTTGGTTCGCGAGATATAGCAAAATGTCTAAAATCACGTTTTTACCCCAAAAAGACCGTGTTTCCAGCATTTCACCTTTTCGACACCTACATTCCCGTAAAGAGCACGACGAGACGAAAAAAACGAATCCAAGCACGCCCTCCTAGCATGGCTCCTTCCATTCCAAGGTCGCAGGGGCTCACCACTTGCTTTTGTAAGCAGCCCTCTCCTTACCCCACTACTGCAGGTTTTCATCCTAGAGACTTGAAATTTATTTTGGGGGTAGAGGGGGTAGGGACCATTGATTTACGTCAAACAATTTTTTTTGTAGAGTTCCTAGTTTCCAAAATATAGGATTTTCAAAATTCGAGTGTTTTCAAAAAAACATAAAAAGTAAAAAAGTTTTATTATAGAAAATAAAAGTTATAAAGACCATTCGTTTGAGCCATGGCACAAAGTTCTACCATGTTTGGTTTTCAAACTATCACCAACTTTCGAAACCAAAAATTTTCAAAAAAAAAAATCAAAAATATAACGAGTGGTCCATAGGAACGCCCCCGTCATCCCGAGTCCAACGACACCTCATTTGTGAATCTCCGACCATGGCTTCACCAAATATTAATTATTTAACATGGACGCCGCCCGAGCAACGCCGGGTGAGTTAGAACTGTCATCACCCCCCTACTCTTGGTCTACCCCTACAGTTCTTGTCCTCGACCCTTCCTTCCATAACTAAGCTTGCTATTCCTGGGTGTCTTAGTATGTGTCCTACCAACCTACTCTTCTCTTCATTAGCAGTCGCCAGAAACATCTTTCCTCTCCCACTAGTCTTAATACCTCTTCGCTTGCAATCCTATCTACCCATC
Organism: Meconema thalassinum; assembly: GCA_946902985.2. Taxonomy (NCBI): domain Eukaryota; kingdom Metazoa; phylum Arthropoda; class Insecta; order Orthoptera; family Tettigoniidae; genus Meconema; species Meconema thalassinum. Next base: position 1,316,441,487 of record OX336388.2, on the reverse strand, counting down.
TGTTCTTTATCATTCTCCCGTAACACCACATTTCAAACCCTTCAATTCTCCTTAAACATTCAAAAACTGTTCAAGAAAAAAATATGTGTATATGGTACGGCAAATATAACTTCCGACTTGAAATTTCATCGATCAGCTGGCGTCAAAGCGCTGTTCACAACAGCTGGAGGAGATTTCGAGTAATCCTCGATTTAAATCGATCAATCGAATCAGTTTCTTTCGGTCGGTAACTCGGCACTCTCTTCTTATAAGCACGCAGGCTATTTGGAGGCGGGGTGGGTTGTTATTTTGTGCGAGTGGTTAGTTTTGAAGAACGAAGAAAATAACTACAGTATTAAACATCCATCCAGGCATCGAAAAAGCTGAAAGTTAATGATTCGAACACAATCAATGAGCGGACTTTGCAAATTGCCGAAAATTGCAAGATCGTGATGTTCTGTTTACTACAACTGAGAGTACCCTTAAATATTTTTTAGAACAAAATGGGCACTGGATACTATTATTATAAAAAATAAACTTTTATATTCACTACAATAACATACGTTATCATACAATCACCGTACACAGAAGTACAGTGAGCTGATGACCAGGGATGTATCAAAAACAACAACAACAAGGAAGACTTACAGCAACCTATGTGGCTTCTATTCTGCCTATTCCAGTGTCGGGGTGTAGTCCAAAGGGTGCCAATACTTTCCAGATCAGTTCTATAGAGAGATTATATTTTGAAAGGGATATTGAACAGCAGGTGGTCCTGAAGGGCATGCCGTAAACATGTTTATGAAACAATTACCATTGCTATCATAATTATAGCGAACACGGATCTTGAAATTAATTAACATTGGTGGAGTATTAGAATCCTCTGGGGTGCAATTTCCCAACACTGCTCGTTATAATGCGCAATCTCATAATCCACGCGCGTTACAACTAATGCCGGGGATTTGTCTGGAGTAGCCCTCTTAGTGTTGGTTTAGTGGTCCTTATTACTTCATTATGGCATCTTCGTCATCTGCCTAGAGTACATGGTGTAAAACAACTCTTTCATATTTTCTTATAGACTAATGGTCTGAGGACATTAATATTAAGTACCTAATTGACCTAACTGAATTTGTTGTTGTTGTTGATCCATTTATGGGCTTTGCAACATCGTGGTCATGCAACCCCGTGAATTTGTGTGTGTGTGTGTGAAAATAGTCTAATAACGTGTGTTATTGTGATGGCTGTATTTGTGTGTGTAGTTGAAATTCAGGTGAGGATTGGGACGGATGCGGCCGTGGTCTTAATTTAGGAACCATCCTGGCATTTGCCTGGAGTAGAATTGGGGAACCACGGAAAACCACTTCCAGGATAGCTGAGGTGGGAGTCGAACTTGTCTCTTCTCAGTTATGCCTCACGAGGCTGAATGTACCCCGTTCCCACCTCAGCCATCCTGAAAGTATTGGTAACAGTAATAATTTTAAGAGGTTTTACGTCTCTTCTAAATATTTCAGCTCATAGGGACGCCGGGGTGCAGGAAATTTGCCCTGAAGGGGATATTTAACGTGTCAGCAAATCTACTGAAACGCCTTCCTCACATTCAAACCTTTCACTTTCAAGCTCTCAGCGCGATGTGTGCAAACTTTCAGTCCTATTTTCCAAACTATGCACACTTCTTTTAAAATAGCAGGAAAGGCAGACCAATAAAGTTATTAACATGAAAGTTTGTAAACATAGTGTGTTTAAACCACTTTGCTATCACTGAAAATGCCGGCCCCGTGGTGTTGGGGTAGCGCGCCTGCCTCTCACCCGGAGGCCCCGGGTTCGATTCCCGGCTCCGTCGGGAATTTTAGAAACTGACGTGAGGTGGAACGGGGTGCACTCAGCTTCGTGAGGACAATTGAGTAGCTGTCAGACAATGAGGTAGCGCCCCGATCACGAAAACCAGAATTAACGGCCGAGGGGACCCGATGCGCAGATCACGTGTCACAGCAATATATGCAGGCCAAATGGCTGGGCAGCGGTCGTTTGGTAGGCCTAGGCCCTTCAAGGGCTGTAGTGCCAGGGGTTATTATTTATCACGGAAAATAAGTGATGTCTCTAAACACATGGTTTCAATGTTTTGAAAATAGTAGCGGAAAAAAGTGACAAATTGCAGATTTGAAATGTTTGAAGTGATTTTGGGAAATGGATTCACTGTCAAAATTATTTAAATAACGAACTAACAAATAAACTAAATACGATCGCATGATTACGACACAAGAAATAAAAACTTAATTTTAAAATTCGCAAAGCCGCCATCTTGAGGTTATGGAAACAATTGAACTTAATTAGATACCAATGCATTACAATGTGTATAAACATTTCCTGTACCGGATTTCATTGCGTTTGGAACATTAAATCGCGAGAAAGGTCTATTTAAAATTTTCAAATTCGCTTGGCCGCCATGTTCGTTTTGTAGTTAACCGGTTTTTGAAAGTCTTATAGATAAACTTCCAGTAGTGCCCTTTAACTCCGTACAAAATTTCAGGGTGATACCGCTAAAAATTTCAGAGATATATAGAATGCCGGTGAAATATTTCGCACATCCGCCATCATGTGGTTATGTAAACAATTGAACGAAGTTAGATGTCGGTGCATTAGTATGTGTATAAACATATATTGTACCAAGTTTTATTGCGTTTGGTTCGTTAAATCGCGGAAACGTCTATTTAAAAGTCGCAAATTCGCATGGCCGCCATGTTGGTTTTGTAGTTACCAATTTTTCAAAGGTCACATAGGTGTACTTCTAGTAGTTCCATTTATCACCGTAAAAAAACCAGGGTGATATCGGGAATAGTTTCGGAGATATTGAATGTTGGTGAAATATTTCGCACAGCCGCCATGTTGGATTGGTGAGACGTAACAAAATTTGAAGGGCACGGTCGGGGTCGTCCGGAATAGTGCTATGAACTTAACGAGTTTCATTTAAATCGCTCCAGCCGTTTAGAATTTATTAGGGGGACACACACACGGACAAAAGGTGATCCCATAAGCCTATTTTTTCAAAATTGAAAATATGCTAAAAATGAGATGGTGTGTGTCTGTGTGTCTGTCTGTTACTCAAACACGCAAGAACCACTGGTCCGATTTAAATGTAATATTGCATGGATGTAGCTGATTTACCAGACTTACATATAGGCTACTTTTGATTTCGATATTTTGCACTATTTAAAAATGGCGACTATTTTCATATTTCCATTTCTAATAAAACGAGAACGCTAAGAAATAGCAGACTTTTGATGGCACTACGAGCTTTAGAATTTAATTTTCTATCCGAAAGGTCCCTATCACTTTTCGTGTATCTCCAACGATTAGCGACTAAAACCTAAATATCTGTATATATATAATTCTTCGACACGTGTGTATGTGACTGAACTCCTCCTAAACGACTGAACCGATTTTGATGAAATTTTGTATGTATGTTAGGGTGGGTCCATGTATGGTTTAGATTCTCAATTTGACCAGGTAGGTGGAATTTTAGAATTTTAGAACCACAATTTACACACAATTTTAGAACCATAATACACAGTCATGAACAGTCGTCATGGAAACCGCTAGCTTTAGTGAAAAGTGATGCTTTTGGACTGTTTGTCTCTGCACGTAGAGCCACCTGGTCGCAACCTGTGCAACTACCGCCATTACATACACTCCCAACGTGGCGAAATGTTGTGTTTTATACCAAAGGTGGCAGTGATGTCGAATTCTACTTTTTGTCTCTGCACCTTAGAGCGTTTCGAAGTCCCATATGCGTTCATATACCATTCATCCGATTGTTATGAATCTTGGGTGAGATGTTGAGTGCACTCCAGGGAAGGTGTTTGGCTTAGTAAATCCATTTTACAATAGATAGCGCACGACTAGATTCAAGAAATGATCGACAACGTGCGAAGCGTTTCAAAAAGGTCCCGTATGCGTTCAAATACCATTCGTCCGATAGCGATGAAACTTGAGTGAGATGTTGTGTACACTCCAGGGAAGGCTTCTGGCTTAGTAAATTCATTTTACAATTGGTAGCACACGAGAAGATTCAACAAATGAGCGACGACGCGCGAAACGTTTCAACAAAATGCCGTATAAGTTTATATACCATTCATCGATTGCGATGAAACTTTGATGAGCTGTTATGTACACTTACGTGAAGGTTTCTGAACTTGGTAAATCCATTTCACAGGAGGTTAAGCACGAGAAGATTCAACAAATGTGCGACGACGCGCGAAGCGTTTCAACAAGGTCCCGTATGCGTTCAAATACCATTCATCCGATAGCGATGAAACTTGGGTGAGATGTTGTGTACACTCCAGGGAAGGCTTCTGGCTTAGTAAATCAATTTTACAATCGGTAGCGCACGACTAGATTCAACAAATGAGTGACGACGCGCGAAGCGTTTCAACAAAATCCATATACCATTCATCGATTGAGATGAAACTTTGATGAGTTGTTGTGTACACTAACGTGAAGGTTTCTAACATAGTAAATCCATTTCACAGGCGGTTGCGCACGAGTAGATTCAACAAATGAGCGACGACGTGCGAAGGGTTTCAACAAGGTCCCGTATGCGTTCAAATACCATTCATCCGATAGCGATGAAACTTGGGTGAGATGTTGTGTACACTCCAGGGGAGGCTTCTGGATTTGTAAATCCATTTTACAATAGGTAGAGCACGAGTAGGTTCAACAAATGAGCAACGACGCACGAACGTTTAAACAAAGTCCCGTATGCGTTCATATACCATTCATCCGATTGCAATGAAACTGGGGTGAGATGTTGTGTACACTCACGTGAGGGTTTCTAAGTTAGTAAATCCATTTCACAGGAGGTTGCGCACGATTCAACAAATGAGCGACGACGCGCGAAGCGTTTCAAAAAGGTCCCATATGCGTTCAAATACCGTTCGTCCGATGACGATGAAACTTGGGTGAGATGATAAGTACACCCTACAGAAGGATTCTGGCTTAATAAATCCATTTTCCAATAGGTAGCGCACGAGTAGATTCAACATATTAGTGACGGCACGCGAATCATTTCCACAAAGTACCGTATGCGTTTATATACCATTTATCCGATTGCGATGAAACTTTGGTGAATTGTTGTGTACACTCCAGTAAAGGTTTCTGGCTTAGTAAATTTATTTTACAATAGGTAGCGCACGAGTAGATTCAACAAATGTGCGACGGCGCGCGAATCGTTACAACAAAGTCCTGTGTGCATTCATATACCATTTATCCGATTGCGATGAAACTTTGGTGAATTGTTGTGTACACTCCAGGAAAGGTTTCTGGCTTAGTAAATCCAGGTTTTAATGAGTAGAGCACGAGTAGATTCAACAAATGAGCGATGGCGCGCGAATCGTTTCCACAATGTCCCGTATGCGGTCATATATTATTCATCCGATTGCGATGAAACCTTGGTGAATCATTGAATACACTCCAGAGAAGGTTTCAGGCTTAGTAAATCTATTTTGAAATAGGTAGCGCATGAGTAGATTCAACAAATGAGTGTCGGCACGCGAATCGTTTAAAGAAAATCCCGTATGCGTTCATATGTCATTCATCCGATTCCGATGAAGCTTTGATGAGTTGTTGTGTACACGCCTGGGAAGGTGTTCAACTTGGTAAATCCATTTTACAATATTGGTAGCGCAGGTGTAGATGTAACAAATGCGTGACGACGCGCGAAGCGTTCCAATAAAATCCCGTATGCGTTCATATTCCTACTATTCATCGATTGCGATGAAACTTTGATGGTTTGGTGTGTACACTTACGTGAAGCTTTCTAACTTAGTAAATCCATTTCACAGTTGGTGGAGCACGAGTAGATTCAACAAATGAGTGACAGCGCACGAATCATTTAAACAAAATCCCGTATGCGTTTTATGCCATTTATCCGATTGCGATGAAACTTTGGAGAGTTGTTGTGCACGCTCCCACGAATATTTCTAGAGTAGTTAATTCATTTCACGATAGTTTAGAGGCAGTTAACAGAAATTGAAAAAAATATTGTGTATCAAAAAGCACTTCAAGAATCAAAGTTACAACACTTTCTTTGATTGGCAGGATAACGTCTGCCGGGTCAGCTAGTCTTATATATAAAAGTAAAAGTCTGTATGTATGTATGTATGTGGGTGGGTGGGTGGGTGGGTGGGTGGGTGGGTGGGTTGCTTCCGTATACAAATCTACACCGTTCCACCAATCTCAACCAAATTTTGCATACACATAGTTTAGGACCCAGAAGGAACCGCTGGCTACATGAATTTTCGATAGTCTTTCTCATTCTTCTGATTTCGGCCCTTTTGCACTCAAGCACAGGCTAATCAAATCATAAAATATCCTCATGAAGGAATGGCAAGCAGATAGTTTCCATGGCAACATAGCTCAAGTCGAGACACGGCCGTCTGGATGCCAGTTGCGCTCTGCACTACCGGTAGAGAAAATGAGGACCTTTACTTGAAATCCCGTTAGTTACTCACCTGCTCACACAGCACTGTCAACAGAGTTTAGCATAACAAAGACTTGACACTATCTTCTACTATATATTTGTCAAATACCACTCACTCACTCATTCATTCATTCATTCATCACGCAATCTCAGAAACCACCGAACGGATTGGAATGACATTTGGTATGCTGCTTCCCCAAGGGCCGCAAATGCCCACTAAGAGAGGATTTTTGAATATTCAGATTCTAAAGGGGTGTTAAAGGGGTAGACCTGCATTTCATTGAATAGCAATATCTCCCGATTGGTTTCATTGGGGGATGTGATACTCGGCATATAAACTTATCATTAAAAATAAGAAGACACGAGTCTGAGGGTTTTTCGATGTGGCGTAAATTATGAGGTGAATGGGGTGAAAAGTGGGGATTGAAAGATTCCTAACGGAGCGTGTATCTCTTAAACGACATAGGCGAAGAATTTGAAACTCAGCGGAAAAAAATCAGCATAAAAATATGTAAATATGTGTTTGACCGTTTATTCATAAATCCAATTTTAGGGGCCCATGGGGAGGGGTCACATTCTGGGGGGGGGGGGGGGAGGAAAGAAAGTATCCTAACTGATTATCTGACTGACTCACTCATCAAACTCAGGGGGAAAAACTGCTTTAAAGTAAGTAAATAGCTGTTCGACAGTTTTTTTTTTCATAAATCAAATTTAAGGGGTTCATTGGGAGGGGTGAAATTCTGAAAAAAGAAAATTGAAAGAAAATGTCCTGTCTGACTCACTCACTCATCACGCCCAGCGAAACCTATTAAAGTTGGAAAAATGAAATTTTGGGAATATGTTCGCTGTATGTCGAAAACGTCAACTAAGGAATAATTTTTGTTTATTTGGGTTTTAAAGAGATGTTAAGGGGGTAAACGTGAATTTCATTGAATAACGATATTTCATGAGTTGTTTCTTTGGGGATGTGATATTCGGTATACAAACTAATCATTAAAAATAATCAGACATATATCTAAGGGTTTATCGATGTGGTGTATATTATGAGGTGAAAGGGGTGAAAATTGGGGGTTGAGGGATTCTTAACGGAGCGTGTATCTCTTAAACAACATAGGCGAGAAGTTTGAAATTCGGCGGGAAAAATCAGCTTAAAATACAAGTAAATAGGTGTTCGACCGTTTATTCATAAATCCAATTTAAGGGGCCCTTGGAGAGGGGTGAAATTCTGGGGGAAAAAAACAGGAAAGAAAGTGTCCTAACTGATTGACTCACTTACTCACTCATCAAACTCAGGGTGAAAACAGCTTTAAATAAGTAAATAGGTGTTCGACCGTTTGTTTCATAAATCCAATTTAAGGGGTTCATGGGGAGGGGTGAAATTATCAAAAATAAATTAAAGAAAATGTCCTGACTCACTCACTCACTCATCATCGCCAAGCCAAAATTATTGAAGTTAGAAACATGAAATTTTGGGGATATGTTGGTTGTATGTCGAAAACGTCCACTAAGTAAAATGTTTTGAATATTCAGGTTCTAAATAGGTGTTAAGTTGGTAAACGTGCATTTCATTGAATAACAATATCTCACGAGTGGTTTCATTTGGGGATGTGATACTTGGCATATATACTAATCATTAAAAATAAGCTGACACATGTCTAATGGTTATTCTATGTAGTGTATATTATGAGGTGAAAGGGATGAAAAGTGGGGGTTGAAAGATTATTAACGGAGCGTGTCTCTTAAACGACATAGGCGAGGAGTTTGAAACTCGGAGGAAATCAATCAGCTTAAAAATAAATAAATAAATAAAATAAATAGGTGTTCGACCGTTTTTTCATAAATCCAATTTAAGGGGCCTATGGGGAGGGGTGAAATTCTGGAAGAGAAACGTCCACTAAGGAAGGACTTTTGTATGTTCACTCTCATCGACCAACCCAAACTATTAATGTTAGCAGAATGATATTTTGGGGATATGTTTGTTGTGTGTAGAAAACGTCTACTAAGGAGGGACTTTTGGATATTCAGGTTCTAAAGGGGTGATAACGGGGTTAAACCTGCATTTCATTGAATAACAATATAACACGACTATGACGCGAGCGAAGCGAGGCTAAAATGAGATGGTGTGTGTCTGTGTATTACTCAATCACGCAAGTACCACTGGTCCGATTTACATGAATTTTACATGGAAGTAGCTGATTTACCTGGTTAACATATAAGTTTCTTTTGATTTCAATATTTTGCCCTATTTAAAAATGGCGACCATTTTAGTGACGTCACTACACCCTTTGGTTTCAAACTTTCATATTTCCAATTCAAATAAAAAGAGATCGCTAAGAAATAGCAAACTTTTGATGGCATATACGAGGTTTAAAATTACATTTCCTTTCCGAAAGGTATCTCCAACCGTTAGCGAGTAAAACCGAAACGTGTGCTATAAAACACGGTCAACGCCGAGCGGTGTAGTTGGACAAAATGTTCCATCCTTAATCTCCCTCTGCGCAGCACCTCGCCTATCCCCTGTTTTAACTGTCACCTTCACATTTTATTTTATTTATGACGCGTAGCGAAGCACGGGTATTCAGCTAGTGTCTTATAAAACACGGTCAACGCCGAGCGATGTTAGTCTATGTTAGTCTCTACATGAACTGTTTTATTTATAGAGGTAGTTTGAAGGGTCCGAAACGAGACGTGATTTTGAGTCTAATTTTATACTCTTTGTGCCGGTTATTGTATGTGAGTATTTGGATCTTCACGCTATTTCACAATGTTATAGTGCTTTCCATCCATTTTATCGATTTGTTTTTCGTTAAATGAATATTTCAGTTGGCCAATATTTATCTGCTTTTTTGTCGTTTTTTACCATGATCAGAAACCCAATTTTACAGACGAATGTGTCGGAGACTAACGACTGTCACATTAGTTTATTCAGTGTTCATATTAATCTCTGCAGAACTGGGCAAATTTATTTCAATAAAGTGGGTATTTTGACTTTCACGGCCAATAAAGGAAACCGCACAAAACAAGGCATAAACCTAGAAAAGTTGCTGAATTTTAATTTCTTGGTCCTGAAATTTAATATACAATCATTTTGGAAGCCTTTATAGGGAGGTGAAAGACTGTTTTAGCCTTTGGCACTCGCAGTAAAGTAGCTGAGGTTTTCTAAATAAGAATTGAGGTATCGCACAGTTTGCTACTTCTTTGGTAGTCCGCAAATAAACCACAAGAGCCCGCTGATGATCCATCTCGGAATTATTAGGCGTTATCTCACACAAGACACGACATGAACTTAGAAAAATTTTCTGTGATTAATTTGTATATGTTATTATTACGTGGGATGATTGAAGTTTGTTCCGTTACTGTCACTCTTTATCATGACGGTACGTACTTTCCATGATAATTGCTATCATTTTTGATGTAATTTTAGCATAATGTTTATATATTTAAATATAATATAAAAACGTTAAACGATAGGTGTTCAATATTTAATACAGGTTATTTAACTTTAACTACATAGAAGCTGATATTTATTTCCAATATACGAGGCACGTCCAGAAAGTAAGTTCCGTTTGGTAATAAAATTAAATTGTGTACAGATACAGAAAAAATATTTATTGCACAACATTCTACACCTCTTAAACTACTTTTCCACATAACTGCCGAACTTTTGCAGGCATTTGTCATAGCGTGGCACAAGGTTTTGGATACATTCTTCATAGAAGTTTGCCGCGGACCGTAAACGAGAGTGAAGACCCCCCTGTAAGATATCCTACCGTTTGACCACCACTGTTAGGCAAATTGCGTGCTTACCAGGAGAACTGCGTATTTTTAGGAGTTCTCCTGACCACATACGCAATTTGCCTAACAGTGGTGGTTAAACAGTAGGATATCTTACAGGAAAGTCTTCACCCTCATTTACGGTCGGCGGCAAACTTCTATGAAGAAGTTATCCAAAAACTAGTGCCACGCAATGACAAATGCCTGCAAAAGTTCGGCAGTTATGTGGAAAAGTAGTTTAAGAGGTGTAGAATGTTGTGCAATAAATATTTTTTCTGTATCTGTACACAATTTAATTTTATTACCAAACGGAACTTACTTTCTGGACGTGCCTCGTATAAACGCAATTTCTCACCTACAAAGCGGAGACAGACAGGCTTTTCTCCGAGTACTCCGATTTTCCCTGTCACAATTTCATCCCAGCAACAATCTCTACTATCATTTCATTTTATCCGTCATTTTTTTAATCATAGGCCCATGGGAGTGCGACAGGCTTCGGCAGCCGGCACAGTTCATATCCTTGCTGTTAGATGGGGATTTCATTCATTCCATTCCCTAACCCGGTCGGTCGACTGAAAGCAGGCTAAGGATTTTCACTTTCCTACCTCTGATTAATAATTTGGTGAGTGAAAATGCATGTAGTAGACACATGTAGTTGGTAACATGGAAATAACATAACTACATTAGGAATGTGTGATTCTATATATTAATGATTTAGGCCAGCAAGTACTAAAAGCCGTTCGAAGAACGGGTACTTCAGCTACAGTAGTATTAGATAAATGGTGCCCCGCCCCGTCCATGGACAGATTCGTGTTGACCAACTCAAGAGCTAAATGTGACCGAAAACAGAAGGCCCAAGCGACGAGAAGATACGAGCCCTGTGGTCCTCAGTAGCGGCGTGAGGATACGAGCCCCGTGATTCTCAGTAGCGCCAAACAACAACAAAAATAATAATAAGAAGAACTTCACGGGATATATATTTAATATTCTTCTCCTTTCTTCGATTCGGCCAACTAGGGACCACGTCAGTTCAACTGTCTCTTCCTCCGAGCTCTAACTACCGCCCAGTGTTCCCGGTGTTCGTCTCCGGTGTTGTTCTTTTCTTTCTTGGTACCACGCCTTTCCTGTCTTCAGCTTCGGCTTTTCCTGGAAACCTTTGTGCGTACGTAGTTTTTCCTGAAGTGGAACACGCTCCTGGATATCTTTAAGGGAAATTTCCATTTCACGTGGATCTTCCTCAACTTCCGTTAACCATGCCCCTTTGGTTTTCTTATCCTGAAATTACGACAATATCCGTTTTGATATCCTACCTGGGCTCATTCGTGTCACGTGGCTATAAAAGGCAATCCTTCTTTTCCGAATCGTGTCACTGATCTACTCCACGTGCTTGTACAATTCGTGGTTGTGACGCCTTCTGTACTCGCTGTTTTCTTTGATGGGACCCAGGATTTTCCTCAAAATCTTCCTTTCTTTAGCCTCTAGTTTTTCCATTAGACCTTTCTTGTTCATTATTAGAGTCTCTGCCGCATACAGAGCCTCTGGTCGAATAACAGTACAGTAATGTCTAATTTTGGCGTTGAAGGATACCGATCTCTTTTTGTAGATGTCTTTTAGTCAGGTTGTATGCCATTTCCATTTTATTAATGCATGACATGAAGGCTTCTTTCTCTGATAGGTTAGGCTCTATCCATTCACCGAGGTATTTGAACTTTTCTGCCTTCTGAACTTTTCCTAGTCCGACCTCCAGTTCCCTGGGCGCTGATTTTATGTTTGCCATGAATTGTGTCTTCTCAAAGGAGATTTGAAGCCCAGCCTTCAGTGCTTGATTTTTCAGCTTGTTAAGTTGTTCTTCTGTCATATCAATGGAATATGAAATGATCACTAGATCATCTGCAAAGGCTAGATAGTCGATTGTAAGATTCATATACTTGTATCCCAGCCTTACACCATTTTCTACCCTTGAATTTTTCATTTCCTTTCGCCATTCTCGGATAACCTTTTCTAAAACACAGTTGAAGAGAAGAGGTGATAGACCGTCTCCTTGCCTCATTCCTGTCCTGATTTCAAAGGCATCAGACATCTCTCCTCTGTACTTCACTTTGGAGGTGGTGTTGGTCTGGGTTTGCTGGATAATTGATTGTGTCTTGTTATCTAAGCCAAACTCTTCAAGGATTTGCAATAGGGTGGTTCGATCAATTGAGTCGTACGCTTTCCTAAAATCAACTGAGGTCATCACGAATTCCCTGTTCCTGAGTATCAGATATGAAAGGATGGACTTCAGATTCATAATCTGCTCAGCACATGATCGTCCGTTTTTGAAACCCCCTTGGTATTCCCCCAGTTGTGGATCGATTTGTTGTTACATCCTATTCTGTAGAGCTTTTGAGAGGATCTTGTAAGTTATTTATAGAAGAGAGATGCCACGGTAATTGTTCACATCGGTTTTCTCCCCTTTCTAATGTAGTGGATGAATTACGGCAGAGGTCCATCCACTTGGGAGTTTTTCGCTCTCCCAGATCTCTTGAATAATTGCAACAAGCTTGTCGATTGCCTTTTCTCCTGCATGTGTCCACAGTTCAGCAATTATCAAATCATTACCCGGTGCCTTGTTGTTCTTCAACTCTTGGATGACCTTCGTGATTTCAGCCTTCGTAGGTGGGGACGAATTGGGGTGGATGTTTGGATTTATTTCATAAACGAAAGGGGTCTCTGGAGCCTCACAGTTGAGGAGGTTTTCAAAATAACTTGCTAGAATCTGACAATTATATTTATCATTGTGAACTAATTTCCCATTGGAATCTTTATACTGTAGACTTTGGGGCTTGTATTTGTTCAGACTGTACTTGAAGGTTTTATAGAAGTTACGTGTGTTATGTTTCTGGAAGTCTGGCTCAATCTGTACCAACTGTTCCTTATTGAACATACGTTTCACGCCACTGATGGTTTTTGATGCAGATTTTCTCGCGTTTAGGAAGTTGACCCTGTTCTCTTCATTTTTATGGCAATTCCATTCCTGCCACGCATCCTGTCTTAGCTGAACTGCTGTATCACATTCATGATCCCACCAAGGATGCTTTCTTGATTTTGTGAATGGGACGGTCTCCTTTGCTGTTCTGACCATAGCCTCGTGTAATTATTCCTAATTCCAACTTTTGAGTGAATTCTTGATTGCTCCTTAGCTTGCCTCTGTCAAACTTAACAGTTTTTCTTGGAGTAATCTTCTTGTTATTTCTTGGAATTAGCCTAACTTTGATCTGCAAAAGGTAGTGATCCGAGTCTAAGTTGCCACTTCTCAGAACCTTTACGTTCTGGAGCTCTCGTTGCGCTTTCCGTGCAATAGCGACATGATCAATTTGGAATTCACCAAGGTTGGGGTTTGGAGAAATCCAGGTCTTCTGTTTTCTGGGTAGGTGTTTGGACGCCGTTGATTTTAGGGCAAGATTTAATGCTCTGCATAACTCCACAAGCCTCTCTCCATTACGATTAATTCTCCTGTGAGCTGGGTAGTTTCCAATAATCTTCTGATATTTTCTTTCTTTGCCAAGCTGGGCATTAAAATCCCCTAGCAGATTGATGGTATGTTTGTCAGGTACCTTTGAGAGGATATATTCTAGCTCCTCCGAGAATGCGTCTGTTCCTTCCAGGTCCTTCTTATTCGCCTGATTGATTGGCGCAGGTACGTTCACCATTTTGTAAACTCTATTTGTACACCGAAAAGAAAGAGTAGTGACTCGGCTGTTAGGGGAATATATTAAATATTAGTATTAGTATTATTAGTATTATTATTATTATTATTATTTAATCGAATAGCTCTATTACAGAGCACGTAGAATCAATACTTCTAATCTTGCCACTTGTCTTTATTCTCTCTGCCCACATTCGCTTCATCCTCTCTGATCTCTGCTTTCGGAGCTCTTCATTGTTCCGTGGCTGCTTTCGTTGTATTTCTTGTTCCTCCCTGAAGATCACTTTATGAATTTTGTTCCGAAATAAATTCCTATTATATGTATCTGTAATGTCAATGTAGGCTTCCTTAAGATACTTTAATGACTGTGTAAACCACGCTGGTTGAACTTTAAGCTTTAAAATTCTATTTAACATTTGTTTTGTTGGCCTGTTGTTGCATAAAGCCTGTTCTATTTAAATGCCCAAAAAAGACATTCGTCTTTTGCGCATGGTGTGAATTAATATGTTCTCCACATGGGTGTATATTTCCATGTTAGGTCATGGTCTGTTATAGTCCTTTTCAGTTTTCCTTGGGTCAAAGATGCATTGAACCGATCTTCTCTCCATGAGCATGATTTTGTTTATGTCACCTTTCCGCATTAACTTTAATGTTTCATCTCTAAAGAGTGCTTCAGGTTTCACCACTGTATTGTAATGTTTAATTTTAGTGTCCCATGACAATGCCTTCTTCTTGTACACACTTCTGGTGATCTGAAATCCTACGTTTATTTTCTTTGCTTGGTCCTCTAAGCAGTTTTCTTTCATTGTTGATAGTTATCCATTCACCTAAATACTTAAATGAGTTAACTTTGTGTATTTTGTTTTCGTTTATGATTATTACATTAGGACAATCTTGAACATTCGTTATAAGTTCTGTCTTGGGGAAGGAGATTTGTAAACCTAACGTATCTTTATATTATACTGTAGGCTACTTTGCTTTAGAGCTGCTCCTCGTTGTAGGCGATGATAATTAACTTACGCCTCACCCTATTCAATTAAGAGCTTCAATGAAAGTGATAAGACTGACAATTCAGTACTATAATTTGTTTCCTATTAACTCGCTGGAAGACTTAGGAGTATTCAGTGTTTGTTATACTCTGGTAAAGAGAAACATTCGTAATGAGTTGATCAAAGGAAAGGAAAGTAAACAAGAGCTTTAATTGAATCGCGCCTCGTCATTCTCCACCGGTCAGGAAATGAAGTTATCAACTCATTCCGGGCACATCAGATACATACAAAGATAGTCAAGGTGCATGCGGGTGCTCATTAGGAAAGGGCATTAGCTCATGGCACATGTAATATTCGAGGCGTAGGGGCCAAATCTGGGGTCACATCAATACGTAATCATATTATATGTCATCTAATCGAAATTTAATGTTTTTTAGTCGGTCAGCACGATTGCACCCAATTGTAATGGGTGGTTCCTTAATCTTGAGAAAAAATATGAGATTAATAAATACACTTGGATGATCGTCAGGAGATCACCATCAGATCCGTTACACTTAGGCTATTAAATCAGCGGCTTCGGTAGCGTAGTTGGTAGCATACTGGGCTTCTATGTCCAATATCGTGGGTTCAAACCCAGCCGAAGTCGTCGTTTTATTATTATTTTTATATAGTCAATTTACCCTCTAGGTTGGTGGTTCCCACGGACTCAGCGAGGGAACTCACCACTACCGCCGCTATGGGCAGTGTAATGGAGCTTGGAACATCTGGTCGGGAGGGATACAACTGGGGAGGTGTGATCAGCACTTCGCCCAGGCGGCCTCACCTGCAAAGCGAACAGGGGCCTCATGAGGGAGGGGAAGGGATGGAAGATTGATTGGGATGGATAGGCTAGGAAGAGGGAAGGAGGCGGCCGTGGCCTTACTGTAGGTATCATCCCGGCATTTGCCCGAAGACGAAGTGGGAAACCACGGAAAACCGCTTCGAGGATGGCTGAGGTGGGAATCGAACCCCCTCTACTCATTTGGGCCACCCGAGGCTGAGTAGACCCCGTTCCAGTCCTCATACCACTTTTCAAATTTCGTGGCAGAGCCGGGAATCGAACCCAGGACCTCCGGGGCGGCAGGTAATCATGCTGACCGCTACGCTACGGAGGCGACAGTCGGATTTTTTAAGAGCGTTAAAATCCCTCAGTATGCCTTCCTTCCGAGGGGAATTAAAGCCGGAGGTCCCATGTCATAGATTTATGGCATGTTAAAGAACCTTCCACTAATTACACCTATGTGAAGCTAAATTATAGTTAAACATTTGACAAACGCTCTTAGGTCCCTACGTTCGCCGTCAGGAGCCGACTGCGGTGGCGTCTGGTAACCAAGTTCTGAACTAGTAGTCGTTGCCGTTGGCGTTTGGTGGCAAAAGTAGCAACTAATTGAGAAAAAAAACAATGTCTGCAGTCCTTACTTGAATTGAAAACAGAAACACACACTAATACAGCCACCACAATTAACACTGGTTATCAGACAGATTCTACACACACCCAAAGTACACGGGGATACATGACCGCGTTGTCGCAGCCCCTGAATTAAGGAACCAACCAACCAACCAGGCTATTAAATCTATGTCTACAAGTATGGGTGATGATATTTACAATATATACACATTTTTAGCTGCAGTAGTAATTAAATTAACACAACTAGTCAAGATATGTGGTTTTTGTTGAGATACTAATACTGCAACTAAATAACTGTACATAATGTAAATATCATAACCCATACTTGAAGACATAGATTTAATAGCGTAAGTGTAAAGGATCTGATGAGGATCGCTTGACGAACTGGCCATCCAAGTGTATTTATTAATCTTATGTATTTTTTGTCGCCTCCGTAGCGTAGCGGTCAGCATGGTTAGCTGCCGCCCCGGAGGTCCTGGGTTCGATTCCCGGCTCTGCCACGAAATTTGAAAAAGTGGTACGAGGACTGGAACGGAGCCTACTCAGCCTCGGGTGGCCCAAATGAGTAGAGGGGGTTCGATTCCCCCTCAGCCATCCTCGAAGTGGTTTTCCGTGGTTTCCCACTTCGTCTTCGGGCAAATGCAGGGATGGTACCTTCTTCTAGGCCGCGGCCGCCTCCTTCCCTCTTCCTTGTCTATCCATCCTCACCATCCCTTAGCATCCCTCATGAGGCCGCTGTTCGCTTTGCAGGTGAGGCCGCCTGGGCGAGGTGCCAATCCCACCTCACCAGTTGTATCCCTTCCGATTCGATGTTCCCAGCTCTAGGACACTACCCGTAGAGGCGGTAGTGGTGAGTTCCCTCGCTGAGTCCGTAGGTTCCACCAACCTGGAGGATAAACGACTAAAAAAAACAGTAGCGTAGTTGAGTGAATTATGTCATAGCACTCCAATTCACTGTCCCCTGGCTGGCTCGGAGCGTTTCAGAGAGGTGAAGTGGTGAGTTCGAAACACAGTCAGTCAAATGAGTGCCCAATGCGAGTGAGATGGATATATTGTAGCGGGAAAGTGGCACGGGCTAAAACACTGGAGACGAGCGAAAGTGAGTCTGTCCCACCCATAGTGACGTTAAGTAACTTATCGCCAATGTTATCATAGCTGAGCCTCCATGGCTTAGTCGGCAGCACGCCGGCCTCTCACCGCTGGGGTCCGTGGTTCAAATCCCGGTCACTCCATGTTTTCCCTGTCAATATTTCATTTCAGCAACACTCTCCACTTTCATTTCATTTCATCTGTCATTCGTTTAGTCATTGCCCGAGAGGAATGCGACAGGCTTCGGCAGCCGGCAAAGTTCAAATCCTCGTCGCTAATTGGGGGCTTCTTCATTCCATTCCTGACCCGGTCGGTCGACTGGAAACAGGTTGTGGATTTTCATTATTGTTGCTAGATTTTGTAGTGTACCATCCATGTGGCACGCGTAGGTTAACAAGAGGTAATTCCTGTGTACATAAGCAACTACCTTCGTCATATGCGGGGATTGAGGGACTTGACACTCGACATGCGTATCGTGTAAGCTGAAGCAGACAATGAAACATATGTTGTACGTGCCGAGAGTAAATTCCTTTTCGTCTGTTTTAAAAACAAAACTAGTACCAGTGAATTAGAACTCAGCACCAAACTGGCTCATCAGCGGGCTCTTGCAGATGCCTTCCTTGGCTTCTTTTAAGAAGCCCTCTGCGCTGCTAGCCTGGAAGTCCTAGTGACATTTGTCTATTATCTCACTCTTTATTTTGTTAACTGGCTACAAAATTTAAATGTCGATTTAAAAGCTCATATTCATTCAATATGTATAACATTGGCATACGATTAAATAATAAGCGCGTATGAACACAATGCTTTATGGAATGTTAATTAACGGTACGAACAAACACACACAACCGGCGAGTAAATGACGTACTTTATTTGAGTTAGTGTTGTTGATTCATTTCGGGGCTTGCGACATCGTGGTCATGTAACCCCGGGCACTAATGTGTGTGTGGAATTTGTCTGATAGCCTTGTTATTGAGATGGCTGTATTAGTGAGTTTAGTTGTAATTCAGATAAGGATTGGATAGGAGGTGGCTGTTGCCTTCAGTTTGGACCCCTCCCGGCAATCGCCTGGAAAAGAAGTGGAAAACTACGGAAAACCACTTCTGAGATGGCTGAGGTGGGATTCGAACCCGCCTCTACTCACGATGCTGAGAGTACTCCTTTACAGGCCTCAGACCAGAATTATGTTTTATGGCAGAGCCGGGAATTGTACCCTGGTGACAGCCAAGAGTCCTACGCACTACGTAACGAGGCTTTATTTGAGTGTGTTAACCCTTTTGAAGCGATAAGTGAAAAGTAGTTATTAGTGCCATACTTATCACCTAATTGAAGAGAGAAGAAGTTCTGAATTTCTGTGTTAAGACGAGGGTTGGAATAGATTTGTAATTCGGCCGACTTCAGTTCCTTATATAATTGAGACTTAACACATCATAAAATATAAAACAAGGCCATATTAATTAATGTTACGGGTTTCAAGTATCATTTAACTTCTCTGGATTTAGAGAAACGAAGACACTGAGAAGATTGACCCAAAGGTGTGTACACTTTATGGCCCCAAACATGTATATGCTTTGAGCTGGTGGTCAAGTCAAAATTTGCGTTATACACAGGTAAATGTGACAGTCTACCGCGCACCTTGAACTTTTTGTCCACCTTAAATTTCCTGAATACCTAGTAGAATAATATGTAACACGAGCATTGGGCTACTTCTCTTGCCTTTCAAGTTTAAATTCTTGTTAATGTCACACACCTTACATCCGAGGCAAACTGATTAAAATATATTAACTTTGGTCTACCCCTACAGTTCTTATCCTCGACCATTCCTTCCATAAGTAAGTTTGCTATTTCTGGGTGTCATAGTATGTGTCCTACCAACCTATCTTCATTATCAGTCGCCGGAAACATCTCTCCTCTCCCAATCGTCTTACTACCTCTTCATTTGTAACCCTATCTACCCATCTGATCATAATCATTTCCCTGTAACACCAAAATTCAAACACTTCAATTCTCCTCTTTTCTGCAGCTCCGACAGTCCAAGTTACACTTCCATACAGTGCCACGCTCCAGGCAAAGGCTTTCAAAAATGACTTTCTAATACCTAAATCTATATTTGATGTCATAAGATTCCATTTCCTGTAGAAATTATTTCCTTGCCTGTGCTAACCTACTTTTTATATCCTCTATGCTTCATCGATTACTGGTTATTTTGTTTCCTAAGTAACAGAACTCTCCTCCTTCCTTTAGTATATTAAATATCTGATCATATTAAGCTAAGTAATATTAGAAGTGTGCAATAACAGAGAGTAAATCAAGATTTGTCTTAGCTTATGTAGAGGAATCTTGTCCAAGACACTGTTGACGATATCCTTGCAGAGTTTATTTCATATATAGTAGCGATATTTTGTTTATGACTGTACTCAAGCCTCGCAGTAATTACTGTTTAAGATAGATCTTCAATATGATTAATATACCTTCCAATATATTTCTTCTTCTTGGGAGAAGTGAGGGCTATCCATACACTAACACTGATATCTGAAATGTTGTCTTGTGTAGTAAAAGGTCTTTTGTCTTGGAACGCACAGTGCATCTTAAAAGGAGAGCGACAGTGTTATTTAACGAAGATGGTCTCAATCTAAATGTAGGTCGGATAATCCATTTAGGCACATAGGTCTGGCATCGATTTATAACATGCTGCAATTAACCTTCAAATTCATTCCACATCTGTGACGTCACAATGTGCCAATCTATGCTGGATTGTAGCCTACCCCTTGACACCCTCCATAAACTAGACACGTCAGTACCCTGCATATGAATGTGATGGAGTTTGCTGTTTGTTGGTAAAAGTCGCGCGCTTGTTCTACCCGCAACTCATTGCTGCTTTTCCCATGCGAGAACAGTTATACAGAATAATATTAAACTCAGACCGCACTTGATCGCACAACAAACACTCGGCCATATGAGAACTCATGTACGACAACAATTATCCGTTCACTAACATAGAAACACACGTAAAATATCTACACTACGAAACAAAGGGAAAATCTCTCGACATAAGAGAATCCATTGAAATATATCTAGCGAAGAAAACGAACCCAGCAAATCTGAATGAACACACATTTTTAGAAAGATCATCACTTTACACTCTGCTAATTAAAAATTAAATCCACACGAATAACAAGTAGTTCCGTGAAGAAGTATACAGACTATTATCATATATCCTAATTATGTTGATTGCCTCTATCAACATGCAAAATTTCAGTTTGATTGTTGTAATAGATTCGTAGATATTTTGGATTGTTATATGTATGTGCCATAGAGTTATGTACCATTACAAGAAAATGATTACTTAGCTTCATGATTCAGACTTTCATTTCGTTCGCATGATTACAACACAGGAAATGAAGACTTAATTTTAAAATTTCGCACAGCCGCCATCTTGAGGTTATGTAAACAATTGAACTAAATTAGATGCCAGTGTATTACAATGTGTATAGTCATTTACTGTACCACATTTCACTGCGCTCAGATGGTTAAATCAAGAGAAAAGTCTATTAAAATGTTTCAATTCGCTTGGCCACCATGTTCGTTTTGTACTTTACAGGTTTTTGAAACTTATACAGATAAACGTGTAGCAGTGTCCTTCATCACCGAACGAAATTCCAGGTTGATATCAGTAATAGTTTCTGTGATATGGAATGTCAGTGAAATATTTTGCACAGCCGCCATTTTTGACGTTATGTAACCAATTGATCTAAGTTAGACGCCAGTGCATTACAATGTGTATAAACATTTGCTGTACCAAGTTTAATTACGTTTGGATGGATACATCGCGAGAAAAGCCTATTAAAGTTCTCAACTTCGCTTGGCCGCCATGTTGGGTTTGTAGTTGCCAGGTTATTAAAAGTCTCATAGGTGAACTTCTAGTAGTGCCCTTTATCACCGTACAAACGTTCAGGGTGATATCCGTGATAGTTTCGGAGATACTGAATACTGGTGAAATATTTCGCACAGCCGCAATGTTGGATTGGTGAGACGTAATAAAATTTGAAGGGCACGGTCGGGGTCGGCCTAAATGTTGCTATGACCTTACCAAGTGTTGAAATCGCTCCTGCCGTTTAGAATTTATTAGGGGAACACACACACCACACACACACACCCACACACACACACACACATACGCACACACATACACACGGACAAACGTTTAATCTCATAAGTCTATTTCTTTAAGAAAATAGGCTAAAATGAGGCAATGAATGCACGCGGGAAAGGTTTGTAAGGGGAAATATGTTATAGGAGAATGATGCACTATATGTTTTGTTTAATACAAACCAAGACCTGAATATAGGTAGTATCGTATGGAACCTATAATCGCCTATGAGACCAGGTGGCAGCATATATGAGACTTTTCTTACGCTGTGGCAGACGATGTAACTTGGCCTACGATAGTATGACTGTTTCCCAGAATCCGTAACATGCACCTTTCGAAAAGTCATTCCAACCTCAATTTATCAGACAGGCACAAACAAACAATTTAAAAGCATCAGTTTCAATGTTCAGCAATAGAGGCCGCATATGACGTCATGCACACCTAACGAAGCTCGGACACAGTAGGCTAGCGAGAGCCCACGTGAGAAGTGTCAACAACGTGAAACTTTACGGGACGAATAAGTGACAGGGCATATAGTGGTTTGATAGTGAGCATCTCTGTGAGGAGAACAATAACAAGTTAAATGTACTGGTACTGCACTCGAAATCATGAGCAGCCAAGAGAATGTAACGCAACGAGATTCAAACGGAGAGCCTAAGAGAAGAATGTGTTTAATTGTTTTTCGTACTTTGAGCTGTATTTACGCACAGGAAGGCAGATTACGTGCAAGGAAGCAATTGGTAAAATTTTAGCCAGAAGAAATATGCTTATTTGGAAAAGAAACGAAAATTTTATTGTATGGAATATTTTAACCAAGGGAGAATCATTAGAACAGAGCTCAGGAAAGTGCACAATTTTGTAAAGTTAGCAGCGACAAACCAGTTTTGGGTAGCGAGTTGACTTCGCAAGGAGACTCGAAGGTCAGGCACGTGTCGAGTAATCTTAGGAGGGGATGGCGCGTGTGTGACGAACCTGATAACATGATAACAGCCAATCAGAATGAAGAAAGATTACGAGGGAATATATATTTATTACAATTATTATTGCAATATTACAAAGGATTGAAGCATATCAAATTCACCAGGAAGGAAGAAGAAATTTAATTGGCAAAACAGAAATTAAATTAGATGACTGTGAGTGGATATATGAGCAAATAAGTGAGTTTATAGATTGGCGAGAGGCTAGTTCCGCAAGTTTGAGACGGAAACTCAACTGAAGAGGCTAGCGATGGACAAGGAACGAAGCTCTTATTCTTCGACTATTCAATGAGGTAACACGTACAGAAATTCACTCTACAAGTTGTATGCAATGCAAACTAAGAAAGTATTAGACTTCTGAGGGAAGAACTACAATAGAAATATGGAACGACAAGAGTAAATAAATTATTATTGGAAATAGAAGGAATATAAAAGGAATTTAAGGGAATTATCTACAGAGATTTATAAAGCTGAATTTTACCCGACAATCTACTACGCATAATAAGAGAAGTACACTGCAATATTTTTATTTAAGAAAACACACTACATATTACAAGATGTTTTCCAGATCAGGTCGGAGGGGAAAAGCAACGACTAATAACTGTTCTGAAGGAAGGAATATGTTCTAATTTCAATATGATGGGAGGTTAAACCTACACTAACAAGCGAAGTCCAGCGATGACCACGACAATTTAATAATGGAATCGAGCTGCAACACCATCAGCAGTTCGCTTAAAATCCAATAACAATCTACTACAATGAAGAGGAAGTCACAGGGAAAGGTGATTTCCCGTCATAAGCAAAATCACTGCCCACACACTAATATCAGGGAACGTCAAGAGAGCAGTCGAGAGAAGATGGATCCAGATAAGAAGCGTAAGCAGTATCTAGGTCACCCGACCGCGAAGTGAGAAGAGATGAACGGGAACGAGGTCATTGGCATCGACGGGGGAGACAGCCTGGCGCACTGAGCTGTAAACCGGCCGAACCACTACCCTCACCTGCAGCCGAACCGAGCAGAGCAGCACGGTATGAACGGGGAGTATGCGGACGCGAGGTGAGAGAAGCACGTGTCACATTCCAAACCCATGTGGAGAGAATTCCACAGATGCCAACATTTTCAGGTCTGTTACGAGCGATCCAACACTCAAGGTAGAACAGTGATTTTTAACACCTATGTAGTTAGTACTTGTTATGGGTTATTCCAATGTTTGACCAACATCTGACTATTTTATTCCTAGTTCATGTTATTATTGTTGTCATAAAATTTTTAAATTTTTCTAGAAGTATACGTATATTGTTTATAACGTATTTTCAAACGTTTATTGTTAATATTTTCGTTTTAACTAATTTTTCACGCTGGTAAGCTAACGTTTTTAGATCTTTTAATTCATGCGATTTATTACGGTGAGTGAAGTAAATTTCGTTAACGTGGTGTAACAGAAGAAAGTAAGTCGTAATGAATTATGACAAGTGAAGCTTTGTAATTAATGCAATGAGAGATACAGAAGGGATATTGCCATCCAAACAAAAGCTAATTCACTAGAGGAACGAAACATGATGAATGTAGAAACGTTAACTATTGTCAGGAGTGTTCAACTACGATTGCGTTGAAGACACTCAACTATAAGAGAAAGAAATATTGTAAAACCCAGAATTTTATTTTGACAGTAAGAACAGTATGCGTATTTTCAAAGCAAAGCTGATGAATGTGAGGAGAGATGTGATGTTACAGATCAATCTTTGTAATTGAGAAGCCATGTAAGACTACAGAAAGGATATGTCATATCAGATGAAAGCAAAAACGTGAGGTGAAGGTATTTTTATTGAGTAACGAACACGAGCAAACTTAAAATTCAGAGTGAGGCCATAAACTCTAACAGAAATGTAATTACAGTAAAGAAAGGACGTATGATATAATTTATGTGAGTAAAAATGTAAAGAAGTAATACGGAAGTATTTTTGTGTGGAACGAACAAGTAAGAAATAGCACGGAGTTGAATAATCGATAGTATTAATGTTTGCGAAGGTAGTTGTATCAATGAAAGGTATTCCAGTCGTAATATTTAGTAGGGATACTGAATCTCTTACTTTGTCGAAAGTATTTGAGATGGTCTTAGAAGTTTGTTCATGTGCTAAGGAAAATATATGCGAGAAGTTATTGATGAAAGAAGTGTAGTAAAGACACGTTAATTTTATTCACTGAGAGTGTGAGATAAAGAGATTACAATGAGAAAATATGGAAATACAGTATGTCAATAAAGTGAGTTAGTATATTTTTGTGTGTAGAATTGGAGTGTTAGTAGTGAGGATTTAATGACACACACACTTAATATGTTGGATATAGCTAATCTGAAAGTCATGCGTCGTAAGTTCGAGATGTTATTACAGTTATTAAAAACCGGATATGTAATTTAGTGAAACAGTAATGAACTTAATTGTTTGAGACACGTGTTCACACGGACGTAGAAATGTATATACATGATTAGACGGAAATATTGTGTGAGATACAGAACAGAGGAGTAGAATGAACTTGATGCAGATAAAGCAGGAGGAGAAAATCGTACAGGTCGCGATGATGTACATATTTAAATACTTGTAAATAACCATAATTATTATAAATAATTTATAAATTTTTCTACACGTAATATATAGTTTTGACGCTATAATGCGGTAAGATATAACGATGTATTAAGCAGGAAGAACGTTTGTGTGTTGCTATAACATTGAAGTAAATTATTTTTAGGATTAGACACACGGTGTTTAAGAAAGTGTATTTAATTGTTTTTAAATCTTTCTAAGAAAGATAAATACGTAATTATTTCAAGTTTTGATACAGGAAGACTTACCAAGTCGCATCAATGTCCAGTGGGAACATTTATTTTCATTTGATTTTTTTATTATTTTTTATTGAAATTTTTAGGGACATATTTGTAGTGTCCTAGATCAATAAATTAGCAAGTACCTTTTAGTTTACTTGCCCCGTCTTTTATAAGATATGTTTCTGATTCAATGCTGAATTGTGCTATAACGATACTACTAGTTCGATGCAGAGAGTTTTTTCGACATAATTACCTTATCTACCCCGAGAGCCGAGTTGCTCATTGTGCTCAAATTTGTTTTTAGGCTGTTCTGTGTGCAACTAGTTAGTAGTATGGTTAGATATGCGTTATGTGTGTCAAGGGTTCCCTAGTCATCAGTCCGGTAGGAAATGTTGATTTCTTAGCCGGGTATTGACATCCCTACGATTCTTTTTCCATCTGCGCGGATTCTGGACGTTGACTTTGAGGAATTCGGGCGCAGTACATTATAATTAGTATTTTCTAGTGCATGATACAAATTTCAAATTTGAAATATTATTATTATTAAAGTGTGATTCTAAATTGTATACACTCGCATATACACCGTTACTCACGTAATTCACTAAACCTTGCAACAAAAACAAACCTAACGTGTAACCTGATTCCAACCACGGAACGAACATTACATTATAATTAATCTAACGACGTGCTATTGAACCACAGTAGTGAATTCACAATAGTAAAAATTAACCTTAAAACAGTGATCATGATCTGATGATGGCCACTTGAGGGTCGAAACGCGTAATCCTAAATTGTCCATTTAAGTGTGATAACTAACTAATACATGTACATTTTTCCAGGAGTGTGTTTACATATTTATAACTTTTGTACCCCGCCCAATTCATTGGGCTCAATCGTGTTGACGACTGAAAAGCAGCCAAGACAATTTGTAAAGGCAACACTGAAAAGGGAATGGCTTCAAATTTCCACAATAACTTTGTGTGTCAACAACGTTATAATGAAACTGGATTACAGACCTATCCTCATGCAAATTGTTTGTGGTGTAAACACGCGCTTGCCGGTAATATAACCTTGTTAGAATGGTTAACAGGTATTCAACATCTAGATCTGTAAAACGTATCCATGATTCAGCGTTCCTCAGTGTAGCGGAGGATTTTCTCTTTTCTTTGTTTTATGCCTTCCTTTGAAGGATAATTTGTACACTGTAAATACAGGTCAACGTTGAACCTAGTTGAAGCAAGATAATTTCAGTCAGGAATGAATGTATATGACAGCAACCAGTGACATTGTTCCTATGAAGACACTGCAGGGATAGTAGAATGGAACTGGTCCCCTGAGCCCAAAGTTTAACAGCTTACTCGATCAGAGAGCAAATACTGACTGTCTTGAGATGAACGAGAAGGGTGCCCTAAGAGACCGCACAACACAGTGCCTCAGGCTCGCCAGACGGCAGAGTAGACTACAAGCCGTGCAGCGCAATGAGCACAGGGATGACAGAATATATTCCTTCCTTACTAACACGATCATATTTCAGTCTGACGCGATATTTTAAATTCACTTCCCCTATTGTATAAATTGCTTGTGTTCACTTAGTTACGATTCACTCAGGTGTGTAGCTTTTTTTTTGTTTACGTTCACCGTAAATAATGGAAAAAATAGTCTAATGAGATCACCATGAGAAATCCAATGTCTCTCTCACAGCTATTACTGATAGAGTGTACCTGTACGTATTGTCTCCGCACCAGGAGAAATCAGCTGGGTTTGGACCGCAGATGTCTTCCCACGTGCTGCATACCACGCATTCAAATTAACATCAAGTCAGTCACTGCCAGCTTCATTCATTCACGCTCTCTTGTTTTCTTTATTTGTACTCTGTACTCTGCAAATGGGAAAAGTGGAAAGGGCCATTCAGTTACAGACTACACACTTAAGCTGAATGAACAACAAACACAATGTAGGAGGTAGCAGTAACTGACTGTCGAAATATTTAGGTCAGGAATAGACAGATCGCGCATGCGTACAGCCGACCACCCACTCCCCGTCGTAGCGTGTCAAGCCTACTTCTCCTGGCGCGCAGACAATAGATCCATCACTCATTTGAACTCTCTGGGAGGGCGGCAATCGTAATGGCTTGCCTGCGATTGGAGATCGTCATTCGGCAAAACATTCAAATCATCCGTTCTTGAACTCAGCTTGCACATTGTCCCTCCTCCCGGTATACCAGGCTGTTCCAAATACACGAGTTTGAGTATGCGTACACGCGAGTACTCAGCAGTGATGCTCGGAGCACGGTTGGAGAGGGACTGGAGGTGAGAGCCAATACGTCACTGGGCGAAGGTCATAGTACAAGTCCATGCACTTCCTGCCAATCATGATGTATCCACCGCTGAGTAACGGCGCCCCTAGAGCAGAGCTGTATTGCATATTGCTGGTTTACTCGCACAAGGCGGCGAGTACTCAGCTGCTCACGGGCGAGCTGCTCGGCTGGAACAGCCTGCGGTAAACGAACAACAACAACAACGGCACGGCAGTGCAGTCAAGCAGATAATGATCCCCCTTCATTTACCAGTACAATTATACAGCCATTCAAACTAAGATGCGCGGAACAATGTTTCTACGCAGGTTGGTTTGTTTCAAATCTCATACTCACCTAAAACGGGACTATTCGTTCTCTAGTTACGGCAGCGTCCGTATTTTGGGTTTATTTGGTTACAGAAACTTTTGTACATCATATGGGAAACTTCCAAACCATTTTATAGTACCGGGAACGATATTTGTACTGGAAGCGTATAGCATTCGTCAACAAAGCAATGCTCATCTCCTGTCAAACTGCTGCAATGAACATGTTGATTGTAGAATGGATGACGCCAAGTAGGTTATGGATCGATGCGGTAACCTAACAGTAGGCTTGCTTGCGGCACGCTAATGGGATGAGCTCATTGAAGCGAGGTACCCATTCGAGCGGGCCATAACAAACTGCTCTTGGCGCCTCCTGAAGCAACTCCGCTGCACTCTACTCCCAAAAACAACTTATTTTAATATCCTATCCCAAAGTTTTCTAAGCAACTTGATGTTTTACTGAATTATAAATTCTGTGTGTTGTTTTCTTCTTGTTCTTCTTCAAGTGCCTCGTCCTCCGAGAACATTGGCGATCTGTAGCATGATCTGCTACTTGTCCATAGCTGTTCTAAACAATGACACTGTATTAAGTCCAAACCACTGGCTTAAGTTCTTTTGCCAGGATATTCGTCTGCGTCCTGGAGCCCCAATGCCATCAATCATCCCTTGGATAATTCATTGCAAGAGGTGGTATTTGTTGTTGCGCATGAAATGACCAAAGTATTCTAGTTTTCTCTGTTTAATGATACTGAGAATTTCCGAGTCTTTGTTCATACGCCGCAGTACTTCCACATTTGTGACTTTAGCAGTCCATGATATCCTTAAAATCTTGGGATTCGTCCACATTTCAAATGCTATCAGTTTCTTAATTAAAACCTCGGTAAGTGTCCATGATTCAATTCCATAGAGCAGGACACTAAGAAAGTAGCATCGAAGTAGTCGGGTGCGTAATGACAGACTTAAATCACGGCTGGTCAAAACTTTTCTCATTTTCATGAACGAACTTCTGGCCTGCTCAATTCTACAGCTAATTTCTTGACTTAAGTCCCAGTTATCATTGATTTGACTTCCTAAATATTTATATGATGAAACCCTTTCAATTCTTTCATTACCAAGTATAAGAATGCCCTGAATTTCATATTTGTTTCTACTAACAACTATCAACTTTTTTTTTTTACATTTAAACGTAATGTGTTGTTTTGCATACCGTAAATTAAAACAAGTTTTGAAATTCAAGCCTGTAAACGATTCAGGAATACATTTAGCAAAATACCAAGAAGTCTGGAGTATAATTTGCGACCATAATAAAGTATCATTAGTTAATCAGTCATGATTTTCATAAGTATTACTAACCCATATCAAGCTCGTAGGATACTCACAATACACACCTTACAGAGTGTGGTCCTATGAACCACGCAAATTCAAATCCTTTTATATCAGATGTTGTTTGGGTTCATCTGATATATTTAAACTAATATTATACACATCAAAAAAGTTTTGCATTACACTTGTTTGCCATGATGCAGAGAGTATGTGGGATTGTGGGCGACGTTAGTACAAAAGAGACGTCATTCTGATAAATCATGCAGACTTTATTCATGTGTGAAAAGAAAATTACAAACAGGAAGTCATTTGGCCTGTTAAACAGGGACGGATATGTGTTGTAATCTTGCCATCCTGTGACGTTTCAATAAGGAACATGGCCACCACGGGTGTCCTGCAGGGCTCTTACTCGCCGTGGGATACCACAGATCAAGTTGTCCAGGTCCTCCCACTCTTCGACGGCGGCCTCCATGATCTCTTGGCAGGTTATGGAAGGGCGTGGACGCTGAGCAATACCACGCTTCAGCATATCCCAGACATGTTCCATATAGTTCATGTCCGACGACATCGCAGGCCATTCTATTCGTGCAATGCCGTACTCCTGGAGGAAGTTTTGTACCACCGCCGCTCGATTCGGTAAGTATATGCAAAACTCTTTTGATGTGTATATTAAGACATTCCTACTGCTAAGACAAACATAACACAATTTTGTTTTAAAGGAGTTTGTCAATACTATCAAGTTACTATCAAGAATACAGCATGAATATTTACTTTTGTAAAATACCAATTATTAGTTTTGAAATGTTTAAGTACATGTTTTAAAATGCTAATTACGTACTTGATTATAATATAAATATAAGGTCAAGCGATATGAAAAGAACAGTACAAGGAGTGAATAAATATTATAAGAGAAGTACGTGGATATGGCTTTAATCTCTACCATGCATACAATCATGATCCGTGCTTAGTATATTTATCCAAAGTTACCATGTTTTGCGTTGTTTATTTCGTCAATCTTTGATAATTTTAATACAAAATGGAAGTTAATTAAACCTGTAACTGTTATGTAACTGACCTCATGTTGGAGTTCAGGCATCCAGGGATGTACTCATAGAGGCTACTGACAAGCAAACTTGTTCCTGCCTCTGGGGGTTATACTCTTGGATTATTTACTATTGTTTACTAGCCCTTATTATTCCCATTTCTACGGGATCAATAATGAGGTGCGATAAATTTTCATTGCAATGTTTCATTGTCATCGGATGTTTATTTTGGATAATCACGAAGCCACCTTGTTGTATTTGTGTTTCTCGGGAGTTTGAAAGTCACATGCAAGTGCTTACTTAATAGTCCTCTATCATTATGTAAACGCCAGTGTGATTGTTTATATAGTTTCGGAGATACTGTCAATTGGTGACATAAACCGCATATACGCCATGTTGGATTGTTTTATATACAGGCTATAGAATTAAATGCAGTATTATAATGGTGGTTCATTATACCAACCTACATTTCTATCGCTTGTTTAGTACAAGAGAAATGAAAACGTAATTTTTAAAATTTGTCACATGACCATATTTATGTTCTCATAAATATTTGAATTAAATTAGACGCCGATATATTAAGCCTTGTATGAAGATATACCGTGCCAAGATTCACAGTGCTCGGATAATTGCCCAATTCGCGAGAAAAATCCAATTATATTTAGCGCCGCTACGACGTTGGTGATAATCTCATCAGGTTATTGAAAGTTCCTTGGTGAACTTACTTTAATGGTCTCTATCACAATACAAAATTTCCATTTGATTGCTCTAATGGATCCATAAATACATCAGCGAATAATTTTGGATGATCGTCATGTTGGATTGTTCTATATACCAGGAGAATCAGCTGCCCCTAATAACATTGTTGTATGCAGCCCAACTAACGCTTGTTGTCAGGAAGGTCGACATTTTTCTGCTTGCATCCCGTAAGGTTATTTTGTGTTAAATATCGTATGTAATATTTTTTATGTAAGGGCATCTACATACTTGTTTTCTAGCCTAATGTAATTCAGTACAATTTGTGTTGACTAACTGGAAACCTTTCTTTATTACACCTCAGTTATCCCAAAAGTGGTTTCCGTGGTTTCTTGTTTCTATTCCAGGAAAATGCCTGGATGGTACTTAACTTAAGGCTACACCGGACTCCATCACAATCTTCACCTCAACTCAAATGCACACACTAATACAGACGCCACAATAGCACAGTTTATCAGAAAAATTCTCTCTCTCTATATATACAGGGTGTATTTGATATGATGGAAGTCCGTTACACTGGTGATAGAAGAGACTATTCTAAGCTTCCTAGGTAAAAACTTTATCACCTATCTTGAAATTGATAATTAATCATTAAAAAGTCAATGTTTTTAGTTATTTCAGAAACTAATCAGGCAGAAAGTGGTGCGGCAGGCTGGGGAAAACGAGGCGGAGCCAGGAGAGACGACGCGCGAAGGGGAAGGTGTTACGTAATCGGAGCATTGACCTTACCGGTTGACTTGAGGGGTGGTAGGCTATCAGCTGTTATGAGGATGAGCTCTACCGTCTCGTATGAAAATGTGCATTGCCGTTGTTCCTGTTGTTGTTGTTGACAACGCACGCAATGGCTTGGGACGTTAGGACCGGTAGTATTGTGTAGCCTACTTTGTAAGTGTGGAATTCATTGATTGATGTTCATGTATAAAATAATTTCGATACTCAGCCCTGGTGTATCATTGGCGTCCGTGTCGGACCTTCTGTTGACTAGTTTCTGAAAATACTAAAAACTTTCACTTAATGAAATGCAGTGTGACAAAATTCCGACATCCCGTAGTCTGTTCAGAACTAGGCATTTAGGACGGAAGTAAAATACTTGATGTTTTGTTTGAGAGGCTTGGCGATTTTGGTCATTTAGCCCCATGTAGCTGGGTGTGGGTAGAATTTGTGTGATAACCTGTGTTTTGTGGTTTCTGTAGTAATGTGGGTATTTGTAATTCAGGTGAGTATTCGGAAGAAGGCGCCGCGCCGGCCCTGTTGTGTTGGGGCAGTGCAACTGCCTCTCACCTGGAGGCCCTGGGTTCGATTCCTGGCTCCATCAGGGATATTAGAAACTGACGTGAAGGCTGGAACGCAGTGAAATAAGCCTCGTGAGGGCAATTGAGTAGCTGTCTGGCAGTGAGGCAGTGCCCGAGTCAGGAAAATCAAGATTAATGGCCGAGAGGACCCGATGCACTGACCACGCGTCACCCTAATATCTGCAGGCCAAATGGCTGGACAACGGTCGCTTGGTAGGCCTAGGCCCTTCATGGGCTGCACTGCCAGCGGTTATGATTATTGAGAAGAAGGCGGCCGTGGCCTTAAGTTAGGAACAATCCCGACATTTGCCTGGGGTAGAAGTGGGAACCCATGGAAAACTACTTCCAAGATTTAATACTAGTTTGGTACCACATGTTCATATTGTGAATTGTCCCATCCCATCTCCAGCCCTCGGGTGGCCATTAAGTGGAGAGGGGGTGGGAGGGGGGGGGGGGGGGAGGGTTGATTTATTGGTCCATCAACAATGTAAATACATATGAAAATACACGAAAATGAAAATAAAATACAAATACATTGTTATAATACAATGTTATAATAATAATAATAATAATAATAATAGTCTAATAATAATAATAATAATAATAGTCAGCATGTGTAGTTCTGGTGGTAGAGTGCTAACCTTCCCGAGGGTGCGATCTACGTTCAGTCATGTAGTAAATGAATGGGATCTAATACGATCATGTCCATGGATTTCATGGCACATACAAGAAATCCTACGTACATGAAAGTCTGGCAACTCGACATACCAAAAAGAAACATAAAAGAAGTTAGTGTGTCTAAAAGCCTATTATTACTATTATTAGTATTATTAATATGTTTATTACAGTTGTAGCACTATCTTCACACAAAGATAGACCAACAGTTCCTTAAATTAATTTACCAAATCTTTAGGATTTCTATTTTCTATGCATAGTCCATGAAGCTGGCAAAATCCTAGACAGATCCACCATCACTAGTCATGTAGCCACTCCCCATGAATGTGTGAATAAGCTGTTCATAGGCTCGGTTTGTGTATTTCAATGTCATTGGCAGACAAGGCGAGGAGGTCACTCAACTGCAGACTCTGGTCAACATTCCTCAGCGTAGGAGGGGAGGGTGACGGGGAGAAGTCAGCTCTGCTGCTGAGGGGAACGAAGTGAAAGCCCGTTTCCAAGACATTGACCGACGATATTTGAGATTTAATTCCACCTACACTAATTAAGATCCGACTTAATTTCATGAAGATATTTGCTTAGAATACCATCTTCTATCACCAGTGTAAAGGACTTCCATCATATCAAATACACCCTGTATATACAGTGTGGTTCACCAGCCCCTTATTTTTTTTGGAGGAAGGCAACCCAACTAACGCGTATATCACAGTCATCCTGAAAACATTAGAACCTGCTCCTTTACGTCCATTGTACAACTTTAACGTTGAGTACATCCTCGCGAATATAGTAGAAATTAATAGTGGCAGTGTTCTTTCAATGACCTCAAATATAATTCATGATTGAAACGATTAGAGCTCCGAATAACACTTTCTTACGTTTGGACAGGAAGTGTCTCGAATAGATTCAATAAGTGCCAGCAATACACCATGGCTCTCGGTAGCTACGGTGGCTAAATCAAGAATTGCTAGAGTAGCGTCAACGAAGTGGCATTGTAGTAGGTTCGAACCTTGAACTAGTACATTTTTTTTTGCTTAATGTCGTTTATTGTGGATGTATTATGGACGCATATCTATCTGTTCCAACGAGTGATTTTTTATTTGGTCCTCAAAAGCACCGTAGTCGCCTCCGTAGCGTAGCGGTCAACAAGGTTAGCTGCCGCCCCGGAGGTCCTGGGTTCGATTCCCGGCTCTGCCACGAAATTTGAAAAGTGGTACGAGGACTGGAACGGGGTCTACTCAGCCTCGGGTGGCCCAAATGAGTAGAGGGAGTTCAATTCCCCCTCAGCCATCCTCGAAGTGGTTTTCCGTGGTTTCCCACTTCGTCTTCGGGCAAATGCCGGGATGGTACCTACTGTAAGGCCACGGCCGCCTCCTTCCCTCTTCCTAGCCTATCCATCCCAATCTTCCATCCGTTCCCATCCCTCATGAGGCCCCTGTTCACTTTGCAGGTGCGGCCGCCTGGGCGAGGTGCTGATCACACCTCCCCAGTTGTATCCAACCCGACCAGATATTCCAAGCTCCAGGACACTGCCCATAGAGGCGGTATTGGTGAGTTCCCCCGCTGAGTCCTGGGATCCACCAACCTAGAGGGTAAATTGACTAAATAAAAAAAAAAAAAGCACCGTACTTATCCGATGGTATGCAGCCATATTGGACGACATAATAATCTGTAGAACGAAAGCAAGGTATCCTGTATATTCAACGTAGTTCGAAATTTTGACCACCTTTGTTTAAAGGAAAACTCCGACTCAGACGACAAATAGATTTGTTATGTGGGTAGGCTCACGAATAAATATATCTGACCGAAACTATAATTTCTTTCAACGGCATCTGTGCGAAAAGAGCTTGTTATACACTTACAATAATAGTTAGTGAGGTTTTAAGGGGCGGAACTACGAGGTCATCTGCCCCAAACATGCAGTAAATACAGATAATTATAACATTATTGGTTTTACGTCCATTTTAACTGCTCTGGCTTTTAGATACGTCGGGGTGCCGGAAATTTGCTCCGAAGGGGATCTTTAACGTGCCAGTAAATCTCAAATGCCAGTTGACTGCGCCAGGATACGAACCTGCAACCTTGGGCACAGCAAGCGAGAACGTTACCGCTGAGCCTCGCAGCAAGGCAGTAATTACAGAACGTGTCATATTATTATAAATATTGAACTACAGTGGAACTTGGATAATTCGAACCTCAAGGGACCAGTAAACAAATTCGAATTATACAAAAATTCGAATTAAGAGAGTTCTCTGAAAAGGGTGGAGAAAATATATTGTATTACGTTTACATAATGATTTACGTTCCACAAAGCAGATTAACAGACAACCTCAAAAGTTTCAAATGAAATAAATAGGTGAATAGTACATTTTGGTTTTTTTCAAAAAAGTTTGAGATTCTTACCTGTTTCCTACAATTAAATCTCTCAGTAATCACAAAAGAATCTAACAAATTTGAGGAACGGAAATCAGAATCACTTACGTCATTTCTACTTTAAAAAGAAAGCGCTTAAGTTCTGTGATGTGGTTAGTTGCTTGGGCTGCACTCGGAACAGTTTTTTTCGGGAACTTACCTAACTGTTTGGCTTCCGATCGGCTTTTTACACTAAAAGCTTCGAATTATCCAAAATATAATTCGAATTAACCACGATTTTTTAGCATTAATTGTATACAAAATGCTAGGGACCAAGAGAAAAATTCGAATTAAAGAAGTTCGAATTAGCCACGTTCCACTGTATTAAAATTCTAATTATCACGAATAGAGTCGCCTCCGTTGCGTAGTGGTCAGCGTGATTAGCTGCCACCCCGGACGTCCTGAAATTTGAAAAGTGGTATGAGGACTGGGATGGGGTCTACTCAGCCTCGGGTGGTCCAAATGAGTAGAGGGGGTTCGATTCCCACCTCAGCCATCCTCAAAGTGGTTTTTCGTTGTTTCCCACTTCGCCTTCGGGCAAATGCTGGGATGTTACCTACCGCCTCCTTCCCTCTTATTTCTATTCCAGGAAAATGCCTGTATGGTACTTAACCGGACTCCATCACAATCTTCGCCTCAACTACAAATGCACACGCCACAATAGCACAGGTTATCAGACAAATTCCCTCTCTCTCTTTCTCTCTCTCTCTCTCTCTCTATATATATATATATATATATATACACACATACATACCCAAGTACACGAGGTTGAGCTGACCACGATGCATAAGTCCTAAAAAAACAATATCAACATCTTGATCACCATCCCCGTGTATTTGGGTGGGTGTTTAATTTGTTTGATAACTTATATTCCTGTGGTGACTGAAGTATTGTGTTTAATTGTAGAATTAGGGTAGGTACCCCATGAATTGATAAGGTGTCATCCCAGCATTTCAGAACTTTACTGAGTGGTCTTAAATTGTTCTGAATGTAATGGCTTCAATTATTAGATCAAATCCTTTCAGAACTTTTGGTCGTGATCTGATGTATTAGTGGATCATGTTCTGCAAATCAGGCATGGCTTTTGTAATGCTGATGATGCATTAGCGTAATTAGCGCGCAGAGCATAGATTCCATATCCATTACCAATTCTCTTGGACCAAAGGCATCAGACAAAGCTTACCTTTATCCTCTTTGAACTTAGAGTACCCCTAGCAATCCACACTCCCAATATTTTACTAGAAATGGATAAGAGTAGATGTTTTATTCTGTTTACATACAAAATTCGCAATATACTCTGTTTCATTCTACAAGGTAACATAGATACGTGGATAGAAATGGTTGCGGATTGACATACGATATCATCTCGATACTTGATTTGTGAACCCTGGTAGGTCAAGCCTAGGCTTAAACACTACCGGAGGGAAGATGATGTGGAAAAGGAAAGGGCTTGGGGATAGAAACAGAATTTTTGGAGAAAAGGAAGCGAACCTAAAAAAACACTTTATTTTTCAATACTAAAAAAACAGGAAAGAATAGTTGGGGAAGATTAAGGCTTGTGAATGAAAGACAGGAAAGCAAATACCAACCTTGATTTTTAATTGTTGATAGGTTATATTTCAAAGAAGTTTTGATTAGGGAAGACCTAC
The DNA here is from genome assembly GCA_946902985.2 of Meconema thalassinum. NCBI lineage: Eukaryota > Metazoa > Arthropoda > Insecta > Orthoptera > Tettigoniidae > Meconema > Meconema thalassinum. The sequence continues at coordinate 1,316,404,337 of OX336388.2, read as the reverse complement.
TAATAACTTGATGAATGAAACTACTAAAGAAAAAACAGTCTTGCTTACGCATTGAGCAACCAAGAGTTTGTGCACCTAGTAGTTATAAACAAGTATAGTGATACAAGAGATGCTAGCTGAGGTTACCGGCAAGCAGGCGCTATGTGCACTTTCCCTCCCGAGCCGCAATTCGGGAATTATGTGGGAACGCAGTTCACTGGCGAACAAATGTAGACAAGAGACAATTGAATTATTTCTTTTCCTCACAAAAAGTGAATATTTTAGGAAGCATTTTGAAATGCCGAAGAGATTTGAATTAACTGGGATATTTGTGTTCCCCGCTGAGAATGGATCCCCAAGAGGGGGACCGATTGCCCTCAATGTGGACATAGTTAGAAAGCCCTCTGAGTTTTTTGATGAGAATATTGTAACTAGTAGAAGTTACTTTAAAAAAAATTGTTGCGTTTAAGTTTGATTAAACTTTTATCCGGAAGGGTGCCGACTAAATGTTTAGAAAGGGTAAGAAAACCAAATCTAACTTTAGGCAAAACTACAATTCATAAGTAAATTATAGGACCAGGCAAATTCGCCTCAAGTAGGAAGCTGGCTGAGCAAGCTATACTCGCCATTAATAATTTACGAGAGATAACTAAAGTAAACTTTATGTGCAGTGTTAGCAAGAGTTTTGCCATAAACACAATAAATTATTAAACTGGTATTAAACTTGGTATTCCGTACTCTGGATTATTTCTTTAAATGCAAGAAAAGATGGGAAAAGGAAGGCCATACTTAACAGCTCTTCGATCAAATATAATTGAACTCCAGGAAATTATAGCATTTTTAATTGCCTCATTAATAATAGAGTTTGGAACAATTTGTACAATTCGAAGGTCTGAGACCTTAAAAGGATTTTCGAACAATTTGTACAATTAAGAGGTCTGGGACCTATAATAAGAATAACAAGAACCCTTACAAGGGTATAGATTGTTTGGTTAAAGAATTGGGTAGCAAGTAAATTTTGGAGTAGAATGCTTTCGTAATAAAGCAAAAAGAGCTTTAGACAAAAATATAGTTACAGTTATAAATTCCTGAGCGTAGCAGGAAGACGATTAGAACGTGGTTTATAACCACTAGCATTGAAGCAGAGATACGTATATGTTAAGTACAATAGGGAGAGGTCACTTCAGTGAAACCTCGATTACATAAGAAAAGATACAAAATGGTTTAACAATGGGAAATTACAAATTCAAAATTCCTGAACGCAGCAGGAAAATGAAAGTGTAGAATAAAATGTGGATTTATAACCACATAGAGTATTTATACAGAACTACGGAAGAGATACATGAAGAAAGAAATGGGAGGGAGCCTATTAATAGGCAAGGCCTCATAGAAAAGATTGCAAGAAAATTATTTAAATTATACTAAATTGTTAATAATAGGAAAATTGAGGATATAGGAAATGGGGAATTTAAGTCTGACAAATTTTACTGTTTCGAACGGAACGCGGCGTGGAATATAGCCACACGAACACCTTTTGTAGCACTGATAGTTTTGTTGAACATGAGTGAAATGTCACTACTGCAGTTTATAGTTCAATTTGAGTTGAAAGTTAGCAGTAATTTGACGTTATAGAGAGTTTTGAGGTGGTAGCTGGTATAGTTTATCACTGGGTAGAGTCTATTGCATAATTTGGAATTTCACAAGTTGAAGGCAACATAACATGGGGCAAAGAGCAAAATCCCACGATGAAATTGAAGAATAACCTAGTACAGTTTCAAGATTTAGTAGAGCTATCTCATGAAGAAGAATGCATAATTTTCAAGCTATAAGTTGAGCAAAATTCCCACGCTGGAGCGAAGTATCTCCCTTTTTTCGTACAAGAAGTACTAGGTTTTTGCATTACTTTCAATGGCAAGCTTAGTTAAGCTTAATAAAGGAATAGAAATTTCCCTCGTTGGGCAGGTAGAAGATTGCACAAGTATGTGAAAATTTAAATACTGCCGAAAGTGTTCATTAAAAGCCTTCAGTAAGATTTCAAACCCTTAAAATTTGGTTTAAAACACTTTAGATAGTTACTTATCTTTTCATTGCGGCGTAGTTGATGTTTCCGGCCAGCCGTTACAACAAACTTAAGACATGTCGTCTATTTAGAAGTTCAACACATGGTTGAAAAAGATAAGCTCTCCTGGGACAAGGGCCGAACTGTCACACCTTAGCACACGGTGAGAAGTGATCGAGAGATTCAAACACTCGGAGAGCCTGAGCGGCGAAGGGAAGGGAAGGGGAAACAAAGAAACAGATATAGAGTAAGCAACATACAAAAACCAAATTAAACATAAAACAGTTTCGATACATTGGAGTTTAAATCTTCATGGAGATTGTAGATATCGACAAGGATGCCATCTACTTCAAAGTTGTAGAACTTGCAGTTGTAGTTCTTGAAATGACTGGAATCGAAGGGTTCACCGCATGGAGAGCTGTGGAGAATCTTACAAGGGAAATACAAATATGAAATAAACTTTCAAAAAGGATAAGAGTATGCACAGATAACAGGAAAAGAGAACGTCTCTGTTGGCGTTTACGAAAAAAGGAAAACTAAAGAAAAAACGAAAATAAAGGAAGAAAAATCAAAAAGTAAACTATTATTAAGGCTAGAATTAAGCGTATATTGCAAAGAATATACCAAACCCGACGTTGCCGGTTTTGTTTGTACTCTTTAGATACCTGCAAATAATTTGTTATTTGACCTTTGTTGTTGTTTCATTTGAGGGGCTCGGACATCGAGGTCGTTTAGCGCCGTGTACATTGACCTAAGTGCTCGTGAGATTGATGACAGGAAATAGTCGGTTTGGCCAGCTCCCTTGAGATTTCATAATATGCACCCTGTAAATTGTCCAATTTTATTAAGGTAGTGATTGAGAGTATGACTTAGAGTTTATTTGCTCAGGTTAGAACAAGGTAAGGGTTCGGAGTGTAATATACACACACAAATACTTTTTTACTCGAAAGAAGGAGGAATAACCAGCGAGTACACAATTTGAAGAAAGAAAATCAATAATACTGTATTTCTTAATATATGGAAGGTTTTTATGATGTACTTCAAAATAAAAGGGAAAGAATCCTGCAACTTAACGAAGCACAGAGTTAGTAATGCCCTACAAATTGCAGACATTAAAATATGCTGCTTATGACTAATGTTTATTTAATTAATTACTCTTTCTTCAGAAAATCTACTGCAATACCAGTGGTAAGTCATATGAAATAGTACATCACGTATATCCGTAGCGATTGTCCCTATCTCAGCTGAAACGTAAAATGTCCATCATTAATTAGGGTGTATATTCGAGTCGGCATTAGCTGAGTGGTGAAAAGTGCTGGTGATAATTCTGTCCAATTTTCCTCTTGTATAATTCATTCTGAAGATTCTTTTTCTGATGATCCGAAGTGAAGTGGAAGTATTAATTAGTCTCGACGACACTAATGGATGACCAAGCTGGGAGTGAATACATTTTAAGTAATTACTGTCTGAGATCCATTACTCACCCTGTCCAATACGACATTGTTTTGTAGCTCTGCTGCATCATTTGTCGCCACGTCTTTCTGTTTACTTCAAGGCACACTTGTGTTTTAGCTTTAGTAGTGCATATTGTATCTCTTGCTCAACGACGTACATTACACCAGACCTCTGACGCTCAATTGCCCTCTGGTAGGCTCTGGATGTCAGATCCGCACCATATAACAAGTCCCAATCGTAGCCCTAATAATTACAGTTGTAACATAGAAATAGCTTGAGGTCATAGCTCCCCATGGAGCTGTTAGATCTGATAAGTAAGACTTGAAAATGTGACCACAGTCAGGATTTGGACCCGTATCTCCTGCTGTCCAAGCAGGTGTTTTTAGCTTCTTACACCAATACAGGAAAAAGGAAAATGAATAAGTAATAAGTTTTTAAGTAGACTTCAAAATAAAAGGGGAAGAACCCTGCAACTTCATGAAGCACAAACTTAGTTATGTCCTACACATAGCTGGCATTAAAATATACTTTATTCGAAGCCACTGAGTTACAAGCATTAAACTTGATACGACGGATCTTTGAAAAAAATGAAAAGATACAAGCCTGAGGAGTTTCTAATTTTACGTATTTCTAGGGTTGGAAATGGGAGTTGAAAAATTACTTATTAGAATTTACTGCATATGACAAATCAGTAGACCTATATTATATTGAACAATGTACGGGATTAATAAATAAATCTATTTATTTATTTATATTCTTTCGATATCGTTTAGGCCTACTTAGGGCCACGGGGCTCGTATCTGCTCTTCAGTAAAGTAGTTGCTTTCTTCTCCTTCCAATATTCCCTCATTTTCTGACTATGAGTCAGTCTTCTTTCTTTTGTCCACTAAGCTCCTGTAATCTTCTTACTTGTAAGGGTCTTTGGGTAAACGTCCTGTCGGTTGACCTGACGGAACACCAGACGATCATGATTTTGTTCCAGTGAGATATCTAGTTGTTCCATATCTGACTTAACTGACGCAATCTATTTGTTTTTAGAAGCCTTGCCTCTTCCTGTTACTGTGAATATCCTGTTGGTGAGTCCTTCAGAATCCAGACGGGCCAAGTGTCCATAAAAGGCCAGGTGTCTTTTCCTTATAGACCTGATGATGTCCTCCTGGTGTTCATAAAATTCATCATTATGACGGATTCAATATTTATTTATTTACTTTTATTTATTTATTTATTTATTTACTTTTTATTTATTTCCATATCTTAAATGGAGAATTGTGGTGTCATCTACTTGTTGTTCTGAGGACTGTATTACTAGACTAATGATTTGCTGAAGTGCTGCCAACGCTACCTGTTGTTGTTTCTTAAAACATTGCTTTGTATAGTTAGCTTGTTTTTTGAGCATGCAAAGCAGTGTTGATCACTGTTGAATAACATATTAATCATTGCGTGTATTTTATACCAAGGCTGAAGAAGGCAAATATATGTCGAAACATATACATGTAGTGTGAAGTAATAAACTTGAAATATTGTATTGGAAAGTGGAAAAGCATAATTATACAAGACAAATGGCACACACACACAATTAAACAGGGCTGATGACCAAAGTTGTTCCTAATTGATGTAAAGTTAGCCAACAACAACACGTGTGTGTTGTATATGCAGACAATACAAGCTTAATTCCCTATTCGATTCTCTCACTTAGTTTATCCCCAGAGTGATGGAGCTATTGGGGTTTGTCGTTACGTACGATAGGTATCACAGTGAGGTATTTGACTTGAACGGTGCGGCTCGCTATTCATCAAGAAGCGACTTATTTATTCAGCGTGCTCGTCTCGTGAACACATTTATTTGCGGCCTGTGGGTTAGAGAAAGATTTAACGGCTCGTCTGAGAGTTGGAGCGTTAGATGGATGCTGATTGAAACACCACACCACGCCGTTTACTTTGCTGCCTACAATGTTACAGTCAAGTTTGTGTGAGATGTGGACTACATGATGTTAGAGAGAATGGAATGACTCCAAAGCGTAGCCCATGATTGCAAGAGAATGCTGCTATTGTTGTTAATACATTATACGGACATAGTACATCTTTGTCATCAGCCTCGTATACTACGGTGTGTGTTCAATTTTTCTGATAATCTATCATACTACTGAAGACTAAAGAAGTGATGTAAAAAACCTATTATAGTAATATATAATAATCCCTGGCACTACAGCCCATGAAAGGCCCAGGCCTACCAAGCGACCGCTGCCCAGCCATTTAGCCTGCAGATATTGGGGTGACACGTGATCAGCGCATCAGGTTCCCTCGGCCGTCAATCTTGGTTTTCGTGTTCGGGGCGCTGCCTCACTGTCAGACAGCTACTCAATTGTCCTCACGAGGCTGAGTGCACCCCGTTCCAGCCCTGAGGTCAGTTTCTAAAATCCCTGACGGAGCCGGCAATCGAACCCGGGGCTACTGGGTGAGAGGCAGGTACGCTACCCCAACACCACGGGGCTGGCGTAAAAGACCTATTAGGACTTCTTACTAATAATGACGAATGGAGCAGAAACTTGGCCGATGACGAGGAGAGATGAAAATAGAATACAGGCAGCCGAAATGAAATTCCTGAGGAGTATGGTACAGAAGACTAAGAGAGAGAGAGAGTGAGGAATGAAGACATTTGAAAGGAAGTGAATGTACAGAAGCTGAATGATAAGCTGGAGCAGAACAGATTGAGATGGTAAGGACATGTGAAAAGGATGAATGATGAATGAATGCCGAAACAAGTGATGGAGAGACGGATGACTGAAAGGCGAGGACGAGGAAGAACTAGAGCACGGTGAATGGATTTCGTAAAGGACAGTGTAAGTAAGAGAACGATACCTGGATTGGAGCTCAGTGGTTCAGGAAGAATGGTGGACAGACAGAGTAAAGTGGAGCGGTGTCATATTTGCTCCGACCCGGCCCAGGCTAGAAAACGGAAATTGATGATGATTCAACTATCATTCTATGATGGCTGTAGTAGTGTGGGTAACGCTGCCATTGAGGAGTGGGACCTCTTAGCCCAAGATAAACTTGATGGTCTCAATGTTTTTGTTTTCAAAAGGGACACTTAGAAGCGAGTTTGCTTTTGCCTCTGTTTTTGTACCGTGTCATTGTTATCTAACCACGATTGTTACTGTTTTCAGAAGGACTGATGTTTAGTTTGTTAATAAGTTATTGTATAAACCTCAATGGGTTTATTTTAAGAAGTCATTGTAGTAAAATATGAATGAAAATCCACAGCCTGCTTCCAGTCTCCGACCGGGTCAGGAATGGAATGAATGAAGCCCCTATCTAGCGGCGAGGATATGAACTGTGCCGGCTGCCGAGACCTGACGCACTCCTCCGGGGCAATGGTTAAATGAATGACAGATGAAATGAAATGATAGCGGAGAGTGTTGCTGGAATGAAATGTTGACAGGGAAAACCGGAGTACCCGGAGAAAAACCTGTCTGCCTCCGTTTTGTCCAGCACAGATCTCAAATGGAGTGACCGGGATTTGAACCACGGACCCAGCGGTGAGAGGCCGGCGTTCTGCCGCTTAAGCCACGGAGGCTTCTGTAGTAAAATATATATATATTCCAAACTCTTATTGAGCAGTGTATCTCGACATTTGTCTGGAGGAGGTGTGAAAAATCCCGGGGGAAAACCACACTAAGGATTTCCGCTATCAGTGCCAGGATTCGGCCAGGCGATCTCTGGACTTGCTGCAGCTTCCCTCACCTCACTGATTGAAAATCGTTGGTTATATGTCAGGTAATAGTGTGAACTGTGGTTATAATATACGAACTACTTGGATGTTAGCCATAAGATGTGGATTCGATTCCCGGCTATGCCACGAATTAAATTAAAATGGTGTGAGGGCTGGAATGGGGTAGATGCAGTCTCCTGAAGCAGACTTAAGAAGAGGTGGGTTGAAATGTAAATTTTTGAAGCCATTTTTTCAGTGTTGCCTATACAAACTGTCATTTGTAGCTCTTCGGTCGGTCAACACGAACTTGGCCAACGACTGGGCGGGATACAATGTATAAAATATGTGAATGCATTTATACATGTATTCCAGGAGATTTATCTACATATTTTATACATTGTATCCCACCCAGGCGTTGGGTACATTCGTATTGACCGGCTGAAGAGCTACCGATGACACGTGGGTTGGAGTCCCACCTCAACCATCCTGGAAGAGGATTGGTTTCGCATGGTTTCCCACTTATACTCCAGGAAAATGCCGGAATGGTTCCTACTTTAAAGCCACGGCCACCTCCTTCCCAGTCTTATTCTCCCAGTTACAAATACACACGATACTACAGACGTCACATTAACACAGATGTTTCAGTCAATTCCTACTCATACACCCAAGTACACAGGGCACACGCAGCTCCTAAATGAATAACAACAATAATTCACTAAAATGTGTGTTCCTTTTCCTGCAAATTCATCTCCGTCTTCGATGGCGTAGTTGGTAGCATGCTGAACTGCTGTGCCTAAATAGCGAGTTCAAACCCGGCCGAAGTCGTCGAATTTTTTAAGAGTGTTAAAATCATTCAGTATGCTTCCTTCGGAGGGGGAGTAAAGCCGGCGGTCCCATGTCATTGATTTATGGCATGTAAAAGATCCTTCCACAGACTAAACTTGTGTGGAGCTAAATTTCTATCAAAGTTCCTACGTTCACCACTTGGTATCATTGATATCTGGTAGCGAAAGTTGGAACTACTTGAAATTGAACGGCACTTGTAGCTCACACTAGGGGAGTCTGCGTGAAGCAGCTACAGCCTCTGGCGAGCCGAATATGACCTCGGACATTCCCGGCACTAAAAGCCATACGATAAATAAATAATAAAACCGTAAGTTTTTGAAAGTCCTCCTCGGTGTGCAGTGGCTAGCATTCTTGGCTTTCACCACGGAGGCCCGGGTTCGATTCCCGGCTCTGAAAAGATATTTAATTCTGGTCTGAGCACTGGAAAGGGGTAAAACTCAATCTTATAAGGCAAAGCTGAGAAGAGGTGGATTCGATTCCTACCTCAGCCATCCTGGACGTTGATTTCCGTGGTTTCCCACTTCTACTCCACACAAATGCCGGGATGGTACTGAGCCCGAAATTTGAATGTTTCATGATGAAAATGATGTTATTTTCCGAGCCCATGATAAAGTTTAACATTGCGATATAAAGCTTGGAAGTTGGCTCAGGCGAGCTTTGTTAGTGGTTTAACATTGCGATATAAAGCTTGGAAGTTGGCTCAGGCGAGCTTTGTTAGTGAACCCAGGCAGTGGGAGAAACCCATCACGTGATCAGAGTTGCTCCAGGATATTCTCGATCATTGGAAAGTGCCTAGCAACAAGGAAATACCGCGAAATATTACCAGTAAATTGTTATAAAATATATAATTGGATATATGCTTACAGCCAATGAGAGAAGGGTTAAAGGAAGCAGATATGTATTTTTATCTAGTTAATGTGATTAACTATGCCATTTAAGCCCTATGTAACCATTTTATTCCATTAAAATCATCAAGAAAATTAAAATAAGTTATTACTACTACTTTAAAATTCGCAAAAGGAAATAATTTCACTGTAATAAGCTTTATTACAAGTGCGTGCCCATAATTATGCGCGACCAACAATGGCGCCGAATTTCAGACGAGTTGAAGGGGGGACGGCTTGTAGAAGCGTTCTTCTCTCGACTGACTTCGAAGGTACAAGACGTGTTACCCGGGGTAGTTCATTCCCGTAGACACGATACTGAGTGCGGTCCTACGCGACACGAGAGACAGCGACGAGCCCGGTCAATAGTTATTGAGAGCCCCGCTAAAACTAAGTGAAGTTGAACGGAAGATAATAATGTTACGTGCCACCCCTCTAGTGGCACTTTTGTTAACTGGATTACGGTGGGTTGAAGCACAACACTGATTGTTCCTTTAAAGAAATAATTAACTTTATTGTGGCCAGAAAGATACACCACTCAACAGCAAATACAAGCAATTAGAACCTTACTCCAGTTTCCTCAAGTCTCTTCCTTATGTACACAAACTACAGTTACTTACGATAACCTGCTACACGCTGCTTCGCTGTCCACAAGCTGGGAAACAAAGTCACTGGATTTCGTAACTCGCACGGCACTTCGCCCCAACACCTCTGTCGCTCAGTGAAATCACACTCGCTCAAAACACAGGCAGTCCCCTGTATGCTTCTCACTCCCTTGCTGTCAAGAGAATCAGCTTCACTAGGGGTTTCGCAAGTCACGTCACCACACTTGTGTCGCTCAAGATAAACGCTCGCACTAGCTCGAAAAACACACCCCCACTGCTTGGCAGGTCGCTTTTATATAGCAGGCCGGTGACTCAATAAATGCTTCTAGACCCATCCAGGGTTCACGGCTTCTCGAGGTTTCATTCACTGGCTGGGTCACGAATATTCTGGACCATCCCTTTGTCCTAGTAGTCCTGTTGCGTAAGGCGTACGCAATACACTGAGGCAGAGCACAGCCCAGCCCGGGGGCAGTTGTGACTCATGTGGCGAGCGACGAAACAAACTCACAGCCGTAACACCACCCCCTTCCTAAAAGGCTGATCGTCACGATCAATCATTGGTCCGTCTGTGTCCCTCCGTAGGCTGCCAGGCGATCTCGATGCACGATCTTCATCTTCGCCCTCGTTGATCCGTTTCACGACTCGGTACGGGCCCTCCCAGGACTTCTGCAGTTTGGGTGACAGGCCGTTCTTCCGAATTGAGTTGAAGAGCCAGACCAGGTCGTCCTCGTGGAATCCGCCGGCATCCGTCCGTTGGTCGTATTGGGTCTTCATTCGGTCGGTCTCGATCCGCAGTTTCCACCTCGCGAACGTGTGCACGTCCTCCAGTTGGTCGACCAGTTCTTGACAATACTGGCTTACCGGGACCGGATCAATCCCAGGTCGGCCGAAGGCAAGATCGACAGGTAGACGGAGTTCCCTCCCAAACATGGCCCGGGCTGGTGTGCACCCGGTGGCTTCATGCACGGCGGCGCGGTAGGCCAGGGGAAATAGTGGAAGATGTTTGTCCCAATCCCTCTGTTGCTCGCTGACGATTATTCGGAGATGGTTCTCGATGGTGCGATTGAATCGCTCTATCATCCCGTCGGACTGAGGGTGTAGCGGCGTCGTCCTTGTCTTCCGAATTCTCAGCAGCTGGCATAGGTTCTGGAACACCTGCGACTCGAGTTCCTCCCTTGGTCAGAGTGCAGCTCCAGGGGTACTCCGTACCGGCTGACGAATTCCTTCATCAGGGTCTCTGCGATCGTCGCGGCTTCTTGGTTAGGGAGCGCATACGCCTCCGGCCATTTGGTGAAGTAGTCGCTGACGACCAATATGTAGCGGTTCCCTGCCTTGCTCAACGGGAATGGCCCAGCAACATCGATGGCCACTCTCTCCATGGGGCCGCCCACGTTGTAGGTCTTCAGTGGACCCCGTCGACTTCGTCCTGGGCCCTTACTGGCTGCGCAATCGTGGCACCTCGCGCAGTGGCTCTCCACGTCTGTTCGGCATCCGATCCAGTAAAACCGCTCTCTCAACTTCTCCAAGGTCTTCTTTATCCCTAGGTGTCCACCAGATGATCCTCCATGGACTTCCTTCAGGACTTCCTCCGTCATAGCCTTTGGTACGACGACTTGTTCCCGAGATGTCTTCCCGTCGGTGCTCTCCCAGGTCCGGCAGATGAGGCCATCCCTTACAATCAGCGGGTCCCGCTGCGCCCAGTAGGACTTTAACTTTGGACTGCAGTCGCTCACAATGTTCCACCCGGGTCTGGGAACACAGGCCCTCTTCCATTCGGCTATCAGTCCCAGGTCATCATCTTCTGCTTGTGCCGACGTGAAAGATTCGCGGCTCCAGCTCCCATGAAGTTCCACAGTAGTCCTTCGGCACTGTATCCCGGTGTTCTCCTCTCTTCTGGTACAGAAGGTGCAGTCTTCGGGGCACGGTCTTCGTGACAGGGCGTCGGCGTTAGAATGCAGTTGGCCTTTCCTGTGCTGGATCTCAAAGTTGTACTGTTGAAGCCTCTCTATCCACCGCGCGAGTTGACCCTCGGGTTGTTTGAAATTCAGGAGCCACCGCAGGGATGCATGCTCGGTCCTGATGAGAAATGCTTGCCCGTACAGGTACTTGTGGAAGTGTTCGATGGTCTTCACGATGGCGAGCAGTTCCTTCCAGGTGACACAGTATTTCCTCTCTGGCTTTGCTGAAGTAGGCCACTACTCTCTCCTCGCCGTCCACTATTTGCGACAGGATTCCCCCTATACCAAAGTCACTGGCATCGGTATCGACGATGAACCTTGTTCCAGGTCTGGGGTAGGCCAGAATAGGTGCGGTGCACAGAGCCTGCTTGAGTTGTTCGAAGGCACTGTGGCATTCTGCTGTCCACGTGGAGAGTTGGTCCTTCTCAGTCAGTCGATGCAATGGTTAGGCGATGTCGCCGAATCCTCTCACGAAGCGACGGTAATAAGTGCAGAGTCCCAGGAAGCTTCGTAGTTGGGACTTGTCCTTCGGAACTGGCCACTCCCTCACAGCTGCAGTCTTCTCTGGGTCGGTGCGCACCCCTTCCTCGGAGACGATATGCCCAAGGTACTGGACCTGCTTCTGGAAGAGCTGACACTTCTTGGGGCTCAACTTCAGCTGGGCAGCCCGTAGCTTAATCAAGATCTCCTTCAGGTTGCTGTAGTGCTCCTCGAAGCTTCTTCCCAGAACGATGACGTCGTCTAGGTAGATCAGGCAGGTCTTCCAGTGTTGTCCCCTCAGAATGGACTCCATTAGCCTTTCGAAGGTCGCAGGGGCGTTGCACAGACCGAATGGCATGACGGTGAATTGCCACAGCCCGCTGCCCATAGAGAACGCAGTTTTCTCGCGGTCCTTATGGTGGACCTCCACCTGCCAGTAGCCACTCTTCAAGTCCAAGGTGGAGAACCATCTTGACCCTGATATGGTGTCCAGGGTGTCGTCAATCCGGGGTAGAGGGTAGCTGTCCTTCTTCGTGACGTCATTCACCCGCCTGTAATCCACGCAGTACCTAGTGGAACCGTCCTTCTTCTTCACTAGCACGACCGTAGAACTCCAAGGACTATGTGATGGCTCGATCACTCCTTGCTCCTTCATCTCTTCTACCATCCGGTCGACTTCGGCTTGCTTGGCGAGCGGGACACGTCGGAATGGGGCCCTAATCGGTGCGCTGTCCCCAACGCCGATTCTGTGCTGGACCAAGCTTGTCCTGGCGAAGTCTTTGCTCCCCACGGAGAAGACATCCTGGAATTCGTGTAGCAGGTCCCGAAGTTGGCGTGATTGTTCCTCGTCTAATGGTCCTAGGATCCTTGGTACAGCTTCTGTAGTTCTTCTGGCAGGGCACGTCTTCTTCGGTGGTCCGTCTGCAGGTGTCCGTCTGTCGTATCTGTGATGCGGGCAATCCAGGTAACGGGCTCGCAGACTCCTAGTTTGGTGTCCCGGTGAACCGTAATATCGTAGTCGTTCAGGTTGGACAGGCGGACGTACGGCCGAGACGTCGTATTGATGAGAGTCTGGGCAACTATCAAACCTTTTGTCTGGATGTCCTCATATTTTGGCTCGATGACAGCCGCCACTCCCTCAGCTGTTCCATCGACAATTACGGCAGCGCTAACTTCCGTCCTGACGGGAACGATGACGTCCTTTCTCAGCCTTACTCGTCGTGTCGCGACGGCCTCGTGTGCTGGTTGCAAAGCAAGTTCCTCACCTCCGAAGTGCAGAGTGTTGGTACTCAGATCCAAGATGATGTTGTTCTGGTCCAGGAAGTCCAGTCCGATGATCACTTCATTTGATACGTCAGCCACAAGCACTGGATGCTTTATCGCCCGTCGACCAATGACGAACTCCAGTGATGCTTCGCCATGTACCGGAGCGGTCTCTCCGGTCGCGGTTATTAGCTGGAGGTTTCTTTGTGTGGGTTGCACTCTCCACTTCGATATCTCGGTGGGACTGACGATGGTCCTCGATGCTCCCGTGTCGATTAGCATGGGCCAGCTCTCTCCGTTGACGACTCCGTCGACCATCAGGCTGCTATTATCCCTCCGTAACTGCATCACACGAACTTGGACTGCCGGGGCTTGACGACTGTCACAAGCCAACCTTTGCCCCCCAAGGCTGGCTAATACTCGATTCCCTGGGCCGCGCGGTTTTCAGACGACTGATTTCCCGTCGGATACCCTCGGCGGCGGCGATCACCGCAGTCCTTGCTCAGGTGGCCTTTCTTACCGCAGGTCCAGCAGGTCGGTAGTCCTCTTCCGGGACGCCTCTCCGGTTGTCTTCCAGCGGTGTCGTTGCTGGTGGCGCCGCGACTATCGATGAAACGGCTTAGCGCCTTCATCAATTCGTCGGCCAGGGGCTTGGTCTCGTTGGTTTTTACTGGTTCGTCAACGTCCACTTGACGCACCCGCGTGTGCATTCTAGATGCCAGTTTTACCGTCTCGAACTCAAGTGCGTGGCTCAGCGCATCTGCCAGGATCTTATTGCGCGCAAGTCGCAGCGCCTGTTGAGTGTCCGAGTCCCGTAGCCCGTCGGTGAAGGTCTGCGTCGCAATCTGTTCCAGAAAGTTGGCCGGCGCTGTTGGATAGGCGAGCCTCACGAGGCGTGCGATGTCCATCTCGAACTCCTGCGGGGTTTCCGCGTTCTTTTGTACCCGGGTCCAGAGCTGCATCTGGTAGGCCTGCTGAAGATGGCTATCTCCATATCGGGACTCCATATGGGCGATTAGTGAAGCGTAGTCCTGGGATCCAGTCGGGATGGCCTGGAGGACGTTAAGGGCGTCCCCTCTCAGCGCTACACTGAGTGCTGTAGCCTTTTCCGTGCTGTTCCAGTGGTTTATGGAACAGGCTGCTTCGAACTGCCGTAAGTAGGTGCTCCTCGGGACCTTTCTGTCGAAGGTTGGGGGCGTCACTCTGCTATGTCCCGTTCCTGATATTCCCGGTGTAACGGTGGGCGGGCGTTGGCGCAGCTCGGCAACTTCCTTTTGTAGAGCGTTGAATCTCGCTTCCATCCCCGTTGGCGGGCGTTGGCTCAGCTCAGCAATTTCCTTTTTTAAAGCGTTGAATTTCTCTTCCACCCCCGTCAGTGGGCTTTGGCGCAGCTTGGCAACTTCCTTTTGTAAGGCGTTGAGTTTCTCCTCCACCCCCATCAGCGGGCGTTGGCGCAGCTCGGCAACTTCCGCTTGTAAGGCGTCGAACTTCTTTTCCACTGCCGTGACTTCCTCACGCAGACCCAGTTCTAATTTCTTCAGGTCCTGTGTCAACTTATTCTGACCGTCTTCCATCTTCTTCTGGCCGTCCTCTATCCTCTTCAGGCCCTCCGCTAGCTTAATTTGACCGTCTTCTAGTTTGGCAGTTAGGTCCTCGGCTAACTTCTTCTGGCCGTCCTCCATCTTCTTCTGGCCGTCCTCCATCTTCTTCTGGCCGTCTTCTATCTTGGCTTGCATGCCACTTAACTTTTCTAGCAAAGCTGCAAATTGCGCTTCCATTTTAGATGTTTGTCTTGTAAAGAGCATGCACTCACAGGAAAATTTAAAAAAATGACCTGTTCGGGTTTTGAAACCAGGACCGTTAGGTGTTGTGCTTGTGTTTGAGTTCGTAATCCGGCTTCTGACACCAGTTGTTACGTGCCACCCCCCTAGTGGCACTATTGTTAACTGGATTACGGTGGGTTGAAGCACAACACAGATTGTTCCTTTAAAGAAATAATTAACTTTATTGCGGCCAGAAACATACACCACTCAACAGCAAATACAAGCAATTAGAACCTTACTCCAGTTTCCTCAAGTCTCTTCCTTATGTACACAAACTACAGTTACTTACAATAACCTGCTACACGCTGCTTCGCTGTCCACAAGCCGGGAAACAATGTCACTGGATTTCGTAACTCGCACGGCACTTCGCCACAATACCTCTGTCGCTCAGTGAAATCACACTCGCTCAAAACACAGGCAGTCCCCTGTATGCTTCTCACTCCCTCAATGTCAAGAGAATCAGCTTCACTAGGGGTTTCGCAAGTCACGTCACCACACTTCTGTCGCTCAAGATAAACGCTCGCACTAGCTCGAAAAACACCCCCCCCCCCCCCCCCCACTGCTAGACAGGTGGCTTTATATATAGCAGGCCGGTGACTCAATAAATGCTTCTAGACCCATCCAGGGTTCACGGCTTCTCGAGGTTTCATTCACTGGCTGTGTCACGAATATTCTGGACCATCCCTTTGTCCTAGTAGTCCTGTTGCGTAAGGCGTACGCAATACACTGAGGCAGAGCACAGCCCAGCTCGGGGGCAGTTGTGACTCATGCGGCGAGCGACGAAACAAACTCACAGCCGTAACAATAAGTTAAATAGCGAACGAGTGTTCGACTTTGTGGAATCTAAACAGTATACATTACATTCATCCAGTTATAAGGCTTCATCATAAGAAGATTTAAGGACATTCATCGAGAAATTCGAAAGTTATAGGACACTTTGTGTTGTCAAAGAAAGTTACTTATCTCAGCGCAGAGAGATTTTAGTGCCGTGAGACTTCAACATAGTCAAGTCCACGTTGCAGCAATACGTAAGTAGAGTGATATTGTATGAACATTGTGACTTTATTGTATATGAACACTATGATGGATACAGACAATTATAAAGTGGAATTAGTTTATAACACTTTAAGTACAAGTACGTCGAATCACTATCGTGGATGTTAATGCTCATTTGGTTGGTCAATGAAAGATTACATCTGCTCATAGTCGAGAATTAATGTACATCAATGTACATTAAATGTACTGGATGAAAGTGTACACAATGTCTTATGTTGTCTCGGCATTAGATGTTATTCATGTTCTCATTTTTCCTTAACGTTTTTCCATGTTGCTATTCACAACCTTGTCTCGACATATACCAATCGCGTAACCATTGAGTTGATGTCATGTAAGTTTTGTAGTAGAGATATACGGGGAGTTTTGCAGTATATAGTTGTTTGGAATACGAGGGTGATACCGTATTAATTGTCATGAAGTACTGTGGTTTGAATAATAGAGGCATTGTTGTATAAGTAGAATCAGGGAAGACTCCTAATGTGAACAGATCTGCGACATGAAAGTCGTTTGTAGGCGGATCTTCTTGGGGAAAAGATATATTATCCTTGTTATCTAAACTATTATTAAAATTATATTAAACTGGAATTGTAACAACAATGAACTAATCTTAAATGATCGGTCATTTGTATACCGGTAATGACTATTAACCTGATAAGACATGCAAGTGGGTTAGCATTTGTAAATAGAAAGTTATAGTAGAAGAAAACTATATGGAAGAAGGAGCGTTAATAAATATATTAACAGGGTCATATCGCTTAAGAGTAATTCTTTTGATGCGATAGACACATGTAAATAGTGTATAAATATTTCAATTTGTTTATATTAAGGGTTTTGAATTATTTGTAATTATTAATATGTTTAAATGTTTTTGATATCGATAATAGTTAGAAAGAGCGAATGTTTTTGATATGAGTGTTTGATTTTAACTATAATTACTGTGTATGAAGGCTTCGTCGGTCATGAACGACGGTAGCGAGTGTTAGTAAGATTGTTTTTGAGTATGGATGTGTTTAAATGAGAATTAGCTTAAATAGAATCAAGTTTGTAAAGGTTATTGTTTGAAACACGAGATGCTTCTTCGCGTTTCATTTATCGCATTTTGTATGCTAAGGATAGAGAACACAGCAGGTGGCAAACAAGCAAGTCCCGTTCATAGCAAGGTCGGGAAACAAATGAGCTCAGTTCTCACAGCTGTGTGTGTGAGGGGCTGACGATCAAGCCGTTGCCATTATATAATAACCTGTTCAACTGTGCAGACAGCCATGCGACAAAGAATGTCGATAATTTTAAATGGAATGCTCGTCTTAATGGAGCACCAGTAGAATGTTTAGATCTGTTTTTAACATTTGTAGACAGCAGAATATTTTTACTTTTAACAGATTATGTTAGTATGAATGTGAGGAGTTTTAACAGTTTCAGTGGCGTAAATGGATATTTATTATAGGTTGTTATTGTGTTTGTGATTGTTATCTAGTTATATTAATACATTTATATATTTTTATACGTCTTGCTCGGTGGACCTTAATTATTCTATAAATGGAGACGTGTTATGGAACAGCCTAAAATAGATAGGATGTATTTTTATCTAAAAAAAAGCCCCGAGAAGAGAAGGTAAGTTTTTATTCTTCCGTATAAAAGCCGGTTTGTTTTATCCATAACATGTTTCAAGCCTACTGTGTATAATCTTGGAGAGCTCACTGGCGAGATTGTGATAGATCATTCAGCCGGCACTTTCACTATTTTATAATCCAGCTTTGCTTTGGATGTCCAGCGAGTACCTCCTTGATTTTACGGGTACAGTACCTAACGTAAGACCATGGCCGCTTCCCATCCAAATTCTACCTCAATAACAAATACACACACTAGTACAGACATGACACTGACACAGGTTATCAGACAAATTCTACACATACCCAAGTCCACGGGACTACATGACCACAATGACGCAGACACCCTAAAGGAACTAACAACAAAACAAATATCTGAAAACGGAGATAATGGTTCGGTGACAGACATTGACCAGACAAATAACAGTGGCTTCGGTGGCGTAGTTGGTAGCTTGCTGAGCTTCTATGCCCAAGGTCTCAGGTTGAAACACCTTCGGAGGGGAAGTAAAGCTGGCAGGCCCATGTCATAGATTTATGGCATGTAAAAGAACCTTCCAATAACTACAATTGTGAGAAGCTAAATTTTAGGTTAGATCTGATAAACGCTCTATTAAGTTCCAACGATCGTCGCAAGGTGCCGGTTGGGGTTGCATCTAGTAACCAAGTTTGCAGCTAGGTGTCGTTGACGGTAGCATTTGGTAGAAAAAGTATGAACTACTTGAAATTGATCGTCTGAAGATAACACACACTAATACAGCCATCACAATTATCACCAGATATCAGACATATTCTACACACACCCAATGTACACAGGACTACATGACCGCGTTGTCGCAGCCCCTAAACTAGGGAACCTACCAAGACAAATAACAATGTGGGGGACTCACATAAAACTGAAACCGTATGACATTTATTTTCCCAGTTGATTTGATTGTGAATTTCATTCGCGATGGTGTATGTTTGTCATCCTTAACCCCAGTTAGAATAATTAACCTTATAATTTTCCCTAATGAGAAATATCGCACATCGGACGATATGTCAATACCGGGCTCGTATAAACAGTAGTAATGGAATTTATAATCATGCTTTCATTATTCCATTTTTCGATTTTAGTAATTGAAATACAGCCTGTTGTTGTGGAACTCGAGTGAATGATAGAAGGGCTTTCAGGTGGCAAACACAAACATGTTGTTTGTGGTATAATGAAACAATTACAATCATGAAATAATTCATCCATGACTGCAGATTATAAGAACATAAGCTCTTATTCGTTATCCATCGCCTGAAAATTCTTTTACTGAATTTATCAACATCAAGTAGTTCCGTGAAGAACTAAATAGCCTATTTTCATATATCCTGCTTATGTTAATTGCCTCTATCAACATACAAAATTTCAGTTTGATTGCTGTAGTGGATTCGTAGATATAGAGAACCTTCTAAATATTTTGGATTGTCGCCAAGTTGGATTTTTATTATGTAGGCCATAGAGTTATGTACTATTACATGAAGATTATTGCGTGCGTGTATAATTCAAACTTCAATCGCATGGTTAGGACACAAGAAGTATGTATGTCTACCCCTTATTATTCCCGTTTTCCAACGGGGTCGGGGATGAGATGCGATGGAAGTCTTTGTGGCGATGGTTTTTACGTCCGTATGCCCTTCCTGACACCAACCTCATGAGAGGAGTTAATGAGAGATGAAATGAATGATGGTGAATGAAACTGGGCAAGGATGTGGAAGGAAGCGGCCGTGGCCTGTCAGATGGTACCGTCCCAGCATTTGCCTGGTGTTGAAAATGGGGAAACCACGGAAAACCATTTCATGGACGGCCGACGGTGGGGCTTGAACCCACGCGTCTACCGAGTCAGCTGAGAGCTTGGCCCCATGACCTAATGCTGTGCTTTAGCCAGCGTAGCCACTACTGTCGGTGGTTAGAACACAAGAAGTAAAAACGATATTTTAAAATTTCGCACAGCCGCAATCTTCTGGTTATGAAAACAATTGAAACTAATTAGATGTCAGTGGATTAAAATTTGTATAAGCATTTACCTTACCAAGTTTCACTGTGCTCAGATGGTCCATTTAAATATTAAAATTCGCGTCGCTGCCATGTGGGATTTGTGCTCACCAGGTCATGTTGGAATTGTAATATGTAGGCCATAGCGTTATGTACTATTAGATGACGATTATTGCGTAAGTTCATTAGTCAATCGTTGACTTTGATCGCACGATTATGACACAAAAAATGAAAACTTAGTTTTAAAATTTCGCACAGTCCCCATCTTGAGGTTATGTAAACAATTGAACTAAATTAGATATCAGTGCATTACAATGTGTATAAACATTTGCTGTACCATGTTTCACTACGCTCGGATGGTTAAATCGCGAGAAAAGTCTAAGGGGAGATGTTAGCCCAATTCGGTGAATAAAATCAAAAATCAAAATTTATCCGTTGCGTGTCCCTTATGACCTCACTTACGTGTCAAAAGAAAATTTTTAAGTCTAACGACCCTCCTAGTAGTTTAAATAGACGTTTAAAAAGTATGCTGCATTATGTGCCACACCGCCTTTTTTTTCTCTTCAGTTATCTTGTATAATTCTGAAATGCTTCATGGTTTCGAGTTGAGAAACATTAATATTGAGAAGCTTGAATGTGTAGGACACGTTCAGAAGAGGATGGGTGCCCGCCTGAGTAAACTAAGAAAGGATATGAAAGGCAAGAAACTTGAAGATGGGCATGTTTTATCAGGAAAGGGTAGACTGACTGACTGAGAAATTGACATTCTTCAGTTACTATTGCTCAGTAATCAGAAATAATGTGGATTCCATGGAAAATACGAGACACGGAGTGTGGGCTACATACAGTATTTCCAAAAAAATTCAATTCACAGTTACCCACAGCATTATCTCTGTCCAAACGGCTAATCATCGTGGTGTAAATATAACAAGTCACAAGTTACTGGAGATCAATACAGGCATGAACATTCACTTCCTGTGGCAGTTGGGGATATCATAAAACCAGTTTACACGGCTCTTGCTGATCCAAAGAAATGTTGGCAAGGCATGCCTTGGAAACTCTGTGCATTAGTGTATTTGATGCTGTATTGACCTTTAATGATGGTAATTGTGGAAGGATATGTGTTCTGGAACATTTAAACGTTGAACTCTGTAAAAAAATGAGAGCGCTTAAAGAAATTGTTAGTTTTAGAGTTAAAAGAGCTGATAAGGATATCGAAGACTATATTAAGGAAGCTAGGAGGAGGGGCAGATGACCTCGTATTTCCGCCCCTTTAAAACAATAACTTACTAACTAAGCTAGGAAGCACAAGAAGCAAAGGATGAGGATAATGATGATGGCAATCCGGAGTATGCTGCAGGGATGCACTGATACATGTTGAAACTTTAAGTTCATTTTTCTGAAAACTATTTTTTTTGTATAAATGACCCATTTTTTCAGAAGCTTATCATCACATATAAATGAGTTTTTGTTAATACATATTGATACTAATGATAAATCTACTGAGTTACTCCTAACTCCATCTTGCAGTGGTATGGATGTTACAGATAAATTTTCGATGAAAAATGTACTAAAAATTGAGTACTACAGAAAAATATCCCTTAAAATTTCATATAGACTAAGAACCTTTTTAAACAAACTCAGTGTACATAGAAATTATCACCATAAGAGCATACCAAATTTGGTATACGTGGGGATAACGGTTCCAAAAAAAAAGGACGGGTCACAAAGTATGACAATTTAACATTATTAGTATAGGGGCTAACACCTCCACATAGGCCATGTTTCAACTTTGCTTGGTCGCCATGTTAGTTTTGTAGTTAACAGCTGTTAGAAAGTCACGTAGGTGAACTTCGAGTAGTGATCTTTACCACCGTACAAAATTTCAGGGTGATATCGGTAATGGTTTCGGAGATATAGGATGCCAGTGAAATATTTCGCACAGCCGCCATGTTGGATAGGTGAGACGAAATAAAATTTGAAGGGCGCGGTCGGGGTCGGACAAAATAGTACTATGACCTTACCGAGTTTCATTTTCATCGCTTCAGCCGTTTAGATTTTATTAGGAGGGGGTGGATACACACACAAAACACACACACATTGGTACAGACACATACACACACGGACAAAAGGTGATCTCATTAGCCTATTTTTTATAAATGGAAATAGGCTAAAAATGTGTGTTACTCTCCTTTAGAAAGTGCCATTTTGTGGTCAACACGCTGGTGCACCAAATTAAATTTGGCGGGAAATAGAAGTTACCTACTCACACCAGGCATGTTACAATTGCTTGCATGACACGTGCAGGTAAGATACATTTACGTGAGGACAGTCGAGTCAAATCAGCATCTTTCTGTTTCTCATAAATCAGGGATGTTAAGTTATTTTACTGTAGATTAAAAATACCGTTTCACAACATGATAAGTTAAATATTCTGACTGCCAATACTTGTAATGTAAACACTATTATTCCAATTCGTGCAACAAAATTAGAATTGAAGAATGGATCTCAGGGGAGCTTGTGCTCGCAAGCACTTATTGACTCGCATGACGAGAGCACCATATTCCATTTAATGAGCACCGTGGTAATCGCAAGCGGAGGTTGCACATAGAGATAAGTGACTCCATGTTAAGAATGGCTGTAAATGAATCAACAGCAATCTTCTTAGTGGAAATAAAAGTGATTTGTTCTGCCCCTTACCACAGTCGAAAGCTGGAGCAATGCATGCACGCACACACTGTAGCAGTAACCGCGGCAGAGATCTTGCTTGACATTGGACTGCAGACCACAGTTCGCTGTCTTGAGAGCAAACTCCTCTTGTCTGTCTCTAGCACGTCCTCAAATAAAACAAGCTCTTGGACTCAAACCGCTTGTAACAGCAGCACAACTCTCAAGAGTACAGGAGGTCCGCAAGTCTCAGGTTCATAGCTACTAAGGGTGGAATTCAGAGACATTTCTTGAGGACACCTTGAGGAGACCTTGACTAAGGAGGCCTTGAGGCTTCCTCCAATCTGAAGGTCTCCTTGAGATTGTTTTTGCCGTCAGAGTCATTTCCTTAAGGTCTCCTTACTCAAGGGATGCTCAAGGCTTCCTCAAGGCTTCCTCGAAAGTAAGATTCACTGGTACCAATCACATACGAAAAGTTTCACTAGTGTTATTCGAATAAGAATTAAAGCTGACGTGTCTTACAATATAATCTGATGTTCCATGATATTAACGTTGATATGTTGAACATTATAATTGATTGTCAGCTAGTCACATATGATACATGTGTGATTAGCGCGTACTTATTTCAATGTTACTTTTTGAGACTTTTGGCAATGGTCAGTGTAGCTTTTGTTTCCAGACAAGCTATGAAGCAATCTTCGCGCCCCGGTATTTCAAACTTCATGGAGTGTAGAGTGGAGTAATACAGAAATTGTGGTGTGTAGAGGATATACATTTTGTTGTGCAAATCGTCCTCCAGTATAAAAATATACTTGAAAATAAGAAGACGGACGAAGTTACCATGGAAAAAAGAAGAGAACATGTCAAAATATAACGGAGGCGTTCAATTGCGTGCCTGAGCACAAGGTAAGATTTCCTCAATTTTCGTATTATTTCTGTAGTAAGACGCATCTGTTGATTATTTTAAAGCACCAATACGTCCAATGGGCCTACTGACTAAAAGGAACATAAATGAAAGGGTAGCAAAAACGTAAAGCAGTAGCCTACTTTTATGCTTACCGTACCATAACCTATTGGAGCCTACGCGCAATAAGCAACCAAAATCCGGAGGTATGCACAAAGTTTTAAATCATATAATGAAATGCACACAGACTTTGAAAGTATGTTACTTTTTATGAAAATCTCGTTTCATTGAATGATTATCTCCATTCAAGAACGTGGTATCTTCTCAGCTTGAAAGCTGCATAGTTCAAAGACATGCCAGGCAATTTGCCACTCATTTTGTTTATATGGGTTTGATGTCGTCATGTACAGTAGATCAGGTGTTTTACATGTTTAGGCCTATGGAATAAATATTGTTTAAAATGTTTAAATAATGTCGATTGGTTAGGTCTGGTGGATACTAAAACCATAACATGATAGTTAATCTTACTATTTATTACCCCCCACACATTTGAAATTGGTGCCGAAACAACTATTGTCCAAAATTACTGATAAGTGACAGGTTAGGTAAGGACTGAAGATCCACTGAAAGTTACTGTCACAGTGACTCCTATGTTCCCCCCTGCCTATATCATAATGGTGCCAGCATATTGTTCGATGTTCCATTGGATATTTTCGGTCTTATTAGGTGTGTAATAACTGTACCGAGATAGGAATGCTGGAATATCGAGAGCCTCCCAATTGTATAACATGGTATTCTATGCACTATTTATGCCATCGAAGGACAGTGGCAGTAAAGAGCAACTTAATTGCCACTATGGGCTAGCCAACACAGGAGTACAGTACAGAGGAAAGTAATGGGGATCACTGTGGAGAGAAAACCACTACATAGGCCTATCCACTTGTGGAGCATGAGCTTGGTTAGGACAAAATAGACCCATTTTGCAAGGGGGATTCTGAATTAAAATGTTTCCTACTCGGATAGATTGCAGATTGTACTGCATAAGTGTACATACGATGGTAGGCACACTGTCACTCATCGGAAAACCAAGGGTACTTGGCCTACTCACAATATTTGCTAGATGCACATAATATTGTGATGAGACTGTACAAATTGTAGCAGACTTTATAGCTTCTCAGCTCATGAACTGCACAAAAAGACATAACTATGACATTCAAAGAATAAAAACGATACCGTAGTTATTTATTATTATGAACATTATAGGAGAGGGAACTATTGTAAATAAAGTTGTAATGGACTTCTAATTCTGATTAAAAATAGAACCATGCCAGTTTCTTGTAATGAAATTACTGCTTTATGAAAGCAGTGCCATGAACTTGACTCTACTTTTACTAGTTAATGTTAATGGTTATAATATTTATCCTTTCTTTGTGATATTTTTAATTTGTGTTTTTTTTTCTTGAGTGTTACCTTAACATAATGAATTTTCTTTTCAGAAAAAGGTTGAACAAATAAACAAAAAATTGGGACAGCGAGAAAAGCATTTGTGTGACGAAAAAACAGAACATGACCCAGCGGTGCATGCTCTCTTGGGGCAGGTGTATATCGAAATACCGTTTGCCCTGGACAGTGATACGTTCACATAAGATAGGCAGGTTGAAGAGGCAGCATCAATATAAGAAGAGCCAATCATCGAGCTGGTCATAGAAACAGATAAGGCTGGCACCAGTACATTGAATGATGAAAGCCCAACAGGTTTGTCAGAGAGATAGTTTTAAGACAGTTTGCAGAACAATGTTCTCCTACCCGATGTTATTCTCATTTCTATGGAGTCTGCGATTTGTAAAACAGAGAGCCATGTAGCCTAATGTCATCACGCCAGGAGATGGCAGTTCAACACGCTGCGACGGGGTAAGGGGGTCTTGCAGTACGCATGCGCAGCCCAACTATTCCAAACCTAAATATATCGGTTGACAGTCAGTTGCTGCTACTTCCTGCAAGTAATTTGTTACCTTCTTACTTTCAATAGGCAATGCTTATAAGTCTTTGTGTTTACTTTTAATAATGTAGCAGTATCAGGTACAGTAATAGAAACAGTGACCAACTTAATGTTTTTGGAATGCGCGATACGCAGTAAGAGGGAAGACAACTGCAGTTCAAACCCAACTGCCATCTCCTGTCGAGATATCAGTAGGTTATACATTATGTGAACAGAAGTATCTGAACACTCACATGTGAATGCAGGTGAAGTTTGGACTAACCATCGCTACTAGCCGTGGCTGTCAAAATGCTACTTTTCATGTGTATGGTAACTTACACCTGCAGTCAAGGCTCAGAGGGAGGGTGTATCAGCTCCATGCCCGGCTGTTTTTGCTCCCAGGAATTACCCAGGTACTCATTTCTGGTGTAGGCTGAGTAAACCCCAGGGCTATTTGCGTTTCCGAAAGTGGTAGTTTTGTTTCTAAAATCCACTACCTGGGTGGGGGATCGAACCCACTCCCTTTCAGTTAGAAGCTCAGCGACTCGACCGACTGCGCCACGCAGCCCCCTCAAGTGTAGTTAGTGGAAGGTTCTTTTCATGCCATAAATCTATGATATGAGACCGCAGGCTTTACTTCCCCTCCGAAGGAAGGCATACAGAGGGTTCATGTTTATTTTGACATGGAGGATGCTAGTAACATGCTATAGCCTCCTAAATGTCCAGAATATCTGGCAGATGAATGTGCCGTTGAAAGTTGTCAGTACGTAAATAGCGGCTTCAGTGGCGTAGTTGGTAGCATGCTGAACTGCTGTGCCCAAGATAGCGGGTTCAAACCCAGCCGAAGTCGTCGGATTTTTTAAGAGCGTTAAAAATCCTTCAGTATGCCTACCTTCGGAGGGGAAGTAAAGCCGGCGGTCCCATGTCATACATTTATGACATGTAAAAGATCCTTTGACAGACTAAAATTGTGTAAAGCTAAACTGCTAGGTTAGATTTCATCGGAATGCTCTATCAAAGTTCCAACGCTCGCCACTAGGTATCATTGATATCTGGTAGCGAAAGTTGGAACTACTTGAATTTGAACGGAACTTGTAGCTCACCCTAATAAGGGTGTCCCCTGGAAGCAGCTACAGACTCAGGCGAGCCAAACATGTCCTCGGACACTCCCGGCACTAAAAGCCATAAGATAAATAAAAATAAATAAGTACCGTATGTAAATGAAACATTTCGGTGTATTCCTATGCAAATAAAATCGTTTTACATGAATCATGCTGTAGTTGGTAGTGGTAAGGGATGTTACCATCCTCAAAATTAGGGGCTGATGAGGTGAAATGTGGTGGCTTGGATTCCACATAACAACGACGTCACGTGGCTTATGATCACAAAATTAGTGGACTCGTAAAACAACAAGCTTCCTTTTTTCCTGATAGGCCACGGCCACTCCCTGTCCAGTGAAATCGATTTGAGTTCTACCTGTAAATTAAGTAATTACAATTTTACCTTTCATGGCTTAATTCCACTCCAAGCAGTCTGTGTTGTGCATTATATTATCTGATTTGTATTTTAGAGAAATGAGAATTTTCAAAAAAAATCTATTCAATGAACCTCTTGAGAGTATTCTCATAAATTGTACTTGCCAGAAACTTAAATAGAGTGCAACCTTTAAATTACTTTTGTAAGGGCGGTGAAGAGGTCAAACTCTTTCAACAGTAAGGAGACTCATCACACCACATTCCTATAAAGATTTCACCACATATCCATGAAATTAATTATAATTATATCACAGTAAAATGTTTTCTTTATAACAATGCCCATTTAATATAATCTATAGTTTACACGAACTATCAAAGGAATTCCAGACCTTGTTCATAATGAGTTACATGTAGGTTTTATGTGTTTCAGAGCCATTTCCAATGAAGAAAAGTTGAGAGCCTCATGCAGTGGCTCTAAAGATAAAACTAGCATACAAGAAAGGTGTCTTCGGATACAAACCCTGTTGGCGCAAGAAAAAGAATTACATGTTAAGCAAGTCAGGGAAATAATATCAAGTTAAAGGAGCAGGAATTAATTCTGAAACAGCAGACTTCCTGTCCCAAATGAAATGTATTTATTAATTGTACAGTACAGTATGTAAACAAATACTTATGAAAATGAACCCTTGCATCAATTAGGCCTATTTAAAATAAAAAGTAAACTATGGAACATTGCTAACAGCTGCTGAACTTGTAGGCTATTGATGTCGATGTAACTTAGACGGTAGAATAAAAAGATAGGGGCACATCCCGTTGCTGTCCCACCTCTTTAAACAATAATAGTAATCAGAATAGGAAGATGATTACTCACAAATAGTTAATTTTTTATCCCAAGATGATTTGCCATTGTTGCACTGTGACTGATTAAGGCCCTAGCCTTTTTGTAGGATGTTGATAGAAAAACGAGATTGAGATACAGAGTTTTTTATTCATGTAACTTACAGATGGTTATTGGTTAGGAGGCAGAACATTGAGGAAAACTGTTCCTTGAAACTAGTTAAATTTAAATTTTGATTATTTAAAAATGTTGAGACAGATGCCTAATTAAGAAAACAACTTACTATTAATGAAACTAACAATAAGATAATACAGTGAAACCTCTATTAAGAGACCAGTGACGGTTCCATGGAAAACTGGTCTTTTAGAGGGGTGGTCTCTTAATATGCATTAAAAATAATATTATACTGCATATTAATAAAGTACAGTTGGAACACACACTTGATTACAATTTATCTGCATTGGCTCACATTTAGTACAAATTAATTACAATTGGTTATTTTCTGAGCTCTGTCATTTAAAAAAGTCACCAATTGATCTCTGTTTCAGATTAGCACATCTTTTTTTTTAACAATTTCACTTTCTAGAATATCTCTGAGTGAGTTTGAAAGTCCATTAATTTGTTCTGGGTTTGAAAAATCTTCTAGGAGAGCCGTGTTTTGTATTTTTTATACGTTACATAACACTCTATGGAAGTGAAACTTGGACTATTGGTGCAGCAGAAAAGAGGATAATTGAAGCATTTGAAATGTGGTGTTACAGGAGAATGATGAAGATCAGATGGGTAGATAGGGTTGCAAACGAAGAGGTATTAAGATGAGTGGGAGGGGAGAGATGTTTCTGGCTATAGGTTAGTAGGACACATACTAAGACACCCAGGAATAGCAAGCTTAGTTATGGAAGGAAGGGTTGAGGACAAGAACTGTAGGGGTAGACCAAGGTTAGAATATGTTAAACAGATTGCCTCGGATGTAGGGTGTGGTAGCTATGGAGAGATGAACGATTAGCCCAGGACAGGAAGGCATGGAGAGCTGCATCAAACCAGTCCAAAGACTGAAGACTCAAACAACATAACACTTCCTCTATTGACATTCTATGCTGATGCAGTTCTGTGCCAACATAACTATTGTTTACATCATCACCATCTCCAATGGGAAGGCAGACGAGAAGTGGTCTTTTGAAAGAGGTCAGACTGAGAAAATGCCTGGTCTTTGGTCGGGGAGAGGGGTGGTCGTTGGCCTGTTTGCCATCTCTTGATGAATACAGTACATTTGCATTTGTCAGTTGGCACAGCTAGCGTAAAAGGTGGCTTTTCACCGATGTCACAGTCTCACTCATGGCTGTGATTATATGGAAGCTACTGAGGTATGGGTGGTGCTTAGTAATGGCCTTCAGGGCACAGTGAGTGCCTGTGAGTGCTGTGAAAGGTTCTACTCATAGGGTTAGGACTACTGTTCTGACTCAGTGAGGAAAGCAATGGCAAACTACCTCACTCCTCTTCTTGCCTAGAACGCCTCAATATAGCACTGCCTTGGGTTTTTGTGGGTATCTACTCACATAACGTAACGGCAGTGCTTTTTGAGGATCCAACCAGCCTTCGGGCTGACTACCTAACAACAAACAAATACATAGACCTTATGTGGTTTTAAATCGGTTCCAAGAAAAATCGGTCTTTAAGAGGGGTGGTCTTTTAGAGAGGGTTCACTGTAGTAACATTAAGGCGTATCCATAAGTGTTAAATCCAGGATCGGATCCTGGCTCTGGCAGCGACTGTCCTGACCAAGGATCATGAAATTATTAGTTCAGTCGGTCACTCTTGTATAAAAACGTTCCTAGAGACGGGGCCACCTCAGGTTATGTTGCATTCTGGCAATTCTGCCAACACAACGACACTTACTCGGGATTGAGCCTGTTGTCCTCATTGCTGGGTGCATGTGCGTTGATAAGAGTATACCCTTTGTTTCTGCTGCGGTTAGAAGAGGTAATCTCTGAAGCACTACAGAAGTTAACCACTGAGCTGATAACATTCTTATTTACAGCAAACGCCATGCTAAACACCGGCATATTTTTACCTAACTCCATTAGAGATTCTATATTCTTTTGTGTCCATTACATCGTTGTCCTGATATTGTGTTTCTTGCAATGTCAGTATTGATATGTTATGTTCATGCATCATCCTCGTCAGTTCTTTGTGCTCACCAAACTTGAGTAGTGAGTTAAAGTTTAGTATCCCAAAGTATTATTTTTGCTTCGTCCTGAGTTTTGTACGTTTACACATAGAATTTCTAAAAGGTTCATTTCCCCTAAGCATCTAATTGGTGTATGCTCCCCAGAATCCAAAGACCTACGTGCACATTCATTGAATCTTAATTTGATAAAGCTGTTTTGAATATTCTCGAATCATGAGCTCAATGTTTACAGAAAAGGAACCTTTATTGTTTCTATAGACTTCTGCCATTGGTCCACCATGGCTCTTGATAGGTATGTGGGTACAGTCGTTGCACCTTCTGATTTGTTGAATGCCCCCATTTGTTAGAATTTCCTCTGCCTCCTATCATATTTTTCCTGAGAGTTCAGGATTCTTACATACTGTACGTTCGAAGTTGCTTTGCCAAATGCTCGGATATAAGACAGCCTTTCATGCGCTAGATAGGCTTATTCCCCGAAGGTCACCACATACAGTCAAAAAAGAAAGAGGATGAGAGCCTAGTTACAGTATTGTTTTTGTACGATTCAGAGTTTAATGACTCGGTTTCATTTTGGTATGCATAACCTACACATGGTCAATATAATTTTATTGTGTCATCAATCAGAAAGTTATATTTTTGTGGTAAGGAAGATGAGTCCCCATTCATTTTCTCAGATAATGTATATTATCAACTGGAAGTTTTATGTAACTAGTCTGTAAAATAGGCTAGCTTTTTTGGTGGAGCACTGAAGTCATCTCCCCCAGAAAAATATCCCATTGAACTACTGCTCGGGTCTAAGCTGCGTGGACCTGAGAGGAATGTGCATCGCGGACTATGAGATGTGGTGTTGACGAGTGATGAGGTTTCTCGGTCTGTGCATAGTACAGTACCAAATACATTGGTCGGTGACTCACTCACTCATTCGTAATACCACAGTGGTTTGAGCTACGGCCCTATGTCAGCAGTATTGGAATAGAAAGGAATACCAGATATCACGGCGGGCTGTTGACAGACCCTTCTCTTCTCGCCTGACCCTTCCCTGCTCTTTCTCCTCACCCCACAAGTTCACAGAGCTTGGACCCGAGCAGTTTATTGATCCATTGACCTATGGTATATGGAACATGGCCTTCGGATTAGCCTAAAACTTCTGTTATACTATTTTAATGTATAGATGAATTGGAACATCTTGGGGTATGTACTTGGTCAGAACCTAGTTTCTAAGGCTTTCTAATTCTCGACTGTGGGTTGAAACAAGGTACTCGCGCCTTATGAGGAAGAACAGAAGGGATGGGTTCGATCCCTATGTAAGCCATCTTAGAAGTGGTTTTCTGTGATTCTCAATTCAATTCCAGGGAAATACTGGCATGGTTCCTAGAAGACCATAGCCACCTTCTCCTCAACCCTTATCATCAATTACAAGTACACAGACACACAATAACCCATTCGATATCAAACAGATTATCCACATAGCCTACCGGTAAGTACATGGGGTTGATGTCCAAGATGTTCAAAGCCCTGAATGAAATAGCAACAGCCTGTTTCATAACTTTCACCTAGGCTATTCAGACACTCATTTTTCACAGGAAATTCAAAGACCGGTACTCTCCATTTATTGTCTGGGATGTGTCTCCAATTGATGCAGTCAGAAGCAAAATGGTTTTCCCTACAGAGATCACTATTTTGCGTGTTATATTGTTGTTGTTGTTAATTCATTGTAGGGTCTTGGTAATCAGCCTTGTGCAGTAGATTGCGCATTATAGACCTATCAGTAGTGTGCATGTATGTATCTAATCACTTTTAACCCAATAATGAGGCCAGGAAACCGAATTATTACGAGATGTCATCTAATGCGTGTTTCTTGCGTACGTATTGCTAAGGGCTAATAGGCTACTTTACATTACCGGTATTGTAGGTTATTTAGGGCCGTGTATCAGTACTGGAGGTATGAACGTCTTGCATCAATATAAGCTAACAGGCTAATCATGTAACTTATGTATAACCTAATTAATAATAAACACGTAGGCCTACATATCAGTCTGATACGATACGGTACGGTAGGCCTATGATATAAATTACGGCTCTTTTCCTGTGGAAAATACAAACGGACGGGAGCCAAATTATTTTGGGTGATAAATATTAATGCAATACAGTCAGAATATCTTTAAATAAACAAATAATAGGCTACACTTTTAAAAAACTAACCTACACTGTAGTACCATACCTAACAAACAAAAGTATGGGGACTTTTACCGTACCTTAATTAGGTACCGTACTATCGTACCGCTATTTGGTTTTATTTCGAATGTTCCTATTACCGATACCTAAAAGTTTATAGTGGCATAAAACCGTAGACTAAAAACTAAAATCTGTATTATTGGAGAAAGTGGAAGTCATCTTCTGCTTTCAAACTGAACTGAAGGCAAAATCACGTTTGTCACAGCATGTTTTGAAAAAATGCAGCTCAGAAAATATTTTCTATGGATTCTAGAAATCTCTTATATATCGTCTTCGTACGTATTCGTCTTCAAATAATGCTTTAGTATAATCAAGATAGTCGTCGTCCGCCAAGAATACGCCATTTTTCTTGTGATAAGGATTCCTTAAGGTAGCTTGTCCCCTACCTTAGCACACGGCAAGTCGTGCGCAGTCGCGAAGGAGTCCTTGAGCCCAAGGCTTCCTCAAGAAATGTCTCTGAATAGTATTTCTGCTCAAGGAAGCCTTGAGGTATCCTTAAGGAAGGCTCAAGGGAGCCTTCAAATGGCTTCCTCAAGGAAGCCTCAAGGAAGCTCTCTGAATGCAAATGGCTTCCTTAAGGCTTCCTCAAGCCCAAGGTCTCCTCAAGGTGTCCTCAAGAAATGTCTCTGAATTCCACCCTAAGTCTCAGCTTACAGTGTTCATTTTGAATAATGCAAATACCTGTGTATTTCGTTCGTTCTAGCTGTCAAGTAGGGGTACATAGCTTACCGTAGGCCTACCCTATTGCCATTACATAACTGAAACGAGTTGACCTGTGAAACTCTGTATGTTTGTCTACCCCTTATTATTCCCGTTTTCCAACGGGGACGGGGATGAGATGCGATGGAAGTCCTTGTGGCGATAGTTTTTACGGCCGGATGCCCTTCCTGACGCCAACTTCAGGAGAGGAGTTAATGAGAGATGAAATGAATGATGGTGAATGAAACTGGGCAAGGATGTGGAAGGAAGCGGCCGTGGCCTGTCAGAAGATACCGTCCCAGCATTTGCCTGGTGTTGAAAATGGGAAACCACGGAAAACCATTTCAAGGACGACCGACGGTGGGGCTCGAACCCACGCGTCTACCGAGTCAGCAGAGAGCTTGGCCCCATGACCTAACACTGCGCTTTAGCAAGCGTAGCCACTACTGTCGGTGACCTGTGAAACTCTAATATAGCCAAATTTCAAATATTCTACCGTTCCTTTCCATTGCAACACTCTGGGGGCGTGATGGTGCACAGATCAAGTTTCTTGCCTCTCACCAAGGTGGACGTGAGATTTTTGAAGAGAAATATCAAGTCTTGTGTTTCGGATTCCAAGTAAAAGGTGAACGCCCTGTGGCTCATGATCGCAATATTAGCGGTCACGTAAAGCTATAAGCTTCCTTCCTTCCTTGTAGGGGCGTGGTGGCGCTGCGGTTAAGCAGTTTGCCTCTCACCACGGCGGACGGGTTCGATTCCTGGTCAATCCATGTGAGATTTTCAACGTGAAGTGAAATATACTGTGGTTCGGATTCCATGTAAAAAGGAGGTCTCGTGGCTCATGATCACAAGATTAACGGTCACGTTAAACTACACACTTACTTACTTCCTTCCTTCTCAAATCTCTCCCGTCAATTAAATGGATTTTCCATGCGATGGACTTAATAGCTTTTGGTCCATGACCTATTGTAATAACGTATAGGGCAACATTTCCAAACTCAAAACTCAATATCCAAACATAGTAGTCATTTTAGAAAATAAATATAATATTTTAAGATAGCAAAGTGAACTTACTACTGTATTAGGCTGCATTAGGGCTTGCCTTGCCTGGAAATAGAGCAGAAGCTCAGATATGTTGGCAATTAAACACTAGTGTCGTTTGTCGAAGGGGGCTGCGTGGCGCAGTCGGTAGAGGCGCTGAGCTTCTAACTGAAAGGGAGTGGGTTCGATCCCCACCCAGGTAGTGGATTTTAGAAACAAAACTACCACTTTCGAAAACGCAAATGGCCCTGGGGTTCACTCAGCCTACACCAGAAATGAGTACCAGGGTAATTCCCGGGAGCAAAGGCGGCCGGGCACGGAGCTGACAACTCCATCCCATCTAGAGCCGATGTCACAAAAAGTGGAAGCCTCTACCTTCCACTACTCCCAGGGCCTCCGTGGCCTGTACGGAGTTGGCTTTGCTTGCTTTGTCATTTGTCAAGCTCCTCTGTGCTACCAACAGCCTTCAGTTAGGTTTTGTGAGAACCAAGTACTAAATTGCGACATACCTGACGATCGATGATCACTGGCAATCTCTTAGCACAATATTTCTAAACGGTCCATGCGTTGTTATGTTTGGTGCGTCAGCCCAAATAAATCACCGCGGGAACATGTTTACGTCTCCGAGGTAATTGTTATGACGGAACGAAGGCTCCAATTTCTCCCAACGGATACATAAAGAAGATATATAGCTGATATATCCCTTCCAAGTACATTATATCAAGCCCATAAATGTCCAATGGGAACGAGGATTATTCTGTGATCATATAAAATACAGCCCGACGAGATTCCTCAAAGAATTACACACGGAGTACTTTGTTAAATCTAACGGTGTGTCCATGATATTAATAATAATAATAATAATAAAACTCTCGCATGTGCATAAACCACCCACCCGGCTTTATTGGTAAACGGGCTCGACGCGACACAGTTCTCGCATGTACACTCACACCTACAATAGCACATGTTATCAGACAAATAGAATTTAATTAAATGCATTTTTATACAATTTATCGATATTTATGAAATCAGAGTGCAATTCGCCACTGCTGCGGGCAAGTATCTTTTATATGTTCATTTATTACGATCGGTTACTTGTAAACACCTCATGCGTTTGAGTATATATCACCCGTCCAACTTTACTGTTATGAAGGCTCGACGCGACACAGTTCTGACAAGGGCCATCGTCTTCTTAATTTGTTTAAACACACCTTAGTAACAAATATATATTTCCGTTGACTTTTCAAGAAATGCAAGATTTTTCCTCTACAATTGAGATGATTTGTAAGATTTTAGTACAAACCACACCTTCTAACTCCCTCTGGTTTGAGACCTTGAGTTTTATGAAACATACACCTTAGCGTTTTATACACACATCAAAAAAAGGTTTTTCATATACTTACCGCATCAAGCGGCGGTGGTACCAAGCTTCCTGCGGGAGTCCACCATTGCACGAATGGAATGGCCTGGGATGTCGCCGGATATGAATTGTATCGAACATGTGTAGGATATGGTAAATCGTGTTATTGCTCAGCTTCCACGCCCTTCCATAACCCGCCAAGAGATCATGGAGGCCGCCATTCAAGAGTGTAATCGCCTGCCTCAAGTGCACCTGGACAACTTGAACTGTGGTATCCCACGGCGAGTAAGAGCCCTGCAGGACACCCGTGGTGGCCATGTTCCTTATTGAAACGTCACAGGATGGCAAGATTACAACACATATCAGTCCCTGTCTAACAGGCCAAATGTCTTCTTGTACGTATAGTTTGTAACTTTCTTTCCACGCATGAATTTAGTCATCAATCAGCTACTTATAAGAGAACGCAGACTACTACGGAAGATCTTGAGCAACAGATGGGTAGACCAACAGGTTCGACTGAAATCAAATAAAGAATTATACAGCAAGATGGAACAGATAACAGCAATTAGAAGGCGAAGCTTGCTGTTTTACGCGCACATCTTTCGTATGAATAATGAACGGCTCACAAAGAAAGTCTGGAATTTTCTGGAATGGATGAATGGCCAACGAACCAGCGAACGTTAAGAGGATGATAGAGGTTAGAGAAGTTTCAGTCTAAAAGGTATAATTTTTCTCTAAGTGTGTTCGAACACTCCACTACCCCAAGATAAAGATTTACGTGAGCGTACCGTCAAAGAGGATTCAATTGTATGGCCACATAACACGCATGAGCTCACAGTGATAGACCAAAAACATATTTTCCTACTTTGTTAAGAAGAAACCCAAGGGACCCTGGTTTATCGAAGTTGAAAAAGATCTTCGAGAAGTAGGAATCACACTTGAAGACATCCAGGAACGTGCATCTCTCCAGAGAAGACTTCGAGCATAAAAGAGCTTCCAAGAAACGCCAAAATTAACAAGAAGTTCCGTGAAGAACTATACAGCCTACTTTTCATGCCAATGATTATTCTACAGAATATGAACCTATCTAGAATAATGACGAAATTAAGTTGGTAATATCGAAATATCTAATTAGTTCAAAATATACCTGGTATAATGTAGCCTAATAGAGCACTACAGTTGGCAGCCCTGGTAACTGAATATATTCTTAGTTCCATTTCTTAAGGTGCAGAATACAAAATTTGGTTGAAGTCCAATGGACGTTACATGCAGTTAGACACTGGATCTATCAGCACGCGTATAAAAACATGTTGCCAACAATGTCATGCGTGTGCTGGTCAGAAATAATCTGAAATATTATGATATCTTGTTGTGCCAATTTTGGATGAAATCCATTTGTTAGTATAGAAGTTACATGTATTTTAAAATTGGACATATCAGCAGGCATAGAATCATGTTGGCAGAACTGCCTTGTATTAATTACTCCAAATTAATCTAGAATGTCAGGTGCTATACGTGTGCAAAGTATAGAGCTGTTGGCTTGCATACTTTCTGATATATTGATATTAGGGGAAAAAATATAGACAGCATTTATTAAGAGTTGGCAGCCCTGATTGCTCTTAACAATACTTATAGTCATATCTGTTATGGTACACATAGCACATACGAAATTTGGTTGAAATCCAACTGATAGTATAGAAGTTACATGTATTTAAAAATTGGTACTATCTGCAGGCTTATAATCATGTTGGTAGAACTGACGTATATAAGTTACTCCAAATTAATCTAAATTGTCAGAATATACGTGTTCATAGTTTAAAGCTGTTGGCTTGCATACTTTCTGATATATTGGTATTTGGATTAAATAAATAGAGAGAGAGCAATTATTAACAGTTGGCAGCCCTTGTGGCTCTTAAGAATATGCGCAGTCATATCTGTTTATGTACAGATATTACATACAAAATTTGGTTGAAATCCAATTGATAGTGTAGAAGTTATATGCATTTAAACATTGGACCTATCAGAAGGCTTAAAATTATTTTGGCAACACTGTCATGGTTGGACTCCTGGAAATTAAACTGAAATAGTCTTATCTACATGTGTGCCAATTTTGGAATAGCTCCCATGCATACCTTGCAAGATATCCAACATGGAACTCAAATTTCTATTGCGTTTTTTCAGCAGTTGGTAGCACTGACATCATTTTCAAATATGGACGTGAGATATTCCGGTGCACATCTTTACTCATACTAAATTTGGTTTTGATTGCTGCAGCCGTTTAGGAGTTGATAGGGGGGGGATACACACACAGACAGACAGACAGAAGGACAGACAGACAGGCAGGCAGACAGACACACATTTTCCCGGATCGATCTCATAAGTCTACTTTTTCCTCATTTTTGCAAAATGTAAAAAGTAGGCTAAAAATCGGTAAGAAGGGGACTGATGAAAGAAAGAAGGCTGACAGAACGCGAATGCGAGAATATTGGAGAAGAGTTAAATGTTACGGTGCAAACGGTTGAAGTAACGTGGTCCACAGCAGACCGAAAGAAAGAAAGAAAGAAAGAAAGAAAGAAAGAAAGAAAGAAAGAAAGAATAAAAGAAAGAAATAATAATTATAATAATAATGATCATAATATTGAATAAATGAATGCCTCTTTTTCAACTACAAACTGGAGAAATTAGAGTTCTTGGAAAGAAGAATCCTCAGAATAATTGAGGGAGCTGTTAACACTGAAAGCGGGTGGAAACTTAGGAGCAACAAAGAAGTTTACCAGAAGGTGGAAATAATCTCTGAGACTATGAAGAGGAGGAGACTGGTGTTCCTGGGACATATACACAAAATGAATGACAATAGACTGATCAAACCTATATTTGGTTACTTCTGGAGAGAAAAAAAAAACAGTACAGCATTGAATAAGGAAATGAAAGAGGATATGAAAACGTTAAAAATCTCAGAGGTCCAGTTGTTAGACAGAAATACATTTTGGAACATTTGAAAGAGGATCCAGCCACAGAAAGAACTAAGAAGACCGGGAGTGCCGGGATAGAAGAGCTACGGAAGTAGGCCAGCGAATGTATGAAGGAGTACTGGATACAGAGAAAACTTCGCACGCTGAACACATTGCTGTTGTTTCATTTCAGGGGCTTGGACATCGTGGCCATTCATCCCCGCTGTGTACTAGAGTGTGTGTAGAATTTGTTTGATAACCTGTCTTATTGTAGTGGTGTGTGCACTTGAAATTCAAGTTATTGGGAAGGAAGCAGCCGTGGCCTAAAGTTAGGGACCATCTTAGATTTTGCATGGAGTAAAAGAGGCGAGACCATGAAAAACCAATTCCAAGATGGGTGAGGTGGGAATCGAATTCACCTCTTCTCAATTTTGCCTCCGGGGCGACAGCCCGATGAAAACTAAATGAAGTTGCAGCGTGATCATAAGTGGTCAATTTGCTTATAAAATAATAATAATAATCATAATAATAACCATATGGCTTCAGTTACCTTGTATAGCTCCAATCTAATCGTTCTAAATGTACTGTGAAATAGTAGCAAACTTCTGGTCTTACGTTAGGTACCATCCTGACATTTGCCTGATATAAAAGGAGTAAACCACGGAAGATCACATCGAAGATGGCTTAGTTGGAAATCAAACTCGAGTCTTCCGAGGTGTCCTACCTAGGTTTCAGCCCTTAGGCTAGAACTAAATTTGTTAGCAAAAGCAGGAATCAAATCCGGGACTGCAGCTAAACGCTATAGCGCGAGATGGTCAGCTAGTTATTGACAGGAAGGTAGATGCATGTCTTCCATCACATACATTGTGGAAGCTACGTAGTGGCTTCAGGAATTACATATAGGCATGTACATTTTGCATAATACTGCTCTTCAACCTTGCAACTCCTCTATATCCTCATGCATATTCACGAGGCCACTCTAGGTACATGAGCCTTGTCATGGCGTAAATGTTGCGAGCAGGAAGTATTTTAAGCGGAGTAAGTCAAGCCATGACAAAAACTTCTGCCAGGTACTGGAAGAACACAGAGAGATGAGAATTTTGATCATTTACTCAGGACAACGTGCACTTATTTCGAGGCTATTTCATGTTTTTATCCTTGACCTGAGAAAATATTCACCACCATATTGGTCTTACAAAGGAACACCAAATCCTAAACGCAAATCCCTCGATCACGCAGAGCCGTTACTTACATATTGGTTATATTGCAAAGAAAATATTTCTGATGGTGATCAGTTTCCAAATTTTCTTGAGTCACCTTATGTGAGGATGAAATTTCACGAATTTAGGCACACATACACAAACGTTCACTTCGGAAATCAAATTAAACTTTCACGGGTATCATCCACTTTCTCCCATGTAATAAGTTGGAATTAAATCTGCGGGGTTTTGTCGAAAAATACCCCGGGAACTTATGAATTGTGGATCTGTGAGGAATTCGAACACCTGAGAATTACGGGAAAATTTTCCTCGCGTAAAAGAAAATACACAACACAACGCATTATTTTTTACAAAACATTGTTTCAAAGTAAATCATTCAAAGTCTATTCTAAATCTAGGTTTACAAAAGATCACAAGAATGCAAGTGTTGCTGACTATAGGCTACCTAGTCAAAACATTCGGACCAGTCACAGCACAAACGAATTTGCTTTTCAGACTGAACTACGCCAAAAGTCTTTAAGACCACTGATACAGTTTCTAATTTTCATATCCTCTCCAAACAGTCACAATACTTTATTATACAGGGTGATTATTGACATAGTTGATATGTCTTGTAGAGCACGCTGGTCGGGAGTTGAGGGATCACCGTCCGAGCCACGTGTCCCCTATTTTCGGCGAGGCAGTGGTCTTAAAGACTTCTGGCGTAGTTCAGTCTGAAAGGCAATACCATCTTTTTGGAAGCCTTTATAGGGAGGTGAAAGGCTGCTTGAGCCTGTAGCTCTCGCAGTTAGAGGCGCACGCGCGCTTCATAAGAAGGGAGGTAATGCACAGTTCGCTACTCCTGTGGAG
The DNA here is from genome assembly GCA_946902985.2 of Meconema thalassinum. Taxonomy (NCBI): domain Eukaryota; kingdom Metazoa; phylum Arthropoda; class Insecta; order Orthoptera; family Tettigoniidae; genus Meconema; species Meconema thalassinum. The sequence continues at coordinate 1,316,364,189 of OX336388.2, read as the reverse complement.
GTCCGGGCTGGGAGCACCAAGAGCCCGCTGATGAGCCAGCTTGGTGTTCCTGGGCGAAACCCCACACAAGACACAGCATAAACCTAGAAAAATTGCTGAGTTTTAATGTATTAACCTGTTTTGTAAAAAGATAATGCGTAGTGCTGCGTATTTTCTTTCGCGCGAAGAAAATTTCCCCGTAAATTTTTAAGTGTTCAAAATCTACACAGATCCACAATTCATAAGTTCCCGGAGTATTTTTCGACAAGAAATCGCAGATAAAACGCCAACTTATTTACACGGAAGAAGGTGGATGGTATCCGTGATAGTTTACAACGTTCTCTTCGGAAATCAATTCTTCGCATTGCTCAATAAGCCCATCGTCTGTTCGAACAGCTACATTCGTCACGCGAATATAAAACAGTTAAGCTTAAAGTTTTGGAAGGCAGAATAATTATGAATAAGATGGCATATTGGCTTTCACGGCCAGTGATTTAAAACAGCAATATTTCAAGGTTTATGCCGTGTGTTCGCTTCGGCGAATGTTTTTTTTTTGTGGCTATGTTTCCCGCACGGTTTGAAACACTCGTTCAATTTTGCCCCATTATTTTTTCCGTTATAATTGCAGTATGAACACGGTGTTCTGATTATTTACTTAACTCACGTTTCTTTTGAATTATTGTTCTTTATTATTCTTGTCAACTCACCTTTTTCTGAAGTGTCTTTCTAGACGCACCATACTGTCACACTTTTTCATGAGGTACTGTGCTCATCTCAGCGGCAACCGTCGCAATGTGCTTGGGGCTGTGCGCTGATTGGCTGTTTGACGCCCCGCCTTCATTCTGGATTGTTCGACGCGCTGTCGTCATTTCCACTATAAATTCTCCGCTTCGCCGTTCTGCGGCCTTGTCTACATCTATCTGCTTGAACCAGTCTGACCACGGCTGCCTGCCGTTCCACAGCAAGGCCCTTCTTGGGAAGGCCCTGTTAGTAAACATTGAGCAGCTGGAACCTTGCCAGGCGGCATGCTTCATCACTCGGACTCTGTCATGCTGGGCGCGGCATGAGTCAACGACCTTCACCTCAGCAACTAAGTCAGCCCGCTAGCTCACTACAACTCGGCGATGAGAAACTACAATTGATTGTAAACCGCCGGACAGATCATTACCAAGAGGTCTGTTCCTGCGGGGTGCAATTCGCCAAGGGAGCCACCATCCATCTTTCTCGGAACGCATGCCGAGGCAGCTTAGAGGAAGCCTTCGTTTGGATCACAACCCGCTTCCTGCGGGCCAAATACTAAGTACAAAAGTATCGAATTATTGGTAACGTGAACTACCTTCACTTGGTTTATACATTTTTTTTTCAAAGCTAAGCCTTTTTTCTTGCTTCTTGCTTGTTTTTAGATATTTTTCTTAAACATACTTTTTTAATCGCCTTTATATGGCCTTTTTATGCATTTTTATTATAATTCTTCTTTATTCTAAGTTTCCTGGAGAAACCTTGCATTTTTTATTAGCTTCTTTTAATTATTCTTCTAAATGAAAATGTTTGTTATTGCTTCACAAATTAAATAAATGTATCAAACCTTGGTTATCAATATTTGGTCTCTTCCTCATCGCTCTATTTAAATTTCACTGTGTGCCCGAATCCCAATCCCCCTTTTCCCAGTTGGGGTGCTAACTACTCACCCCTTTCCATGGTGCCGAAACCCGGGATCGAACCCAGAACCTTTATTCTGAGACCACAAATTCTATTCCAAAAAAACAGAACTTGTGTAATCTAATATTTGCCTTATACATTTCAGTATATCGTGGCTAGCGCAGGAGATCTGTGGGAAAGCGGAGACAATCCCAGCTTACTACATAACTGGTTTCTTTCTGGAAAGCAGGTCTGTCTGGTGCCGCAAGCAGCTTTGGTAGGTGAGTTATTCCAACTTCCCAGCCATGCCAGTAATAATAGACGATAAACTGTTAAACTCTCGGGCGGCCTACAAAGGTCAACTTACCCGTTTTCAAAAATATCTAGCCACTCTACCGAAAGAGGAACAAAATCTTGATATTATATCTCAGCGTTTAAAAGCTTTTGAACAGGCGTACGAGAAATATGATCTCGTGCAACTTGAAATTGAAATCAAAAGTCCAGAACATCAATCAGATAGGGAAGAAGTAGAGAGTAATTATTTTGATACACACGCTCAGGCTGTGGCATTAGTAAGAACTTTGACCCTGGCGTTGAAGGTAGAGGAAACTCAAGGAAGAATTAGCGACCATGGGAATGGTATCAAACCATTGCTACCTAAAATTGAAATTCCGCATTTTTCAGGAAAGGAAGAGATGTGGCAATCATTCTTTGAATTGTTCAGTTCATTAGTACATAATAATGCCACACTTCCGGAAATTCAGAAATTTCATTACTTAAAATCCATTTTGCAGGGGCCACCCCTTCAACTTATAAGAGAACTTCCCTTAACAGGAGAAAACTATAACATTGCTATCGAGCTTCTTAAAGGCCGTTATGGCAATGAAAAATTATGTTTACAGAGGCACATTCAAGCCTTATTTAACCTGCCCGCATTGCGAGCTGACAGCTTGTCAACACTGCGAGCCTTAAGTGACACGGTCCAACTACACGTCAGAGCATTGGCACGGTTGAATCAACCGGTCGAGCACTGGGATCTATTCTTAGTTCACTTGGTTACTTCTAAATTTGATTCATCAACTTTAAAGGCATGGGAGAGGGAACTAACAAATGACACTTCATATACTTATGGCTCATTGCTTACGTTTATGAATAATAGATGTCAGGTTTTGTCAGCTGTAGCCTGTCATATGTCAGGGAGTGCAGATAACAAATCTAATGTTGTGAAACCAGTCGGTGCCAAAATAAACAAATCTGCTGTCTTTACTGTTCAGCATAACTCAACGGATTGTATTCTCTGTAAAGCACCTCACAGGTTATATTCCTGCGTTGCCTTTAAAGCCCTTTCTACCGATGAAAGACGCAAATTAATAGCTCAAAAAAGATATTGCTATAACTGTTTGTCAACTAGGCATATGGTGCCTGATTGCTTATCTAAAAATACTTGCTCCCATTGCAAGGCTCAACATCATACCTTGCTTCATAGGTTTGAAAAGCCACGTCAGGCTCCTTCCCCTGGATGTTCTAAAGATGCATCCCCAGGAGCTAATGCGCAATCTTATACTCAGAGCTCTAGCTCAATTCGTAGTTCCCAGGTGCTACTATCAACCGTGTTAATAAAAGTTCAAGACTCTTCTGGTAGATGGCTTGAAGCACGTGCCCTATTGGATAATGCCGCCACCCATGACTTCATAAGTGAGCGTCTCATTAAGAAACTTGGTCTTCCCAAGCAACCTACATTAATTCAGGTTACCGGTATTAACAATAGCAATGTTAAATCTTTGCATTTTGTTCGTGTTCACATCAAAGATGCTGTTAATTCTATCACAACATTTCAGTTGAATTGCCTTGCCATTGATACTATTGGCAGTAATACCCCTAGTACTTCTTTTGAAATTAGAAAGTGGCAATTTCCTCATAACATTCAGTTGGCGGACCCAACATTTAATACGAGCGCCCCGGTAGACATACTTCTCAGTGCCCAAGTATTTTGGCAATGTCTCCTTAGCTCTAAGGTTAAAATATCACCTGGAGTGTTTGTTCATCATACCAAGCTAGGTTGGTTAGTAACGGGTCAGGTCCCTCGTAAGTCGTTTCAAAATTTCTCTCAATGTCATTTTGTCAATACAAGTCTCGATTACAACTTAGAAAGATTTTGGAAAATCGAAACTATAGATTCAGTTTCACCTTCCTCGGTTGAAAATGAAATGTGTGAAAAACTGTTTCGTGAAACAACCAAACGCAATTCAGAGGGTAGATTTGTTGTAACAATGCCCCGAGTGGATAATCCACCTCTTTTATTTGAAACACACCCTAGGGCTCTTAGAGCACTCTATGCTGTGGAAAACAAATTTAAACGTGACCCTGTTGTTAAAGCTCAATACTCCACGTTTATGGAGGAATATGAGGCACTTGATCACATGGAGGTTGTTACCAAGAAAGATGAGGCTTCTTATACCCCATCTGAAGTCATTTACCTCAATCATCACCCAGTTTGGAAGAATGAGATTTTAAAGGAAAACATAAGGGTGGTCTTTAATGGCTCTGCTTTGGATGCCAATGGAACTTCTCTGAATGACACATTATTATCAGGCCCCCCTATTCAATCTGACATTTCTTCTGTTTTAATGAATTTTCGCTTGTTCCCTATCGCAGTGATATCTGATATCAAGCAGATGTATAGACAGATTTTGGTCGATCAACAACAGCGCGACCTTCAGAGAATTCTTTGGCGCGACGAGCCTACTAAACCTGTCAAGATCTTTCGGCTAAAAACCTTAACCTATGGACTAAAGCCTTCTGCTTTTTTAGCCATACGTACGTTGAAATTACTTGCTGAACAGGATGGCCCGTTGTATTCTCCTAAGGCTTCTGAAGTGTTAAAATCATCATTCTACGTTGACGATTTTCTTCATTCATTTGAGTCAGTGCCTGAAGCCCTGCAAGTCTCTAAGGATTTGACAGCTTTGCTTTTGGGAGGCGGATTTTCCTTGTGCAAGTGGAACTCTAATTCGGAAGAATTCCTTTCTAAATTTCCATTAACTTCAGCCTATAACGACTCAGTAGAGCTTCTTCATGAAAATAATTATATCAAAACTCTAGGCATCTATTGGAGTCCTCAAAAGGATTTTTTCTTTTTCAAAATTAATCTCAGTGACATCAAACCGCAAACTAAGCGGCAAATTTTGTCTGAGATTGCAAAAATATTTGATCCTCTCCAATTTTTGGCGCCAATTATCGTCACCGCAAAACTTTTCATGCAAGACCTTTGGTCCTTGAAAACTGGTTGGGATGAACCAGTTCCTTCCGAGTTGCAAAAAAATTGGATTTCTTATAGAAATAGCTTGGAAGATCTCTCCAATGTCATTATCCCGCGAGTGATTATTCCCTTTCCCTCTTGTGAAGGATATGAACTTCACATCTTTGCCGATAGCTCATTGAAAGCTTATGGGTGTTGTGCGTATATTGTTTGCCGCAATTTTGACCAGTCATATTTCTTTTCCAATTTAATTTGCGCTAAGTCAAAGGTGGCTCCTCTTAAATCCTTATCCTTGCCACGTCTGGAACTTTGTGCTGCTCTTCTGGCGGTTGAATTATCGGTCAAAATCCGCCAATCTTTGAAAATCCGATTTAGCAAAACTTACTTTTGGAGTGACTCAGCCATCACGTCGGCATGGATTGCCAAACCCTCCTCGCATTGGCAGGTGTTTGTAGCTAATAGAGTGTCCAAAATTCAACAATTGTCTAACTTTGAACAATGGCATCATGTATCTGGCAAGGAGAATCCTGCAGATGTCATCTCTCGGGGATGTTCCCCTCTTATGTTGGCTAACCTGACATTATACTGGCACGGTCCTTCTTGGCTTCTACAAGAACCTTCCGCTTGGCCAAATTTTCCTCTTCCGGAATTATCAGACTTGCCAGATGTTGATAAGATTACTGGATCTTCTCTTTTCGTTTCTGACTCTCCCCTTCTCTTGCAGCGATATTCCTCTTTTCATAAATTGGTGAGGGTTATGGCTTATCTCCTTCGTTGGAAATATTTTGTGGTAGAACAACCTCTTTTTCCTAAGCCATATTTAACCCTTTCTGAATTAGGTTTAGCCACTACAAAAATCTTATGGCTTACTCAACAAGAAATATTCTCTGAAGAATGTCAGGTGTTGTCTCAAGGTCAATCCCTCAAGAAATCGAGTAGGCTATCCTCACTCGCCCCCTTTTTGGATGCTGATGGTTTATTAAGAGTGGGAGGACGTTTATCTTTGGCTGATCTTTCTGAGGATAAAAAACACCCAATTATTCTTCCTTCAAAGCATCATGTCACTTCTCTAATCATTCGTCAGTATCATTACCAGCATCTTCATGCTGGAACCCGTACATTACTTTCCATCATTCGGGAAAGGTATTGGCCCATAAACGGAGTCCATGAAGTTACCTCTGTTATCCGGAAGTGCATTCCATGTTTTAAATCCAACCCTAAAATTACCACTCAGCTCATGGGTGATCTTCCCAACTTTAGATCTGCGCCTGCTAGACCTTTTGCCTTTACGGGGGTGGATTATTCCGGGCCTTTTGTTTACAGAAAAAATTCTCCTGAGGCCAAAAGATGTATTTGTGGAAAACTCTATATTTCGCTGTTTGTATGTATGATCACCGGAGCAGTACACTTAGAACTAGTTACCAACGCCTCTACTGCTTATTTTTTGGCAGCTTTTGCCAGATTTTCTGCTCGCCAGGGGCTTCCTTCAGAAGTATTCTCCGACAATGCTAAAAATTTTATCGGAGCTTCTGAGCAAATTAAGAGAGCTCTTACTCAAAATGCAGCGCTGGAAAGGATTACTGATTATGCTCACCAGAGAAATTTCAAGTGGCACTTCATCCCCCCTTATGCGCCCCATCAAGGTGGACGGTGGGAGTCTTGTGTGAAACTCACCAAGAAACACCTTAGACGTGTTTGTGGCCACACCCCCCTATCTCATGAAGAGTTTAACTCCTTAATTATTTTTATTGAGGGCATAATTAATTCTCGTCCTTTATCACCCCTATCTAATGACCCTTCAGATCTTCTACCATTAACGGCGGGCCATTTTCTTATCGGTGGTCCATTGACTGCCTCCCCATCTTTATTATATTCTAATTCTCCATCTTCTTTAGCCATTTCTTGGCGCAAAATTGAAAGTTTGCGCAACAATTTTTGGCGCCGCTGGAGGTTGGAATACCTCGGTTTGCTTCAGCAGCGGGGCAAATGGCGTGTTTCCTGCTCTAACCTTCAGATTGGGGACTTGGTCCTTTTGAAAGACCCTAGTCCCCCTCTTGCCTGGAATTTGGGTAGGATTGTTGAGTGCTTTCCTGGCAGAGATGGTAGGATTCGCGTGGTAAAACTGCGGACTTCTGCTGGCCAGTTTCTCAGGCCAATCACTATGATTGCTCCTTTGCCACGCGAGACCTAACTTCTGCGACTTCTTACTGCAATTTTTTCTCGCCCCTCCCAGCATGTTCGCTTCTGCGAATGTTTTTTTTTGTGGCTATGTTTCCCGCACGGTTTGAAACACTCGTTCAATTTTGCCCCATTATTTTTTCCGTTATAATTGCAGTATGAACACGGTGTTCTGATTATTTACTTAACTCACGTTTCTTTTGAATTATTGTTCTTTATTATTCTTGTCAACTCACCTTTTTCTGAAGTGTCTTTCTAGACGCACCATACTGTCACACTTTTTCATGAGGTACTGTGCTCATCTCAGCGGCAACCGTCGCAATGTGCTTGGGGCTGTGCGCTGATTGGCTGTTTGACGCCCCGCCTTCATTCTGGATTGTTCGACGCGCTGTCGTCATTTCCACTATAAATTCTCCGCTTCGCCGTTCTGCGGCCTTGTCTACATCTATCTGCTTGAACCAGTCTGACCACGGCTGCCTGCCGTTCCACAGCAAGGCCCTTCTTGGGAAGGCCCTGTTAGTAAACATTGAGCAGCTGGAACCTTGCCAGGCGGCATGCTTCATCACTCGGACTCTGTCATGCTGGGCGCGGCATGAGTCAACGACCTTCACCTCAGCAACTAAGTCAGCCCGCTAGCTCACTACAACTCGGCGATGAGAAACTACAATTGATTGTAAACCGCCGGACAGATCATTACCAAGAGGTCTGTTCCTGCGGGGTGCAATTCGCCAAGGGAGCCACCATCCATCTTTCTCGGAACGCATGCCGAGGCAGCTTAGAGGAAGCCTTCGTTTGGATCACAACCCGCTTCCTGCGGGCCAAATACTAAGTACAAAAGTATCGAATTATTGGTAACGTGAACTACCTTCACTTGGTTTATACATTTTTTTTTCAAAGCTAAGCCTTTTTTCTTGCTTCTTGCTTGTTTTTAGATATTTTTCTTAAACATACTTTTTTAATCGCCTTTATATGGCCTTTTTATGCATTTTTATTATAATTCTTCTTTATTCTAAGTTTCCTGGAGAAACCTTGCATTTTTTATTAGCTTCTTTTAATTATTCTTCTAAATGAAAATGTTTGTTATTGCTTCACAAATTAAATAAATGTATCAAACCTTGGTTATCAATATTTGGTCTCTTCCTCATCGCTCTATTTAAATTTCACTGTGTGCCCGAATCCCAATCCCCCTTTTCCCAGTTGGGGTGCTAACTACTCACCCCTTTCCACCGTGTCTTGTGTGGGGTTTCACCTAGAAACACCAAGCTGGCTCATCAGCGGGCTCTTGGTGCCCGCGCCCGGAACCCTACCCACAGGAGTAGCGAACTTCGCGCTACCTCCCTTTTTATATGGCGCACCTGCGCCTCTTTACTGCGAGAACTAACAGCTCAAGCAACCTTAACCTCCCTAAGAAGGCTTCCAATATACCATCTTATTGGAAGCCTTCATAGGGAGGTTAAGGCTGCTTGAAACGTTTTTCTCCTCGTCCTCCGCCTCACTCTGCACTCACAATCAATTAAGTTCCCATCTGTACAAAAGTATGATGACCGCCATGTTCTAGGTCCTTAAATGATACAACTGAAACTAATGGGAAAACCACTCGGACTATAATTGACTTAGAAAGTGAAGTAGGGGCAATTTGTGTCATGAGTGCTCTGTAATGTGGAAATAATGCAATCGTTCACCCCTTTTTTTACATTGATTTATTCATTCTTGTGTTTACAAAAAAACAGCTACAAACACTGATCACTAAATACAATTCCCATCTCAAGGTAATGTTCTAAGTTCATAGTAGTCTTTGAGAAAAAACAAAATATAAAAACACACAAAACACAACATCAAAACACCAAGCATCATAAGACTGTAGCACAATGATGACCACCCGTATGTTGTTAGAATTTATATAAAAAGTTTCCAAAAGCACTGTTGAGAGACTTCCGCTGTACGAGTTTCCATCGTTCTTTCCGGAGGTGATCCAGAAAACCGAAAGGGTATTCACCAGGGGTGTCCGGTGACCAGTAAGGTTGTAGTGGATTGCTGCAGTTGCTAGCCATAAGATGGCATTCTTTTTCGGCTCACCAAGTACATCCCGTAATTCGAAGTTCAAGATCTCCTCGTCCCTGTTGCGTGTTAGCCAGGTTATGCTGTGGATAGCATTCATCGTCCATCGCCACACGCCGTTCGCACTCCCACATGTAGTGATGCGGTGGATGAGGGTGTCAGTCCTGTTGCACACAGGACAGGCATCATCGGCTACTTGTTCGTGCCGCTTCATTTTTTCACCAGTGGGGATGATTTCATTAATGCAGGCATATACAGACAGTCGCCATTCTAAGGGAAGCCACTTGTTGCGCACATTGTCCCAGATATGCTTCCAGTCTTTGTTGGGGTATTTTAATTGCACCAGGGGTGTGAAATTACGGAGTTGCAATAAAAAAGCATAAATGTGTTTAGCTTCATTAAAGGAACCATCGGAGATGTGGGCAGTGGGAAGTTTTAGCAAAAGGCCCAGGGCTTTCCTGAACAAAGTTCGGAACGGATGGGGTTGTCGTAAAGGAGTAGTTTCAATGACTTTCAGAGCAGCACAAACGAACGGATCACCTGTAGACTGTCTCGCCTTGATAATATGTTTCAAGAAGAGTGAAGAGCATTTCAGTACAACTGCAAAAAGTCGCAGCCCACCACACTGTTCTGGTAACTGCAGTTGTTCCCGTCGAATTCTATAGCGATAGCCTTTCCAAAGATAGAATCCAATCGCCATTTCAATGCGCTGGCTGATTATATGTGGAGGGGGAAATACTTGCGCCATATACCACAGTATCGACAGAGCAAACATATTAATGTGCCAGTTTTTTTTTCAGAATATTGAGCCGTCTTGAAAGTTCCTCTTTCAGTTGGAACCCCAGAACATTTAATCGGGCAGGCCAGTTGGTCTGTATGGTCTCCGCATACACCTGGGCCTAAGAGCAAAAAGGATGACTTTATATAGTTTACTTGTGCTCCACTGGCCTGACAAAATGACTCAAGGGTCTGTTGGACGAGTATCGCGTCACCTTCATTTGTGAGTAGTATCGTGACGTCATCGGCATAGGCTCGCAGTGTGAAACGCTCTCCGTTGATCGTGAGGCCAGTGAGTACGTTGTTCATCATCCTGACCATGGGTTCCAGCGCCAAGACGAATAGAGCCATTGATAGGGGGCATCCTTGTCTGACAGACTTCTTGACTGGAATTTTCGATTACAGAAACCCGTTGACCATTACAGGAGAAGACGCCGTTTGGTAAAGTCGTTGGAAAGTTGCTATGATTGTGTTGGGAAAATGAAAGCGTTCTAATACCTTCCATAAATACTTGTGGGCTATTCTGTCAAAGGTCTTATTAAGGTCAATGCTTGCAAGTGCAGCTGCGGGGTTATCAGCGACAGAGTAGTGTATGATAATATCACGAATGGCTAGAAGGTTGTGCACGATATTTCTTCCTGGAATGGTACAAGTTTGCCCAGTGCCAATTAAAGCGGGAAGAATGCGTCTGATTCTGTTTGCTAACACCTTGGCCTGAAGTTTATAATCGGTATTAGAGATAGTAATGGGCCTGTAGTCAGTGATATAGACACATTTCGATTGTTTCGGAATCAGAAGAATAACCCCGTCTGTGAAGGTATTCGGAATGTCACCGGTCAATGCTTGATTAAGCACATTTGTCAGGTCATCTCCGACCATGGTCCAAAAGTGTCGGTACCAAACGTACGGGATGCCATCAACGCTGGGTGTCTTATTAGATGCAGTCTGGTCTAGAGCATGTTTCACCTCTTCCTTGGTGACAGACGTCTCAAGAAAACGGATGTCATCGTCCTCGAGGTGTCTGTCAACAGATCGCAAGATGTTATTTACATGCAAATCACTAACGCTGTCTTCTCCCAACATGTCACGAAAGTAGCGCTCACTTTCGGCGAGTATGTGTTCGTGAGTTCTGATGACCATACCTTGTTCATTAATCCATTCATGCACAAATTGTCGGTTTGCTGATCTTCGCATTTTGGCTAAATGAAAGAGCGACATTCGTTCATCTGCTAAGATGGAGGTTCCTTTAAAGTGAGGGAGCAAGTCCTGGAGACTCCGCTCTTTAATCCCTATAATAGTCTTCTTGATGGAACTGAGGGGTGTTGAAACATTTTCTTCTAGCCGTTCCTTCCGATGCAGGTCATACATGACTGTGGTATAAAAGTCGAGTTTCCTGTTTAGGTCGTGGTACCGTTCATAGGTGAAACTTTTGGCTGTAGATCTAATGGTAGGCTTTATCCACCAGTCTAGAATATTATGGCATCGATCTTTTGTTGTAGTACATTGTTGATAAACGGTGGCAAAGCGTCGGTCATTGTCGTGGGTTTGAAAAGCATTCTTGTTCATTTTCCATGAACCCCGACCAATGAAGCATCTGTCTCCCCGTTGCGCTTTAAGAGTAAATATGACACTGTGGTGGTCACTGCAGGCTGCGGGAACTACTTTACAGCTATCAAGAAGATGTGCTTGAGGCTGGGAGATATAAGCGCGATCTATTCTAGATCTGGAATCCCCACGACAGAAGGTAAATTCCACGTAAGAACCATGCAATCGTTGCCAGGCATCCACCAGCTGCATACTATGGGTAAGTGTCTGCAGCCCTGGACAGAAGTTGAATTTGCCGGTTTGATCACGAGGATGCAGTGTGCAGTTGAAATCACCGGCTAAAATCATCGGACCTGACGTCGCTACATGTGTCAAGATGTCATGGCTGAACAGTGCGTTCCGGTCATGCTTATAGTTCGTCCCGGACAGGCCGTATACATTGATCAGTCTGATGTTATTATAAGAAGCTGACAAAATTCTACCTGAGGGGTCCATGATGACATCGGTAATTTCGAAACCCTTTCTATACACAATGGCGGTGCCCCGGACGTTATCCCCCACATTCACAACATGGGCATAATTGTACAAGCAGCCAAAATTGTTTTCATTGACCTCTTGCAGAAACAATATATCAATATCATACTCTTTCAAGAACCTACACAGCAGGACCGGTGTGGTGACATTCTTCACGCCATTGACATTCAGAGTAGCAAACGTCGTTAGAATACTGGCCATGCTCTGGAAAACGAGCACGAAATGTAGAAACAAAGGAGAGAAATACATGTTCTATATGCGATAGTGGCCTGTAAAACTGACGTTATTGATGAAAAATAAAGGAACAGCAGCAAATATTGTAGGTAAACGTTTAGAATTGCCCAGTGATTTGTCAGTACTCTTCAGTCTCGGAGGTAATCGTGGGTCTCGATGACTAAGCGTGGCGGGTTTCACATGAGTGATTTCCTTGTGCGATGTAGCAACTGATGGGGGTATGGACGTAGTCTTCCCAGTGTCCGGAGCCGTCACGTGGCGGTGAGCAGCTGATGGGGGTAAGGACGTAGCCTTCCCAGTGTCCGGAGCCGTCACGTGGCGGTGAGCAGCTGATGGGGGTAAGGACGTAGCCTTCCCAGTGTCCGGAGCCGTCACGTGGCGGTGAGCAGCTGATGGGGGTAAGGACGTAGCCTTCCCAGTGTCCGGAGCCGTCACGTGGCGGTGAACAGCTGATGGGGGTAAGGACGTAGCCTTCCCAGTGTCCGGAGCCGTCACGTGGCGGTGAGCAGCTGATGGGGGTAAGGACGTAGCCTTCCCAGTGTCCGGAGCCGTCACGTGGCGGTGAGCAGTACTTGCTGTTCCACTCCCAGCAACCTCAATTTCCATAACGTCATCTGTGGCAAGGCTGGCTGCAGTGTCAGTTAGATTGATCAGCGGGGCCGTCGGGGGCGGATCCGGAACGTGTGGTGAGGGGTTATCCTGCAGCAGATCAGAGCTTGTAGGCGCAATTACTTCAGCTGTTGTGTACATGCCGGAAATCCCGTCATGGGTTCCTGGTGGTGGTGGGACTGTTAAATCGGTACCTTCACTGTCCGGTTTCAGACGTTTGTGTGTGCTTTCATCTAGTGTGGGGAAGTCCGAGTGATCAACAGCGTGCTTAGGTGCTGGAGCTGATGGCGGGACGTGTTCCGGGGCCCATGCTGGGGTTGGGTGACTCGAGGTTGATGGGTCGCCACTAACCGGCAGGGCGGTATTTTCTGGTTCAACCGTGTCAGGTCCTACCGTACGCTGGTCGAAAGGGCGTGCTCTTTGCAGGGGACACTGGGGTCGTAAATGGTTTGTCGAATTACATGCAAGGCAAGTTCGCATTTGACCATCATAACCAATCTGTGCACGATAGCCTTCAATGGAAATGAAGGAGGGGATGGCTTCCTTCAAGTCCATGCGCACTGCGCGTATGCCATTCTGCACCCGAAATGGGTATTGCACAGACCATTCTTCATTTCGATGCTCATTCACTTTACCATATTTGCTAAGAGTACTTATTACTGAACCGATGGGAACCTCCGGGGGAACATTGAGAATACGAACTGTTTTGATGACATTAGCGGCAGCAGTAATTTGCACAGTCCCTATTCGACCATCTGACAAAGTAATTTTCTGTTGGCCCGCATGTAGACTTAAAAACCTCTCAAACAGTACTTGGAAATAAATATACGGTGTTATCCAAATTGTCGAGTTGAATCATCTCGATCTGGTCAGCAGTGATTTTCAAACAAGTGGAGATCCAATTGTGCACCTCCCATGCACTGGGCCTGTTGTCGCGTTCAAAAACACATTTTAAAGTGAGCTTGCGCACAAATTTTGCAACCATGGTAATTGTCGTTTACTAGTACAAGACGAGAGTTATGCGAATATGAACCGCTCACAGAACACGGTATTCAGTAGTTCGAGAGCAGATATACGCACAGAAATAATCAAGCACAGGACCGGTACCGCACGTGAGTCAGACGCGACCTCGCTCGACGAAGGCTGTCGAGCAACTCAACCCTTCAGAACAACTACCCATGTTTCTATATACGTGTCTGCCTCGTTGTGCACTGGCTAGCATTCTTGGCTGTCATCCCAGAGGTCAGAGTTCGATTCCCGGCTAGGTTCTGGTCTGAACGCTGGAACGGGTTACTCTGCCTGGTGAGGCAAAACAGAGAGGAGAAGGGTTCGATTCTCACTTCATTCATACTGGAAGTAGATTTTCACGATTTCCCACTTCCACTCCAGACGAATGCCATACCATGTACAAGGGGCTACATAACCACGATGTCGCAGAGCCCCCAAATAAATAAGCAACAACAACATAAATAGGGGCTTAGAAGCCAAGCGAAACAAGTGATATCTGGTAAACGTGGGAAAATGGTTCTTAAAAGACATGTCAATAAGGGTGATTTCCCCAAGTTTATCAGATATCACTTGTCTCCCTTGTCTTTTAAGTCCCTCAATTGATATAAGCCACCGCCGTCCAAGGTCCAGCCGCACGGTGTAGGCAGTGTGTGTCTCAGAATAACAGGTGTACGTCCCCTCCCTTACCGTACGTCCTTTCTTCCTCTCCACTCCGCGTGGTGGGGGAGTGTCATCGTTCAAGAAACGTATAGTGGTCAAATCGTAGCTGACGAATGTATTTTTCAGGCATCGTGCCGAGAAAACCGAACGTATTGTTCATGAAATAGTATTTTCCATCAAATTGCTTGTCATATGAAAGGAGGGGCTAGGAAAGAGCGGCAAGACGTTTCCTTTCAAAATTATGCTCACGTTAGCTCTGGACTGTTTCACGCACAAAATGTATAGCCATTCGTGTACATGTCTCCCTTCTTATGCAAAAGGGAAAAAGACAACATATTTCCACTGTGCCAAATATCACACAATAACAGCTTTTCTGAAAGACAAAATACCTAATGTTTACTAATTTCACACACCAATTAAAAACTAGTACCGCACATGTTGGCTATTACACATAATGTTAATTGCTGTTCTCACTTACAATACGTCTTGTTTGTGTGCGTTAACAATCTTGTTACAATGAGGCGCAAATGAACGTGTTACAGACAAACGTAAACAACTTCTCAAATTCTCATCAGAAATGCCTGCTCGGAACCTCGGTTTGTATACGTTTTAACATCGAAAATATCTTTCACTTACATAGGTAGATCCAAACATACTCATAAGTTTTGCGCCCACGTGATGAAGGCGAGGAAATTCATTATGGGGAAAGTTTTCGTAGAATTACGGCAAGTTTCTTGCAGCAAAGAACTTGTCCCTCAACCTCGCATTGCACTGTAAATGAAATAATTTCAATTGCTAGTTGGTGCACTATTCACTGAAATAGAGAATGACCGTGCAAAAAAATCAAACACAGGAAACAAAGCTGGATGTTCTTAAAATCTGTTTACAACTTGCTCTTTCACGTCTTTGAGAACACATACAGTACGTAATTTTCAAACAGCGCTTTTACAACGAGTAGCATTGCAGGATACGTCGCTCCCATAAAGCGCGCGCACTGTTGTCTACCGACCAGGCACCACGCCTACCACGACTCAGCACTGTACACTCACAGGTGTGCAGCTGTGCGACCTTGCACAGTGTGAGGCACTCTAGACGCTGCTGATATAAGCCATGCTACTTCCTTGTAAAATTTGATTATAGGCACCAATTTTAGCAAATATTGGAGAATCATTTTCTTTGTCCATTAATGTTAATTCTAAGAGACTATGTTTTATCTTCGTAAGAGAGAGTCAACCAATTGCTATGAATGTTACTCCTATCTAACTAGAATATTGAAAGCCATAACTTTGTTAGAGCTTCTGGATCATTATTTGGGAAAATTAGGGCCGATTGTATGCAAGAGGCTTAACGATCCTTCAGTTTTTAATGATATGTGTTTTATACATTAGGGGTTTGTAATGTAGGCGAGGGCAGATAAAGCAATGTAGACGGCACTAGTCGCAGTAATCCTTTCTCACAATCTCTTTAGACGGAGGTTGGCCACAAACGGACATTACTGTCTTCACTAAGAGATTTACTCTGCTAAACTAAACACCTCCATCCCCACAAACTTGGCTTTATCTGCAGACAACATTTCCATCAACACATCGAATATATCGTACAGTGTAATTTCAGAGTTATAACAGAGACCGTTTGTATTATGACTCTTAATTCCCATCTGCAGTACTGTATATTTAAATGAAATTTTGGCTGTTTTTTTCTGAATTACCACGGAAATTTGCGTTATTAACGCGCTTCAGACTGTTTTATGACCATTGCGCGCAAAAAGAAAATAATTATGTCTGTCTGTCTACAAGTTTGTACGCTTTTAACTGGAGAACGGCTGGGTGGATCGACGTAAAATTTGATACAGATATCCATCAGAGGCACGACACTAACGATTGATGTAACTCTTCACCGTACTTCTCATAAAAGTGTGACTATAGGGGAAAGCTTTTCAAAAGACATGCTAAAATAGGCGAAATATAAAAAATTTCCTCGATGGACGACCAAATCTTATTTTGATCGCCTCAATGTGAGACGCAAAGCTCGGGAGTCTATAAGGCCCTAAATTGAACAGTGTCTGTGATATTCTCAGGAAACTAAATTCGCTGTGGTAAACTGATGAAGAAATGACAATGGTCATTGCAACAGTAGCACAATATTATTTATAACGTTTGGCTATGAATACCCAAGACTGTCAAAAGAACGGGCACTTCAGCTAATCATACTAATATATAAAAATGAGATGGTGTGTGTCTGTCTTTCTGTCTGTCTGTCTGTCTGTTACCTAATAACGCAAGAACCACTGGTCCGATTTAAATGAAATTTTGCATGGATGTAGCTGAAATACCAGGTTTACATATAGGATACTTTTAATTTCGATATTTTTCACTATTAAGAAATGGCGACCATTTTAGTGACGTCACTACACCCTTTGGTTTCAAAATTTCATATTTCCATATCAAATAAAAAGAGAACGGTAGGAAATAGCAAACTTTTGATGGGACAAACGAGCTTTGGAATTTAATTTCCTATCCGAAAGGTCCTTATCACTTTTCGTGTATCTCCAACGGTTAGCGAGTAAAACCTACTTTTGTGACGTCACTACACCCTTTGGTTTCAAAATTTCATATTTCCATTTCAAATAAAAAGAGAACGCTAAGAAATAGCAAACTTTTGATGGTATACACGAGCTTTAGCATTTAATTTTCTATCCAAAAGGTTCTTATCACTTTTCGTGTATCTCCGACGGTTAGCGAGTATAACCTAAATTTGTGCAATAAAACACGGTCAACACCGAGCGGTGCAGTATATCTCTCTATGGGGTATATAAATAGAAAATTTGTCTGTTTTTTCAGAATTCCTACGGAAATTTGAGTTATTTACAAGTTTCAGACTGTTTTATGATAGATGCGCGCGAAAATAATGTTTTGGTCTGTCTGTTTGTTTGATTGTCTGTGGACAAATTTGTTCCTTTATAACTCGAGAACGGCTGGGTGTATCAACGTAAAATTTGGTACAGATATCCATCAGAGGCACGACACTAATCATTGATGTAACCCTTCTCCGTACCTCTCATAAAAGGGGCCTACCCCCTTAAAATGCATGCTGAAATAGGAGTAGAAGGACGAGACAAAAATCATTTTCAGCCCCTCGATGTGAGAGACAAAACTCGGGGGCCCTGAAGGGTCCCCGAAATCCAAATTTTAAGGACCTAAAACCAACCGTTTTTGAGATATTCCCAGAAAACTAATTTCATTTAATAAACTAATGAACGAATACAAGCCGGTAACCATGGCAACAGATTCCCAGAGGTCCATCTATTGCTGTAAGACGCAATGCAATTCCATTAATTACATTGGTGTGAAAGTTTGCAAACGGCTAGAAGGTTATCATGGAACCAAATTAAGCTGTAGAATTCATCAATAAGTATAATGCGCTTAAGGGGGTCAAGGGGTACAGTAGAATTTTTTCACGCGATTTACACCTCCGGGTGTGGTACGGCAGGTCTATTATATTCCTATCCCTATATTATAATATTATTATTATTATTATTATTATTATTATTATTATTATTATTATTATTATTATTATTATTATATTATGGCGTACAACGAGGAGACAAAGCCCCCTCGGTGCCAGAAACAAAACTTGGGGGCCCTATAGGGTCCTCGAAAACTACATTATAAGGCCCTAAAACCAAAAGTATCTGAAATATTCCCAGAAAACTAATTTAATTTAACAAACTAATGAAGGAATGGAAAACGCTAACCATGACAACATTATCTCAAAGGGTGGCATCCAACTTTCCATCTATTTCTGTAAGAAGTAATGTCACTCTATTTATTACATTTCTGTGAAAGTTTGCAAATGGCTATATGGTTATCACGGAACCAACGTAGACTGTATAATTCATCAATGCAATTAAGGGGGTCAAGGGGTAACCTAGATTTTTTTCATGCAATTTTCACGTGCGACATATAGTACAGAAGGACTATTATATCTCCAAACATTTGGAAAGTGAAATGCCATGCCCTGTGGTTCAGATTCCACGTAAAATGGAGGTCCCGTGGCTTATGATCTCGCGATTAATGGTCACGTAAAACTACAATCATCCTTTATATCTCCAAACAGCGACATTATTTTCAAAAATTCCAGAATTGAATCAGCATTTTTTGCGGCTTTTAGGAATTTGGGCCATTTGACACTAAAGAACCTGAATTTTCATGCACCACAAGCCTTTATAATTTATGAAAGAGATCTTCCTGTGTATGTGGACCTAACACAACGTAGAGGGTTATTTTTTATGTGAGGTGTATAGCGTTTCGTCTACAAGTCTTTCAATTCTATTTCACGTCAAGAAGTACAAGTTAGGTGAATTTAGTTTGAGAGCAAATTTTAACTAATCTTTCTTTTGTCGACATACGGGTTCATCGTAAGGATGATTTTGTTTGATACTGTATGGCAGATATACCCATATTTGGATATCTGGGTGATATGTTGTAGACAATAGAATTGTCTGTCTGTCTTTCTGTGTATCTTTATGTACGCCTATAAATCGTGTTCGTAGGCGTGGTGCATCGTAAAATTAGGTATGGTAAACATGAGTCAATACACCAATCATTTATAAAACTCCTCACCGTACTTTTCAAACAGTAGAAGGGTGGATATAGGGAAAAACTTCTCAAAATACATGCTAAAATAGGCGAAATATAAAAAATTATCCTAGAAGGACGATCAAAGCATATGTTGCGCTTCTCAATTTGAGACACAAAATTCGCGAGTCTATAAGGGGTCTCCGAAAACCACATTTTAAGGCCCTTAAATTAACAGTGTGTGTGGTATTCCCTGAAAACTAACTTCGTTCTGATAAACTTATGAAGGAATGAAAAACCGCTAACCATTGCAACAGTAGCTCAATTGATAATGTCTGGTGTTAATATATAACACCGTTCGAAGGACGGGTACTTCTGCTATACTAATATATAAAAATGAGATGGTGTGTGTCTGTCTTTCTGTCTGTCTGTGTGCTACTCAATAACGCAAGAACCACTGGTCCGATTTAAATGAAATTTTGCATGAATGTAGCTGATTTACCAGGCTTACATATAGGATACATTTTATTTCGATAATTTGCACTATTAAAAATGGCGACCATTTTAGTGACGTCACTACACACTTTAATCAAAACTTCATATTTCCATATCAAATAAAAAGAGAACGCTAAGAAATAGCAAACTTTTGACGGTACATACGAGCTTCACTTTTCGTTTATCTCCAACGGTTAGCGAGTAAAACCCACATTTATGACGTCACTACACCCTTCGGTTTCAAAATTTGATATTTCCATTTCAAATAAAAAGAGAACGCTAAGAAATAGCAACCTTTTGATAGCATACATGAGCTTTAATATTCAATTTTCTATCCAAAAGGTCCTTAACACTTTTCGTGTATCTCCAACGGTTAGCGAGTAAATCCTAAATTTGTGCAATAAAACACGGTCAACACCGAGCCGTGCAGTAGCCTATATCTCTACATATATAAATAGAAAATGTGTCTGTTATTTTTTCTGAATTTCTACCGAAATTTGAGTTATTTAACGTTGCAGACTGTTTTATGATAGATGCGCGCGAAAATAATGTTTTGGTCTGTCTGTCTGTCTGTTTGTTTGATTGTGGACAACTTTGTTCCCTTATAAATCGAGAACGGCTGGGTGTATCAACGCAAAATTTGGTACAGATATCCATCAGAGGTACGACACTAATCATTGATATATCTCTTCTCTGTACCTATCATAAAAGGGGGCATACCCCCTTAAAATACATGCTGAAATAGGAGTAGAAGGACGAGACAAAGCCCATTTTTAGCCCCTCAATGTGAGAGATAACATTCGGGGGCCCTAAAAACACATTTTAAGGTCCTACGTCCAACCGTTTTTGAGATATTCCCCGAAAACTAATTTAATTTAATAAACTACTGAACGAATGCCAGCCGATAACCATGGCAACAGATTCTCAGAGGTCCATCTATTGCTGTAAGACGCAATGCAATTCCATTAATTACATTAGTGTGAAAGTTTGCAAACGGCTAGATGGTTATTATGGAACCAAATTAAGCTGTAAATTTCATCAATATGTAAAATGCGCTTAAGGAGGTCAAGGGGTAGTCTAGAATTTTTTCACGCGATTTACACCTGCGGGTGTGGTATGGCAGGTCTATTATATTTCTATCCCTATATTATATTATTATTAGTAGTATTATATTATGGCGTACAACGACGATACAAAGCCCCTCGGTGCCAGAAATAAAACTCTAGGGTCCTCGAAAAGTACATTATAAGGCTCTTAAACCAACAGTTTCTGAAACATTCCCAGAAAACTAATTAAATTTAATTTAACAAACTAATGGAGGAATGCAAATCCGTAACCATGACAACATTATCTCAAGGGGTGGCATCCAACTTTCCATCTATTTCAGTAAGAAGCAATTTATTACATTTATTACATTTCTGTGAAAGTTTGCAAATATAAGGTTATCACGGAACCAACGTAGACTGTATAATTCACCAATGCAATTAAGGGGGTCAAGGGGTAATCTAGGATTTTTTCATGCAATTTTCACGTGCGACATATAGTACAGAAGGTCTATTATATCTCCAAACAACAACATTATTTTCAAAAATTCCTGAATTGAATCAGCATTTTTTGCGGCTTTTAGGAATTTGGGCCATTTGAGACGAAAGAACCTGAATTTTCATGCACCACAAGCTTTTATAATTTATGATAGAGGTCTTCCTGTGTATGGGGACCCAACACAACGTAGAGGGTCAGTTTTTATGTGACGTGTATTGCGTTTCATCTACAAGACTTTCAATTCTATTTCATGTCAGGAAGTACACGTTAGGTGAATTTAGTTTGAGAGCACATTTCAACTAATCTTTTTTCTTTTTCTTTTTTTTTTGGTCGACATACGGGTTCATCGTAAGGATGATTTTCTTTGATACTGTGTGGTAGATATACCCATATTTGGATTTCTGGGTGATATGTTGTAGACAAAAGAATTGTATGTCTGTCTTTCTGTGTATCCTTATGTACGCCTATAACTCATGTTCGGATGCTTGGTGCATCGTAAAATTAGGTATGGTAAACATGAGTCAATACACCAATCATTTATAAAACTCTTCAACGTACTTTTCATACAGTAGAAGGGTGGATATAGGGAAAAACTTCTCAAAATACATGCTAAAATAGGCGAAATATAAAAATTATCCTAGAAGGACGACCAAAGCATATGTTGCACTTCTCAATGTGAGACAAAAAATTCGCGAGTCTATAAAGGATCTCCGAAAACCACATTATAAGGCCCTTAAATTAACAGTGTGTGTGATATTCCCAGAAAATTAACTTCGTTCTGATAAACTTATTAAGGAATTACAAGCCGCTAACCATTGCAACAGTAGCTCAATTGATAATGTCTGGTGCGTCTCTAAAAGCAACAGTACTTAAAAGGGATGTAACACCAATAACATTGTTATTATTATTATTATTATTATAATGTCTGGTGTTAACACCGAACACCGTTCGAAGAACGGGTACTTCTGCTAGTAGTTAATAAATACAAGTTTTGTTACAGTTTGTCAACACGTTATAGCACCACTATTAACTAAAGGAAACAAAATATAGGACGTAAAACCGACGGGATCGGTTCCAAATTTCTTTCGGATATTGCTTTAATTTTTCAGAATCAAAGGAATCAATGAATTTAAATATCGAACTGACGTATCAATTAAACTTATACACCTAATTATATACCTTAATCTATCATCGAGGTCGCAATCTGTTTTGCTGATATGAACTATTTAAAAAATTTACGCTGGTATCCCTAAGGCAACTTAATGAAATAGTTTTATTATGAAGTAAAAGTGATATAGTAGTTGATCTACGTTTGGCTTCTATTCCCAGGTTTTCAATACAATCTAATGCATTCATAGGATAACAACCATTATAAGAAAAAATATTACTTTAGTGCTAACATGTTTCACAAACAAATAGAACATGAAATACTCCAGCACATCCAACACTAATTTAAGGATGAAATATAGGGACAAGTTTCTACCCACAAGCATGGTCTTCATCAACCAAAAATAACAATTGGTGAATAATAAAAATTAATATAAAGAACAAAGAATTACATGAAAACCTATAGCCACTTCGCTAACTAGGCTGTTTGTATCCGCTGCATGCACAATGTCTTCGTCAGTTCAGTTTAGGAACCTGGAGTCAAAATTCAAAAGTTTTTTTAAAACATGAAATAGACTTGTACTGTCAAAAACAAAACACTTTCAGAAGTGTAATTAACTAACGGAATAAATAAATCCTTGAAAAAACTGACTCATTGCAAGTTTAACAAAACCTTCGGTAACTTAATAATTCTATAAGTGTAATATACGTAGGCCTATCCAGCGGGCCTCTAGCCCCAGTAAGCAAAATCTGATGATATTTGCTTGTCGAATGAAACTAGTCATCCAATTAAAGCCTCAATTTGTATGAGAAGAGCTTAATTAAGTGTATAAATAACACAGGCTTGCATAATTTACAGTAAATGAGAAATTAGGCAATTTTGATAGAGATTTATGGAGTCGGGTTTTAATATCACATCTCGTTTAGGTTCGATTCCATTTTTTTGTTTTGTTTTTTGTTATAATCAGAATAACAGTTTTCATTGTTACCATTTTCGAATTCAGAACAGCGAAGTTAATCAAACGCACTCATTTTCGTTTTTCCCTCAGACATTATTTTATTTTTTGCAGTTCTGTGTAATTCAGACACTAGGAAATTAATTGTGAATTCCCGCGCAATATAATTGGGTACACTCGTGTTTACCAACTGGAAAGCGATTCTACTAATAGAATACTAGGCAACACTGAAAGTAGGCTTCTAATATCCAGCATGTCCGTTAAGTCTGACTCATCATATCCTCTTCTGTGGAACCTAACACGCACTTTGCCCGGTTACAGTATTAAATCTAATAAGAGGAAGTATTAAATCCTATGGGTCTTCATGAAGATAACTTACGATGAGACTAAGTGTTCACGACCCCATGAGGCAGAGCGCGGACACAAAATTGAAACACTTCCCATCCCATTCCCTCCCCACAGTGGTTACATATTCCAGGCTGCTCACGTTCACGGCAGTGCTGCCTTCTTAATTAAGGCCTGTGACAGTCGACAAGGACACATGAGGTGTTTTATTCTGGCAGCGTACGGAGTACGCTAGCGTTAACCCACACAGTACACTTCAAACTCCACGGAGGAATAAATCTTACTCTGTACAAGTTCATTTCCAGCTAGCATCGCAGGCTAGAGGTGAAGTTATGACTCCTGTTCTGGGAGCACAGAAGTTCTTTTTAAATTCCAGACTGTGCTAAGGCTTTAAATTCTTGCCGGTGGGGTGGAACTAAAAGAGTATTCAGATACATGGTAATGCAGTTTGTTCTCAATATGTCCGTCAGGCACTATCCTAACTTAAAATTGCTGCTGCTCACTGTAAACAATTCTGTAGTGACGAGGAAGTGGTGCAACCTAAATTTAATAGAAGATTTCTAATATTGTCCTAATTAATAAATTATTGCTATTGATTAGCCTCTTTTCATTTATGAAATATAGGCGTGTGAGATCACATTTTGTCCGTGTGTGTCTGTGATTGACTGCCTCTTGTCTCCCTCTGATGAAAACAGAACAGCTAAAAAGATTTTAATGAAACTTGGTAAGGAATTACTACAGTGAAGTCCCAAAAACTAGGCCTATTGTGGACCGAATGCTGGCCGAAATTGACAAAATACCGAGTTATCTGGAATGGGGTTAAAAAGAAGAAAAACAAGATGTTCAGTAAAGAACATATAGCCTACTTTCTCATAAATGCATGGGTATTGTTATAACTCTTCGTCCTTTTCAAGGAGTATAATTGAATGTTGGTTGTAGTAGCTTGTTGAAATACAACGTGCTATAGGGATATTAAACATGAAAATGAGGTGCCCTTTGCTAGTGCTACCTCTGTAAAAAATTTCATTCAATTCGGTTTCACCGTGTTTGAATTGATATGGGGAATGGATTTGCACACATACATGGCGGCTATTTGCAAACTATTGGGCTGATGACCTTGTAGTCAGTAATAAGATTCTTTCCACAAAAAGGCATATTGTTGCAAAATATGGTAGAGATCAATTTATTAGGATGGTCGTAATTTGATTTAAGCATTTAACATTTGGGTGGTCGTCATTCCGTTTCCGTTAAGATGGCGGCGATATAAAACATGAAACTGAGGTGCCCTTAGCTAGTGCTACCTCTGTACCAAATTTCGTTCAATTAGGTTTTACCGTGTTTGAATTGATAGGGGGAATCGATTTCCACACATACTTGGCCACCATCTGCAAACTATTGGGCTGACGATCTTGCAGTTTGGTCAGAATATGCTTCCCACATAAAGATATGTTGTTGCAAAATTTGGTAGAGACTAGATTATTAGATAGGTCGTAATTACATTTTAGCTTTTAACATTTGGGTGGCCGCCATTACGTTTCCGTCAAGATGGCGGGGATATAAAACATGACACTGAGGTGCCCTTTGCCAGTACTACCTCTGTACCAAATTTCGTTCCATTCGGTTTCACCGTGTTCGAATTAATAGGGGGAATCGATTTTCACAGAAAGATGGCCACCATCCGCAAACTATTAGGCTGATGACCTATTAGTTTGGTCAAAGGATGCTCCCCCCATAAAGGTATGTTGTTGCAAAATTTGGTAGAGATCGAATGATTAGGTTAGTCGTAATTTGATTTAAGCTTTGAACATTTGTGTGGCCGCCATTACGTTTCCGTCAAGATGGCGGTAATATAAAACATGACACTGAGGTGTCCTTTGCTAGTGCTATCTTTGTACCAAATTTCGTTCAATTCGCGTTCACCGTGTTTGAATTGATAGGGGGGACAGACATGCAGAGTACACACACACTCACACACACACACACACAGACTCACACACCCATATACACACACACACAGACAGACACACTTTTTTTCGCCCTGTGTTGATCTCATAAGTCTACTTTCATTTTTTGCAAAAATCGAAAGTAGGCTAAAGCCTTACAGTAGTCGCATATGATGTGTAACATGTTACCCTACTATGAAATTGAGATGTAATGTATGTGAAGTCATCTGACATGTTATCCTACTCGTATACTACACAGCTTGGACATTCTTAAAATGTTAATATACGCTCCGTTTTCATACTGGTACTATGATGAATGTATAGATTGAATTGGAGATATGCTACTGTCACACTTGTTTGAACAAACGTGACATATTATATTGTAAAATAAAAGGTGGAATGAAACCATAGTCTCTAGCCTATCTATAGACTGCCGTACAAGAAATAATGTTCAATACAATCAAATTTCCCAATCCCTTCTTGGTGGAAACTGTTGTATTTAAAATTAGATAAATCGTAATTTCATGTAGATTCTGTTAAAATGACGTATACTGTTATGATAGATATCGTTTAAATCGATAATCTGTTAGCAAAAGCATTTGCCGGGACTGGGGTTCGAACCCGAGACCTCGTGATTCGCAGACCAAGGGGCTAGCCACGCAGCCATTACAAACACAGATATTAAGAGTACAAGACAGTTAGCCTAATTATTTTTACGTGCCGGTAATAATATGGAAGTAATTTTTATGCTCCATTAATATTTTGCTATTCTTCGATAATGTTCCTGCGTGGAATTGAGTTTTAAATAATAGTTATGAATACGCCTACTTGAGAGTAAAGGGAATTCCTATGAAAGGCTAGCCCACTTCCCGAATAAAACAAGATGTTCAGTAAAGAACATATAGCCTACTTTCTCCTAAATGTATGAGTATAGTTATAACTCGTTGTTATTATCAAAGAGTATAATAGAACTATTCTTTGTTGAAGGCCATAGAAACGATTTTCCTCTACCAAACGCCACAATCTAGATAAAAACTGCTACCATCATTGAAGAAAGAAAGATAAGAAGTATCTCAAGAATGTTATGGATCTGGAGACATAATCGACCGGACTGGCTGCGTGGCTCGGCGGTAACGTTCTCGCTTGCTGGGCCCTAGGTTGCAGGTTCGTATCCTGGCGCAGTCAGCTGGCATTTGAGGGTGCACAAATGCGAGGGAGCCGTGTCAGTACATTTACTGGCACGTTAAAGATCCCCTTCGGGCCAAAATTCCGGCACCCCGGTGTCTCTAAAATCAGCAGTAGTTAAAAGGGATGTAAAACCAATAACATTATTATTATTATTATTATTACGACCTGCCGTGGGCAACATCCAACTTTGAGTTGAGGCATGTCTTTACACGTCTGGTTGTGCATGGCTTTCACAACCCTAATTGAATTAACAAATCTTTCCATGACCCTACAGAGACGTGTGTATACAAACTATGTGGATATTTTCGATAATATAATCCTAACAGAGCGAGTGCATTCTAGCGGCCAGAAGAAGAAACTTTTCAATAAAATCTGGAAGTTACCTTTTTGGCAGATAGATGTCTCGAGTAAATCTGCTGGCGAATTATGTTTTAATTAAATATATATTTTACACCATAATGTGCACAATATAACGCTTAATAACATTTTCAAGTAACGCAAAATAGGCTGTTACAAACTCTTTAAAATAAAAAGTTAAAATGTATCGTAGTATCATCTTGTCATTCTTCAAATTCGATGCGCATAGAATGATAATGGTATAGTAATCAATGGATCCCCACGTAGACTAGTCGTGACATCTATTGGTGAAATATCGAACAATATAATCCTAACAGAGCGAGTGCATTCTAGCGGCCAGAAGAAGAAACTTTTCAATAAAATCTGGAAGTTACCTTTTTGGCAGCTAGATGTCCCGAGTAAATCTGCTGGCGAATTATGTTTTAATTAAATATATATTTTACACCATAATGTGCACAATATAACGCTTAATTATAAAACATCTGAGTCATTACAAAACAATAAACATATAACATTTCAAGCAAAAAACCTAGCTCTGATCGGGTTTGAACAATCGGCATTTGAGCGATAGTCTAACGCTCTACCACTGAGCTAATTGTGTCAACGAATATCGTTCTATTTAAAATGACTTACATAGAACTTGTTAGCAAATAATGATTTATACTAAACGATTTCATCACTGGAGTATATTGTTTATATATAAAGCATTTCATACAAAGTTTATTTATTTTTTATCAGTACGCTATATTGCATGCAATACTCAAATTAGTGAAATATAAGTCCGGCACAAGATATCCGCTGCCATCTTGTCTTATTACTGAATCAGTTCAGCTTTTTAAAATCACGTCTGCACTATAGTATTACAAAATAAACTTTTAATTTCGAACGTGCCTCTTCCTTTAGAACAGTTAAAACGATTCTCGGCTCGATAATCGGAACTGGTGGGTCCCATGATATGGATTATAAAGTTTGCATAATTCGCACGGCCGCCATCCTGAAATGGTACGGCGGACGACCTTGTAATTTGGTCACAAGACGCATCCTATACGAAGGTATGTTGTTACCAAATTTGGTAGAGATCGGATGATTTGGTTAGTCGTTATTTGATTTTACGTTTTGAACGTTTGAGTGGCCGCCATTCAGTTTTAGTAAAGATGGCGGCGATATAAAACATGACACTGAGGTGTCCTTTGCTAGTGCTACCTTTGTACCAAATTTCGTTCAATTTGCATTCACCGTGTTCGAATTGATAGGGGGGGACAGACATTCAGAGTACACACACTCACACACACACAGACACACACACACACACACAGACTCACACACACACATACACACACACACACAGACTCACACACACACATACACACACACAGACAGACACACTTTTTTCGCCCTGTGTTGATCTCATAAGTCTACTTTCATTTTTTGCAAAAATCGAAAGTAGGCTAAACAATCGATATTGATCACTGCATTACCGCAATGTGGGTTAATATCTCAATAGCCATTGTGCAGAAACATAATACCGGCTTTGCCGACTAGTTACAATGTTTCATTATTAAAGCATATCATCATTTAAATACTGATACGAAGATTTTGAACATGCGGTTTGCGTTTCAATCAGTTGACACCAGAGTCCGCATGAGCGTTTACCGTTCAGTATGAAAGTGTTGATCAAAGTTACTCGGGGAGTAACCATCACTTTTATCCAGAGATTGGAAAAGAGACTCTTAATAAATCATAATTGTTTTCAGCAAATATGATATATTTTTTTTTAATTTAGTCAATTTACCATCTAGGTTGGTGGTTCCCACGGACTCAGCGAGGGAACTCACCACTACCGCCTCATTGGGCAGTGTCCTGGAGCTTGGAACATCTTGTCGGGATGGATACAACTGGGGAGGTGTGATCAGCACTTCGCCCAGGTGGCCTCACCTGCAAAGCGAACAGGGGCCTCAGGAGGGATGGGAAGGGATGGAAGATTGGGATGGATAGGCTAGGAAGAGGGAAGGAGGCGGCCGTGGCCTGACAGTAGGTACCATCCCGGCATTTGCCCGAAGACGAAGTGGGAAACCACGGAAAACCACTTCGAGGATGGCTGAGGTGGGAATCTAACCCCCTCTACTCATTTGGACCACCCGAGGCTGAGTAGACCCCGATCCAGTCCTCATACCACTTTTCAAATTTCGTGGCAGAGCCAGGAATCGAACCCAGGACCTCCGGGGCGTCAGCTAACCATGCTGACCGCTACGCTACGGAGGCGAAAAATATGATATAATGAATACTTTTACACCAAAGAACGATAACTTGAAGATGATTTACTGTAGGAATATTCTTAATGGCGCCTCCAAACCTTGAAGTAATCCATATGTGATATACATTCCACATGGCCGGCAGTGCGTCATGGTACCAATCTCCATTACCGCGCGCTCATTGTTTCATCTTACCACTGCCAGCTGAAGCAGCCAGAAGGGATGCGATCCAGCTAGTAGTGCATCTTACACACTTCCGTCCGATCCACTTCCGTCCCATTTTTCAAAATCACTCCCACTAAAATATCCAGCAACCGAGTGGAAAGATGTTACACATCAATAAGTACGAGTGTTTCCTCAGAAAATACAGAACTGTAGTTGTATGTATTGTTTCCTTGAGCATAAAACAGAGAATTGACTGTCCAAATACCCGTAAACGAAGAAAAAGTGCCTACTTTAAGAAGGTATAGAGCCTTTACAACATCAAAATGAAAATGAATTACTGGTTATACAAAGTGTACAGTAATTTACCTGATAAGACAGACCTCAGAAAAATACTTTATGAAGGCATAAGCTGTATATAGCGAAAATTAACTAGCCGACTGCAAAAATTGGCTACTTTTTAAAACAATGCGTAATCTCCTGTTGTCTTCGGCTCTGCACTCTGCATTTTGCTGCTTCATCACGAAGACGACGAAAGATCAGTAAGTCCATTACCGACGCACCTTGGTGTTCAAAATACTGAAGGGCGATTTCGACAGCCCTTAGTCCTTCACTATGTGATATTTTAGGAGCTTGTACGGTGGAGTCCTCAACGTCAACATCTTCATCTATTTCCAGTATTTTTTCATTAAGTGTGACTGCAGCAATAATTTCGGCAACCGAAAAAATGTCTTCCTCGGTATCATTTCGGAGCCACTGTTCGACGTCATTTTCATCGGCTTCTGCACATCCAGGAACTCTTTTCAGGAGGCCGAGTAAGTTTACATTTTCTGCATCATCATGTTCAACGAATTCATTTCCCTCGTGATCAAGGAGTTTTCGCCAGGAACGAACAAGTGTTAATGACTCTAACTCGTTCCAGGCGTCCGCCACCAATTCAACAACATCTAATAGGTTAATTTTCTTTATGTTCTGGATAAGACCTTCACCATCATCGTTTTCAGGAAGAAGCGACGTTAATAGCTTGCGCCTATGTATATTCTCTTGAGACTAACCAAAACTACATTGACCAATATCAGAATAGCCTTCCTTGGCATGGTTTTAGATTTTTAAAACTGCTCAACCGATGGAAAAAATAGGTTACTTCATGGAACCATTCTTTGGAAATTTGAAGTGAACGTTGATATTCGTTTGTTAGTTTGTTTGATGGTTTGGCTTGAATTGCCACCATATTTCTCAAGCAGTGCATCGTTACATGCCGATGTAGTCACATGATGTGTGGTGGTGAATTACGAATGATAATAAATTACTTTTAGTTGTTAACTCAATTGAATAGTTGCACTGTAGCCTACTCTTCAAAGGCCGTGGTGAGGTAAAGCCATTGG
This sequence comes from Meconema thalassinum, assembly GCA_946902985.2. Lineage (NCBI taxonomy): Eukaryota > Metazoa > Arthropoda > Insecta > Orthoptera > Tettigoniidae > Meconema > Meconema thalassinum. Next base: position 1,316,333,401 of record OX336388.2, on the reverse strand, counting down.
ACACTTCTTGGTTAGACGACGGTCTGGACGAGACCATTGACCGCTACTATGTTTGACGACTATCCAAACAAAAATGACTGCTTGTAATATAAACAAGGGGGTCTGGGGCGTAAGTCCCAAATTAGGTTTGTGTTTCTATGTAATGCCTTATTAATACATACAATTTAACATGTATGCATCGCTTAAACCATTAGTGTCGTCCATGATGGCATGGATGCCGCCATTTTGTGTTTAGGAAAATTATGTAATGCATCATGATATACTATTCCCTAAAAATTACCTTTGCAAACAGGTCTACGAGGAGTTTCCTGAATACAACAGAAGATCGACATGAATCTGCTAAGTCCACAAGGTTAAGATTATGGAGATCTAGAAATACTCAACTTGATGGCTGGATACTACCAATTGAACATCTCCCTCCAGGACATGAGGAACACTGGTCTACGTGGAAGTCATTGAACTGGCTTCGGACTGGTGTTGGTAGATCAAGAACCAATATGTAAAAGTGGAGCTTTCCTGGCACATCCAGGCTATGTGATTGTGGTGAAGTCCAAACCACAGTCCATTACATAAATTGCTTAAAGTGTCTTTTTATGTTGCACAATGGAGGACTTGATGGCTGCGACACCTAATGCCCGTGACTTGGCAACATTTTGGACAGACACTATTTGATATGAGCATTATTGAGTACCATATTTTTAGCCTATTTTCATTTTATGAAAAAAAAAATAGGCTTATGACATCACCTTTTGTCCGTGTGTCTGTGTGTGCGTGTGTGTGTGTGCTGGTGTGTGTGTGTCCCCTAATAACTTCTAAACGGCTGGAGCGATTTCAATGAAACTCCGTAAGATCATATCACCATTCTGGCCGACCCCGACCGTGGCCTTCAAATTTTATTGTGTCTCACCAATCCAACATGGCGGCTGTGCGAAATATTTCACCAGCATTCAGTATCTCCGAAACTATTACCGATATCACCCTGAAATTGTGTACACTGATAAAGGGCACTACTAAAAGTTCACCTATGATACTTTCAAAAACCTGGTAACTACAAAACCAACATGGCGGCCAAGCGAAGTTGAGACTTTTAAATATACTTTTCTCGCGATTTAACGATCCAAACGTAATGGAACTTGGTACAGCAAATGTTCATACACATTGTAATGCACTGGCGTCTAATTTACTTCAATTGTTTACATAACCTCAAATTGGCGACTGTGCGAAATATTTCACTGGCATTCTGTATCTCCGAAACTATTACAGACATCACCCTGAAATCTTGTACGGTGAGAAAGGGCACTGCTATAAGTTTATCTATGTAGCTTTCAAACAACTGTAAAGCACAAAACGAGCATGGCGGCCAAGCGAAGTTGAAACATTTTAATATACTTTTCTCGTGATTTAACTCTCTGTGCGCAGTGAAATATGGTACAGTAAATGATTATACATATTGTAATGCACTGGCATCTAATTTAGTTCAATATTGTTTACATAATCTCAAGATGGCTGATGTGCGAAATTTTAAAATTAAGTTTTTATTTATTGGGTCGTAATCATGCAATCGAAGTGAAAGTTTGAATAATGAACCTATGCAATAATTTTCCTTTGATGGTACATAACTCTATGGCCTATACATATAACAATCCAACATGGCGAGCATCCGAATTATTTAGACGGTTCTCAATATCTACGAATCTTTTACAGCAATCAAACTGATATATTTTATGTTCATAGAGGCTATGAACATAAGTTGCACAAACCAACATGGCGGCAACGCGAAGTATAAATATTTAAATGGACGTTTCTCGCGATTTAACCATACGAGTGTAGTGAAACTTTGCACGTTAAATGCTTATACAAATGTTAATCCACTGGCATCTAATTTATTTCAATTGTTTTCATAACCACCAGATGGCAGCTGTGCGAAATTATAAAATCTCGTTTTTACTTCTTGTGTTCTAATCATGTGATTGAAGTTTGAATACCATACGTACACAATAATCGTCATGTAATAGTGCGTAAATAAAAAAATCCAACCTGGCGACCATCTGAAATATTTAGACGGTTTTCAATATCTACGAATCTATCACAACCTACAAACTGAAATTTTGTATGTTGATAGAAGCAATTAACATGTGTAGGATATATGAAAATAGGCTGTATAGTTCTTCATGGAACTACCTGTTAAATGTAAAATGTGTACTTCTGATATGAATAAATAAATAAATCTCTGCAAACAATTTATAACAAACAAAGCCCAGTCCTGAAACTTTGCCATAGCATTTTTTGTTGTTGTTGAAATATTTCAAGTTCGTTTAGAGATTCCTATCCCCAATTTGTTTCTTATAGTAAAGATGAAAAGCACCATGTACAAAAAATTTTAATGTTCATGAATGCAGGTCCAACCAAATCGTCTTCTAAACAAGCACTATGGTGGGATCTGCATTCAACAAACATATGAGTTAAGCGCCACGCATCAGGTCTATGCTCGCAGTGCAGCGGTGCAATGGACTCGAGGTCACAGACACTGGACCACAGTGGACCGAAAACTTGTAATGTAGTTCGACGAACCTCTTGGTATTCGTAAATCTTCGTCAAAATTTACCTATAATTTCGTTAAAACCCACTCAACACCATTACATCAAAATCAAGTAGATCTGGAGTGGCAAAGCTGAACAAATGTTAGTGTTTCATTCACACTATTCTGAGAGCGATAAATAAGAGTTTAACAGTTTAAAAATAACTTGGTTTATTCTTTCGCAGGTTTCTTTTGAATGTCACATTATATGATATTAATTAGTTTTCAACTTTCTCTAATGCCTCTACGTTAATATTGTACTTCATAATGTTTATATCTTATGTCCGAATTGTCAAAATAAACCTTTATTTAAGAAATGAATGACGATCCCTGTTATTATATAGGATCTGAGGCTTGCACAAACTTTAAGTGAGTTAAGAACTTTGTCTCCATTACACGTGTGTTGAGACGGAGTGTAGGCCATAAACAAGGAAGCTCAGTATCCCACGTTCCGCCTTCCTTATCTCATTAGCTAGTTAGTCCCAGGTTTGCGAGGGAGCTCACGCAAGAGAGTGAGTAGTGTTGCACACACAGGGGAACGATGTTATCATCTCCAGACAGACATTTCAAGTTTGTGATAAACAGTTTGTTTGTTTGTTGTGGGAATTATACGCACTGTATTCAATTGTATCCCTGTCACTTGAAGATATAATATAGTGAAATAATTGCTTGTCAGTCAACACATCAATATGCTCAATTAAATTGGTCAAGCAATAACATGTATTCATTCACACGCGCTATGTTAAGTTTTGAAGCCATTTTTACAGTGTTGCCAATACAAACTGTTAGTTGTAACTATTCTGTCAGTCAACACAATTCTGCCCAATGACTGAATGAATAAGTAAATAAAGATTCCTGAAAAAATTACATTTATTAGTTTTGACCGCTATTACAGGGTCATTATGTGTGTCGCGCCAGTAAACACGGCAAGCTAAGCCGGCTGTGACTAGCCGGTCCAGCCGCCATTGGCGCGATCCGCTGACTCATATCGTTAGTTCACACGTGTTTTGTCATTCATATGGGCATGTATTTGCAAAGCTTAGACGTTAGTGTTGCACGTTTAGTGAGTATTGTGATTACTGTGATTGTTGGTCATGCCTAGACACCCATTCACATTGTGCGAACGTGTGTGTATCCATAATTCGTATATGAAAAGCAGATAATCTTGTTCTGAAACAAGACGAAAACTTTGAATCAAGTTTCCAGGAAGACCTGTGCCTAATGCCAGTACAATTATGAGGCTCGCTAAACGATTCAAGGAATCAGGCTCCGTAAATAATAAAAGTGTTGACGGACACTCTTTCATCAAAAGATGTCAGGTGTGTGTTACAAGAGAGGGAGAACATTTTCAGCATCGCCTATGAGCTCTGGATGTACACATTATTGAACATGTTAGGTAAAAGTGTGATAGTGGGCGCCGACCACCGACAGGACCGGATGCGCGCGGCCGCGATCTGCGCTAGTCACAGCCGGCTTAGCTTGCCGTGTTTACTGGCGCGCACACACATAATGACCCTGTATTATGGGGTGAATTAGGATTACGCGTTTCGATCGTCAAGCGGCCATCATCAGATCTCGATCACTGGTTTGGGGTTTAAATTGATATACAAATATTATTCGTGTGGTCTCTTATACTCGTACTTGGTGTAATGTGTCTGGTTGAGGTTTATATACTGCTCAAAAAAATTAAAGCACCACTTTTTTCAAAGGCCACCAAATTTGGAAAGTTGACTGCACAAAGTCGAAATCTCAGTATGACGTTTGCCCCGACGCGTACCAAGCACATGCTTCAGCACAACTCCCCAACTTGTGTAGTTTCGGGATAGCGCCCCCAAAACCAGCCCATTTTTGAAAACCGTAAATTGAAGTTTGCGAAAATCGCTGTAGGACTTGTCGCAGGTTGCCAAAGCAGTCGAAAATGAATGAGTCTTGCTCTTAAGGTTCCACGAACACGTTAAAATCGTTACATTTGACGTTTGGGCATTTTCAACCCCCTTCATCATCCCCTAAACATGGACTACCATTGGGGGCACCTGAGCAGGTACCGGATGTGTTTAACCACCTGAAAACCTGCACACCGTCCTCAGTTGCTGATTGCAGTAAGTTCTTAAGGCCTCCGGCAATGTTCACCCCTCCTAACACCCTCAACTGGCAAGGGACCAAACCACCCCGTCTTGATTCACCCCTAAGGAAGGTTTAAATTGAGATTTTTATCAGGGCTGCTAATGGGGGGGGGGTCTTCCCCTAACGTTTCAAAAGAGGACCTGCGCCTGTGTCGCCACCCCTTCCCTTGCTACCCCCTTTTGTATGATTTTTCGAATCAGGCCCTTTTTAAGGGCTGAAATGAGGTCTTAATCGCTGAAAGGGCTGTAAAGGTCCTTAGAAGTAGTGGTGACACGAAATCAACCCCTTCCGATGTTTGATTGACATTCCATCCCCCAAAGTTGACATTTTTGCACCCTCAACCCTCCCTGTCTGGACGCGTAACGCGTCATGGCAGAGTTTTCAGAGTTGGATCAAAATGAAGCGTATGGCCTGAAATGGAGCTCAAAACAGCAGGTTGGATGGAAATTCATCGGTAGGGTGGGAAACGGGACCAAAAAGTTTTCAAAAAAGTTAACAGCCTCTAGTAAGTACACCAATGCATAGGCAACCCACATCACGTCATTTTTCTCCCATTGCCAAACTTTGTAACCTATTGCCGATCACAGGCAACCCACACGCACGGACGTGATGTGGGTTGCCTATGCATGGGCGTACTTACTGTAGGCTGTACACTTTTTTGAAAAATTTTGGTCCCGTTTCCCAACCTACCGATGAATTTCTATCCAGCCTGCTGTTTTGGGCTCCATTGCAGGCCATAAGCTTTATTTTCATCCAACTCTGAAAACTCTGCCATGACGCATTACGCGTCCAGACAGGGAGGGTTGGGGGTGCAAAAATTTCGAATTTGGGGGACGGAATGTCAATCATCGATCGGAAGGGGTTGATTTCGTGTCACCACTACTCCAAAGGACCTTTACAGCCCTTTCAGCGATTAAGACGTCGTTTCAGCCCTCAAAAAGGGCCTGATTCGAAAAATCATACAAACGGGGGTTGCAGGGGAAGGGGTGGTGACAAAGGCACAGTTCCTTTTTTGAAACGTTAGGGGAAGACCCCCCCCCCCCCCATTAGCAGCACTGATAAACATCTCGATTTAAACCTTCCTTAGGGGTGAATCGAGAAGGGGTGATTTGGTCCCATGCCAGTTGAGGGTGTTAGGGGGTGTGGACATTGCCGGAGGCCTTAAGAACTTACTGCAATCAGCAACTGAGGACAGTGTACAGGTTTGCAGGTGGTTAAACACATCCGGTACCTGCTCAGGTGCCCCCAATGGTAGTCCATGTTTAGGGGATGATGAAGGGGGTTGAAAATACCCAAACGTCAAATGTAACGATTTCAACGTGTTTGTGGAACCTTTAAGAGCAAGACTCATTCATTTTCGACTGCATTGGCAACCTGCAACAAGTCCTGCAGCGTTTTTCGCAAACTTCAATTTGCGGTTTTCGAAAATGGGCTGGTTTTCGGGGTGCTACCCCGAAACTACTCAAGTTGGGGAGTTGTGCTGAAGCATATGCTTGGTAGGCGTCAGGACAATCGTCATACTGAGATTTCGGGCTTGTAGGTCAACTTTACAAAATTTGGTGGCCTTTGAAAAAAGTGGTGCTTTAATTTTTTTGAGCAGTATATTACTACGAATCGTATTATGCAACCTATGTTAAAATAGCAAGAAACATAAAATATCAATTACATTGTTGCATACAACGTTTGTTATGATTAATATTACTAGACGACTTTAACAGAGATGTTTGTGATTTCAGTTTACAAGAATTCACTCCCTCTCCATGGGGCCCTTGTGCTAATTATTTTGTAGCCTAGTTTTATTTCTGGGATGCCTTCTAATTAAATACGTATTTTCATGCGATTTGATCCAGTAGTTGTGATGTCAATCTATAACAAACAGATAAAATACAAAGGAAGGTACATTGGGTCATTATATGTTTCAGCAAAATATTCCAAACGTTCTGAAAGAAAACGTACTTTATTTATAGAAATGTTTGCTCTCGCAAATCTTGCCTAGAATAGAGCCAAGTAGCATTTACCAACAGTCTTTAAGGGAGTAACTGTGCGCTAGTACAAATGGAGGAGTGAGTGGATCCTTCTCCACTGCCTTGTCCTGAGCTAACACTCGACATTTAGCGGTCTCCTGGGCCACCCCGGTAAACCTGTGGATGCATCTCCTTTAATCAAAAGCAATCTTAGCAGCAAGTCACTCTAGAGTAGTATCAAATCCACCGTTAGATGGTATTGGAGCCGGTGTAATAGTTCCTTGAGTCGTAAAACCTTGATGGCATCTTCAGTAACCGCCACCCGGGTCAGAGTAAAGCACCAGCTCAAAATATAATCTTCAGTTAACGATCGCACGCCGGTTACATCCTTCCTTTGTTTAATCTGCGCTCAATGAGCCATGACGGCCATTTCATTGGAATGAAGTATCGTAATCGTATTAAATTCCCATGCTTATATAAGTATACTTTACAACTTTTTAAATAATTAATCATTAATATAGCATAGTACTGGATGGGGGTGTTACAGAGACCTGCCTCCTTGCATTTCACAAATACTGTGCATGTATGGCCAATATTTTTCAATTGGTGTACCACAGACCTACTATTCATGTAGGTTTGCGGGGGAAATGAAACCAAGCCATTTGGACGAAGAGCTACAGTGAATAGCGGCTCTATCCGTTCCCCCTCTACCCTATGTTCGACCCAACCCTTGCTATTTTTGGCTATGTTGTCTGAAATGTTCACAAATATATTAGCACACTACGGGATCCCCTATTTACATAAACCGATGGCTGGAAATTTTGGAAAGCTTTCATATGTTAAGAATGGTCAAGCGTAATGAGACTTATCGGAATATTTGCATAATTTAACAATACACCTCAAAGATCAATCAACTCTTCCATTTCTATTTATTTTGTGGTATTCTTGACGTGAGTTCCTCAATTGCTCAACCGTCATTTTACCCTCTATTATGGAGGGTATTTACACCAGACGTGTCAAGGATTGACATCATTTCTTCATGACATTAAGGGCTTCTCTCTGCCCCCAACCTGGTGTGCTGACATCTATTGATCATACGCTCAAAGAACAGTGTTCGATCGAATTATAGATCTCCACTTGAGTGATGTCCCGGGTGGCCGGAGACGCCGCACCCCTGATGTACACGGTTGATAACACAACCTGATGGTGGCAAATTGCTTGCATAATGCAGAAGTTGATAGGAGTTAAATCAATAAATAATAACATATTTAGAAGTCCTTTCTTCAGTGTTGTCATTTTATATTTAACGTAGTCATGCTTTTCAGTTGGTCAACACGATATAGGGAAAGTTAATTTATACTCCTAATATAAAATGCACTGCCTAACATCATGAGGGAAATTATATGATTTGTTCATTACGCAAAGAGCATCAGACCAAAGTTAATTATGATAGTTTAAAAAGCTTTGAACATAATGAGGCTTAAGTAAATATTTATATCTGAAACAAATTGGTACTAATTGACAAAATGTATTTGAAATCAAAATGGTAATACATAAAACCACCAATATTCAATAAATATATATTTTTTTGTTTTTATTTTTAATAGATTCCTCCGACAACTTGTTAGATTGCTGATGATGGACCACACTATGGTCGAAACTAGTCCTGTACTCCACTGGTCCTTACTTTCGACTTGAAGTTTTGGCGCCGTCAAGTGGCGATTAGAAGAATTGCTTTAAACCAGCCAATCCTAGGCAGCAGCGTACATCGATAAGGTGACATTGCGAGGCATTGTTGCCGCCAGTCTTTATTCATGTTTCCCACGTGGTAAAGCTAAGCCGCTCCATCCGCACAGTGTTCACTTCTGTTATTCTGTTGTGCTATTTTGACAGTCGTTTGCTTCGTTGTTTAGAATATCTCGTAGTTAGTTGCATACTTCCTCTTTAGTAATATAGTGTAGTATAAAAGACCATTGTCTCAATTTTTGTGCCCAATTGTCTACACGTTTTAAAATCAAAGAAAACTGGGGATTACAATGAAGAAATGAACAGTGCAACATTTCAGAACTAGTTTGAGAACTCGTTAATATCTAACTTGCCTGTTATGTGTCGCGTTCGAATTAGCTGACCGAGCTCGCCAACGGACTGGCAACACTGCCCAGCTGATCGGCGAACAGTCAAGTAAAAAGGTATAGCCGGCGGAGTATAGTACATTAAACAACTCTTAATGATATATTTATTGACTATTGGTGGTTTTATTTATTACCATTTAGAATTCAATATTTAGTTAGTTAAATAATACACCCCAAAGATTAATCGACTCTTCCTTTATTATTATTATTATTATTATTGTTATGTATTTTTGGGTATTCTAGACGAGTGTTTCTCAATTAATCAACGGACATTTTATCCTTATTATATACAGTACAATTATTATTATTATTATTATTATTATTATTATTTAAAGCTTGCCACGGTTGGTGAGTGGATATCGTGTCGGTCTACTAACCCCAAGATTGCAGGTTCACTCCTGGCCGAGGAAAGTGATTTTTGAAAGGCGGCAAAAATACGATACGCATGTCATACCATGTAGGCATGTCAAAGAACCCATTTGAATTCAGTAGGTCGATTCATAATGGCAAAATTAATCTCGGGAGTTTCCTCCAACACAAAGTTCCTCATTCCCCTACTAGAAAGCGCTATAGTGTTCAAGGAGCTTAGATATCTAACATCTAACCTCCTTGACTTTCATAGTTAAGGAACAACGAAATTCGACATGCAAGCTCAGGGTGTCAAATAACAATGCTTGCACCCGGCACCCGAGGCCATACGATATTATTATTATTATTATTATTATTATTATTTAAGAAAATTAGTTAGTGTTGCTTAAGTAACTCCGTGGCTTAGGCGGCAGCACGCCGGCCTCTCACCGCTGGGTCCGTGGTTCAAATTCCGGTCACTCCATGTGAGATCTGTTCTGGACAAAACGGAGGCAGACAGGTTTTTCTCCGGGTACTCCGGTTTTCCCTGTCAAAATTTCATTCCAGCAACACTCTCCACTATCATTTCATTTCATCTGTCATTCATTTAATCATTGCCCCAGAGGAGTGCGTCAGGCCTCGGCAGCCGGCACAGTTCATATCCTCGCCACTAGCTGGGGGCTTCATTCACTCCATTCCTGACCCGGTCGGAGACTGGAAGCAGGCTGTGGATTTTCAGTTAGTGTTGCTTAAGAATTACTAGCACATCGATGTTGATTGTTACAAAAAAACGTTGCCTATCGTTGTTAGTCTGCAATGTACGCTCATTACTATTGTGACAGTGATGAGCGTTTTCAGTGAGATCAGGGGACACAAAATAAGTTAGAACGCGATTTTTATCTGATGGCACTGAGTTTCGTATGCAGCGTGAATGAGAGGGGAGGAACGTTCATTTCGCTGGTTGCAACGGACATGTTCACATCAACTCATAAGCTGGAAACTGTAGCTGTATTGCACCTTAGGGTTACTCTCAATATGAGTGCCCCCTCCACTACATTTCTTCTCCACCTTTCGCCTGTAAGCTCTCGGATTTGCGCCATCAGGTAATAACCGCTAGAGTATTTGCTACCTCAGTGCCGAGATTCTCATTTGCATTCAAAGAAATTGTAAAAGTTTTAATTTGTCAATTATCATGGTGGCTGAACATGTCTATAGATTTAGAGTCATTATTAATCTAAATGTAAATTCAAAATCCTACGTATATACTATTTTCGTTTTTGACGAATCGAAATTTAATCTCATGTACCCGCACTAGCATTATTTCCATACCAAGTAAACGATCCAGATAAAATTATTTCCTAAAAGAGAAAATCAGTAGGCATGTTGTTCCTTACTAGTACACAAATTGATATTCTTTGACCCGAAACCGTAATACGGTGCGATGAATTTGCTTGTTATTCAACCATGCTTGTTTACATCTCAGATGAATTCCAGCTGTAGGGGGGATACATGTACAAAATGCTCTATTAGTTACTTCCAGAAGCAAAAATCCATACTCAAGTAGTACTAAACCATGCCGATGGCGGATGGCAAAATATGCCAGAGATCGACTCGGTACTCGAAAGTGAATGGAAAATATGAAAAGAAAAGTTATTGTGCACCGTTTACAACGGCTGAAGCGCTCAACGGGTTAAAATGCTGTAATACGAACTTAAATTATTTGATTGTGGTCTGTTTCGGGATACACTCAGCCTTGTGATGTGATACTGAGAGGCGAAGGGTTCGATTACAATCTCAGCCATGCTAGAAAGTGGTTTTCAGTGGTTTCCTACTACCACTCTAGGCAAATGCCGGGGTGATCTTAACTTGAGGCCATTGCTGCCTGCTTCCCAATCCTTGCCTGAATTACTAATACACACACTATTACAGACAGCACAATAACATAGGTTATCAGACAAATTCTATTCTATATACTGAGCCCTAGTTCACATGTGCGATGTGACATCGATAGCTCATGAAGAGTATATAACTTCTGTGGATGAACCGAGGACTCCCAAACAAGGGAGTGACTCTAATTTGAGGCACCACAAATTGCCGCGCCGCCAATGTTATTTTTTAAAATATTTATTGGAGACTGAATTTATGAGAAGATGTTTGTACATATTTTGAAGAACTGGAGAAGTATATGATTATTGTTAGTAAAAGGAAATGAAGATGTAACCCCGCAGAGAATACGAAGAATGTTTATAGTTGCACCCTTGATTGGTGACTTGATCGGAACATCCGGCATTTTGATGAGCATACTTCTATAGCAGACGAGGTCCTGTGCGGACGTGATCTATAATCGTTGTATGAATCCACGAATACCACGTTCGATAATTGTCATCGAGTGCGTAATAACGTGCTAATGCACGCAGCAAAGCTGCCAGAGCTATCAAGAACTGTGATTTAAAGTGAATTAATAATATTCGTGAAATTGGTATTTTTTCGTCAACCCGGAAACGAACCTAGTAATGAGCACATGGTTGCTGATCGAGTGAAAACTGTTCAAATTGCTAAAACATTATAATTCTTTGTGTAACCCTCACCAGCATTTAAAAGGTGAATTTTCCATGAGAAAATCGCTCCAGTTTAAAGCAATAAGTGTGTGTTTAAATTACACAAAAGTTTTGAGTGAGTATAGTGGCACAAGCTGCTATTTCAAGTCTGTGAGCCGATGAACACATGGCCATGACTATATGAGTGTAGAAGCTGTGAATTTAGTAAATCAAAGTAACAACACATTTAAACTCAGTGAAAACGTCAAATAGTTCACCATCCTGGAGCTAACTTTATTGGTTCAACGCCACGTGGACACGGTGATTATTCCAACTTTCATGGAGGCTATTATGGAATAAAATCCCAATACGGAGGGGTTGGCGACTGATGACGTTTATTGATGGAAGGACGGAGTCTTGGCTACCATAACCATGCCACAGAATTTGCCGAGGAGATCAGGCAATGCATACACGCTGGACACGTGTAAGGAAGTCATGTGAGTCTGACTGAAAGTCGATACTTTTTATGTACGATCATGGCAGGCAGGATTAGTTATAGAAGAACTTACATAGCACATTCTTAGGTAGGGTTTATCTCTTTATTTCAAGAAGTGATTTAGTATTACACTAAACCGTATCATTTGCCAGAGCCTGGGACAAACGCTCTTGCCATTATCATTGTGAATACATTTTTGAGAGCTCGAGAACAGTGCGCCGAATGGAGCCCATTTAAATAAAAACATTCTGTTATATAATCATGCCACCAATACATTCAACTGGGTACACTTAGTCCTTGTATCCAGATGTTTTCAAGGCTGTAGCCCGGAAAATGTCATTTATACTGACCTAGTGGTCGCGGGCAAACGGCCTAGCCGTGGTGAAACACCAGATCCCATGAGAACTCCGCAGTTAAGCAACATTGGGCGCAGTCTGAACTTGGATGGTATGCTGGTTCTAGGCACTGCGCGCTGTTGGCCAACATCAGGAGGAGCGGAAAGACCCTGGCCACCCTACTGCACGTAAACTCCGGCTAGAAGTAGCCTCTTCGGAGGCTCGGACCTGCCTTCAGGCAGAATACCAATTAATTTTAATTTAGTGGTCGTGAACGCAACGCACTCTTTAATAAGTGAATGAGTTTAGAAGGCAGGCTGCAATTAGCAGCCACCGCAAGAAACCTGTTCCGACGCTGCACAAACACATGGGAGTGTTTCTTTTGTTTTATGTTTATCAATTGACAATCTGACGACTATGATCCAATGCTGTAATTATTAAGATAAGCCAAGCATTCTATCTTGGGTTCGATGTGAGGGGTCATTTTGTAACTGTAAGGAAGACCCAGGTTTATTATAACACATGTTTCTTGACTGCATAAGTTTCTGATACAATCGCAGTCCATGCACACTTTAAGTACGTCTAAGAGTACAATTAAAATCCACAGCTGATTTGTACAGCATGATCAGTTTTCGTGATACTTTCAATGTTTAGCTTGGCCCATTTGTCGGTCAAATTAGTTTCTTGTTACCGAGATCCCCGTATGATAATTATTTCTTTGTAAATGTATTAATTGCTTAAACTATATGCATAACCTTGTTATTAATCACCTAATTCATAGATATTATAGTTACTCACCTAGTGTTTAAGGCTTCCGCAACACATCACTACAACGACTACACTGAGCCTGTCTGCTGCTTGCCCGCTGTCGCCACGAGCTCGTGACGTCATTTCCTTGGCCAACCAATAGCAGCGGTGTTTTTGGTCAGCTGCCTCCCTCGGCGGGGTTTCGCCGCTATAAAACCTCGAGTCATCTTCTGGGTGATGTGCCACTCTTCATCCATTCTTCGGCCACGACTCTACGGGCCACTCTGGGCCGCTATTCTTCGGACTTACTCTACGGCCAACATTCTACTGTCAACATGTGACAATCTACCTTTTGGTCACCACTCTGAGACCAATAAACTTCAAATATTCTCACCAAAACTTTTCAAGTACCGCAGTGAGAGTCATCATCTACGACTAATAGTAATAATCTTCATGGTGCACTATCTCGCATTGAGGAAAGGCACAAGGAAGGAATGTCAACAGTACTTGCTACGCGCCGTGGTCAGCCAGGACCAAAACAAGTTTGTAAACAAACTCCAATCTCTCCAGTACACAACAACAGCAGTGATACCTCTCAAATGTGTGGAGTGGGTTGCCTACTGGGGCTGACAAATGGTGATACGGGACTGTTTGCATAAATTTCTTCGCTTGAGGGATGATTCACTCTGGACATACCCTCCACTAAAGTGTCGCCAAAAGATAAGTTTTTAGCACTCATTTATAGAACATTTTTATTGCCTCTTCTATTTTAAGAAGACAAAGTTGATCTTTGCCATGAACTTTTTAATAAGAAGCTCAAGTATTTTCTTCAGTGGTGATTAATTGATGTTTTGTTTACCTAAACAGTATAATAATAAATTGCATATTTGTTACCTATTATGTTTAATTGTGAAATCCTTCAGTCCCTTACATTAACGCATAATTCAGTCTTATTGCTTCACCCTAATGATATTGAATCCAAGCTAATGCTTGTTGCTGTTCTCCCTCTATGAGTTGGAGTTTTCTGGGGAAAACTCCACCATATTTATGGTGCCTCACCCCCGGGAAACATATCTGTTGCACCCTGGGAATGTTACAAGTTTCATAACTTGGATTTCACATTAAACATTAACAATTCTTGTTTATTGTGTTTCAACACTAATTCAAATTGTACGTTTCAGCCTGAGGCGCATGTTCAGCAGAGGAGGAGAGAAACGTAAGCTAAGCCGGTTTCTTCCGCATCAGACTAAACCTTACTACCTAGCAAGCTGTCATCCTCTGGCTTCCAGTACTCGAAGTCACAATATAGACGTGAGTAACGAACAACTTTTAACATGCCTAACCTTGATGAAAAACTCAGCAACGCCAGAGCCTCTTGTAAGGGCAAGCTCACACGGTTTCGTACTTTTTTAACGAAGCTTGAACCCCAAGAGCGTAATCTTGACATAATTTCGCAGAGGCTTAAGAATTATGAACAAGCCTTTGAGAAATATGATGAGATACAATGCAGTATAGAAACTCAGCACCCGGACCAGCAAAGTGATAGGTTGGAAGTTGAAAAATTATACTATCAGGGATTTGCTGAAGCTAAACAGCTTATTAGGGCTTTAACTTTAAAAGAAAAACAAGAAGATCAAACTTCTGCAGCATCTTCTACATCTTATTCACGCATTATATTACCCAAATTAGAAATACCCAAATTCACTGGTAAGGACATAGAATGGGAGCCATTTTTTGAATTATTTAATTCTTTAGTACATGAGAATACTTCTATCCCAGTTATTCAAAAATTTCACTACTTGCGTCTGGCAGTTCAAGCCAACGCACTTAACCTGATTCAAGCACTTTCTTTGACCAGTGATAATTATGAAGTTGCTCTGAATCTTCTTAAGGATAGATATGGGAACATTCGTTTATCTATTCAACGCCATATACAAAGCTTATTCGAGTTACCTAACGTGCAAGCCGAAAACAGCTTATCACTTCGTAAGTTGATTGACACTGCAGAACTACACGTCAGAGCATTGTCCAATTTAAACCAACCTGTAAATCACTGGGACTTATTTCTAGTTCACCTCATTTCTGCAAGATTGGATGCAAGTACATTAAAAGTCTGGGAAACAGAACTTTCCCAGCATTTGCAATGCACTAATGAGGCAATTATTAACTTTTTGAAGGCTAGAAGCCAAGTCTTTTCCGCCATAGCTAATCAAAAATCTAGTATTTCAGATTCAAAAGCCTTCTCAAAAGACAAGTTTAGCAGTTCTAATCAAAGAATTTTAAGATCACATGCTCTTCCTGTTGATGTTCGGTCACCTAACCAAATGCAAACGTGCGGTCTATGTCAGCAATCGCATAATTTATACAATTGTGATGAATTTAAATCTTTATCAGTAGATGAAAGACGAAAGTTAATTTCGAATAAAAAACATTGTTTTAACTGTTTGTCAGAAACGCATATGTTAAACAATTGCCGTTCACAACGTTTATGCTTTCCCTTTTGCACAGACATGAAAGATCACGGTTATCAGGACCAAGCAGTCCCAATACCAAGTCTAATTCTGAGACTTCTCAAAATAGTGCGCAGTCGTATGCTCAAAGTTCTACCTCGTTTGGCAAAGTTCAGGTTTTATTTTCTACCGTGCAGGTTCTATTGAAAAATGCTTACGGGGAATGGGTATCTGTCAGGGGATTATTAGACAATGCCGCTACTAACAATTGTATAAGTGAATCGTTGGTACAAAAGTTAGGCCTCCCAAAACATCCTACCTCAATAGAGGTTACAGGAATAAACTGCTCTAAATCTCAATCCTTAAGCTTTGCTAAAGTGGATCTGAAGGACTCTAATAATCTTGGTACGCAGTTGCAATTAGATTGTTTGATTATCAAGTCTATAGGCAACAATATTCCCGGCACTTCTTATCCTATTCAAGGTTGGAATATCCCGAATTTTGTCCAGCTAGCTGACCTTCATTTCAACAGAGCTTCGCCCGTAGAGCTTCATTTCAGCTCAAGCGTATTTTGGCAATGTCTTCATTCCAATAAAGTAAAAATTGCTACTAATGTTTTCTTCCGCGAAACTGATTTTGGTTGGATCGCTACTGGTCAAATATACCGTAATCCTATTCAAACTGTATCGAATTGTTATTTTGTTGGTGCCGATTTGAGTCAAGAGCTGACCAAGTTCTGGGATCTTGAAAATGTTCAGGCTACTTCTTCTTCTTCTTCTAACGAAATTTGTGAAAAGTTATACAAGGAAACCACTGTTCGTACTGCTGAAGGCAGATTTATAGTAACTCTTCCACGTATTCCTAATCCTCCCGCCATCACGGGCTCGCATTCCAGAGCACTCAGGGCACTATTTGCTATTGAAAATCGGTTCAAACGAGATGCTTCTGTTAAAACTCAGTATGCTTCCTTTATGGAGGAATACGAATCATCCAATCACATGGAGGTAATTTCTAAATCAGAAGAAATTGGGCATCCTTTTAAGGAAATAGTTTATCTAAATCATCACCCGGTATGGAAAAATTATTTAACACAAGACAATTTAAGAGTAGTTTTTAATGGCTCATCACCAGATTCCAATGGAGTCTCTTTAAATGATACCTTGCAATGTGGTCCCGCTATTCAAACAGATCTCACCTCTGTCTTGCTTAATTTTCGACGGTTTCCTATTGCTGTAATCTCAGATATTAAGCAGATGTACCGGCAGATTCTCGTAAATTCTGAGCAGCAAGATCTGCAAAGAATATTGTGGCGCGATGAGAGTTCCAAACCCATAAAGATATTTAGATTGATGACTGTGACATATGGCCTGAAGCCTTCAGCCTTTCTTGCGATTCGGTCTCTCCACATGTTAGCCGAGCAAGATGGTCATCTGTATCATCCTTTAGCCTCTGAGGCATTAAAAACGGCATTTTATGTTGACGATTTCTTGTATTCTTTCCCTAATATTTCTGAAGCACTCCTTGTGTGCGAAGATTTGAAATCCCTGCTCCTAGGAGGTGGTTTTCCGCTCCATAAATGGACTTCAAATTCTACTGAATTTATATCAAAATTTTCATCACAGGTCCCAGTCGATGAATTTGTTGCTATTCCTACTGATGAAGCAGCCGTAAAAGCATTGGGTGTTTTTTGGTGTCCTTCTTCTGATACCTTCTCTTATCAGGTACATTTGTCAGAATCTCCCCCTGTAACTAAGAGACAAGTTCTGTCAGAAATCGCAAAGATCTTTGACCCATTGCAATATATTGCTCATAGTTATTGTTGCAAAAATGTTCCTGCAAAAGCTTTGGTCATTAAAATCTGACTGGGATGAAAATCTCCCCTTTCCTCTCTTAGAAGAATGGTTAGAGTATCGCAGTAGTTCGCTGGATCTCTCCAAAGGTTTCTATACCCCGCCTTTTAATTTCTAATCCCTTATGCCAGCAGTATAACCTGCATGTATTTTCTGATAGTTCAGAACGGGCTTATGGCTGTTGTGCATACATAGAAGGACGTTCCTCAGCCACTTTCCCTGGATTTTCTAATTTAGTGTGCGCTAAATCAAAAGTTGCTCCACTTAAAACGGTATCATTGCCGAGATTAGAATTATGCTCTGCTTTAATGGCAACAGAATTAGCTACTAAACTAAATGTCAGTTTAAAGTTAAAATTTTCCCGCACATTTTTTGGAGCGATTCTTCTATTGTACTAGCTTGGATTTCCAAGCCTTCTTCTCATTGGAATACCTTTGTGGCAAATCGCGTTTCTAAGATACATGAAGTTTCTCATTCTGAACAATGGAGACATTTTCCTAGCCGTGAAAACCCCGCGGATATAATATCACGTGGTTGCACGCCTAAAAAATTGATTTCTTCAGACCTGTACTGGAATGGTCCTCCTTGGCTAAGTCAGGAATCATCTAGCTGGCCTCGCTTAGCTAATCAATTTGCAGAAGAAGTACCTGATGCCCGCACTGACCCTGTCACGTCACATCTTACTTCTACTTCTACTGGCCTTTTTCAGAGATACTCTTCATTTGATAAATTGATTCGTGTAGTGTCTTATATATTCCGGTGGAAATATTTAGTAATTGATCAACCATTGAAGCCTCAACCCTTTCACACCAGAGTAGAGTTAGAATTTGCTACTCGCAAAATTTTGTTGCTTGTTCAGCAGGAAGTATTTGCTCCTGAAAAGCAAGCTCTTATAAGTGGTAAAGATTTACCCAAGTCTAGCAGGCTTTCACCACTCACTCCTTTTCTAGACCAGGACGGCATAATACGTGTGGGTGGAAGATTAGCTATGTCTAGTTGTGAGGATGGGAAAAAACATCCCATCATCCTTCCTTCAAAGCATCCTATCACTACACTTATCATAAAAAAAAGTTTCATTATAAACACCTTCATGCTGGCACTCGCACCTTGCTCTGTCTAATTCGTGAACATTATTGGGTCATTAATGGCGTTCATGAGGTTTCTTCTGTTGTTAAAAAGTGTATACCTTGCTTTAAGGTTAAACCACGCCCCGCCACGCAGATTATGGGTAATTTACCTCCATTTCGTTCAGAACCTAGTAAGCCCTTCGCTCTTACTGGGATCGATTACGCCGGTCCTTACGTATATCAGACCAATCCCTCTTCATCTAAGCGCAAAATCTTAGGTAAACTTTACATCTCGTTATTTGTATGTATGGTGACGGGAGGCATCCACCTCGAGTTGGTTACGAACGCTTCTGTATCTTATTTTTTGGCCGCCTTTTCTAGATTTGCTGCTAGAAGGGGTGTTCCATCTGAAGTCTTTTCAGATAATGCACAAATTTTTGTAAGTGCTTCTGATCTCTGGAAAAAAGTGTTAAGCTCCCCTTCTGCTAAAGGAAAAAATTCCAACTTTTCCTATTCTAAAGGGTTCAAATGGCATTTCACCCCGCCTTATGCTTCCCATCATGGGGGCCGATGGGAGTCCTGCTTCAAAATTACTAAAAGACAGCTTAAGAAACTCTTGGTCCTACCATACTTTCTTATGAGGAATTCAACTCTTTAATTATTCAAGTCGAAGGTATCGTAAATTCCAGACCTCTGACTCCTCTTTCAAACGATCCTAAGGATCTTTTACCTTTGATACCCAGTCACGTCCTGATTGGCTGGTTCGCTTTGCTGGTTCGACGCTGTGATCCTAGCCTACCTATCTTTTGGAGAAAAGTAGAATCTTTGCGCTGTTCTTTTTGGCGCCGATGGAAGTTAGAATATCTCAGCTTGCTAATAGGCGTGAGAAGTGGCGGCTTCCTCAACCAGATCTACGAGTGGGGGACATGGTTCTTCTTCGAGACCCATCTCCGCCTCTCGTGTGGAACCTAGGCAGAGTTATTCACTGCCACTTTGGCCGTGATAAACGCGTCAGAGTTGTTGAAGTTTTAACTAATAAAGGTCTTTACACTAGACCTATCTCTGCTATCTCTGTTTTGCCTTTCGAGTCTTAGTTTACTCCTCGTCTGTTATCCATGTTTGTTTTGACTGATTCTTTTGTTTGTTTTCATTCGGAGTTCTCGGAGCATGATCACTTTTCGTGATACTTTCAATGTTTAGCTTGGTCCATTTGTCGGTCAAATTTGTTTCTTGTTACCGAGATCCCCGAATGATAATTATTTCTTTGTAAATGTATTAATTGCTTAAACTATGTGCATAACCTTGTTATTAATCACCTAATTCATAGATATTATAGTTACTCACCTAGTGTTTAAGGCTTCCGCAACACATCACTACAACGACTACACTGAGCCTGTCTGCTGCTTGCCCGCTGTCGCCACGAGCTCGTGACGTTATTTCCTTGGCCAACCAATAGCAGCGGTGTTTTTGGTCAGCTGCCTCCCTCGGCGGGGTTTCGCCGCTATAAAACCTCGAGTCATCTTCTGGGTGATGTGCCACTCTTCATCCATTCTTCGGCCACGACTCTACGGGTCACTCTGGGCCGCTAATCTTCGGACTTACTCTACGGCCAACATTCTACTGTCAACATGTGACAATCTACCTTTTGGTCACCACTCTGAGACCAATAAACTTCAAATATTCTCGCCAAGACTTTTCAAGTACCGCAGTGAGAGTCATCATCTACGACTAATAGTAATAATCTTCATGGTGCACTATCTCGCATTGAGGAAAGGCACAAGGAAGGAATGTCAACAGTAGTTGCTACGCGCCGTGGTCAGCCAGGACCAAAACAAGTTTGTAAACAAACTCCAATCTCTCCAGTACACAACAACAGCAGTGATACCTCTCAAATGTGTGGAGTGGGTTGCCTACTGGGGCTGACAAATGGTGATACGGGACTGTTTGTATAAATTTCTTCGCTTGAGGGATGATTCACTCTGGACATACCCTCCACTAAAGTGTCACCAAAAGATAAGTTTTTAGCACTCATTTATAGAACATTTTTATTGCCTCTTCTATTTTAAGAAGACAAAGTTGATCTTTGCCATGAACCTTTTAATAAGAAGCTCAAGTATTTTCTTCAGTGGTTATTAATTGATGTTTTGTTTACTTAAACAGTAGATTAATAAATTGCATATTTGTTACCTATTATGTTTAATTGTGAAATCCTTCAGCCCCTTACATTAACGCATAATTCAGTCTTATTGCTTCACCCTAATGATATTGAATCCAAGCTAATGCTTGTTGCTGTTCTCCCTCTATGAGTTGGAGTTTTCTGGGGCAAACTCCACCACAGCAGATTATAACCTTGTCCATAGGCTGGAATTGTATAAGGCTAGTGAAAACCATTGTTACATATATTAAGCACTACAGAGGTAGGATCTGATTACCCTTAGTTGCAAGGTACGCTTTTTGGTACTATTTGAGCCAGCGACGTGTACGATTTTTGTCTCGTTGACTGAGTAAGTGGCCGACGGTACGAGAGTTATTGAGAAGCACTTATATGTGCACGTGAAGGTTTGGAAACAGATTTTTCTTCCAATTATGAGTCTGATGTTGGTTTGATCTACTCCAATTTTTCACACTTTTCGAGTTTAACATGGTCACTAAACCAATACAGAGAAACTGGTAGGACTAAAAGATGACTTTAATAAATAATATCATAAAAATCAAATAGCAGGATTTTTATCTAAACTGAAACCTAAATGAAGTATTAGGAAATATGTGTAAACATGAATAAACCCACTAAACGTAACGAAACCTAGATGACCAATGCTTAGATTTTGCTATTCATTGACATCTTAAGTACAAATTAGGCATCGTTATTGTGAGACGACGATCAGTTAACTACGTGTTTAAACACGGGAGATAATCTGATAATGCGAGAATGGCCATGAATTGTTCAAGCAGTTGCCGACATAATTTTCTCTCCCATACATTCATGACCCAACTTCACAAAGAGTGGAGTTGCGAGTAGGCAGGTCAGTGGCGCCAATTACGCAAATTTAAAGGGTGATTTGTAATACATTTGTGTTGTACACTAGATAAGCTTTTTCCATTTATTCTGTTAGGTTCAGAATGTGCTTATATTTTGCTTGGAAATAAATTTTGGATGAAACGATTCTCGTTTGCATCATTGCTGCTGTTAACGTACGATAGGTATTAGCTTAAATTACAGTAACGTTAAATGTTATAGATGGCACCATCATTGCATAGCTTTCAAACTTATTGTGCAGTAAATGCAACTAACTATTTGCATTGTAAACAAGTAAATATCTCTCTTTGTTGTAAATTCAGGCTTGTATTATCATTATTATTGCAATCTCCGAAGTAATTGTGTAGGGATGAATTACGTATCATTCTCTTAGCTTTGTTTGTTAATCTCTTCATTTTAGTAGGATTTTGACAGGCATAGTTTTACAATTTTTCGCATGGAGACGAGTAAATGTATATATTTGAAATGATTAGCACGGATTAGCCGTTTTTAACCTCTGTGAAGTAGGTTAGGGGTCTGCCATTTTTAGCCTGTTTTCAATTTTGAAAAAATAGGCTGATGAGATCAACTTTTGTCCGTGTGTGTGTGCGTGTGTGTGTGTGTGTGAGGTATATGTGTGCCCCCCCCCAATAAATTCTAAACGGCTGGAGCGATTTAAATGAAACTCGGTAAGTTCATAGCACTATTCCGGACCACCCCGACCGTGCCCTTCAAATTTTGTTACGTCTCACCAATCCAACATGGCGGCTGTGCGAAATATTTCACCAGCATTCAATATCTCCGAAACTATTCCCGATATCACCCTGGAATTTATTACGGTGATAAAGGGAACTACTAGAAAATCACCTATGTGACTTTTGAAAAACTGGTAACTACAAAACCAACATGGCGGCCACGTAAATTTCCGACTTTAAAATAGAAGTTTCTCGCGATTTAACCAAGCAAATGCAATAAAACTTGGTACAGTATATGTTTATACACATTGTAATGCACTGACATCTAACTTCGTTCAATTGTTTGCATACCCACAAGATGGCGGATGTGCGAAATATTTCCCCGGCATTCTATATCTCTGAAACTATTAGCGATATCACCCTGAAGTTTTGTACGAAGATAAAAGGTACTACTGGAAGTTAATCTGTAAGACCTTCAAAAACCGGTTAACTACAAAACGAACATGGCGGCCAAGCGAATTTGAAAATTTTAAATAGACCTTTCTCGCGATTTAATGTTCCAAACGCAATGAAATCTGGTACAGGAAATGCTTATACACATTGTAATGCGTTGGTATCTAATTTAGTTCAATTGTTTACATAACCTCAAGATGGCGGCTGTGCGAATTTTAAAATTAAGTTTTTATTTCTTGTGTCGTAATCATGCGATCGAAGAGAAAGTTTGAATAATGAATCTACGCAATAATTTTCCTTTAATGGTACATGACTCTATGGCCTATACATTTAACAATCCAACATGGCGACCATCAGAAATATTTAGACGGCACTGAATATCTACGAATCTATTATAGCAATCAAACTGAATTTATGTTCATGGGGGCTAAGAACTTAAATTCACCTATTGAACTTTAAATAACCTTGTGATCACAAATTCAATATGGCGGCGACGCGAATTATAAATATTCACATGGACGTTTCTCGCAATTTAACCATCCGAGCGCAGTGAAACTTGGTACAGTAAATCCTTATACGAATGTTAATCCACTGGCATCTAAGATGGCAGCTATGCGAAATTTTAAAATCTCCTTGTTACATCTTGTGTCATAATCATGCGATTGAAGTTTGAATGCTACACGTACACAATAATCTTCATGTAACATTACATAACTCTACATATATAAAATCCAACATGGCGACCATCCGAAATATTTAGTCAGTTCTCAATATCTACGAATCTATTACAGCAATCAAACTGAAATTTTGTATGTTGATAGTGGCAATTAACATAAGTAGGATATATGAAAATAGGCTGTATAGTTCTTCACGGAACTACTTGTTTTGAATAAAACGAGTGCGATTTAAATGTAAGCCTGGCCTCTTTATTGTATTTTAGTGTTTGTATTCCTCTGTACTGGACGTGTTGATCTCTCATTATACCCGACACGCCGAGTACAAATTCACTGTGCATTCCCAGTCCAAGAATGCATTTCTCCCCGTCCTATATGTCTTCTCATTGGAGGTTTTCGGAAGGGTCATTTAAGGTCTGTGGTTCCCCGAAATCTTCGTCAAACGGGCACAATACTGTATACACTTACACCCAAGCACACAGGGCTAAGTAACCCCTATGTTCAAGGCCATCTAATGAAACAACAATAACAACAACTGATTATCGAAGACGTCTTGTTCTGACAAAGTGATTAGTTGGAATATTTGGAGCTACGGACAAGTCTATATAAATATGTTGTAAGTTGAAGTGTTTGGGAATCTTGGAAAAGTGTTTTAGCAAGTTCAATTTTACCTCAACTTAAGAATGTTTTCGAGGCCATGGGACATGAAGGCAGCTGCTATAATCCGTCTCAATGCACAATCAATATGCATTTAATTTATAGCTTCAACAGAACTGTTGCAAACCACTTACGATCAATTGTTCTAACAAACTAATAACATAGGCAGATGACCCCGTAGTTCCGCCTCTTATGACATCAATAACTAACTAACAAAACTAATAACTAAGAAAGCGGATTCGGTGGCGTAGTTGGTAGCATGCTGAACTGCTGTACCTAAGATCGTGGCTTCAAACCCGGCCAAAATCGTCGGATATTTTTAGAGCGTTAAAATCCTTCAGTATGCCTTCCTTCTGAGGGAAAGTAAAGCGCGCGGTCCCTTGTCATAGATTACTGGCATGTAAAAGATCCCTCCATTAACTAAACTTGTGTGAAGCTAAATTTCTAGGTTATATTTTGTTGAAACGCTCTATTAAAGTTCCAACGTTCACCACTAGGTGTCAGTGACATCTGGTAGCGAAAGTTGGAACTACTTGAACCTGAACGGAACTTGAAGCTCACCCTATGGGTGTCCGCTTGAAGCTCCTACAGCCTCTGGTGAGCCAAACATGTCCTCGGACACTCCCGGCACTAAAAGCCATACGCTAAATAAATAAATAAATAAATAAATAAATAAATAAATAAATAAATAAATAATAACTAAGAAAGACACAGGTAGCCTAGTAGAGCGATTGGTCGGACAAGAGCGATTTTGTCTAGCATGGGTGAAATTTCATGAGTTAAAATATGCTAGTAATAGAGCCTTTTAAAACATTTAATGATGCCTGTCCTTCGACTCACAGCTGGTGGGGGTGTGCGATGTCTCAAATATTCGCAGTAACCTACTTCGGCATTTTAAGAAAGAATAAGTATCTTACTACAGTACTAGGGGCAGATGTATTATCAATGACCAAGA
Source organism: Meconema thalassinum (assembly GCA_946902985.2). NCBI lineage: Eukaryota > Metazoa > Arthropoda > Insecta > Orthoptera > Tettigoniidae > Meconema > Meconema thalassinum. The sequence continues at coordinate 1,316,308,323 of OX336388.2, read as the reverse complement.
TGTAGCAAATATTTCAAATGAATTAACAACAACTATATTATCAGAGAGAACTGAGACGATCTCATAAGGATACAAGTAGTTCCGTGAAGAACTAAATAACCTATTTCCATATTCTACTGGTCTTTTCCATTTCAAATTCTCCATCCTATTCAAATGACTTTCCATGTGATGTACTAAATCGCTTTTCGTACACGACCTATGTTGTGATGAAGGTTAGAGCAGCAATTTCAAATTCAAAACCCAATATCCACAAGTTGTAGTCATTCTAGACAAGAAACATAAAAATTATATTTTAAGAAAGAATATGTATCTTACTACAGTACTAGTGCATGCCCTGTCTTATATCGAAGCTTTAACCATTCCTCAAGATAACTCACGACAACTCTCTTCCAGTACTGGAAAATATGTATCAAAAGTGACACGGTGAAAATTTTAACGCTAAGAAATTATGTACTGGTGTATCAGCTTACCGAGAGGCAGGTTCAATGGAACACAGTAGAACATGTTCCTTTCCAGATACAAACATGCCTATAACCCATAATTTATGTTGTCAGCAATAGCGAATTGGGGTATATGACCTTGGTGTTTTACCCCTTAAGGCAATCTTCACCAACACCATTACATTGAGACAGTATGTGCTAGAATATACAACTTTAGTATCGGTAATTATGATTGCTCACGCGTAATGGTATCTTTCAGTAACGAATCACGGGAGTTAATATTTAGAACAAGAAGTTCCGTGACGAACTAAAGAGCCTACTTTTCTTAAAATTTAAGATTCATGCCATTCTATATAGACCTATCTAGAATAATGACGAAATTAAGTTGGTAATATCGACATTTCTCATTAGTTCGAAATATACCTGGTATAATGTAGCCAAATAGAGCACTACAGTTGGCAGCCCTGGTGACTGAATATATTGTTAGTTCCATCTCTTAATGTACAGAATACAAAATTTGGTTGACGTCCAATGGATAGCATGGTCGTTACATGCGGTTAAACATTGGATCTATCAGCGCACGTAAAATCATGCTGGCAACAATATCATGCATGTGTTAGTCAGAAATAATCTGCATTATTATGATCTCTTGTTCTGCCAATTTTGGATGAAATCCATTAGTTAGTATAGAAGTTACATGTATTCGAAAATTGGACCTATCACTGGCTTAGAGTCATGACGTATATTAGTTTCTACAAATTAATCTAGAATATCAGGTACTATACGTGTCCAAATTTTAAAGCTGTTGGCTTACATACTTTCTGATATATTAATATTAGGGTAAAAATAGGGACAGCATTTATTAACAGTTGGCAGCCCTGGTTGCTCTTAAGAATACGCATACTCATATCTGTTATGGTACACATAGCACATACGAAATTTGGTTAAATCCAATTGATAGTATGGAAGTTACATGTATTGAAAAATTGGGCCTATCAGCAGGCTTAGAATCATGTTGGTAGCACTGATGTACATAAGTTGCTCCAAATTAATCTAGTATGTCAGGTACTATACGTGTGCATATTTTAAAGCTGTCGGCTTGCATACTTTCTGATATATTGGTATTTGGATAAGAAAATAGAGAGAGAGCATTTATTAACAGTTGGCAGCCCTGGTGGCTTTTAAGAATACGCTCAGTCATATCTGTTTATGGGCACATAGTACATACTAAATTAGGTTGAAATCCAATTGATAGTGTATGCATGTAAATTTGGACCTATAAGCAGGCTTAGAATCGTTTTGGCAACACTGCCATGCGTGGCCTCCTGGAAATTAAACTGAAATATTATTAATTATATGTGTGCCAATTTTGGAATAACTCCCATCCATACCTTCCAAGATATCCAACATGGAGCTCAAATTTCAATTGCGGTTTTTCAGCAGTTGGTAGCAGTGACATCATTTTCAAATATGGGCTTGAGATATTCAGGTATAGATGTTTACTCATACCAAATTTGGAATCGATTGCTGTAACCGTTTAGGAGTTGATAGGGGGGAACACACACACAGCCAGACAGACAGAAGGACAGATAGACAGACAGACATTTGCCCGGATCGATCTCATAAGTCTACTGTTTCCTCATTTTTGTGAAATGTGAAAAGTAGGCTAAAAATCAAATGTACGGCTTCTATGACTTATGAAAAGTAAGCTACAGAATTTAGACCCATTAGATAACGATTATTATCATAGCCCATCATACGAATCTTCTCTTTAATCAACTGAATAAAATACGAGAAATAAAATAAGAGGTTTAAAAATTTCGAACTAATGCCATCTTGAAATTTTGAATACTCTTGAACATCATCAGGTGTATCTATAATAATCTCTAATAAAGATTCGCTGTGCCAAGTTTCATTGCACTCGAGTGATTAGATCGCCAGAAAAGTTTCTTAAATTATTTGAAAATCACTTGGCCAACATTTGGATTTTTTAGCCTATTTTCAATTTTGAAAAAAAAAAAAAAGGCTTATGAGATCACCTTTTGTCCGTGTGTGTGTGAGGTGTGTGTGTGTGTGTCCCCTTATAACTTCTAAACGGCTGGAGTGATTTCAATGAAACTCGGTAAGTTCATACCACTATTCCGGTCGACCCCGACCGTGCCCTTGAAATTTTGTTACGTCTCACCAATCAAACATGGCGGCTGTGCAAAATATTTCACCAGCATTCAATATCTCCGAACTATTCCCGATATCACCCTGGAATTTTTTACGGTGACAAAGGGAACTACTAGAAGTTCACCTGTGTGACTTTTGAAAAACTGGTGACTACACAACCAACATGGCGGCCACGCGAATTTGCGACATTTAAATAGACGTTTCTCGCGATTTAACCAACCAAACGCAATAAAACTTGGTACAGTATATGTTTATACACTTTGTAATGCACCGACTTGGTTCAATTGTTTACATAACCACAAGATGGCGGATGTGCGAAATATTTCCCCGGCATTCTATATCTCTGAAACTATTAGCAGTATCACCCTGAAATTTTGTACGGAGATAAAGGGCACTACTGAAAGTTCATCTATAAGACTTCCAAAAACCGGTTAACTACAAAACGAACATGGCGGCCAAGAGAATTTGAAAATTTTAAATAGATCTTTCTCGCGATTTAATGTTCCAAACGTAATGAAATCTGTTACAGGAAATGTTTATACACATTGTAATGCACTGGTATCTAATTTAGTTCAATTGTTTTCATAACCTCAAGATGGCGGCTTTGCGAATTTTAAAATTAAGTTTTATTTTTTGTGTCGTAGTCATGCGATCGAAGTGAAAGTTTGAATAATGAACTTACGCAATAATTTTACTTTAAAGGTACATGACTTTATGGCCTATACATTTAAAAATCCAACATGGCGACCATCCGAAATATTTACACGGCTCTCAATATCTACGAATCTATTATAGCAATCAAACTGAATTTTTTAATGTTCATAGGGACTATGAACTTAAGCTCACCTATAGGACTTTAAATAACCTGGTGATCACAAATCCAACATGGCGTTGATGCGAAGTATAAATATTCACATGGACATTTCTCGCAATTTAACCTTCCGCGTGAAGTGAAACTTAGTACAGTTAATCCTTATACGAATGCTAATCCACTGGCATCTAATTTATTTTAATTGTTTCCATAACGACAAGATGGCAGCTGAACGAAATTTTAAAATCTCATTGTTACTTCTTGTGTCCTAATCATGCGATTGAAGTTTGAATGCTACACATACACAATAATCTTCATGTAACAGTACATAACTCTAGGACCTACACATATACAATCCAACATGGCGACCATCTGAAATATTTAGTCGGTTCTCAGCAATCAAACTGAAATTTTGTATGTTGATAGTGGCAATTAACATAAGTAGGATATATGAAAATAGGCTGTATAGTTCTTCACGGAACTACTTGTTTTCCTCAGGATTTGGTAAGTCATATTCTTTTTCTTACTTAACAGTCCTCTAACACCTTACAAAATTTCTGGTTGATAGCTTAAATAATTTCGGAGATATTGCGAACCGGTGAAATATATCCCATGGACACCATTGTTGGTATGATTTAAATATAAGCTATAGAATGATAACGCTAACGATGCGTATTATAATCGTGGCTTGTTATACCAACCTAAATTTCTATCACTTGTTTATGATACGAAAACTAAATACGAGAGTTTAATAATTTTGCGCAGCCTCAATTTTGAGTTTATGAGAACAATTGAATCAAATTAGATACATGTAAATTAAATATTGTATAGACATGTATGGTGTTCAGTTTCACTGCGATTGCTTGGTTAAATCTCGAGAAAATTCCGTTGATATATTTTATCTTTACTTGGCCGCCATGTTGGTTCGAACTTGACAGGTTTTCAAACGTTACATAGCCGAGCTTACCGTAGTATGCTATATCTCGATACAAAATTCCAGGGTGATATCAGTAATAGTTTCGGAGATGTATATAGAATGCTGCTGAAATACATAGAGTGGTTGCCATGTTGGATTGGTGAAACGTATTAAAATTTAAAAGGCACAGTCGGGGGTGAACAAAATAGTACAATGTCCTTACGAAGTTTAATTGAAATCGCTTCAGCAGTTTGATTTTATTAGGGGGAACACACACACAGATCACACACTTACTCGTATATACACACACGGACAAAAGGTGATCTCATAAACCTCTTTTTAGCTTACTTTCGATTTTTGCAAAAAATGAAAGTAGACTTATGAGATCTACACGGGCCAAAAGTTGTCAGTCTGTGTGTGTGTGTGTGAGTGTGATTGCTTATCAATTCAAACGTGACGAAACGAATTGAACCAAATTTGGAACAGAGGTAGCACTAGCAAAGAACACATCAGTGTCATGTTTTACTTCACCGTCATCTTGACGGAAACAGAATGGCGACCACTCAAATGTTCAAAGCTTAAATCAAATTACGACTAATCTAATCATCTGATCTCTACCAAAGTTTGCAACAATATACCTTCAAGTGGGAAGCGTCCTTTGCCTAGACTACAAGGTCATCATCCAAATAGTTTGAAGATGGGGGCCGTATATGTGTGGTCATGTATCCCCGTGTACTTGGGTGTGTGTAGAAGTTGTCTGATAAACTGTCACTGTGATGTCTGTACTAGTGGGTGTACTTTTATACGGGGAAGGATTTGGGTATGGAACTGTTGTTGTTGTTGTTGTTTCAATTGAGAGGCTTGGACATCATGTTCATTTAGCACTATGTACTTGGGTGAGTTTTGAATTTTGTCGGATAACCTGTGTTATTGTGATGGCTGTATTAGTGTGTGTATTTATAATTCAGGTGAAGATTCAATCAATCAACGTATAATATAGAACGTTATATTTCAACGAGCTACTACAACAAACATTGAATCATGATCATTGAAAAGGACAAAGAGTTATAACTATACCCAAGCATTTACGAAAAAGTAGGCTATATGTTCTTTATTGAACATCTTGTTTCAAATGATAATAATAGGTTATTAAGCCGATAGTATGACGTTATGTGCTGATTTATGAAGTCATTGATCAGCCCCTTCCTTTTGCCACAAGGTCGTTAAGTATGCATGACAGGTGTAACTTTCCCCGAGCATTCACGGGAAACCACCATCGATCTTATGAGTTGGTAATGGCTAGCCATTCTTCTCTATTTACTGAAAGTTTTTCTGCTTAGTTGTAGCCCTCCTTTTATATTTTCGTAACTGGGGTATCGTAGTAATTCATCTCTTGCTATGAAAACACCCATATAGGCTACCGTATATATTCCTGTCAGCTGAATGTATGGTATATAAAGTGATGTATTTAGTAGCCTTGAGTGAAATATTCAGTAACAGAGTGTCATAGCTCGTAAGTAAGGTGTTGATTGTGTTGTAGAAAATGTTGAAAGGAATGAAGCTTGTAGTTTTACGTGACCGTTTATCTCGTGATCATGAGCCATGGAACCTCCATTTTGACGTGGAATCCGCACCGTAAGACGTGATATTTCAGTTTAAAAACCTCACATGTAAAGCGGGAATCGAACTCAGTTCATCCCGAGTGGGAGGCGAGCAACTTGACTACTGTGCCATTACGCCCCCAAATTGCGTCGTAGAATCGATGAAACAACGGTAATTATGAAATATAGGCAGGGGATGTTAGAAAGCGGACCAGATTGTATAAAAATAATTTGTACTATACAATGTTGTTTTTGTTGTTGTTGTTGTTGTTGTTGATTAATATAATATATTAAAGAGAGCTTTGAAGCTATCTACTGAAAGTTGTTCTGCTTAGTTGTAGTCCTCCTTAATGCATATTCTCATGACTGGGGTATGGTAGTCATTCATCTCTTGCTATACCGGGTGAGTTAGCCGTGGTCGTTACGGCATGACTGTTGGCAGTCGCTAACATCCGGAAAGCGAGGTGGTTCGAATCCCCCCGCCGGCAACCTTGAAGATGATCTTCTGTGGTTTCCCATCTTCCTTCCAGGCAAATGCCGGGGTTGGTCCCAAACTATAGGCCACAGCCGCTACCTTCCAACTCCTCGCCCTTCCATTCCAACTTTCCTCCCCAACGGTACTTGTAGCTCACCCATTGGGTGTCCGTCTCGATGCAGCTACAAAACTGGCGAGCCGAACATGTCTTCGGACACTCCCGGCATAAAAGCCATACGCTAAAAAAAAAAAAAAAACTCTTGCTATGAAAACACTCTTATAGGCTACTGTGAAGCCAATATTCTAAAGACTATCTTTCCTAGGACATTTAAATAAAAAACAATTTGCGGAACGAATTTGTAATCAAGTGGGAGTTTTATATCGTAAATGTCAGGTGTTAGCATTCTTGTAGATATCGAGCTGCAATATGGCCACAGTGTCAACCCATGATGTTATCAGCAGGAGCCTTCAAGAGATTCTTTTCTAAGCCAAGCCTCTGGAACAGTTCCGTAACTTTTCGATAAATAGTGCCCGTGGCACCAAATAACGAACCTGCGAAGATGCGATTCCTGTGTCGAACTTGATATTTTTCCGAATGTACAGAATGCAATATTCATAGATGTTCATTTCTAGCCTATTATGAAAAAATAGGCTTATGAGATAACCTTTTGTCCGTGTGTCTGTCTGTGAGTGCGTGTGTGTGATATGGATTTTTGTGTGTCGTCGTCCCCCCCCCCCCCCTAATAAATTCTGAACGGCTGGAGCGATTTCAATGAAACTCGGTAAGTTCATAGCACTATTCGAAGCAACCCTGACCGTGCCATTTAAATTTTGTTATGTCTCACCAATCCAACATGGCGGCTGTGCGAAATATTTCACCAGCATTCAATATCTCCGAAACTATAACCGATATCACCCTGAAACTTTGTGCGGTGATAAAGGGAACTACTAGAAGTTCACCTATGTTACGTTTGTAAACCTGATAACTACCAAACCAACATGGCGGCCAAGCGAAGTTGCGACTTTTAAATAGACGTTTCTCGCGATCAAACGCAATGAAACTTGGTATAGTATATGTTTATACACATTGTAATGCACCGACATCTAACTTCGTTCAATTGTTTATATAACATCAAGATGGCGGCTGTGCGAAATATTTCACCGGCATTCTATATCTCTGAAACTATTACCGGTATCACCATTAAATTTTGTACGGAGATAAAGGCCACTACAGGAAGTTCATCTTTGAGTCTTTCAAAAACCGGTTAACTACAAAACGAACATGACGGCCAAGCGAAGTTGAAAGTTTTAAATAGACTTTTCTCGCGAATTAGTGATCCAAACGCAATGAAACTTCGTTCAGCAAATGTTTATACACATTGTAATGCACTGGTAGGTTACCTAATTTAGTTCATTTGTTTACGTAATCTCAATATGGCGGCTGTGCGAATTTCTAAAATTAAGTTTTAATTTCTTGTGTTCTAATCATGCGATTGAGATCAACATTTGCATAATGAACGTACTCAATAAACATCATGTAATAGTACATAACTCTATGGCCTACATTTATTAAAACTCAAGACGGCGACCATCCGAAATATTTAGACGGTTCTCAATATCTATTAATCTACTACAGCAATCAAACTGAAATTTTGTAAGTGTATAGAGGCTATAGCCATAAGTACACGTATGGGACGTTCAATAACCTGGCGAGCACAAATCCAACATGGCGGTGACGCGAAATTTAAATATTCAAATGGGCGTTTCTTGCGTTTGAGCCATCCGAGCGGAGTGAAACTTGATACGGTATATGCTTATACAAATTTTAATTGACTGGCATCTAATGCATTTAAATGATTTTCATATCCACAAGATGGCGGCTGAGCGAAATTTTAAAATCCCGCTTTTATTTCTTGTGTCCTAATCATGCGATTGAAGTTTGAATAAAACACCTACTCAATAATCTTCATGTAATAGTACATAAATCTAAGGCTTATCATTTAAAAATCCTACATGTTGACCATCCAAAATATTTAGACGGTTCTCAATATCTACGAATCTATTACAGCAATCAAACTGACAATTTGTATGTTAATAGAGGCAATTAATATTAGTTGGATATATGAAAATAGGCTATTTAGTTCTTCACGGAACTACTTGTTGCTCCTGGTCCCCCTCTTTAACATTATAATAATAAATAAAAATAATTTTATAGAGAGCTAACATACCTGCATTCACACTCATTCCTAGGGGCAGATGACCTAATAGTTCCACCCCTTAAATTACCAATAGCCTAACTACTACTACTACACTGCTTCCGGCCTCCAATCACCCTCCGATAATACGGTGTTGATAACAACATGTGGGTACAAAGATTCCATGTCCGAAAACTACCCTGTATAATGCAGAAGTCAGCAACCAGTCGATCTACGAGATGAATCTGGTCGATAACAGAGCACTTCGTGGAATCCATGGAACAAGCATAATAAAAAAATGAAAAATCTCGGTTTCTTTGACAATTCCATTTAGGCCTACGTGGAGTCATGAGGTTGACACAAACAGAATTGCTCAGTAAACAGTAGTTTTGCTTCAAGATAACGCACGTCCACATGTCGCTGCTGGGGCTATGCAGACTCGCCGACATTGGTAGGACTACTTCAAGTACGGCTCCAAGATAACGCACATCCACATGTCTCTACTAGGGCTATGTAGAAACTGGCCGACTTTGTAGGAGCACTTCAAGGACGGTTCCAAGATAACGCATGTCAACATGTCGTTGCTGGGGCTATTCAGACACTTGTCGACATTGGTAGGACCTCTTCAAGTAGGGTTCGAAGATAACGCACGTCCACATGTCTCTACAAGGGCTATGTAGAGGCCGACATTAGTGGGGGCACTTCGAGTACGGCTCCAAGATAACGCAAGTGAACATGTCGTTGCTGGGGCTATGCAGACACTTGTCGACATTGGTAAGACCACTTCGAGTACGGCTCCAAGATAACACACGTCCACATGTTGCTGCTATATATGACAGTATAATGTAATGATTTAGAATAAAATGATAGCTGTCATGAAACGTTTTCATTCTACGTATTTAGCCACTAGGCCAATTTATTCCACATCTGTGCACGATTTAAAGGCATGCTTTGATTGTGTAGTAGGAAAGCTGCTTGCCTCCCACCGAGGTGAACTGAGATTGATTCCCGGTTAATGCATGTGGGGTTTTCGAAGTTAAATATCATGTCCGGTGGTTCAAATTCTACGTAAAATGAGGTCCCGTGGCTAATGATCGCGATATTAATGGTCACATAAAACTACAAGTTTTCTTTCTTTCTTTCTTTCATTCTTTCTTTCTTTCTTTCTTTCTTTCTTTCTTTCTTTCTTTCTTTCTTTTCCCCATGCTTGTTTTCTCCTTCCCTCCTTCCTTCCTGATGGGTTGTAATGCAGCATTGAGAGCAACTTAATGACATAATGAATCAGTCTAAACGTAAGATAATTCGGCCCTTATTACTCACATTTCTGCGGAGTTGGATATGAGTTAAGATGAGTCTCTGTCTGGCGAATGAATTCATCGTTTGTACGTCCTACCTCACCCAAGTTCATCGGAGGAGTTATTGAGGAATAATATGAAATTCACAAGGCGTTGTAAGTAGGTAGACAAGGTATGTTAGGACGTACTGTGTGGGCATTTGCCTAGTGTTGAAAATGAGTAACCACTCGTCTACAGAGACCGCATATAACCAGTCCTCCATCATGCATTAACGCACTTAGCTACATTGGTTAGTACAGTATGTGCCACTGACATTGTAACCGGCATTTAGCTCAATATGAATATATATATATATATTTATTTATCCGTGTATTTAAGCAAGTCATTATTTTACTATATCGAACACAGTAATTTAGTCGCCTCGTGGTGTAGTGGCCAGCATGATTAGCTGCCACCCAGGAAGTCCACGGTTCGATTCCCGGCTCTGCCACGAAATTTGAAAAGTGGTATGAGGACTGGAGCGGGATCTACTCAGCCTCGGGCGGTCCAATTGAGTAGAGGGGCTTCAATTCCCACCTCAGCCATTCTCGAAATGGTTTTAATGGTTTCCCACTTCGTCTTCGGGCAAATGCTGGAATGGTACCTATCGTAAGGCAACGACCGCCTCCTTCCCTCTTCCTTGTCTATTCCTCCCACTCTTCCCATCCCTTCATCAGGCCCCTGTTCGTTTTGCAGGTGAGGCTGCCTGGGCGACGTGCTAGTCACACTCCCTAGTTGTTTCCCCGACTCAGAGTCTCAAGCTCCAGGACACGGCAAGTGGCGGTAGAGGTGGGATCCCTCGCATAGTCCGTGGGAAAAGGTAACCCTGGAGGGTAAACGATGAGGAAGGAAAGAAAGAAGGAAAGAAAGAACACAGTAATTTCAGAACATTAGCATTCTTGTATTTGACTTGGTTTCCTCAGTTGATCACCAAACATAATTTGTTAGTAATTCATTTTAGGGGCTTGGGGCAATTTGGCTATCAGCCCTGTGTACTTGTGTGGATGTTTATCTAATCTGAGTTTCTGTGATGACTGTATTAGTGTGTGTATGGACAAGTATGGGGTACGTGCCCCGGGACATGGAAAAGGTACTTCCTCCCTATCACTAGCTGAAGAGAGATGCTGGATTTCTACACACATCAAAGAAAGTTTTGCATATTGCTGGCCAAGAGTCGCAGTTGTCTCAAACATATTAGTCGTTCATGCGTGCGTGCATATCGGCTGTGTACACTTGCCTGTGTCAACGAGGATAGATCTCTACGAGTGTGGAGACGACCCGGTGAGCGTATGCACACGACCAATACATACAGGGAGGATGGTGTGCAATGTTTCGGGGTGGCATCATGTATGGTCGCCGAACCCCACTTGTGTACATCCCAGGGCGTATGACAGGCATACGTTACAGAGATTCTATCCTGGTACCTATAGTGAAAAACCATGCTGAGATTTTCGGCCCAAATTTCACTTTCGTGGACAATAACGCTCGCCCGCACAGACAATGACAATGCCTTTCATCAGGAGAATGGTATTCTCAGAATGGAATGGCCTGTCTATTCTCCCGATCTCAATTGTGTAGAGCAGGCGTGACACTGCTTAATAAATAAGTCCGTCCTCACTTTCATCCCCACTGTACTGCATGGGAATATGCAAAACTTGTTTTGATGTGTGTAGTACAAGCTCTGTGCTTCTCCCTCTGCCTTTCTACCCTAATTCTACGAACGCATGTATTTAATCGTACGCAACTCAGCTTAGTTATGATGTTTGGTGAATGCATCAGTTTATAATAATTCTTCCCGCTATCATTTTGACAAGGATATTACAAAATACATGTTATATTAGTTATTGTTGCGGCTTCGGTGGCGTAGTCGGTAGCATGCTGAGCTTCTATGCCCAAGATAGCGGGTTCAAACCCGGCCGAAGCCATCGGATTTTTTAAGAGCCTTAAAAATCCCTCAGTATGCCATCCTTCGGAGGGGAAGTAAAGCCGGCGGTCCCATGTCATAGATTTATGGCATGTTAATGAACCTTCCACTAATTACACCTGTGTGAAGCTAAATTGGATAGTTTAAGAATGTAAGAATGTAAACAACGCTCTTAGGTTTCTACGTTTGTTGCCAAGAGCCGACTGCGGTGGCATCTAGTAGCTAAGTTCTGAACGTGGCCTAGTAGTCTTTGACGGTGGCGCTTGGCGGCAAAAGTAGGAACTATTTGAAAAATTCTAAGTTGCAGTCTGTACTTAAATTAAGAAACAGATAACACACACTAATACAGTCATAACAATTAACACCGGTTATCAGACAGTTTCTACACACACCCAAAGTACACGGGGCCACATGACCGCGTTGTCGCAGCCCCTAAACTTAAGAACCAACCAGTTATTGTTGTTTTAAGAGGCGAAGCAACGAGGTCATCTGCCACTACAAAACACATGGTTTACATACAGTGTGCGTGATAAAGGAAATAATATTTTTGTTCAGATAAGAAATATTCTTCATGGAGAACCGGATTTATTGATCTGCCATTAAGGCGATAGCACCAACAATTTTTTTCTTCTTCTGACGGATGCCTATTTGTGAATTACGAAGTTGTTTAGATACACGTGTAGTTGTCAGCTATGTTAGTAAACTCCATGAAAGGCTCAGTACTTAATGTGCTTGTGTGAAGAGACATCGGTGAGCTTCCCTTTGTAATCGTGATTTGTTGTTGAAGTTAGTTTCTCAAGTTCTAACAAGAGGCTCTTGTGAGTGCTTGTGGTTTAGAACATTCCCTCAAATTAACACGGTGCAGCTCTGGCAGTTAAATTCCTTGTCTACTTGTTTTGATGAGCACCTTCACCTCCATCTAACTTAAACATTAAAGGTGGAGTGACATAGAAAGCGACAGTTTACGTACAAAGGTTTCAATTGTTGGTTGGTTGGTTCCTCAGTTTAGGGGCTGCGACAACGCGGTCATGTAACCCCGTGTACTTTGGGTGTGTGGAGAATCTGTCTGATAACCGGTGTTAATTGTAATGGCTGTATTAGTGTGTATTATCTGTTTTAATTCAAGTAAGGACCGCATACATTCAATTTTCAATTAGTTCCTACTTTTGCTGCCAAACGCCACCGTCAACGACAACTAGTTCTGAACTAGGTTACTAGATGCCATCGCAGTCGACTCCTGGCAACTAACGCTGGAACCTAAGAGCGTTAGACAAATCTAACAATTTGGCTTCACACAGGTGTAATTAGTGGAAGGTTCCTTTACATGCCATAAATCTATGACATGGGACCGCCGGCTTTACTTCCCCTTCGAAGGAAGGCATACTAAGGGATTTGATTTCAATTGTAAACACACAAACTCTACTCATTGATCTTCTTTATCATGCTATCTTTCCTAAAGCTATTTTTGAACGCTGCATTATTGAACAGTGTTATTCTAATGGGTTAAATATCAGCTACCAGACATAAAAGACATATTCCCCCTGGAGCTCACAACTTGTTGGACATGGGTTGGTGATCACGGGACCCCAGCTGAGTCTCTTCACTGACTTGTGCCAGGCTCCTAGTGCGAAGCAAGAAACTACTGCGGAAGGAGAAGCTCGACTGAGGATATATGGACAGCGCAGTGGCGAGTAGGATCGGACACGTCTAACTAGATCGTGCTCGACAACGTAAGCTCAGCCTAGCCGTTTGTGGCTTATACAATAGACCATCAAGTTGGACAACTGATAACAATTTTGGCTTTCTGTCCTTAAGATCTGGGTTCGATTCCCGGCTCTGCCAAAAAAAAAAAAAAAAAAAAAAAAAAAGGAAATCTGATCTGAGGGTCAGAGAGGGACACAGCCATCCTCATGAGGACAACCTGAGAAGAGATGGATTCAATTCCCTCCTTAGCCATTCTTGAATAGTACATTATGCAACGAGCCTATAATGGCAATAATTAAGACACGAGTATTTCCATACGATACTAGTGTCTTAATTACCATTATAGGTGAGTTGCATACGACTGTTTATGTTCGACTATAATTATAACTTTATTATATGTTTTAACATAAATATTCATAAATATCTGTTGAGAGTCAGCCATTTGAATTTTGTGATCGGAGTGCAAGCGCTGGGTATGATATCTCTGTTTTTCAAGCTCTCTGACCGACCGACGCGTGCTCTTTGTGTGCTTGCAATGCCATATGCAGGCCATATGTTTACAGCCTGCCGTCCAGCTCTATAGCATTCACTAATATTGTCGCCGAAGTCGTTTGAAAGCAATACGCTGTGTAGAAATTGGAGTTGGGGTTAAGGTACAGTGCTATTTCCTGTCTCATATTCGCCAGTTTATTTACGCGAACATATGGACGGTGCGTATTCCATGTCGGGAATTTGTATAGAAAGATGCTGTGTTTATGTCCGACATGTTGGATTTTGAGCGCATGCGCGAATATTTCCTTACCTAAATGGTCAATGAATGAGTTCTGATTGGCTGGAGAAACTGTATCGTAATGAAAAACAGTGTTATAATGACCATCATTATGATACCGTTTTCTGACACATAATGTTCACATTTCGACAACGTCGAACATAAATAGTTTTCCTAAGTTTCCACAGGATGCTTTCTAACTTGAAAACACAGCCTCCTCCCCTATCCTCACCTCAATTACAAATGCTGGATACACAATACTACATATACTGTACCACAATGACACAGGTTATCAGAGATATACTATAGGGTACACATACAATTAAACGGGATGATGTAACCACGATATTGAAGTCCCTAGAATGACAACAACAATAATAAGCATAAACAATGTCCTTGATTTTGGATTTCAAGCAGGCAAGTATATTTTAATACTAGCAACCAACCCCGGCTTTGCCCGGTATCTTTAATGGCTTACCCATCGTAAGCCTAAAAGGCGCATGGACGGCAGGTCCCAGACGCAATTCAGAAAAGGCGAAGTGATAGCGAAGCTCCAAACACATATACTCTTCTCTGAAGTCTTATCTCGACACGATTCGACAGTTTGATGCTGGCCGGAGCTGGGGTGAGGCTCACTCGCTAGCTCGTGAACTCGCTCCTAAGCTAGTAATTTACATTTCCATTGAATGGAGATTGGTTGGTTGGTTCCTCAGTTTAGGGGCTGCGACAACCCGGTCACGTAGCCTCGTGGACTTTGGGTGTGTGTAGAATCTGTCTGATAACCGGTGTTAATATTGTGATGACTGTATTCGTGTATGTTTCTGTTTCTTAATTCAAGTAAGGACTGCAGACTTTGAATTTTTCAAGTAGTTCCTACTTTTGCCGTCAAACGCCACCGTCAACAACTACTAGTTCAGAACTCGGCTACTAGACGCCACCGCAGTCGGCTCCTGGCGACGAACGTAGGAACCTGAGCGTTGTTTACATTTTTAACCTAATTTAGCTTCACACAGGTGTAATTAATGGAACGTCCTTCAACATGCCATAAATCTATGACAAGGGACCGTCGGCTTTACTTCCCCTCCGAAGGAGGCATACTGAGGGATTTTTAACGCTCGTAAAAAATCCGACGACTTCGGCCGGGTATGGAATGGAGTTTACTGGAAGAAATAAAAACGTAAAAACCTTATAGTGGGCGATCTAAGATTGAGATATGCTGTCGTGGACCTTTTTGTAGAACTTTTCATGCCGAACAATTCTTACACTCATAGTATGTAGATATTTATAACGATTTGCCCAGCGTAAGCATAAAAGGCGCACGGACGGCAGGTTTTTCTTCGACTCGATTCACTGAAATCGTTACTGCTCGCCTTTCTTTGGTCATAAATGAATGCTTTTCTACAACAACCTTCCTCGAGAAATCCTTTACGGAATGGTGAAAACCGCATTAAAATCCATCCAGTGGTTCTTGAGATTACCCGTTACATCCAAAAATCGGGGACTCAGATTTACACTACGTAGAGATGCACTACTATACTGATAAGTTTAAGCAGTCACGCTGTGAAAGGGTGTTAAAAGAACCCTCAGAAAACATTGTTCTACTGCGATAGTAATGTCTCACGGCGTAGCCGTACTTGTTATATCGTGCACCATGACTGCGTGGGCAGCTGCAGCAAGTCCGGAGATCATAGGTTCAAATCCTGGTGCTGACAGCGGCAATCCTGGGATAGTACCTTGCTTCAAGTCCCGATGCATCTATCCTATCCCTGTCCCTAATACAGTTACGCACACTACTACAGTCATCACATAAATACAGGTTATGAGAAACATTCAAGACACATCCAACTACACGGGGCTGATGATCAAGATGTCTCAAGCCTCTAAATTGAATTAACAACACCTATGATAGTAACCGACTGTCTGCTATTCTGTGATAGCTTTAAGACCAATTATAATGAGTAACTCAGATTATGATAATAATAATAATAATAATAATAATAATAATAATAATTGTATTGTATGTCCACCCCTTATTATTCCCGTTTCGACGGGGTCGGAGATGAGATGCAATGAAATTATATGTGGCGGATGTTTTTACAGCCAGATGCCCCTCCTGATGCCAGCCTCATGAGAGGAGTTAATGAGAGATGAAATTAATGAAGATGAAAGATAATGGGCAAGGATGTGGAAGGAAACGGCCGTGGCCTGTCAGAAAGTACCATCCTTTGCCTGGAGTTGAAAATGTGAAACCACGGAAAGCCATTTCAAGGAAGGCCAACGGTTGGGCTCGAACCCATGTCTACCGAGTCCACAGATAGCTTGGCCCCATGGCCTAGTACTGCGCGTTAGTGAGCGTAGCCACCATTGGTGGTAATAATAATAATAATAATAATAATAAAAATATGGTACATTTATTGCTGAAAAGGTTCAGTCCTGAAATACGAATTCATCAGCCCAAATATCATGCTTATGAGACGTGAAACTTTTTCCTTTGATTACTAATGGACGTTCAATCAATAATTCAAAGCCTGGTTGGTTTAAATTCTCTTTGTAGATGGAAGTCATGTGACCGGTTAGTTTACAGCTGTGATCGCCGGTCATAGCCATAATTATAAATATAATTATTGCTTCCACGTTGAAAATATTTCCAAGACTTATCTACAACTGCGGAATTTCTTGAAGCATCAGTAGCGTTAAGTTAGAGATAATAACGACAGTGAAATATGATTTAGTTTGAGGTCAGAGATCCAAGGTTCCAATCTCTGCATTGATAAAAGCTATACTTAATACGGTATTTCCATAATGTATTTTCATTCTCTGACAATCCTTCCATTCAAACGCTGGGATCTACCACATTTCAAATCCCGACAGGTCTATCCTATCCCTAGACTAAAACAATAACAGTTGCACAACTGTGTTATAGTAACACGCATTCCGAGTAGATCCACGTGTCCCTAATGCATAAATACAGCAACAGTAACAATTATAATTCTGTAGCTTTCTTTTTGTACGTACATTATAATGGGCTGAGTGATACGTACACTCTGATGACCGGTTCCCTTTAATTTCTACACAAATCAAAAATCGGGTTACAAGAAAGTATCATAGAACACAGAGATCCAACAACCCGCTCATAAACAGATTGGGTAATTACCCGGCCACCATGTGTCGCCATATGCATCCCTGGATTCTAATTGAATAATGTGTCTATCTTTCAACATTCATGCCACAATAGCAGCTAACTGCTTCCATTCACCTTCGGTAATTCTCCAGAGCCTAGAGCACTAGGTCACATTCTGGCCAAATTAGATAAAACGTTAATTACCCAGCACCAATAACCAAATTCTGCTCGGTCATTCGCATTTGATATGGCTCCAAAGGCCTTCGGGCTGATAGGCTATAATCAGCGAGCAACGAAGTCAGCGAACGTTGCGCGGGACAAGACCAGTCCAGGTGGTCATTCAGTCCCGTCTACATAGGTGGGTGTAGAATTTGTCTAATAACCTGTGATATTAAGGTTTCTGTAGTAATGTGTATTTGTAATTGAGGTTAGGATTGAGTAATAGGTGGCCGTGGACTTAAATTAGAATTCATCCAGGCATTTGCCTCGAGTGTAGTAGGGAAACCACGCAAAACAAACCTCCAGGATTGCTGAAGTGGGAATCTAACCCACTTCTTCTCAGTTCAGGTGGAGTACACTCCATTTCAACACTCAGACTAGAATTAAACTTGTTGACAGAGTTGGTGATCGAACCTGGACCTCGGCAGTCAAGAATGCGAGCCAATACACCACGCAATGTCATTATTTGTTAGATAAATAGAACCTTGAGTTTATGTTTGCAAGTAGGTTACACTCCATCATTTGTGTGGGTGACTATCAGTAATCAACTCACAAATACACAACTTACCCCATAAACTTTAATAACACCATATATTGCACGGAGAATTGATTTGATGACTACTATATCTCATAAAGATGGCACTTGACCAGGATAAAAGAACTTCCAAGTGAGTTGGTTATATCTCGGATATAACGTATATAAATTGCTCTCATTTTAACATATGTGACAATATTGTGGCTGTAAATTTTGTATATTTGATGATAATGAGCTCAACCGTATTCCTTGCAGCCTCATGTATCACAATGTTACTACGGTATTGATCGGCGACTTATAGTGGATGCTGGGTAATGGAGTTTAAGAGGCCCTTACTCTTATTAGAAAGGTATGTCAAATTACAGTTTAATGTCGCGTGGCCTCTGGAGAGGCCTAGTGGACGTCCATCGAGTTGACGCCTGATGACGTCTGTGTATCGCGAAGGGAATGAAATAATTATCATGATAGAAGCCATTTTTAGCCTATTTTCATTTATGAAAAAATAGGTTTATGAGATCACATTTGTCCGTGCGTGTGTGTGTGTGTGTGTGCGTATGTGTGTATGTCCCTAATAAAATCTAAATGGCTGGAATGATTTCAAACTCCGTAGAGTTATAGTACTATACTGTCCGATCCCGACCGTGCTCTTCAAATTTTATTACGTCTCACCAATCCAACATGGTGGCTGTGCGAAATATTTCACCGGCATTCTATATCAACTATTATTGATATCACACTGAAATTTTGTACGGTGATAAAGGGCACTACTAAACGTTCTCCTATGCAACTTTCAAACTCCTGTTAAGTACAAAACGAATATGGAGGTCAAGCAAAATTCAAACATTTTAATAGACTTTCTCGTGATTTAACCATCCGAGCACAGTGAAACATGGTACAGTAAGAGTTTGTACACATTGAAATGCACTGACATCTAATTTAGTTCAATTGTTTACATAACCTCAAGATGGCGGCTTTGCGATTTTTTTTCTTGTGTCCTAATCATGCGATTGAAGTCAACGTTAGAATAATGAACCTACGAAATGAATACCATCTAATAGTACATAACTTTATGGCCTATATTTATTTATGTATTTATTTATTTATTTATTCATCGTAAGGCTTTTAGTGCCGGGAGTGTCCGAGGACATGTTCGGCTCGCCTGAGTCTATAGCTGCTTCCTTCGGACACCCTTAGGGTGAGCTACAAGTTCCGATTCAATTTCAAGTAGTTCCAACTTTCGCTACCAGATATCAATGATAGCTAGTGGTGAACGTTGGAACTTTGATAGAGCGTTCCGACGAAATCTAACTTCACAACTTCACAGAAGTTCAGTCAGTGGAAAGATCTTTTACATGCCATAAATCTATGACATCGGACCGCCGGCTTTACTTCCTCTCCGAAGGAAGGCATACTGAAAGATTTTTAACGCTCTTAAAATTCCAACGACTTCGGCCAGGTTTGAACCCACTATCTTTTGCACAGCAGTTCAGCATGCTACCAACTACGCCACCGAAGACAACATGGCATCCATCCGAAATATATAGATGGTTCTCAATGTCTACTAATCTATGACGGCAATCAAACTGAAATTTTGTACGTTGATTACGGCTATTAACATAAGTTCTGCTATAGGACTTTCAATAACCTGGTGAGCACAACTACAACATGGTGGCGACGTTTCTCGCGATGTAACCATCAGAGCGCAGTGAAACTTGGTACGGTAAATACGTATACAAACTTTAATCCACTGACATCTAATTTATTTCAATTGTTTTCATAACTTCAAGGTGGCGGCTGTGCAAAATTTTAAAATCTCGCTTTCATTTCTTGTGTCCTAATCATGGGATTGATGTTTGAATAATAAACCTATGCAATAATCTTCTTCTAATAGTACATTACTCTATAGCCTACCTATATAAAAATCCAACACGGTGACCATCCGAAATACGAGGCACGTCCAGAAAGTAAGTTCCGTTTGGTAATAAAATTAAATTGTGTACAGATACAGAAAAATTATTTATTGCACAACATTCTACACCTCTTAAACTACTTTTCCACATAACTGCCGAACTTTTGCAGGCATTTGTCATAGCGTGGCACAAGTTTTTGGATGCCTTCTTCATAGAAGTTTGCCGCCGACCGTAAACGAGAGTGAAGACTCCCCTGTAAGATATCCTACCGTTTGGCCACCACTGTTAGGCAAATTGCGTGCTTACCAGGAGAACTGCGTATGTTTAGGAGTTATCCTGACCACATACGCAATTTTCCTAACAGTGGTGGCCAAACGGTAGGATATCTTACAGGGGAGTCTTCACTCTCGTTTACGGTCGGCGGCAAACTTCTATGAAGAAGGTATCCAAAATTTTGTGCCACGCTATGACATATGCCTGCAAAAGTTCGGCAGTTATGTGGAAAAGTAGTCTAAGAGGTGTAGAATGTTGTGCAATAAATAATTTTTCTGTATCTGTACACAATTTAATTTTATTACCAAACGGAACTTACTTTCTGGACGTGCCTCGTATTTAGATGGTTCTAAATATCTAAGAATCTATTGCAGCTATCAAACATAAATTCTGTTTGTGGATAGAAGCAAACATAATTAGGGTATATGAATATAAGCTATTTAGTTCTTCACGGAAATACTTGTTCAGTGTTGCCTTAGTAAACGAAATTTAATGATTTTCACTTGGTCAATACGATTGTACCCAACTATAATTGGTGTTTCCCAAAATTTTAAAAAAATATTTTACATAAGATAAATGAACACACTTGGATGACCAGATTTGATCGTCAATCGATCATCATCACATCCTCTATAGACCTAGGCTATTAAATCTATGTCTATAAGTGCTGTATGTGGTTGATGGTATCTCTATATACACTGTATATAAAAATGAAAGTTTGTCTGTTTTATTCTGAATTTCCACGGAAATTTGCGATATTTGCGCGTTTCAGACTGTTTTATGATTGATGCGCGCAAGAATAAATTTTTTGTCTGTCTGTCTGTGTGTGGACAATTTTTAGTTTCCTTATAACTCGAGAACGGCTGGGTGGATCAACGTAAAATTTGATACAGATATCCATCAGAGGCACGACACTAATCAGTGATGTAACTCTTCTCCGAACCTCTCAAAAAGGGGGCCTACCCCCTTAAAATACATGCTGAAATAGGCGTAGAAGAGTGAGACAAAGCTCATTTTCAGCCCCTCAATATGAGAAACGAAACTCGGCCCCCGAAAACTACATTTTATGGCTCTAAAACCAACAGTTTCTTAGATATTCCGAGAAAACTAATTTCATTTAATAAACTAATGAAGGAATGCAAGCTAGTAACCATGACAACAGTATCTCAAGAGGTGACATCCAACTTTCCATCTATTTCTGCAAGAAGTAATGCCACTCCATTTATTACATTTCTGTGCAAGTTTGCAAATGGCTATAAGGTTATCACGGAACCAACTAAAACGGTAAAATTCATCAATGCACTTAAGGGGTTCAAGGAGTACCCTAGATTTTTTTTCACTCGACTTACACATGCGATGTATCGTACAGAAGGTCTATTATATCTCCAAACAGCAACATTATTTTCAAATATTCCTGATTTGAAATAGTAGACTATTTTTTGCTGCTTTTAGGAATTTGGGCCATTGGAGGCTAAAAAACCGAATTTTCATGCATCACAAGCTTTATAATTTATAAAAGGGGTCTTCCTGTGATTGGGCACTTGACACAACGGTTAGGGTCAGTTTGTATGTGACGTGTATTGCGATTCGTCTACGAGGTTTTCAATTTTATTTTCACGTCAGGAAGAACACGTTAGGTAAATTTAGTTTGAGATCACATTTTAACTTATCATTTTTCTTTGTCGACAAACAGGTTCCAAGCCCCTAACCATTGCAACAGTAGCTCAATTGATAACATCTGGTTATTAATACCGAAGACCATTCGAAGAATGGGTACTTCTGCTAGTTTACAATATATACATGTATTTAGTTGCTGCAGTTACTTGTCAAGATTTGTTAATTACACACATCAAAAAAAGTTTTGCATCACCTCGGTTCCCAGATCTCCGGCATATAGACGTTGACTGTGTATATTGTATCCAAGATACAGTCCCTTTGACTGTTCATAGATGTCACTAAAACTGCTCAAAGATGTAAACAACCATGCATGAGCAGGGCCTATTAGACGGAGGGGGTACGACAGCCGATCAGTTCCAGTCATTCCACCAGGACGAAGGTACGCTGCTCATGTTGTCTGTAGTTCTACCATGCCTAGAAGGTCAATACCGCAGTTCGATCGCGTCCGCATTGTTACTTTGTGTCAAGAAGGGCTCTCAACAAGGGAAGTTTCCAGGCGTCTCAGAGTGAACCAAAGCGATGTTGTTCGGACATGGAGGAGGTACAGAGATACAGGAACTGTCGATGACAGGCCTCGCTCAGGCCGCCCAAGGGCTACTACTGTAGTGGATGACCGCTACTTACGGATTGCCGCTCGGAGGAACCCTGACAGCAATGCCACCATGTTGAATAATGCGTTTCGTTCAGCCACAGGACGTCGTGTTTCAACTCAAACTGTGCGCAATAGGCTGCATGATGCGCAACTTCACTCCCGACGTCCATGGCGAGGTCCAGCTTTGCAACCCCGACACCATGCAGCGCGGTACAGATGGGCCCAACAACATGCTGAATGGACCCCACGGAATTGGCATCACGTTCTCTTCACCGATGAGTGTCGCATATGCCTTCAACCAGACAATCGTCGGAGACGTGTTTGGAGGCACCCTGGTCAGGCTGAACGTCTTAGACACACTGTCCAGCGAGTGCAGCAAGGTGGTGGTTCCCTGATGTTTTGGGGTGGCATTATGTGGGGCCGACGTACGCCACTGGTGGTCATGGAAGGCTCCGAAACGGCTTTACGATACCTGAATGACATCCTCCGACCCATAGTGCAACCATATCGGCAGAATATTGGAGAGGCATTTGTCTTCATGGACGACAATTCTCGACCTCATCGTGCACATCTTGTGAATGCGTTCCTTCAAGATAACGACATCGCTCGACTACAGTGGCCAGCATGTTCGCCAGACATGAACCCTATCGAACATGCCTGGGATATGTTGAAAAGGGCTGTTTATGGACGTCTTGACCCACCAACCACTCTGAGAGATTTACGCCGAATTGTCGTTGAGGAGTGGGACAATTTGGACCAACAGTGTCTTGATGAACTTGTGGATAGTATGCCACGGCGAATACAGGCATGCATCAATGCAAGAGGACGTGCTACTGGGTATTAGAGGTAGTGGTGTGTACTGCAATCTGGACCACAAATGCTGAAAGTCTAGCTGTATGATGGTACAACATGCAATGTGTGGGTCTCATGAGCAATAAAACGAGCTGAAATGTTGTTTGTGTTGATCTCTATTCCCTTTGTATTTAACGGTTCCGGAACTCTTGGAACCGAGGTGATGCAAAACTTTTTTGATGTGTGTATATGTGATAATTTTGTTAAGATTTTGCTAGTGCTTATTGACGATGATGATGATGATGATAACTGTTTTTTAAGGGGACTAAAATCTGGGTTATCGGCCCAGTGGTTATTGACCCTCAAGTTTGTTTGCTTAGTGTTATATCTGGGATTGTTATTAAATGGTCAGGTTGGCGTAGATTGTGAAGTTGGCTGATGTTTGAGCGATGTGTGGTCCGGTTTTGTGCAACAGCTACCCACTACAGGTGGTTTATTATAGTTTATTAGCCTCCAGGCGACGCACGATTACACCACATTCCCAACACGTGTAGCACGGAATATCC
The DNA here is from genome assembly GCA_946902985.2 of Meconema thalassinum. Taxonomy (NCBI): domain Eukaryota; kingdom Metazoa; phylum Arthropoda; class Insecta; order Orthoptera; family Tettigoniidae; genus Meconema; species Meconema thalassinum. The sequence goes on along the minus strand of OX336388.2, from coordinate 1,316,284,294 downwards.
CCACAGTAAAGACAGCGTTGAATCCATTTTACAGTGTTGCCTTATTGACAATTAATATTGTAGCTTTCAGTAGGTCAACATTAAATAAATCCAGTGACTGGAATAAGTAAAGAAACATATTTATGTGTATATAGTTATGGACTATTAATTGAAAAAGAAGAAAACTAAGGGATGACATGTTTCGCTCGTCAAGTGAGCATCATCAGATCCGAATATGCACGACATATAGCTCTAGAAAATACTATTAAACCTACAGTGACACCCACGGACAATCTCTGCCCTACAAAATGAAATTCAAGAAATCCCGTCAGAAATGGTAAACCCGGAAAACCACTTCCAGGATAGCTGAGGTGAAAATTGAATCCAGTTTTGTCTCACAAGGTTGAGTGCAGCCCGCTCCAGCCCTCACGTCACAATTAAATGTATAGATGATGATGATGATAATTGTTGTTTTAAGGGGCCTAACATAGGTTATCGGTCCCTTTAAATGTATTGGCAGAGCCGGGAATCAAACGTGGTCATCGAGGGCGACAGCCAAGAACTCAACAATTTTCCACCACAACGTGGTCTCTAAAAGAAGAAGAATTGACTAAATTAAAAAGGAATGAGGTGAAGAGAAGATAGGGGAAATGAAACAATCGGAGAATGAGGATACAGGATGAGTAATATTAGAGCTGGCTCAGCATCAACTCGTGAAATTACTAAGTGTAACAGACATTGTACATTGGTACAGGCTCGTGCTGATTTACCATGTATGTGATACATATCTCCCTGAATTTCACATGGAATTATACACGGTGTTTTTAATAAAAAAATACCAGTCTGGAACTATTTAATGCAAGGCATGTATTTTAATGAATGTTTCCAGTTAATCCTACAGTTTATACATTAGCATTACGCTGGGTGGAATTGAAAACAGCATGTTATGTGAGGTAAGATAACGATCAGAGCTCCTACTAATCTCTCACATAAAACTGCTACGTGGTCCGTTCTACCACAGCGGTCGAGTAATATATGACCAGCACATTCGCTGGCGAAATTAAACATGGTTGAAACGTGAATTAAATACGTAAATTATCGTAAGACCCTCCATGTCTCTTTATTATTTTGTGCGTTGTGATTGCAAAATTGTGATCATTGATCTCTGGTGTGTTAAATGAAAAGAATGAGAAAGTATCTGGAAATTTGTAAAACTATCTGTTCGTGCTGTGAAAAATGCTTTGAGCTAAACAAACAGCAAGCATCACAGGTGGAACAGAAGGGACCACTGTCCTACTGTCCTTGTGTTCCTCACGTAATTGTGAGATACAGTGCAATTGGGTACATTGTCAGTTGTAACTCTTCAGTCGGTCAACCCGACTGTCCCCAAAGACTGGGCGGGGTACATATATATAATATAAGGAAGACATAACAATGAATTATTTGAACATATAGAAGATTTGGTGAGTGTGATGAGAAAAAGGAGAATGTATTTCTTTGGACATTTGGAGCGGATGGAGCATCATCGACTTTCATATCGAATCCACTCATCAATCTCTAAAAAAAAATCCTATTGTAAATGGTCGATGCAAGTTAAAAAGGACCTAACAGAAGCTCGAATCAATCAAACTCTGGTTTGGGATAGGAACCTGTTCAGAAAGGCGGTTAAATCAACCAGTAATCTACACCCTTTAACATCTGTGATGCCTCGCCCTCACTGCAAGTGGACGGAAGAAAGGAGAGCTGAACATTCGTCAAGAATGAAGATCTACTGGCAGACAAGAAAACAAGCTTTACAGTGATCATATGAGTGAAGAACATCGTGGTCCATTGATGGCCGAAACGACTCAAAAAAGATAATATAAGGATTTAGGTATTAGGAAGTCATTTTTGAAAGCCTTTGTATGGAGCGTGGCAAACGTGGACTGTTGGTGCAGCAGAAAAGAGGAGCATTGAAGCGTTTGAAATGTGGTGTTACAGGATAATGATGAAGACCAGATGGGTAGATAGGGTTACAAATGAAGAATTATTAAGACGACTGCGAGAGGAGAGTTGTTTCTAGTGACTGCTAATGGAGAGAAGAGATAGGTTGGTAGGACACAACTAAGACACCCAAGAATATCAAACATAGTTATGGAAGGAAGGATCGAGGACAAAAACTATAGGGATAGACCAATGTAGGAATGTGTTAAACAAATTGTCTCAGATGTAGGGTGGGGTAGCTAAGTAGAGATGAAACGATTAGCTCAGAACAAGGAGACATGGAGGGCTGCATCTAACCAGTCGAAAGGCTGAAGACTCAAATACGACTATATAACACTCCTGAATTTATTTTTTGTCGTGTGGCCTCCTGAGAGGCGGAGTGCAGGTCATTCTAGTCGGCGCCCGTGGGCGACCTGCGCGTTGGGATGAGAGATGGAATGGATGAAGGTGAATGAAACTGGGCAAGGATATGGAAGGAAGCGGCCGTGGCCTATCAGAAGGTACCGTCCCAGCATTTTCCTGGTGTTGAATGCTGCACTCTAGCAAGCGTAGCCAATGCTGTCTGTCTCCTGAAAATAAAAAATACATGTATTAGTTATGATCACTGTTATAATCCTAAAATTGCTCCATTATATCACTGCCCTGCTAAGCACAGATGTGGTAACTGACATTTTTGTCGAAACTGAGATACGGGTTTCATTCATTGCTCTGCATCCTAAAGAGTCGGTTACTAGTGTAAAATACCGTATATACGTGTTTGTTTAGGAAATAAACGCTTATTTAGTCTACCGTAACTACGTTTCGGACTTGAATTGCTTGGCCATTTCATTGTATCTGCAGTTTACTAAACGATTTCATTGTATTTACAGTAGATACGACATTTTGATTTAGTAAAGTGTACATACCATAAAATGGTTTAGCAATGTGTAGATACAATAACTTGGCGTAGTATTTATGCACTGTTTTGATCTAGTAAACTGTAGATAGCTTAACAGTAAGCGCTGGGTTGTGACAGTGCTAGGTTGTGTTTGTGATTCGAAACATGCTAAGTTTGTCTGTGATTGCAAAACTTAAACAGGAAAGTACCTGTACAAGTCAACTCATACAGAAGCTATGTGAAGAAATAAATAATGCACATGATTTAGGAGACCAGAGCCTCCGTGTCTTAGGTGGCAGCACGCCAGCCTCTCACCGCTGGGTCCGTGGTTCAAATCCCGGTCACTCCATGAGAGATTTGTGCTGGACAAAACGTGGCCAGACAGGTTTTTTTTCGGGTACTCCAGTTTTCCCTGTCACAAGGTCATTCCTGCAACACTCTCCACTATCATTTCATTTCATCTGTCATTCATTTAATCATTGCCCCAGGGGAGTGTGACAGGCTTCGGCAGCCAGCACAGTTCCTATCCTCGCCGCTAGATGGGGGCTTCATTCATTCCATTCCTGACCCCGTCGGTTGACGGGAAGCAGGCTGTGGATTTTCATTGTCATTTAGGAGACCAAGGTAAGTGACTAATTTCATAAGCAAATACTGTAGGTCATAACATAACTTAGTTACATATTCACCATAACTAGCCTTGGGAACGTCGGACTGCCCCTTTAAATTAGTTGATGGAATACCGTCAAAATCACAATTGTTTGTGAATCAAGTTTCTATGGTGCTGGTAGTAGTTAACAAGGCTCGTCACAACAAAGCCAAGAAGAAACATTACTTCATGGTCCACTAGATGATAATATTTGTTTGGAATTAGATTACCTACAAAATTTTCAAAGTGGAAACTTCCCATTGCAGGATTGTCTCTTAAATGCTGATTCCGTAGAACAAGTACCACTTGTTGAGTGTGAGTACATCGTTAACCAAGACAATATTTTACAACCAATTACCTTGAAACACTAGGAGAACACATGCTGACTGACGGATTTAATGAGGTTGATCTAGGCCCAATAGATGCTGAATTTCAAACAAGAGCTAATGTCACAAAAAAAGGAGGACCTAGGAAAAGAAGACAATTTGTGCTTTCTCCCAAGGAAAGGGCTAACATTTAAGACAAATACGAAATTCACATCGTATCAAAGAAGTTTGTAACTGTAAAATGAAATGTAGCACAGTTATACCTGAGGTTCAAAGAATTAAACTTCATGAAGAGTACTGGAACCTATCACGGCAAGAACAAAAAACATTCGTCCTTGGAGCAGTCACTAAAAAACCTATACAGACACAAACAGCCGGATGTACATCAAGAAGGAAAGACAGACTATACCTTGAAAAATGAGCAAGGCTATCCGAAGAAAGTATGCAAAGTATTTTTCCTTGGCACTCTTGGATATTCTAGAAACAATGATAGTATTATTCAGTCATTATGCAAACAAACTGGCCTTTCCCCCAAATTCAATGGAAGACGTGGTAAGACTGCTCACAATAAGATTGACAAAACAGTTGTTAAAGAACACATTAAATCATTCAAACCTTCGATATCGCATTATTGTCGAGATCATGCACCTAATCGATTGTATTTGCCAAGTGACTTGACTATTACCTCAATGTATGGTGATTTCCAAAAACAGAATCCTAGATTTGCGTGCTCGTATGATTTATACAGACATGAAGTAGATAAAATGAATATTTCATTTATTAAGTTGGGCCGTAAGGAGTGCGAATTCTGTGAACATTTTAAACAGCACACCCACTCTCTTGAAGAACCTTATGATAACTGCCAAGACTGTCAGCCATGGAAAACACATATTAATAGGGCATCCACGGCAAGAGAGCTATACCAAGAAGATACGCACAGAGAACCATCAAACGATGAAATTGTGTACAGCGTTGATATGCAGAAGGTTATAATGCTGCCAAGGTTGGAAATGGTTAAAAATTTGGTTTTTGCACAACGTTTATCTGTGTATAATGAAACGTTTGCACCTGTGAGTACAAAAAGCAAGTCTCGAATAGTCGCTGTCCTCTGGCATGAAGGTATAAGGGGCAGAAAACAAGTAGACGTCGTGAGTTCATTTTTTAAATTCCTCTCTTCTAGTGAAGCACACGATGTAAAAAAAAATGTTTTGTGGATGGACAATTGTACAGCACAAAATAGGAACTGGGCATTATTCACATTTTTGGTTTATATCATAAACTCAAGCCTCATCAGTGCCGATGTGATTGAGGTAAGATATTTTGAGCCTGGGCATGCGTTTATGTATGCAGATTCATTCCACCACAGTGTTGAAAAGTCGTTGAAAACGAACAAACAGTCCAAAGTCTACGATTTCAATGACTTTCAAGAGGCCACCTCAATGGCTTCTAAAAAAAAGTCACATTTCTCTCGATGCAGCTGGAGGACTTTTATAAATGGAAAAGTTTCATGTCGCTGAAAAAGATAAAAAGTAGTTCATCTGAACGACCATATCTTCACAACATTGTTGCAATCCAAGCAAAACGTGGCAATTTACTTATTTTATACAAAGAGGGGTATCATGAGGTTCGGAAGACATTAGATTTTCTTCAACTGAAAATTATTAAAACTGGGAAGATTCCTGTACCTGGAAAGCAAGAAGAACCCAGAGGCATTTCTACTCAGAGGAAAGGATCTTTACTTCAGTTATTGAAGAGAAAATCATCTGTTTCCTGCTAACAGACTAGAATTTTGGCATTCATTTCCTCTAAGTGCTAATGAAGGCAGGGAGGATGCGAGTGATGACAATGACGGATAAGTGTCAGATATCCTACACTTCAAGTTTATTTGTTTAGATGTCCTACAACCTCCTTCGTTCTATTATATTGAGGAAATAGTTTATAGAAATCATTTAAGTTCATAATGTTACGAAGCAAGTTACAAATTTTAACAAATCAATGTGTCCTTTAATAGTACATTATGCAACGAGCCTATAATGGCTATAATTAAGACACGAGTATTTTTTATAAAACGAGCGTATGCGAGTTTTATAATTTCCATACGAGTGTCTTAATTACCATTATAGGCGAGTTGCATACGACTGTTTATGTTCGACTATAATTATTATAACTATTTTATGTTCGAAGATAAATATTCATAAATATCTGTCGAGATTTCGCCAGTTTTATGTACTAAACAGAGCGCATGAGACGCAGGGAATGCCTTGTATTTGACCATGGCCACCTCGATTACTCTACTATTACACTAGGCAAGGCAGTGTGATTTACATTAGAAGGCCGTGGTACTCAGCGCATCTAATTATCTAATTGGTCAAACGACTGTTTCTTGAGCTCTGATTGGTGGGAGAAACTGTATCATAATGAAAAATAATGTTATAATGAGTCTCATTATGATACAGTTTTCAGATACATAATAGTCAGGGTCGAACATAAATATTTTTTCCTACCAAGATCAAAACTTCAGCGATCAGCCTACTAAAATATTTAAGCTGACATTTCAATTAATATGACTTCCATACAACAGCTAAAATGCGATAAATTTTTACGGAAGGATGTGATTTTTTTATATGTTTGTCTTTTAATTGTATTGATTGTCTAAGATCAGCCTGAAATGTCAATAAATTCTTACTGTGAAATGTTATTTTAGTTATATATGTTATGAAATCCTGCATATTTTACTAATTCTGATTATTTTAGGTAAGATTTCATGCATGAATTAATAAGTGAGATAAGCCACAGTTGGTTAATTTTCATTTTTGACAGAATTTAACTTGGATTAGGCAAACAAAATTATAGATAGATTAAAAAGATACAATAAAAGCGACTCAGAAATTTTCAAAGTTTACTAAGCCATAAAGCAAGTATCTACAAATTACTAAGCAGGTTCATGGTATCTGAGCAGAAACAATATTTAAGCCTAGTAAAGTGCAGATACAGTAAAATAGCTTCGCAAACATGAGTGTTTTCATTAACTGTATAAGTTTTATCTGATTTTTTTGCGGGAAAATATTATCTTATCCCATTTTAAGCTTTATAAAGTAATTCCCCGCGAATCATAATACCAGAGAGATGCTATATTGGTTTATTTTAACAAATACACAATCTGCGGCAATGATTGAAACTATAACCTTGATTTACTCCATTCCAACCCGAATGCAGATACCACTTCTGTGCTTAGCAGGGCAGATCAGTGATCATAACTAACATATAATTGTTTCAATGAGTGTTATTTACTTATTATTAATATATTATATACGTTGTACCCCGCCCAGTCATTGGGTAAATTCGTGTTGACCGAGTTACAACTGATAGTTAGTACAGACAACACTGAACAAATGGCTTCCAAACTTGACATTACAATTGGGTCCATATGAGAAGTAGGGGACATTCTCTTTGGAGCTAGAGGAACATACTTCCACTGAGTGTCGTACTGAGAGACATACTGTACAAAGTGATTCTCATTAATTATTTTGACTATTTAGTAGGATCGTGCTTGGAGGCCCATGATTTGAAATAAGAGAAGGTGCCATAATACCATAATAATTACGCATGCTGTACAAAACATATATCAGACAATACAGTATATACACACAGCCACACGAGCCTGATGATGAATATGTCCCCAATCCTTAAATGAAGTCAGAACAACAATGAAAAAATAAAATAAGTTGACTAGGTACTGTTATCATCCTAAAAGTACAAGCTATTTTCAAATTATTTTATTTAAAATCATGTAGGTAATTTAACAGCTATTAGGCCAGAAGGGATAACTGTTATCCTACTGCTCTAATGGGAGGTGTGGAAGCTTCAACATACTGTGAATAACGCGAGTGTATGGCGGATTGAGTTCTATTGATAATGCTATAATTCATTAGGGTATCGCTTTATAAATGGAAACAATATATAAAAGATATGGTAATTAGGAATTTACATTCAAATGGCTGCACATGATATCCACAACACTTCATTAGTAATTCTATTGTTATTTTATCAGAATGATAGTACGATAATTAGCCCACAAGCACAAGTTGGATACGTTTCAGGGGTAGTTTTGCAGTCATCAAGTTATTTCTCTCCACGTAGAATGTAAGTGTAATGCTATTACTTTCCAAACATAACAAAACAACCCAGAGTGTGGGAGAGCACACATTCAGAACATGGCCCATGCAATAACTAAAGAGCTTTATCTGATTCTAGCAACCGTACCCGGTTTATACCAGGTGAACAAGGCGCGCACAGTCTGCTGAAGGATCTCATCCCTTTATCGTACAAATGTCTCTGTATGTATGTCTACCCCTTATTATTCCCGTTTTCCAACGGGGTCGGGGATGAGATGCGATGGAAATATTTGTGGCGATGGCTTTTACGGCCGGATGCCCTTCCTGACGCCAACCTCATGAGAGGAGTTAATGAGAGATGAAATGAATGATGGTGAATGAAACTGGGCAAGGATATGGAAGGAAGCGGCCGTGACCTGTCAGAAGGTACCGTCACAGCATTTGCCTAGTGTTGAAAATGGGGAAACCACGGAAAACCATTTCAAGGACGGCCGACGGTGGGGCTCGAACCCACGTGTCTACCGAGTCAGCAGAGAGCTTGGTCCCATGACCTAATGCTGTGCTTTAGCCAGCGTAGCCACTACTGTCGGTATAGTACAAATGACTCTAACCTCTAAATATTAAATACAAGGAATATTGGCTTTTGCGGTCAATTAATCACAACTAGCAATCTTCTAGGTTTTGACGCATCACTAAATCACTTGCAGGGTTTCATCCACGTGTACAAAATCGGCTTCATCAGCAGGTACATCCTTCGAATAGCCATGTATTTACTGTATATACCAGCAATGATACGTCATGAAAGCCAGGTGGGATTCCTGGCCATCCTTCAACCTGTTTGTCTTCCTAAGATTCTTCTTGAAAAGAACACTAATCTTTGAACAAATCGAGTGAAAATACAACTTTCGTTTCTACTTTCTCCGAACTCCTCTTCTAGTGAACCCAACTGCAGTGCCTTCTTTCTGATTGTGCCAATTGTTGAGACACTTTCTTCCGCATCAGTGCTACCGTGTATTCGCCCAAGGAAATCAAATCTCTGTGACATGTCACAGGCAGTAAATGGGAGCAGGAAATGATGTGTCTGTGGAAGATTCACCCTTCATATTTCTCACCACAAGATTTCAGACAGGGTGAAGCCTCCCCTACCATGTCCAGCGTAGAAAAACAAAATACAGTACTTAACATTCCTTGACAGCAAGGTGCACTTTGTTGTTGCTTTGCATGACTTATTTTCCTCTACATGTGGACAATCGAGTTACGAACTGTTGATATTGTTTTTTCATTTATAGGCTAGAACATCTGGGACATCAGCCTCGAGAACTTAGGTGTGTCTAAAATGTATCTAATAACCTATGTTATTGTAGCACCTCTAATAGTGTGTATATTTATAATTGAAGCTAAAATAGGGAAGGAGGCATCCATATTCTTAATAGTAATAATACTAATATAATAATAATATTACTAATAAAACGCTACGGTGTGTATTTCTCAAAACTCAAACTCTTATACCAGAAAGAGTTAGAAGATGTGGTTTGTGCCAAAATCTTACCAATCGTCTCCATAGTACTGGAAATATCTTGCATTTCTTGATAAGTTAGTGAAAATATATTTATTTATTTATAACGTGCGTTTAAACAAATAAACAAGACGATAGCCCCTGTGATAACTGTGTAGCATCTAGCCCGCATAATAGCAAAGCCATGTGGGTGTTCTTTATAAATTGGTCACTCTCAATCGATCGTAACAAATGACCATTCAAAAGACAGAGAATTGCCCGCAGCAATAAGGAATTGCGTTCTGATTTTATGAATATTGACAATTTGTTTAAAATTTGGTTTAAACATATAAACAAGATGATATAATCCTGCCAGAACTGTGTCGCGTTGAGCGCGCAGAACAGAGAAACCGGGTGGGTAGTCTTACGCATGCGAGATTTCTCGGACAGGTCCCCTAGTAATAATATTGTGATGATATTATGGTTGATGTTTCACCGACAGCAGTACGCTCGCTAAACCGCAGCGCTAGGCCATGGGGTCAAGCTCTCTGTTGACTCGATAGACGTGCGTTCAAGCCCCACCGTCGGTCGTCCCTGAAATGGTTTTCTATGGTTTCCCATTTTCAACTCCAGGCAAATACCTTCTGGGAGGCCACGGTCACTTTCTTCCATATCATCATTACCCAGTTTCATTCACCATCATTTATTTCATCTCTCGTTAACTCCACTCATGAGGTTGGCGTCAGGAAGGGCATCCGGCCGTTAAAAAGATCCGCCACAAAGCCTTTCGTCGCATCTTAACCCTGACCCCGATGGATAACGGGAATATAAGGGGTGGACATGCTGTACATTATGGTTGATGTTTTATTGGATTGTTGTGGTCATTATCCCACAACGTAATGGTCAATGATCAAACATAGCCCACTGTCATCTCATTGATTTATTGGCTAATACTGTGCTGTCATCAACCAAAGCTTGATGACTTTTCTTGGCGACGCTCTCTCCCTCTGAGAGTGGTTGGTTCCTTAGTTTAGGGGCTCAACAACGCGGTCATGTACCCCGTGTACTTTGGGTGTGTATAGAATCTGTCTGATAACCGGTGTTAATTGTGATGACTGTATTAGTGTGTGTTATCTGTTTTTAATTCAAGTAAGGACAGCAGACGTTAATTTCAAATAGTTCCTACTTTCGTTACCAAATGCTACCGTCCACGATACCTAGCTATGAACTTGGCTACTACTATATGCCATCGCAACCAGCGCCCGGTGACAAACGTTGGAACTTAAGAGCATTTATCAAAGCTAACCTTCAAATTTTCCTTCACACAAGTTTAGTTGGTGGAAGGTTCTTTTACATGCCATAAATCTATGACATGGGCCCGCCGGCTTTACTTCCCCTCCGAAGGAAGGCATAATGAGGGATTTCCAACGCTCTTTAAAAATCCAACGACTTCGGCCGGGTTTGAACCCGCAACATTGGGACTCTGAAAGTTATTACACTTTAAATGATATCACTCCCAAGCAGGCCTATATTATTGTGAAGTTAATGTGTTATTCGACCTCTTGTGTGGACTAGCAACACTGAAGAATGGCTTCATGATTCCATATTAATATTAGGCTTACTACAAATAGATGTTTCCTTCCCCATCTCAGCGCAAACCCAAGTATATACACTAGCGCAGTCATCAGAACGTTCATAAACGGTGCATAAAAATATAACGTGAAAACTCACTTTTATAGTTATGCCCCGGGTGAATCATACAGACAGTGCATTATAGGACGGTCATTAATTACTGGCAACATTCGTCCTGTATCGAACTGAAACCCATTTGTCTCTGCACAAATAATTGAAATAATAAAACAAAGGCATATGCTATTCCATTAGTTGAAATTCATTTTTCTGGTAATTGGGGTATTTTAACAAATACCCGTTCCTCGATGGTATCCCGCCATCGCATCGCCTCGTTTACATTACTTAAGCCATGACAATGGAACATGGTAGCGAGCTGTCCCGCTAATTACAACATATTGACCACCGCGTGGTTTAGTGACTAGCATTATTTTCTGTTACCCCTGAGGTCCGGATTCAACTCCCTGCTCTACCAGGAAATTTCATTCTGGTCTGAGACTGGAACGAGGTACACTCAGTCTCGTCAGGCAGAAATGAGAAGACATGTGTTCATGAACTCTGACGTGACTGTTGTTTCTCACACCACGAACCATAGAAAACCGAGAACAAGGAAGAATGGAGTAATAGAACTTATGACTAGCAGAATAGCTTGTGCCTCTCAGGGTCTCACAACTAATAGGACCACCAGATCCCAGCTGATATTGGCTTTGGTTCCACTTACCTGTACCTGACTCCTCTCTTTCATCTACTGTATCTTGTCTTTTGTTCTCTTCTTACCTCTACAGCATTAGGATATCCGAGTCTAAGGGTGTCCTTCATTTACAACCTTAATTGACCCTTGCCTATTCTTTTCTGATAGCCTCATTCTTTTCGATGAGTCAGACCGATTCCTTTCCTTTTCATGCTATATCTTGCCTTCTGCAGAAGGCTCTAACGAAGGCACCACGCATGGTTTAACCTAGACAGTGCTACACCCTCAAGGGCTCACATCTGGTGAGTTTGGCAGTTGGCGACCCCGATGTCTGGGATCAGTTTTAATATGGATAAGATTTTGGGCTGGGAGTCTACCTGGAATTAGTACCATCAATTTACCGACACTGTGGTAACCATGGCAACCAATGTTCGTCAATTATGAATGATACATCATTATCGTCATCAATTATGACCCAAAATATATCAGATCGACGAAGTTAGTTAGTTACTTAGTTATTGTTGTTTTAAGGGGCAAAACTACGAGGTCATCTGCCCCTCTTAACACAGATTAAAGTATACAAATTTGGAATGGAATTTAAAATTTAGAGGTGGACACCTAAATTGGAAAAGACCGAAATATAACAAAACAAAGGAATTAAATAAAACTAATAATTATAATATAAACAAAAATTACGGAATAACAAAATTTCAGCATTCAAAAACGAACAAGTCGTTGAGTCAATGTTCACTGGAAAATTTCAATTGCTGGACCTAACCCACTCTCACTTATAAAGCGGATAACGCGATCAGCAGCCACCGCGTCGTCGGCTAATATAAGTTTGAGTGTCGTCTGCAAACCAAGGTTACTTCGTAAGTAAGCAAGATCCACACACTCTGTTAAAATGTGGGCCACGGTGAAAATGGCTCCACAGGTAAAAGGGGGGGCTTCCCATCTCATTAGGTACGAATAGGTGGATCTTGTATGACCTATCCTTAGCCTACACAAAATGACGGACTCCCTCTGTGACCAGAAAGAGCTCCGCCACAACAGATAGACGAAAGGAGCTTTTCAGGGGGAGCCATTCAAGGCGCTTCTATTCAACCTCGCCGACAGCATTAAAAAGACACCCCCAGTAAGGCACACTTACTTTACGCAGATGACTTGGTATTAGGGTCCTCAAACAATCTAGAATTACAAACGGCACTGATAGAACTAGAAAGATTGGTGAATAAAAACCTAATTGAAATTAACCTTCAAAACAAAGTTCAAATGACATTTAGGAAAGGAGGTAAACCAACGCAAGACACACTCACCTTGCACAGCGAACCACTAAATGTAGTAAACAAGTTCAAATACCTGGGCATAACCCTGCAGACTCAGCAACCACCTTAAGTCATCATACACAAGAGAGGACAGCAACAGCCATACAAGATCTGGAAACTAACAGCTCATCTCTAGCTACAGCCTTGACGCTATTCCATACCACCATCTCACGCATTGGGACATATGGTCTAGAAATAGTATGGGATCACCTCGCAATCAGCGATCTCGAGAGAGTGTCAAGTCACAATACTTAAAATACACACATCAAAAAAAGTTTTGCATCACCTCGGTTCCAAGAGTTCCGGAACCTTTAAATACAAAGGGAATAGAGATCAACACAAACAACATTTCAGCTCGTTTTATTGCTCATGAGACCCATACATTGCATGTTGTACCATCATACAGCTAGACTTTCAGCATTTGTGGTCCAGATTGCAGTACACACCACTACCTCTAATACCCAGTAGCACGTCCTCTTGCATTGATGCATGCCTGTATTCGTCGTGGCACACTATCCACAAGTTCATCAAGACACTGTTGGTCCAAATTGTCCCACTCCTCAACGACAATTCGGCGTAAATCTCTCAGAGTGGTTGGTGGGTCAAGACGTCCATAAACAGCCCTTTTCAACATATCCCAGGCATGTTCGATAGGGTTCATGTCTGGCGAACATGCTGGTCACTGTAGTCGAGCGATGTCGTTATCTTGAAGGAACGCATTCACAAGATGTGCACGATGAGGTCGAGAATTGTCGTCCATGAAGACAAATGCCTCTCCAATATTCTGCCGATATGGGTGCACTATGGGTCGGAGGATGTCATTCAGGTATCGTAAAGCCGTTTCGGAGCCTTCCATGACCACCAGTGGCGTACGTCGGCCCCACATAATGCCACCCCAAAACATCAGGGAACCACCACCTTGCTGCACTCGCTGGACAGTGTGTCTAAGACGTTCAGCCTGACCAGGATGCCTCCAAACACGTCTCCGACGATTGTCTGGTTGAAGGCCTATGCGACACTCATCGGTGAAGAGAACGTGATGCCAATTCTGTGGGGTCCATTCAGCATGTTGTTGGGCCCATCTGTACCGCGCTGCATGGTGTCGGGGTTGCAAAGCTGGACCTCGCCATGGACGTCGGGAGTGAAGTTGCGCATCATGCAGCCTATTGTGCACAGTTTGAGTTGAAACACGACGTCCTGTGGCTGAACGAAACGCATTATTCAACATGGTGGCATTGCTGTCAGGGTTCCTCCGAGCGGCAATCCGTAAGTAGCGGTCATCCACTACAGTAGTAGCCCTTGGGCGGCCTGAGCGAGGCCTGTCATCGACAGTTCCTGTATCTCTGTACCTCCTCCATGTCCGAACAACATCGCTTTGGTTCACTCTGAGACGCCTGGAAACTTCCCTTGTTGAGAGCCCTTCTTGACACAAAGTAACAATGCGGACGCGATCGAACAGCGGTATTGACCTTCTAGGCATGGTAGAACTACAGACAACATGAGCAGCGTACCTTCGTCCTGGTGGAATGACTGGAACTGATCGGCTGTCGTACCCCCTCCGTCTAATAGGCCCTGCTCATGCATGGTTGTTTACATCTTTGAGCAGTTTTAGTGACATCTATGAACAGTCAAAGGGACTGTATCTTTGATACAATATACACAGTCAACGTCTATATGCCGGAGATCTGGGAACCGAGGTGATGCAAAACTTTTTTTGATGTGTGTATGTGCTGAGAGTTGGAAAGATAACCCCTACAAGGAAACTTTCTTCAGGCTGAAAATACAAGACCATCTGCAGACCTATTAAACTGTAGAAAGGCAAGTAGAAGAGAGATTTACCCTACTTCTATATCACCGGGCGGCTTCGGTGGCGTAGTTGGTAGCATGCTGAGCTTCTATTCCCAATATCACGGGTTCAAACCCGGCGGAAGTCGTCGGATTTTTAAGAGCGTTAAAAGTCTCTCAGTATGCCTTCCTTCGGAGGGGGAAGTAAAGCCGGCGGGCCCATATCATAGATTTATGGCATGCAAGAGAACCTTCCACTAACTACACTTGTGGAAGCTAAAATGTGTAGGTTAGTTTGATAACGCTATATTAATTCCAACGTTCGTCGCCAGGTGCTGGTTGTGATGGCATCTAGTAAAGTCCGTAGATAGGTGTCGTGGGCGGTCGCATTTGGTAGCAGAAGTAGCAACTACTAGAAATATTGATCGTGTGCAGTCCTTACCTGAATTACAGATAACACACACTAATACAGCCATCACAATTAACACCGGTTATCAGACAGATTCTACACACACCCAAACAACACGGGGCTACATGATCGCGTTGTCGCAGCCCCTAAACTAAGGAACCAACCAACCTTCTATATCACTGAAGCCATGATGGACAAAACGTAGACCAACGAGAATCAATAACAAAGGCATATAATAACGAGACTCGCCATTCTTGGCTTCCATCATAAGATTTGCTCAATCAGATCTTACCATAGCCCGACTGACAAATGTGTATGTGCTGGAAGGTGTACTAAGAACCATATAATAACATGCCCCAAATGAACAAAATCACATAGTGAATGAAGTAAAATTAATGCCCTTTAATGCCTTTGGTCCTTCTTCCTTTATATTCCTCACATTTACAGCTGTTGACTTGACTGCATTTATATGGAGACCTATTTCTTGTAGGAGGTTAATGACTGTGTTGTTAGGATGTCCATGAAATTTCGTTCAAATTCCTACCGTGCATCCAACGCGGTCGTATTTCGTCTGGCACTCCAGCATTAGATAATGCCACTTCTGGAACGGCCAGTGTGTCGTTAACTACCTGTCTTTCTGTAGAAAAAGGCAAAGGCTGTATAGGTAACATATCAACAAACGGCATCTTAATCATGTTTGTTCAGCCTACACATCACAGCCATAACCATAACTTTCTGATTTGGATCTTAAATGAACTTATATCCGTTAAATTGCCTAACTAATGGCAGATGGTGGATGTAATATCCCATAGGAATACAATAGCAATTTACAACTGCAAATCCATTTAGTAAAAAATTTTCTCTTCTTACATTGCAATTTTGATGTTTCTTTCTTTCTTTCTTTCTTTCTTTCTTTCTTTCTTTCTTTATTTATTTAATATCTTTTCTTGTGGCGCAGTTATGGCTCATGGCCCTCTCTTACACTTAACATGAAGTACTATGTAATAGCTGAAAATCGCATTTGATATCCGTTAAGATACTTTTCTTCTCTCACGTCATCATCTATATTATTAAAAATATTGATGAAAATTTATCCGAGTCCGTCCGGCCATACTATACGGCCGATTTTCTTCATCCTTTTTTTAAATGAAAGGTATTCATGCACAGATTTGTCATCAAGTATTACAAATCACTTAAATTACGCCTTTCTCAAATTATTTGATTTTTTCAAATTTTTCCAACTTTTTCCAACATTGAAGTAATTATATTTTCGGTTCTAATTCAGTTACGAAGGTCGTTTTAGTCTAAGAACACTCAGTGAATCAAGCGCTATCATTTGAGCCCTTAACAATTCAAATCGGCTGATTCTGAGGAACGTTATGAGTGGACATACGATATTACATCTCATTTTTTCAACAGTTTTTCTCATTGTAGCAATCATACCTTTGGTTCTAATTGAGTTACACTGTTCGTTTTGGTCTAAGAGCACTCAGTGGATCAAGCTCTATCTTTTGAGGTATTAAATATTTACATTGGTTGATTCTGAGGAATGTTATGAGTGCCGAAGCGAATATTAGAAATAATTATGAAAATTTAACCGAGTCCGTCCGGCCATTCTATCCGGTCAATTTCCTTCATACCACTATTAAATGAAAGTAATTCATGTACGGATTTAATATCAAGTATTACAAATCACTTAACTTCTGCCTTCATCAAATTATTTGATTTCTTGCACCTTTTTTTACTTTTTTTTCACATTGAAGCTATCTATATTATTAAAAATATTGATGAAAACTTATCCGAGTCCGTCTGGCCATACTATACGGCCGATTTTCTTCATCCTATTTTTAAATGAAAGGTATTCATGCACAGATTTGTCATCAAGTATTAAAATTCACTTAAATTACGCCTTTCTCAAATTATTTGATTTTTTCAACTTTTTCCAACTTTGAAGTAATCATATTTTCGGTTCTAATTCAGTTACGAAGGTCGTCTTAGTCTAAGAACACTCAGTGAATCAAGCGCTATCATTTGAGCTCTTAACCATTCATATCGGCTGATTCTGAGGAATGTTATGAGTGGACATACGATATTACATCTCATTTTTTCAACAGTTTTTCTCATTGTAGCAATCATATCTTTGGTTCTAATTGAGTTACACTGTTCGTTTTGGTCTAAGAGCACTCAGTGGATCAAGCTCTATCTTTTGAGGTATTAAATATTTACATTGGTTGATTCTGAGGAATGTTATGAGTGCCGAAGCGAATATTAGAAATAATTATGAAAATTTAACCGAGTCCGTCCGGCCATTCTATCCGGTCAATTTCCTTCATACCACTATTAAATGAAAGTAATTCATGTACGGATTTAATATCAAGTATTACAAATCACTTAACTTCTGCCTTCATCAAATTATTTGATTTCTTGCACCTTTTTTTACTTTTTTTTCACATTGAAGCTATCTATATTATTAAAAATATTGATGAAAACTTATCCGAGTCCGTCTGGCCATACTATACGGCCGATTTTCTTCATCCTATTTTTAAATGAAAGGTATTCATGCACAGATTTGTCATCAAGTATTAAAATTCACTTAAATTACGCCTTTCTCAAATTATTTGATTTTTTCAACTTTTTCCAACTTTGAAGTAATCATATTTTCGGTTCTAATTCAGTTACGAAGGTCGTCTTAGTCTAAGAACACTCATTGAATCAAGCGCTATCATTTGAGCTCTTAACCATTCATATCGGCTGATTCTGAGGAATGTTATGAGTGGACATACGATATTACATCTCATTTTTTCAACAGTTTTTCTCATTGTAGCAATCATATCTTTGGTTCTAATTGAGTTACACTGTTCGTTTTGGTCTAAGAGCACTCAGTGGATCAAGCTCTATCTTTTGAGGTATTAAATATTTACATTGGTTGATTCTGAGGAATGTTATGAGTGGCGAAGCGAATATTAGAAATAATTATGAAAATTTAACCGAGTCCGTCCGGCCATTCTATCCGGTCGATTTCCTTCATACCACTATTAAATGAAAGTTATTCATGTACGGATTTAATATCAAGTATTACAAATCACTTAACTTCTGCCTTCCTGAAATTATTTGATTTATTGCACCTTTTTTACTTTTTTTTCACATTGAAGCTATCTATATTATTAAAAATATTGATGAAAATTTATCCGAGTCCATCCGGCCATACTATACGGCCGATTTTCTTCATCCTTGTTTTAAATGAAAGGTATTCATGCACAGATTTGTCATCAAGTATTAAAAATCACTTAAATTACGCCTTTCTCAAATTATTTGATTCTTTCAACTTTTTCCAACTTTTTCCAACTTTGAAGTAATCATATTTTCGGTTCTAATTGAGTTACGAAGGTCGTTTTAGTCTAAGAACACTCAGTGAATCACGCGCTATCATTTTCGACCTTAACAATTCAAATCGGCTGATTCTGATGAAAGTTATGAGTGGACAGACGATATTACATCTCATTTTTTCAACAGTTTTTTTCATTTTAGCAATCATATCTTTGGTTCTAATTGAGTTACACTGTTCGTTTTGGTCTAAGAGCACTCAGTGGATCAAGCTCTATCTTTTGAGGTATTAAATATTTACATTGGTTGATTCTGAGGAATGTTATGAGTGCCGAAGCGAATATGAGAAATAATTATGAAAACTTAACCGAGTCCGTCCGGCCATTCTATCGGGTCTATTTCCTTCATACCACTATTAATTATTATCAAGTATTACAAATCACTTCCCTTCCGCCTTCCTCAAATTATTTGATATTTTTAACGTTTTCCATCTTTTACCATCTTTGAAGCAATCATATCTTTGGTTCTGATTTAGGTACTCAAGTCGTTTTAGTCGAAGAACACTCAGTGACTGCAGCCCTTTCATTTGAGCTGTTAATTATTCAAATCGGCTGATTCTTCGGAATGTTATGAGTGAACATTCGATATTGTATCTCATTTTTATATATTTTTTCTCATTGTAGCAATCATATCTTTGGTTCTAATGACGGAAATTTCGTATTACACTAGCGTTTTGTATTACAATCAACAAAGTGCAGGGTCAAACGCTTCATCGAGTTGGAATCTACTTGCCTGATCCTGTTTTAGGCCATGGAATATTCTATGTTGCCTTATCCCGAGGAAAATCATTTAAAACTAAGAGTCGACGCACTGCGAACATTGTCTGGAAGGAAGTATTGTAAAATAAAGCTTATAAACTATTACTTAATGTCGTAATTTTTTAAATCCAATACTGAAAAATTATGCTGCGGAGCAGTACGGGCGCCCTAGTATTGTTGTTAAAAAAGAGAATTACAAACACTCGTTGACATTTTTCTAAAGTTTTGTAACATTCAACAGTCACAGGCCGTGGACAGATTATTTTCAATTATTTGCCGTCATAGTATGGTCACCTCTATCGTAGACTATATAAATGTGTGCAGAATTTTAACTAGATTTGTTGAATGATTCCAGAGATAATTAGCAGGAAGATAGACATAAAGAAAGACAGAGAAGTCTCTTTGAAGATCTTTCGTGAGAAAACATGGGCCTTAAAAAGTAGCCTTAGTGGCCAAAAGAGAACTCCCTTCGAAAATTTGAAGCAAAACGGAAACATTTTGAATGAAGTTGACACAACGTCTTCTGCATATTCATGACCAAATCTAAAAGTACTGTAAAAACAAATGGGAAAGAATACTCTAAGCATGCTCTATGCACAATCTGGTTTGTAAATACGTGGGCTAGTCAGGAAGTATCTGCACTCATTATTTATCCTAACAAAAGTACAAGTTTTACCATGACTTACTTTTTCAACATGTCACCCCGCTTTTCAATGCACTTGGTCCAACGTTGCATAAACTTTCCAATACACTCGGTATAAAATGTCTTCGGTTGAGCAGCATCACTTCCATGACCTGTCCATCGAAGAGGAATCGACGGCCTCTTAAAGTTCCTTTCAGTGAACCAAACATATGGCAAGTCGATGGGGCGAGATCAGAGCTGTATGTGGAGTGCTCCAACACCTCAAACTGGAGATTCTGAAGAGTCTGAATGCTGTGGGTGCTGGTATGTGGACGTGCATTTTCATGCAGACCCCGACGTTTATTGCGAATTCTTCAGTCTGTTGAAAATCATATCAACTGTAACATTTACTGTTTACTGTTGACCCCACACCCTGGTAATATTCCAGAACTGCTCCTTATAATTCACAAAACATTGTGAGCATAACGTTTTCTGCAGATGATTGACGTTCAGACCAAGTAGGCAGGGTGTTTACATATGTGATGATGTGCATTTAACGAAAATGAAGAAAATAAACAAATTATTAATAATTACGTACGTACAAAGGTTTCCAGGAAAAGCCGAATCTGAATACAGGGAAGGCGTGGTCCCAAGAGAGAAGCACACAACACCGGAGACGAATGCGGAAACACTGGGCGGTAGTTAGAGCTCGAAAGAAGAGGCAGTTGAACTGACGTGGTCCCTAGTTGGCCGAATCGAAGAAAGAAGAAGAATTACGTCGGAATAAACCGTAATTGGGAATGACTATAATTAGAGTACACTCAGTTATGAATTTCGGATTGGCAGAGATTGGCGCGAGAATATTATCTATTGCAACCGTCACTTTATTAATAAGTGATTAATAATCACAATAATTGCATAATGTCAAAAGTAAACTACAACAGAGAAATAAATATAATCAGGCAAATAGCTAAAGAAAATATTTTTCATCGAGCAAAGTACCGCAAATTGTTGTCAGACATAGAAATAAACCAACTCAAAAGCCGAACAATTATGAGAACAAATTCACGTGGTTCAATTTCGTGAAGGTGAGTACATACAAAATCATTAATTTATATATTAAAAAAAACAATACATCAAAATAGTCGTGAAGATTCAGGTTCAAATCCCGACTGCGGTCAAGTATTCAAGTCTTGCTCAACAGACATGAGCACTCCAAGCAGATATATATCCTCAAGCCATTTATATGTTTCAATACTAACATGATATACGCTTAACATTCCTTTTAATTTTTGTGGCTTTATAGATACCAGGTTGCCAGAATGTTGATAGAATTTATTCGCATCGAAATACCTTTAAATGCCATCCGAATCTGCCAAGAATCGACCTCATAACTTGAGCTCTGCAACTGGCTGAACATATGAGATATTTTATAAATCCACAAATCCTGCACCAACAGTTTAGTGTTTAACCCTTTTAATGCCAAGTTATTATGAGTGGTTATGTTAATAATCCCAAGTCAATTTTAGTGACATTACAAGTTTTTTTTATAATTATCTCCGCTCTACAGTCTATTTTAAGATAGAATGATGATTTTTTTTCTGAAGCAGTAAATATATTTTAAAGGTATTACATTCTAAATAATTAATACTTTGTTTCTGTAAAATCACTTCAAAAATGTTCTTTTTAAATTTAAATTGAACATGTTAATATACTTTTGGACAGTCCACACAATGTTCATAGTATCTTTCTTTTAAAGCCCCGTTATTTCGTCTTCGTTCAAATAGCTAGCCATTTTATCACCAAGTATCTTAATTAGCTCCAAGTAAGAAGGTAAGAAGATAACATGTTCAAAAAATCAAATTATTGCAACATGTTCAATGAATACTTACTATGAATTCATTTATTCACGGAACTTCAATACATCGATATATCCAGAGAGAATGATTTCCGTGTTGTTTTGGTTACAACAGCAATAGGACTACATGGCAGGAAATAATAATCAAAATTGTATATATTATAAAACGAGAAGATAGATCGGCTCGTGGTATTGCTTTTTTAGAAGATGCTCCCTCGCAGGGTCGGATCTAGGGGAGGGCGAGGAGGGCGACCACCCTGGGCCCCGCGGTCCGGGGGGCGGGGGGGGGGGGCTGCCTCCCGTGACCGTTTAGCAAGTTTAGATTTCAGAGAAATGATAGAAGACTGCAGCTGGGAAAAAAGTCACAAAGTAATATTTTAATATTTCATAGTTTACATAATCTCCTTCAAGGGGACTTAAAGGTTTCTTTCATATAATTAAAAAATGTACTGTAGTGTATTCAAAATATTGTAGCCATTCTTTATTTTATTATTATTACAAAACTATTTTACATTTCATTTTTTTATTTCCTATTGTTGTGGGCCCCACCTTATCATATCGCCCAGGGCCCCGCAAGGCCTCCATCCGCCCCTGCTCCCTCGAACAATATATCGGTCCCATGGCACAATAAGGGTTATTAAATACATAAGCTGCTCTATCGTGAATGAGCCGCTGGGTTTTACCACTCTGTAGCAAATACATGTGAAGTCTCGTAAATAATGTAATAATGTGATAGCTGTGTTAAAGTTCTTGGTGACAAGAAGTTGCTGATTATCCTAAGTAGAGCTGAAAGGCAGGCATTAGGGAGCAGGCGCCTGACGTGTTTACATCCTGTGAGAACGGATGGCTTGTTGACATCCCTCTTGTATCCACTTTGCAGCAGTCTGCGAGGATTTGGGGGCATTATCGAGTTTGAAGGGCGATTAAGTCTAGAGAGTAGCCGATAAAGAAAACAACAGACCTATTTTGTATATAGGGAAGAGAACGTACAGTCATACCACTCCCTGCTGGTCTGTAATGCAATGTTGAATAACCAAAATGTGTTAAAAGAAAACTTGAAATAATCCCGTAGGCTAGTTGTTGTCATTTGGAGGCTGCACGTAAAAAACAGCCGGCAATGTGATAAGGAAATTATGTATTATAATATCAGAATATTTATAAGGCTGAACTAATTTTGAGGTTCAGAGTGTGGGATTCTTACCCACTAAAAAAACACACCCTGTCCTCTTGACAAAACCCATCCCAGCACCACTTTCGTATTACTTCAGGATGGATCCATTTTCTTTGCTTCACAAGCACCATCTTACTTCTCAATTCATAGTCCGCGGATCACAGACTTAATCAACTAAATCGAGCACGTCCACACCGACTTCTTCTGGCGAAGGACCACCTCAACAAAGAAAGCGACCGTATCCCAGCTGAGCTCGTTCCTCAGCATAATTCCAACTATATTGTCCGCCGTTATTGGACCAAACTCAGCTTCAAGTCGTTGTTTTTCCGCTGCCCAACGAGCGCAGGCGAAGAACGTATGATATACGTCATCTCGTTCGTTCTCGCAGTAAATACATACTGGACTCCTTACTTTGCCCATACGATGAAGGTAACACCGAAATTAACCATGACCTGTCAATATCTGAGTCAGAAAGTAATTAGTTTCTCCCTGTTTTCTACTTGTCCAATCGACCAGACTCGGTATCAACCGAGCTGTCCATCTTCCTCTGTGATCGGAATTCCACCTCTGCTGCCAAAGCTCCATCTTGCGTGCTACGGCTTCCTTCCGGGCTTGAGCCTTGCCCAGTTCTACTCGTCAGAAGTATACGTCTTTACGTTCTTGCGCGAGTAAGTCTATTGGCGCAATACCTGAGACAACCAGAACTGCTGGTTCTGAAACTGTACGGGAAGCACACGCCACCCTCAGAGTTCCTCTGCTCTGAATTGCAGCTAGGCGTTTCCTATACTTCTCTATCCTCAGCGAATCAGACCAAATCTCCGCTCTATACAGGAGAATAGACTGCCCTGTGGACAACAGTAGTCGACGCTTGCTTTGTCTAGGACCATGCACATTAGCCATGAGTCTACTAATGGCAGCTGTCACTACTTCCGCCTTGTCTGCTGCCTTCCGTATAAATGAGGCCAGTAGGTCAGTTTCGTGTCAAGAGTAATTCCTAAGTACTTTGCAGTGGCTCCAGTTCGAACGACTACCTCTCCAACGGTCATTCTCTTCCTAGTTAACATTATTATTTCAGTTTTCGCCATAGCTAAATTCAGACTATAAGCGTTCATCCAACCACTCACCCGTCGTATTACCTGATTGAGTTTCCACTGAGGCAGAACCGCATCTCGAGCTACAATCACCGCTGCAATATCATCAGCGTACCCAACAAGGAATGTATCTTCGGGCATCTCCATGCGCAGTAAGCCGTCGTACAACATGTTCCACAAATCCGGGATAGATCCTTGCGCTACTCCTGCCGTGACTTTTCTCCTCCTCTGACCGTCTGCAGTGTCATATAACAGGGTACGGTCCTTCATAATCGTTCATTATACGCAGGAGATATGCAGGCAACTGGAAGCTTCAACCATATCTATCGTACCTAGCTGAGTTGAAGCTTTCTTCACATCCAAGGTTACCAGAAGTGTTATTTTCCGAGAATAGTGGTTACCTTCCAGTGCTCGATTCGCAGCTTCAACTACTACGCGTACTGCATCTATTGTACAACGCCCACGGCGGAAGCCATATTGCACGTCAGACAGATTTCCCGCGGCTTGAATAGACGACAGTATGCGAGGTTTTAATAATAATAATACTAATAATAATATTAAAAATAATAATAAAATAAGTAATAATAAGTAGTCGCCTCCATACCGTAGCGGTCAGCATGGTTAGCTGCCGCTCCGGAGGTCCTGGGTTTGATTCCCAGCCCTGCTACAAAATTTGAAAAGTGGTATGACGACTGGAACTGGGTACTCAACCTCAGGTGGACCAAATGAGTAGAGGGGGTTCGATTCCCACCTCGGCCATCCTCCAAGTGTTTTTCCGTGGTTTTCCACTTCGTCTTCGGGCAAATGCCGGGAAGGTACTGTACCCGTATCCGCGTACCTGTTGAAATCCGATGGAACAGCTGGATCGTAGAATCTGGAAGTACGCGGCTAAAATTAACCCCCTCCCCCCAAATTTCTACCAACATGGATCAACCTGGGATAAGGTCACATCTAGAAAATAGATTGCGTTATCGTCCCCAGTGGTAAAAGAACAAATAAAAAACTAGCTCAAAGTGAACTCGAAAAGCTCTAAAACTAATCTTGGGCATATGGCTGACGTTGTAAATATTGCCCCTCTGGTCCTCCTAACACATCCTGTTCTTAATATAAATCACTAAATCATTCAATATTTAAAATGTAAGACCCAGTTTATTAACTGAAAAACGAAGTTTGTTGTAGAACGAAAGTCTGACAACTGCAAGACAAAAATATAAAAGTTTCGTCTTATGATCGACGAATATAGCAAGGTATTGCATCAGTATGCAATGTTTCGGTTCACAGAAATTATCGATGTACGATTTCACAATGTCGTATGATAAATATACAAATACACTAGAAAAATATTAAACACGAATTATATACATAAATTTACAGTAGTATCTTCTCATCGAATCTCGCTATGATTCTCATTATCCATCAACATTATCCTTTTAACATTTTCTGAAATCATAATCTGTCTTATTTGGCAATCAACAAATTTTATCGAACGTAGTGTCTCTCTAAGTTAATTTTAAATCGTAGCTTCATTCAATTACAATACTGTCATATTATCTCCAATTAACGTTTCACTCTGGATATTAGTAATGTTCAACATTCTAATTAAAGATAAATAAATTTGACTTTAATAAACATTTAAATGGTGGATAATTATTAAATTCCAGTAAAAATTCAGACTTTCACGACCGGTGTTGAAATAGGAACGTCTGTTTCGCGGGCTTATAGGCCGTGTTCTAAGGACAACAAAATGTCCTTAGAACACGGCCTATAAGCCCGCGAAACAGACATTCCTACTTAAATTCCAGCATTGTGGATTCAATGATCATGCTCTATTCACGAATAATACTCATTATTATATAATTCAGTGACTGCTTATCAGCTCACGTAATCCACAAAATTCCATTACAAAAATGTCTATCTCTCCACACTAGAGATTCCTTGCACAAACTTCATACTATTTCCGGATATCCACCGATATCGAAATAACCTTAAACAACTTCATTAATACCTGTATTGGTTCATTCAATACGAAAAATAGCGTTCAATAGCCGTATGTAATTTTCCTCACCTAAATTAAAGTTATATAAATTTCAATTAACTATCAAGAAATATCATGCTTCACCATTAACATGATTATCATAGTGTTAATCCACTCTTGGAAAACCTATCACAATAGTTCCATTTTTCTTCAACTTAATTCATTTCATTTTTGACTTCCAACTATATCATATTTATTCATGACAGAATGTACTTTACTTGATATTGAGATTCAATTCTCCATTATAATTCATTACACATGTGAATTTCAACAATCTCTTATTTATTCATGAGAGATTACATTTTACTTGATATCGAGATTCAATTCTCCATTATAATTCATTTCAACTATAAATGTCAACAATCACAAAATCATATATAAGAGATTATATTTTAATTGATATCGAGATTCAATTCAGATCTGCAAAATAAATTCAAAAAAGTCCTCTCGGCACGCCGGAACGCGGAGGTAGATTTTATCGGGCAAACTTGGGGGTAGGTGAAAATAGGCACAATATGCACGTTTTCGCAGAAGGATCAGACCTCATTTATTGCGAGAAAGTATTTGATAATTGGAGCATAATTAACTTTGTTTTTCGTCATTTTATGCATATTTTAAACATTTTATTGTCTTATGGGGACGGTAACCTTCTTGTCATTTGGGATACATTTTTATACTTTGGTCACACTGTCCTTATGCAAGGTTTCGACACTGATGTGTAACTATGTAACGATCTGTTACTTCTTCACGCAAAATTATATCTCCCGCAGAGATTTTGGTTGGTTCCTCAGTTTAGGGACTGCCTCAACGCGGTCATGTAACCCCGTGTACTTTGGGTGAGTGTAGAATCTGTCTAATAAACAGTGTGAATTGTGATGGCTGTATTAGTCTGTAATTCAGGTAAGGACTGCAGACGGTCAATTTCAAGCAGTAGTTCCTAATGTTGCTACCAGATTCTACCGTCAACCACAACTAGCTCTGAACTTGGCTACGAGATGCCACCGCAAACAGCAACTCGCAACGAACGTTGGATCTTCCCTCCAAAGGAAAGCATACTGAGGGATTTTTAGCGCTCTTAGAAAATCCGACGACTTCGGCCGGCTTTGAACCCGCGAACTTGGGCATAGAAGTTCAGCATACTACCAGTTACGTCACCGAGGCCGCTTCTCACTTAGTGAGATGGAAAACTGAATGTGATCGCGTGCAAGTGCGTTGTCATGGCAACGTCTGATGGCTCATCCCTCATCAATTTAGTAGTGTTGTCATGGCAACCTCTGATAGCTCTTGGCATTTTCTTATAATTCCGAAATCATTTTTCCCATCCCTTGGCGTAATCGTGAGTCATATCAAAAATTCTTTCAGACAAAAGTTTTAGGTAATTATTAGGGGAATATTGTCCATTTTTACGGTTTTGATATTGTGCCTATTAAGAGAGATATGATTAATGTTTCCCGAAAAACCCACATTTTCCCACCCCTTTGGTAAATGGTTGGTGCTATCAAAAATCTCTTGGAACATAAATTTTTGGGCCTTATTCGGCACATAGTATGAACTTCGAATCGATTCGATATTTCAATTATTAAGAGAGTTATAGTGATATTTCACTTTTTCGAAAAAAGACCCCCATTTTCACCCCCGTCGACCGATTATGCCCATTAACGAACTCGACCGAGATTTTATAGGGATACATATTATGTAAAACATTCAAATTGATTGGTGCAAAATTGCGGTAGTTATCGTGTCCACAAGAAACTGATCACTTTGCCGCTCGATCCAAGTCAGACGCGAAGTGGATTTCAATGTTGGTTCTTCCGCCCTCGCTGCCATTGAGACATAGGTCCTCCTCTGCCATCGAAGCCGTTGGCCATTGTTTTATTAACCTCAGTTGATCCGCGGGTGCTTATTTGACTAGGTCTTATTCGCACCTTTCCTGTATATCTACAGGAAATTCCCCATCAGCCATCGGGACGCGCCGTGTCGGGGTTGAGGACCTCCTTCCCTTCAATGACAAACGAAAACAAAATGGAGACAGTTAGGTCAAAGGTGTTAGTCAGATATATGGAGTGACCTCTAAATAGTGTTATCTATGGAATAATATTGTCGCATTTACCAAGATGGCGGACATTTATAGCACAAAATTCATATTAAATATTACTTTAAAACACTATTACACAGGAATACATACACTAGATAACACTAACACACATTCAGCACTAAAAGTAAAGCCACTATTATTCCCTGGAAGCCACAGACGAAGAAGGGTATAGACTCAAATCACGCAAAGCCACGGAAAAACTATCCAACCTCGCCGCAGACATCAGGAAACGAAGACTGAAATTCTATGGACACGTTCACAGACTCTCATCTTCAAGGTTAACTCACAAGATTTTTACATACTCTGGAAAACTGAAGAACGTATCTTGGATACAAGATGTTAAAAATGACCTGGAAAAGGCCCGGATAGAAACGTCAGAAATACTAGACAGAAATGTCTACCGTCAGAAGATAAATAAATGGGTGGTACAGCCAGAGAATGAAGTCCCCAGAAGATATATATACATATATATTGTGACCGTCAGCCGGGTGGCAACGGCACATATTTGTGAGTGACCTTCAGAAGTCCTCCGGTTAAGCTGTCGGGATAGCCAACAACCGCGATGACTCTCCGGTTAGAATTAAGTTCCTCCCTAACCTCAAGAATGTTATCCACGATGGTCTTCACGTTTTTATTAACGGCGTTAGCTGCACCTCTCATTAATACTAGTCCTAGGTTCATGGTAGCCATATCCTTTTTTACGTTGTCCATAAAACCTTCTACGTGATTCAGCCTAGTCCCAAATTCTTCTCTGGTGTGCTCGATATCAGCTTGGACGTCTAACTGTACTTTATTTATAGCGGTCTGAATTTGAGCCGTGTGCTCCTCGAGTCGGGTTTGCACATCCTGTCATGCCCTATTCATTTCTTCCGTTAATGTGTCTACGCGCTGGCTTGCCTCCTGGTGGTGACGAATCACGTCTATCCTTACCGCTGCCAAACCTGCCGTTAAGTCATTTTTCGCTTCTACCCTGTACGAGTCCATTTCGGCCCTGACCTTCGTTAGATCGGTCCTAACGTCTTTAACAGTACGGGTGTTTATCTCTAAATCTAAACGTACTTCATTAATTGATTGGGTATTTACCTCAAGGTTCTGCCTGACATTGTCAACAGACTGAGTGTTTATCTCGAGGTTCTGCCTGACCTGGTCCACATGACCATTTACATCACCTACTTCCTGTCTAACATTGTCAATAGCTTGTGAATTAACCTCTAAGGCTTGTGTATTCACACTCAAGTCACTAGTAAGTTGTTGGAGGTTAGCGTTGACACCTGCCAACATCTCAGCGAACACTCTGCGAATCATATCCTCATCCATTTGACAAGAATTTATATTGAGAGAAACGAGGGATCAATCATGATGGAAACTTACAGCTATGATAGTAACGTGGTGGTATAAAGCTTGTTTCGACTTAATAAATATCACGAGTACAGCTGGAGTATGCAAACTAAGTGCTTCTACATTTACTAATACAACGGTGAGCAAAGCAAAGTATTACATTTACTTAGGATGAGGCATCATCTAAGAAAAACCCTATCTTTCATTTATTCAATATAAAAACCTCACCCCATGGTCTTCTATAAAAAATGAATGCCATGCGGTCTATTGATCTGCAGTACGACTTTCTAAGTTCGTCCCAGTCCTGTCAATTTACCATTATTCAAATATTAAGATCCTCCTAAATATCGGCATAAGAAAATATACAGGGCGCCATCTGATGATCACCATGTTGACATCTGGCTCCATGTATAGGGAGTCAATCAATGTGTTACCATGTCAACGTCTCTCCCCACGTATAGGGAGCCAATTTATGTGCGACCTATACGTCGGTTTCCACGTTAACACCGTGCAACATGTCAACTTCGTAACCCCACGTTGGGCGCCATTTTATGTGACCGTCAGCCGGGTGGCAACGGCACATATTTGTGAGTGACCTTCAGAAGTCCTCCGGTAAAGCTGTCGGGATAGCCAACAACCGCGATGACTCTCCTAACATCTCCCCCGTCGGACCTTTAAAAGTTTGCCGTGAGGATCAGGTGAACTTCCTAACAATAGGCCAATGCGGCACGAGGTTCTATAGTCCACGGGGAGCGTGGTACATGGTTGCGATGGTCAAAGACGGCCTAAGGAAAGGTTCACCTCAAAAACTAGATTGTGAAATTAAACATTCAGGCTTATGTAAAACACCGTGAAAATTTATTGTAGATTTCCACAAACCCCTATCCTAGTTCGGAGGGTTATATTCGGCTAATCCGCAAGCTAAAAGTTAATGATAATAAAAGTTCAAGTCCCTAACAATGAAGTTACATTAACCCTCGCGAAAGATCTAATACACAATAAGTAAGCAACAGCAACAACGCTGGGTAAATGGTACGACGCAAAATCCCTAATACAAGTTACATGATCAAGCTAATATGAAGTTACATTTAAGTGAAGGAGCAAAGCAAAGCTAAGTTATGGTGGTACCATTTCCACATTTACATTTAACTTCTCTAGCTAAGTCCTATCAGTTAACGTTCAAAGTTACGGCGGTGACGTCCGTAATAGCAAAACAGTTACAATACAAAGCTTAGTGTACAGCCATTTAAAAACAATTAATCTAATCAACAATCATGTGCTAAGTAGCACGCAATAAAGGTAACATGGGGAAAATACAGTTTCATGACATCAATAATTATAGTACAACACAGTTTTTATTATAATGCCTTCCTGCCCCATGGTTAACTCTTTGTAAACCATTGTCATCTAGCTTGATAGTAATGTCGGTGATAGCGTAGTTAAAACCACGTCTGACAATCACATGGCCTGCGCTCCACACACTATGAACTAATGGTTCATGTGTGCGCCAGGTCACAACAAAAATGTATACAGTCTTCGTCGTTTCCAATAAAGGAAATCCCTTCATCTGCACGGCCATGTCAGCAGGTTCAAATGTAAGAATGTCAAAGTTTAAATGGAAACAATATGTTAGTTAGATCTTGTTTAAAACAATTATACGGATGATGTTTATTATGTCGGTTTATGTTCCTTCCGTAGGTTTATGGCGTATTCTGACAAAGGCCTGACAAGGAGTAGTCTTCTAAAGATCATTCTCCCGCAGCAAAACATCGACTCAATAGTCGGAAAACTCAACGAGCAAACTCGGCTCGGACTCACAATAACACGAGTTATCAGCGGTAAATACCTCGCTTTCAACAACTCTCATAATAATGCCTCATAACAACAACAGATGCGCGACTTACAACAATGGCACGTCTTACTCACTCAAGGCACATAATATCATGGGTTACCTGCGGCAAAAACCTCGCATTTAATAACCAAATTGCCTTCATTATAATTTGCCTCTCTCAAGAGGATCGCCAACAATGCATAAAGAAACCTGACAACCCTGGACATGTCGAAATGACATTCCTCGCAGCAAAATATCTAACTAACAGTATGAAAATCCAAGAAAAACAAATGAACAAAAATACAGTAAGAAACACTGGGTTTCATGAGCAATAGCTGCTTTGAAAGAAAGAGATGAATGAAATCAACATTCTGTCCTATGTTATCGTAGTTCTGTCTCGCTTTCAAGCATTTGTTTTCAAGGTTACTGGGTCAACAAACCAGTTTATTGGTGACAACTTCACAAATTGCAGTCCTTCACTGACCACATTTTTCAACAGGCAAGGCCGGCTAGTTTTAACATTATATAATACCGTAACATTTGGCCTTGTCATTCTTAGCATATGCTTGGTTCAAAAACCTTATAGAATCCGTGTGCTAAACACGTTACAATTTAACTGTACAATAAAGTATCGCAGTCCTTCATTTCAAAGAATAGTAAATCACAGACATAACAGCATGTCTCACGAGCTTCTTTGCTCATCAAAGATATAACACTTATTAAGTTCTCAGTATAACATTAATACCTGTGTCCTCATGACAGAAACAAAGTAGTAACAAATTGATAAATATGGCACAGATCTGCAACTCTAGACCTGCATAATGATGCGATAGTGCACTTAGTTCGATGCTTGACATCTACACTTTCTCCAAAATAATAAATCTGTCAGTATTTGACTATAAATTGGCTTCTGAGCGCTTTCAAAAATGAAAATACAGCATATTTTTATAAAACTGGAAACTACAGTTGGTTTCCTAACGATACGACCTATCTAACGAGGTCATAAGTCTCAACAGACTGGTTGCAAAGATTGCAGTTAAATAAAGTGACGATGACATCTGAATGAAACCACGGATAAATTTCCTACACATGGCTGAGCAAAATAGCTGCAAATGATTACAGTCATGTTTGGCAGTGGGTCGGCTATAACGTGGTACGACGTCCATCAGGACGGCACCAGGGTTAACCAAAACTGGTCTACCCCACAGGGTGACTCACAATGACTGAAATAAACAACAATTATACTAATTACAACCCTACCTAGCAAATGGCTGACACATAAGTGCGGTTGATTCACAAAAAAAAACTACGATATCTAAATATACCACCGCGGACTATTACAAAAGAAAAGGTGCCCAAACTCACGACTTTTGGTAGCTCTCACATCGGCTCAGACATTCATCGACCAGGGTCGCGAAAAACTCTGCTTGGCTCTCCAGCATGGTCCTGTCCTCCACGGATTCACCAATCTGGACCTCCCAAGCAACCAGGGTTCGTTCGCCTCCGGATGATGGTCTCCCAAAAAAGTCTGGAATGTGCCTGGAAGTCGGCATCCACGTTCCTTCGTCTGCGTCCTCGGCATCCTGACGTTCCATCAAGCTGGTGGTCTCCATCACGACGTCCCCCTCATACCGGAATGGTATTAGCCCATAATCGTCTTCTTCACCATGGCGTGGAAAAGTTCAATGTCTTGCATGATGTCGAAAATGTCGAAATATCTCGTTCCTCTCGGCGTTTTGGCGTGATTATTGTGGACGATGCAAATAATAGTGTTCTCCACAGTATTTTGTAGTTTTCAGCCTGCTGATCCTCAAGATTCAAAACGATGCGATGCTTTGCTTGTTAGCACGTGCAATTGTATCACGTTTTATCAATCACGTGGCATCCGCGATAAAATTGATATTTTCAATTCAGAATTTCCGTAGCAATAATGTTGTGATCGTTGGCAGTAATAATCACGTCGTCTTGGCACAATTATCAGACGATAACTCTTATATTTTCGGCGTGGCACTTTGCCCTTCCACTTACACGTGGGAAAAATATCTGGCGTATGGCACCAATTACAGTTTGTAGAAAATATTGCCTAATATGGCCTTTCGTAGAACAATAATATGTCCACAATGTGTGACAACGTTAGTATAGTTATTTTCAACACACGATGCAGTCGGATGCTCACTTGAGCACAAAAATATTTATAATGTCCACGTCGCGACGGACGGATACTCGAAACACGCCTGTCTGGCGTCAGATCTCCAGATGTAGTGTCGTCACTGACTTTCATTCGGAAGTAGGTCGCCAAAACGAAGTCATTGAGCGACTACTTTCATAGCTCCTTGCGTATCTGCAAGTGTTATACCTTACCAAAAACGTAATAATCATTCACCAAAATGATTCAATAATACAGAATGACGAATTAGAATATTCTGAGTCTTATGAAAGGATAAAAGTGATTAACAAGACCTCCAAAGTCAAAAATGCAATTGAGCGCTACTTCAAAGAGTATAGCATGAGCTCTCTGCTCCACGTGGTATTCTGGGTATGTTCAAAAGTACTACATCCCATAATAATTATTCCGTCACAAAAATATCACATGAACCATAGCTCAGCGGGTTCAATATACACATAAATTATATATAAACGTTTTAACTGACGGTGGTTTTGGGGTCTAGGGGATGTTAAACGTGAAGATATGTCGAAATTTTTCGGAAGTCGAAACATGGTACCCATTGCAAGAGTTAGCTTTCTAATGAAATCTACCTAATAGGTCTGCCTTTTAAGAAAATCGTGCAGCTCTACACCATGGAAAAATGCCTAATATTAATAGGATGTGATACAAACCATTAGAATTATACGAAATCAGAAACGACTAAACCAAATCGAACTATCAAAATCGAAAACTGAACTTACTCTAATGCAACAAAAATATCTGTACTCAATTAACTTAACTCGAAAAATGGCTATAATTGCCTAATCCACAAAATGTTGCAAAGATCAACTTTAAAAATGTAACTAGATTTCAATGCAAGTATCTAGCTTCACGTAGAATAATACAGTCATTCGAAATGCAATACTGTATAAAATGTCGAAACAATTCTGTTCTGTAATCCACGAAGTAACAGAATAAATGTTGTAGAATGTTCATAATTTTGTTGAAAATCTTCTTCTTCCTAATACATATTCTTATACAAAGATATCGTAGTCTTCTTCCAAAAAATGGTTCTTCTTGATTAATATTTCTCAAATCTAATTATAATGCTCGTATCTTAATTTCAAAAATTTAATATCTATGTTGCAAAATCTAAAATACCAAAAGTGACTATCTACACAAAAATTGACTCCGTAGGTGCATCCGTTATCAAATCAAAACCTAAAAAATACGAGCAGACAAAAATGACAGAAGCGTCAACTTTAATCTTCAAATCCACTTTCAACATACTAAAGAATTATTGTGAAAAAGGCAATCTACAGATATAACATGATTCATACAGTCTACTAATAAAGAATCACGCAGCTACCTTATGATGTCTTGAAGGAGATAAATGCGTGTAAGAACACACATTGTTCCTGGAATCGAACCATCATCCTGGGTGTCGAAAGGTTGAGGCCTGGTCTGGAACTTAGCGGTCGAACCCGTCTCCGTCTATGTCCGAACAGCTGTTCGCGACGCAAGGACTCTCTCACGTACATGCCTGGATGGGCGTGAAGCGAAGAAATGGTAAACTCCTGCACTCTTCTTTGTAGATTCATTATGTAGTAGAAGTAATTATCTCAGTATCATAGCTAGAGAATCCTTCAGTCTCTTCTTGTATGAACGTCTGCTTATGTTTTCCATGTTGCAAGCATTGGTTACTATCAGATTCTCAATTCTACTTTGTGTTGCATTCCTTCTGAATGCTTAGCAACTCATTACTGCACGTAGAAATGACTGGTTGGCAATTCCTCTCAACTCAGTTACGTATGACGTGGCAGTATATTTTATAGGAAACTCGATGATAATATATGTCCACTTGTTATAGAAACAAGGTTACTGAATGCTTAGCATATGCACAAAGTTCATTCGCGACACTGTTATAAACGTATCACGCTAACACCGGGTTACGCGGCCGACCCGTGTCTTCTCGGTTGTGCCTGCCTTGTATGCAGTGAAACACCACTTCCGTACCGCACTTGTAAAGCGCACTATTTCAATATTCAGATTGAGACTAGTTATACGAACAGTTTCAAGAAGTGAGTGATTGTTCTAACGCAATGCTCGGGACAGCTCTGCTGGATTCTTCCCATGATGCATCGCGTTCCGATCGATAAAAATCGAAGGTGCGTACCGTTGATGCGATAAACAAGTATTAACTGTTTTAATTGCTTATATTTCTCCGTAAATGTCTTCAGAATACTCCTAAATATAATTCATTATGATCCCATGTTGTAGATCCTCTCTGTGATCTCTGTAAATATCAATATCCGTTGGTTTTATGTCTCCGTTGTACCGCAGCTATCTTGTGTACAAGTTCATCCTTCGAAAACATATGTGAGCCCTCACTGTGCACGGAATAGATAAGTATCGCTTCTGCAAAGCAGGGTTGCCTAAGCGATTCCCCTAAGATTGCGCCATGCTGGCTTAACTATCTTACAACTGGAAGTTGAAATCTCCACAATAAAGTGAATAATCGCTTCTTATACTGTAAATACACGTTATCTATGGATACAGAAAATACTGGTACAGTACCTGCTGTAAGGCCACGGCCGCCTCCTTCCCTCTTCCTTGCCTCTCCATCTCATTATTCCCTTCCATCCCTCATGAGACCCCTGTTCGCTTTGCAGGTGTGGTCACCTGGGCGAAGTGCTGATCACACCTCCCCAGTCGTATCCCATACGACCAAGTGTTCCCAGCTCTAGGACACTGCCTGGAATGGCGGTAGTGGTGAGTTCCCTCGCTGAGTCCGTGAGAACAACCAACCTGGAGGGTAAAATTGACTAAAAAAATTATAATAATAAGTAAATAAACTCAAGTATTTAGGAGAAGTAATTCAGCCTTCAGGATTGAATCGTAAGGCAAACAAAGAGAGAATTTCAAAATTACCGAAGGCCTATAGAATCACCTGGAACAGATATAACAAAAAAATATTATTAAGGATGCATAATGAACACATTGCACCACAGTAATCAACCCTGAAGCGCTATATGTCTCGGAAACCTTGATTATTGGAGGCGGGTCTCTTAATAAAGACATATAGAAACAAGGAAAGAAAATGTTGAGGAATACCCTTGGTCCAGTCTGCTCAGAAGAAATCTGGAACCGAAAGTCTCAGGAGCTTTGTCAACATGATGAAAAGATCGCTGACACCTTCTGAAAAAGGCGATTGAAGTTCTACGGCCACATTCTCAGAATGAACAATGACAGGTTCATCAAAAATATTCTCAACCTTGCTCTCTCAATTAAAGTCAAGAACAACTGACATAGTGAAATAGAAAAAGATCTTCAAGAATTTGGCATTACAGAGGAAATTATACAAGATAGACTCCAGTACAGAACATAAATCAATAACCATGATGTCTCTGAGAAAATGACTACCAGAACCAAGAAATCATGTACGGAAGAACGGCGGAAGAATTTCAGTACCTGGATGAATATAAAAACGTCATTGTCTATCGCGCTCAACAAATGGGTATAACGATGTCAAAATAACGATGATAATAATAATAATAATAATCTATATATATATATATATATATATATATATATATATATATATAAATGAATTCCTGTTCGTTAGTCTCGCTAAAACTCGAGAACGGCTGGGCCGATTTGGCTAATTTTGGTCTTGAATTATTTGTGGAAGTCCAGAGAAGGTTTAAAAGGTGAATAAATATGAAAGTTGTAGCGCACGAGTAGATTCAACAAATGAGTGACGGCACGCGAATCGCTTGAACAAAGTCCCGTATGCGTTCATATACCATTCATCCGATTGCTATGAAATTTTGGTTGTATTGTTGTGCACACTCCAGGAAAGGTTTCTGACTTAGTAAATCCTTTTTACAATAGATAGCGCACGAGTAGATTCAACAAATGAGCGACGACAGCCGAAGCTTTTCAACAAAGTCCTGTATGCGTTCACATGCCATTCGTCCGATAGCGATGAAACGTGGGTGAGAGGTTGTGTACACTACAGGCAAGGTTTCTGGCTTAGTAAATCCATGTTATAATAGGTAGCGCACGAGTAGGTTCAACAAATGAGCGACGACGAGCGAAGCGTTTCAAGTATGTCCCGTGTGCGTTCATATACTATTAGTCTGATAGTGATGAAACTTGGGTGAGATATTGTGTACACTCCATGGAAGGTTTCTGGCTTAGTAAATCCACTTAACAATAGGTAGCGCACGAGTAGATTCAACAAATGTGCGACCACGGACAAAGCGTTTCAACAAAGTCCTGTATGCGTTCACATACCATTCGTCCGATAGCGATGAAACTTGGGTGAGAGGTTGAGTACACTACAGGCAAGGTGTCTGGCTTAGTAAATCCATGTTATAATAGGTAGCGCACGAGTAGATTCAACAAATGAGCGACGACGAGCGAAGCGTTTTAACAAAGTCCCGTATACGTTCAAACTATTCGTCTGATAGGGATGAAACTTGGGTGAAATGTTGTGTACACTTCAGGGAAAGTGTCTGGCTTAGTAAATCCACTTAACAATAGGTAGCGCACGAGTAGATTCAACAAATGAGCGACGACGGGCGAAGCGTTTCAACAAAGTCCTGTATGCGTTCACATACCATTCGTCCGATAGCGATGAAACTTGCGTGAGAGGTTGTGTACACTACAAGCAAGGTTTCTGTCTCAGTAAATCAATGTCATGATAGGTAGCGCATGAGTAGATTCAACAAATGAGCGACGATGCGCGAAGCGTTTCAACAAAGTCCCGTTTGCGTTCAAATACTATTCGTCTGATAGCGATGAAACTTGGGTGAGATGTTGTGCACACTTCAGGGAAGGTTTCTGGGTTAGTAAATTCACTTTACAATAGGTATCGCACAAGTAGATTAAACAAACGAGCGATGACGCGCGAAGTGTTTCAACATTGCCCCGTATACGTTCATATACCATTCGCCTGATAGCGACTAAACTTAGGTGAGTTGTTGTGTACACTCCAGGGAAAGTTTCAGGCTTAGTTAATCCATTTTACAATAGGTAGCGCTCAATTAGATTCAACATATGGGCGAAGGCGCGCGAAGCGTTTCAACCAAGTCCTGTATGCGTTCATATACCATTTGTCCGAAAGCGATGAAACTTTGGTGAGTTGTTGTGTACACTTCAGGGAAGGTTTCTGGCTTAGTACATCCACTTTACAATAGGTATCGCACAAGTAGATTCAACAAATGAGTAATGGCGTGCGTATCATTTAAAAAAAATCCGTATGCGTTCATATAACATTCATGCGATTGCAATGAAATTTGGAGAAATGTTGTTTCCACTCCCGCAAAGATTTCTGATTTAGTAAATCCATTTTACAATTGGTAGCGCACGATTAGATTCAATCAATGGGCGACAGCGCGAGAATCGTTTCAACCAAGACCCGTATGCGTTCATATAATATTCATCCGATTATCATAAAACTTTGGGGTTTGAGCACAGTCCTGCGAAGGTGTATGAATTAGTAAATTTGTTTTACAATGGGTGGCGCACAAGTAGATGCAACAAATGAGTGTCGTCGCGCGAATCGTTTAAGCAAAAACCCGTATGCGTTCATATGCCATTCATCCGATTGCGATGAAACTTTCATGAGTTGTTGTGTACACGCCAGGCGAGGTTTTCACTTAGTAAATCCATTTTACAATAGGTAGCGTACGAGTATATTCAACAAATGGGTGACGGCGCTCGAATCGTTTCAACAAAGTCCCGTATGCATTCATATACCATTCATTTCATTGCGATGAAAATTTGGTGAGTTGTTGAGCACGCTCCCATGATTATTTTGAGATAGTAAATCAATTTTAGTTAGAGGTGGTTAACGGAAAAAGAAAAAAAATATTGGGAATCCAAAAGCACTTCAACATACAAAGTTACAATGCCAACACTTTCTTTGATTGGCATTGCAACGCATGCCGGGAACAGCTAGTAATACTATAAATACAATTTAGTCAGCTAGAACTATGAATGCGGTGAAACGTATAGCGTCAGTGGTGCTCAGATGTTACTTCCTAGCTCTGAGAGGAAAGGAACGGCAAACTACACTACCTCACTTCTTGCCTTGCCAGCCGTCTAGTCCCTCCTTCCACTCAACTATTCACTATCACGTACAATTTCAATACTTGAGTTCTCCAAAAGTACTCATTGGGTATGAAAACTAATTTCACCACTGAATTTGTCTAGTTCAGCATAATTATGTCATGACCGAGAGAGAAATCAATGCATTCATTAATAAAAACAAAGCTGTTATATCACTTATTAACAATCAGTGGATAGGACGTGCAAGCTGGTCTATGAGCCTCTTATTACAATTTACATAAGTGAAAACAGAAAATTGATATCTTTAATGGTTCAGCAGATATTTGAGATGACCAGCTCAGTATATCTCACTACTAAGTAACGTTGTACTGTACAATGAGACCAGCATTCTTGGCTATTCTTTGGATAAAGCCCAAAAACTTATCTCGGCTAAGTTTTTGATAGCATCAACTATTGACCATAGGGGTGGAAAAATGTAGTTTTGGAAAAGAAAATACTTCCCTTAATAGGCAAATAACAAAACCGTTTAGAAAGGTCAATAGTTCTCCTAAAGTTACCTAAACTTGTATCTGAGAGAATATTTAATATGAACCACCCTTAAGCCAAGGGATAAACAAAATATTTTCGGAATTATAAAGTGTATGCTAAACATGTGGAACGTTCGTAGGTAGCCTTTACAACAATTGTCAAATTTAGTGAATTTGAAATATTTTTCTACCTCCGCCTTCCGGCGTACCGAGAGGGAATTCTTAATTCGTTATCCTTTACGATACTCGTTTCCTGTTCAATTTACTATCGGTGTTTCCTTCTTCTTATGAAGACGTCACAAACACTTAGTCCCTAAGCCAGAGAGTTTACCATATGAGATTAAAATCCACACGGCGTAGCCGGGGAATTCAACACGGGACCTTTTAGACCGAAGTCTAGCATGCTAATCTGTTAACCACGGGTCCAGATATGGATAGCTCGTTATCTTTTAGGTCACAAACTTTCATAATTGATAACTATCGTATATAGAGTTGTTGTTGCTAATTTTAGGGACTGCGACATCGTGATGATATAGCCTGTGTACTTTTGTGTGTGTGTGGAATTCGTGTGGTAACCTGTGCTATTGTGATGACTGTACTAGTGCGTGTATTTGTTAATTTGGGGATAGAATTGGGAAGGAGGCGACCGTGGCCTTAAGTTAGGAACTATTCCAGTGGAGTGGAGGGAAACCATGGAAAACCACTTCAAGAATGGTTGAGTAGGGAATAGAACCCTCTTCTTCTTACTTTTGCCTCACGAGGCTGAGTGTACTCCGTTCCAGGCCTCACACCAGAATTAAATTTTCTTGGCAAAGCCGAGAATCGAATCCGGACCTCCGGGACGACTGCTACACCACGAGGTGGCATCCTGCAGAGAACTGAGAATTCTGTGTGTAATTACATCTGTCCTCCAGGGCTGTATGAACAGTGACAGTCCGTGGACCAACACCTGGCCACTAATTACACTGACAAGGTGAATTATTCAACAGTGCAGGAGATACTGTAACTGGATTCCTTTCAGACGCCTGAGTGTATATAAGAACCACAGATTACATTTCCAGGATTAGTATTCAGCAAGTGTTCTCAGTTAGGAGAAACCAAGCTGCTTTATTTAACATCTGTAAAATAATGATGCTTACTCCTGTTCGGCCTGGAGTACGTTCAGCACGTTACGGATGGAGATCTGAGGTTCGAATGCAGGCACTAGGAGTAGCCATACACCTGTTCCCCGTTCCCCTATGCTTACATACACGCTACATCTGGTCAGACGATAGAACTGGACAGTATTTCATTAGAACCATTAGAATGAAATATCTACAAAACAACGATCACTGATCCTTAATTATCCTTAATTGCCCCACTTAAGTGCGATAATTAACTAATACATGTAATTCATTCCAGGAGTGTATTTACATATTTATATCTTGTACTCCGTCCATTCATTGGCACAATCGTGTTGACCGACTGAAAAGCTACAAAAGGCAAGTCTATTATATATTCTTTGTGGATCACACAACACAGGCTCCGTTTGGTCGACCTGCAAAATCTCCAAGTGATGTTCATTTGCCGAGTTAGCCATATTATTTCACTTGTGGTTTATAAAACAAAGCACGGGCGCTAAACAACATATCCTAAGACGACAGTACGCTACAAACTTTCAACTGCAACTGATGCGAGGCGCGGAGAGTGTGGAGCGGGATCTCGGGACACCTCTAGAGCATTCAGGAAAACTTTGATTTGTGCCCGAAAAACCTACTCCAGAGCGAGAGTGGGTGAGACGAGACGATAACCGCCGAGACGAGGTGAGTAGGTCCTCCACACTCCCATGTTGGCGGCTTCGGTGGGGTAGTTGGTAGCATGCTGAGCTTCTATGACGAAGATCGTCGGATTTTTTAAGACCGTTAAAAATCCCTCGGTGTGCCTTCCTTCGGAGGGAAAGTGAAGCCGGCGGGCCCATGTCATAGATTTATGGCATGTAAAAGAACATTCCATTAACTACGATTGTGTGAAGCTAAATTTGTAGGTTAGATTTGATTGATGTTCTATTAGTTCCAACGTTCGTCACCAGGTGCAGGTTGCAGTGGCATATAGTAGCCAAGTTTGCAGCTAGGAGTCGTTGACGGTAGCATTTGGTAGCAAAGGTAGGAACTACTTGAAATTGATCGCCTGCAGTACTTAACCTGAATTACAGATAACACACACTAACACAGCCCCATCACAATTAACATCGGTTATCAGACAGATTCTACACACACCCAAAGTACACGTGGCTTAATGACCGCGTTGTCACAGCCCCTAAACTGAGGAACCAACCAACCAACTCTACCATGTTCGCTGACTCTCGGGTAGTCTCGCCGAGAGTGTAGAGCCCGCTTTATTAGTTACGTATTGTTTGTTTCGTTACGTATTTTCGTATTTGTTGTTGTTGTTGTTGTTGTTTTAGTTGTTAGAACATCTTGGTAATCAGTGCCGTGTATTTGGACGCGTGATAAATTTGTTTAAACACCTGTATTTCTGTGATGAGTGTAGTAGTGTGTGTAACTGTATTAGGGACAGGGCTGAGGTAGCTGCCCCGGCATTTAGCTTGAGGAAAAGTGCTCGGGGAGAAACCTCATCTAGGTTAGCCTCTGTCAGTGCCGGGATTCGAACCTGCGATCTGTGGACTTGCTGCAACTGACGTGGTGCACGATTTTACAAGCATGGCTATGTCACGTACAATGTTGAACGCTGAAAAGTGTAAACTTTATCACGAACGGAAACGTGAGTAAAATGAAATGTTCAAGTGGTCTTTTATCTATTCATTTATCAAATATCGATTTCTGGTATATTTAAGTTCAAGGTTGTAAGTTAAATAAACAAAATATCTATTAAATACTTACACGCATATATGCATAGCCCAGAAGTTATGCAGTTCAGTATCCGGCAACTGGACCATACTCATATACACACCAATACTCTAAAGCCGTCCTAGCATGAGCTCTGGCTCGATGCGCAAGAGGGAAAGTAGCCAGTGGGGTAGGAGGGTAAGGAAAAGCAGCGACTCGAGATCAGTGCAGTCACATTGCTATTGACACTGAATGCTGCTGTGCTCGGCCTGCCTGCACGGAATGAATCCAATGGCCTCCCACCAATCCACTAAGACCACCGCTTGGGCGATGCACAGTGGTATAGCAATGCTCTTTCTACGGCTGATCTGTACTGCAGTTCCTTGCGGTTTACTGCAACCATCTGAAAAAAAGATGAACATTTCTTTGAAAAGATACTTTACTTTTTGCAAGTCTCTGTTCGTAAGAGTTAAGCTGATTCCTGTTACATGTGAATAGCGTATAAGATGGTAGTCCTTGCTACATGGTTTCAACTATCCATTAAGTTCTTAGCATTTATGGGCAGAGCATCTTCGAGAGATTTAGTCTCTACGTTTCTTTCATACCTTCGCTACTTGTCTGTGCTCAAGGCAATTGATCCCCATGTCATAAGATTCGGTTTAGAAATGATATTGTTGTTGCCACGTTATATCGGAAATTGGAACTGCGTGGACTTATGTGCTTGTAATATATCTGATTACCTGTGTTACTCTGGTTTCTGTAAAAATGTGGGTGTTAGGAATTCCCGTTGTATTGTTCAGCAGGGAGATTTACGTACGTTAGGTACCGGTAACTATATTAAGCTTAAGATACAACCTAAATACTCATGGGATGGCTACTGGTGTGAGAATCGAACTCTCTTCTCCTCGGTTGTCCACGTAAGGTTGAATGAACACCGTTCCATCCCAGAGACACTGTAGTGGAACTGGGAATCGAAACTAATAATAATAATAATATAAGGTAGTAGGATTCTCATTGGATTATGAGTAGACAGTCGTTATTAGGTATCTGTGGGATTAAGTTGGGACACTACTATTTACGTTCAATATTTGCAGAGGACCCATTTCACTGATATTCTCCCCATATTTCGTTTACACCAATGTGTATGAATTGGTGTAGATTCCCCATCGCTAACAGTATATTGTGCGTTTATCTGAATCTCGCAATAAAACCTGAGT
This sequence comes from Meconema thalassinum, assembly GCA_946902985.2. Classification (NCBI taxonomy): domain Eukaryota; kingdom Metazoa; phylum Arthropoda; class Insecta; order Orthoptera; family Tettigoniidae; genus Meconema; species Meconema thalassinum. Next base: position 1,316,240,058 of record OX336388.2, on the reverse strand, counting down.
AATGGGCTGTAAGGTGTCTGTGTAGTGCGTGAGCTCGTAAAATGTGTTCCACATTTAAAGCCTACTCGCAGCTAATGGGTTCTAAAGTCACCATTTGAGATAGAAGATCGACGATTCAGGAAATGTTACTTGAACAACAAATAGTATACGTTAATTTAATTGAACGCCCTTATTGTAAGACAGCGTTATGTAAATTGGGTATTTAGTGCTCCTGTTATTGAGATTACAGAATCGTATGGGGTATGTTTTAATCACTGAACGTTAATTATGAATTTTTAAAAGTATTTCTAAAGTTCCTATTAAATGCTATCATTCGACATTGTAGGGGAACTTACAATAATGACCATTTACTAAAGAAGGTGTGTCAGTCTGATTCTATATATTGATTGCTATCATTAGACATTGTAGGGGAACTTACAATAATGAACAATATTACTGAAGATGGTGTGACAATCTGTTTTTAAATAGCTCATTAATTTCTATCGTTCACCATTATAGGGGAACTTACAACAATGACCAATTATTGGAAATAGTATGTCAGTCTGTTTCTATATATTGATTGTAGGGGAACTTATACTAATGACCAATCACTGAAGATGGTGTGTCAGTCTGTTTCTATATATTGATTGCTACCATTCGCCATTGTAGGGGAACTTACAATAATGACCAATAATTACTGAAGATAGTATGTCCGACTGTTTCTATATATTGATTGCTATCATTCACCATCGTAGGGGAACTTACAATAATGAACAATATTACTGAAGATAGAATGTCAGTCAGTTTTTATATGTTAGACAGTAAATCATCAAATCAAAGATGGTTGTAGGCGACCCAATTAGAGCCTCTAGTTGTGTCAAGCGATCACTAACAAGTCCTGACCCTAAGTTTACGTTCGGTAAGGTGGTCAGTTCCTTACCGCTCCGCATCCTGCCACAACATCCAGCAGGTTCCCATTTAGCATCACGAAGGTGGTAGACCCCGCATCAGACCGTACCAAGACTCCTAAATGCTTGGCAGAACCGAAACTCGAACCTATACCTCTGGGGTGGCAGCCAACATTGCTGGCCTCTACGCCACGAGGTGGTCATATGCGTTTTTTCGTTCTAGAAAGATAAATGTACATATTGTACCCAATTGTCAGTGTCCAATTGGGCACAATATTTCGATCTGATAATTTTGTAATTAAATCAAGACGTAACAAACTGAAGTGAGTTTGCATAACAATAAATATAAAATATTTTTTTCATGTTTGCTATAGAGGTGTGCAATTTATTAGACTCAATGCTAGTTTTCCAAAATTCCAATTATTTTTACGACTTAATGCTTAAAAGGCGTTGAAATTATTTTAAATGTTCAGCCGATAGTATCAATTACATTTTATTTTTAGAAACAGTGAAATTATATTTTAGAATATCCACTAAAAGAGGAGTCTTACTAAATCAAAATGTCACACGTTTTGTTTTGATTACTTTAATCTACTTTTCGTGAAGCTTCCATGACTTAGGCAGCAGCACGCCGACATCTCACCGCTGGGGTCCGAGGTTCAAATCCTGGTCACTCCATGTGAGATTTGTGCTGGACAATGCGGAGGCAGACAGGTTTTTCTCCGGGTACTCCGGTTTTCCCTGTCAATATTTCATTCCATCATCACTCTCCAGGTCATTTCACTTCATCTGTCATTCATTTAATCATTGCCCCAGAGGAGTGCGACAGGCTTCGGCAGCCGGCACAGTTCATATCCTCGCTGCTAGGTGGGGGCTTCATTCATTCCATTCCTAACCCGGTCCGTCGACTGGAAACAGGCTGTGGATTTTAACTCTAATTTTGGTGCGAATTTAGAGCAGAGGGATTTGAAGTCCTTTTCAGTTTTACTGATGGTCCGCTCTTAAACTGTTCAAAGATTTGTGGACCCTGTATTGAAATGATCTGATTTAGATGGTGCATTCCAAAGTCAATAAAACAAAGAAAAGAGATCCAGCTCAGGCATCCCTCGGAATCCGCAATTACGATAATGTCTAGGAACATTTCCATATAGAAGAAGTTATACGTCCACAGTGGAGGAAACATTAGTAAGTAGGGTAAAGAAAGATGTCAACAGCTGGTCAATTAAGTGATTTTGAATAAAAACTCGTGACCGATTTAAATAATTTAACTCTAATATTATTGTGTCTGAAGCCATCTTTTCAGTGTTGTCTTAGTAAACAAAAGTTTAATGCTTTTCAGTTGGTCAACACGATTGTACCCAAATGAGATGGGTTTATCCCTAATCCTGAAAAAATACCCAAGTGTATTTATTAATCTAATGTGATATTTTTCAGGATTAGGGAATAACCCATCATATTTGGGTACAATCGTGTTGACCAACTGAAAAGCATTAAAGTTTTTGTTTAACTCTAATCATTTTCACACCTCTGTAAGTAGGGACCTCGATGTTCGACCGGTTAAAACAACATACACCACTAACATCACAATTATTTTAATATTGGCAGATAATTGGTTTTGCGAAATATTTAACCAGCAAGTGAAGGCAGTCGGAGGTTGTAAGGGTCGACAAAACCAAACCATGGTGAAACAAACCTTCTTGGTCCACACAGTTCTCCAGGGTAGCAGTCTTGAAGAAATTTCCATTTGAGTATAATACAGACGTGGCCAAATGATTAGAATTAAAATAAAATTTACCAGTTCATTAACAACTTGTATTCCTCATTAAGATTTATTTCAGCAGAAACATTTCGTATGTTGTTGAGACAGTGATAAGGCGTAAAAACTTCTGCTTCATATATCTCCCCTATTTATTTACGAGCTACCTCGTGCAAACTCCGTTACCAAGTAAGAGAGGGTGATCGAGAACGAGCCGTTTGATATATAGCTTTATAATTCGTGGCCAAACGCTCGAGCTAGTCCCTTGCACCTGACCTATGATTTTATGACAACCATAGAGTACAAGCTATGCTTAACTTGTTATAACATTGGTGGCCGCATAATTGTTGTTGTTGATTCGTTTAGGGTCTTTGTGACATCGTAATAAAGTAGCCCCATGTGCTTGCGTATGTGTGAATTGTTCTGATAACCTGTGTCACTGTGATGTCTGTACTGGTGTGTGTGTTTGTAACTGAGGTACGATTTGAGTAGGATCCGGCAGCCATGGCCCTATGTTAGGTATCATCCCGGCATGGAGTACAAGTGAGAAACCATGGGAAACTACTTCCAGGATGACAGAGGTAGGAATCAAACCCACGTCTTCTCAGTTTTGCCTCACGAGGCTGAGTATATTCAGTTCCAGCCCTCAAATCAGAATTGAATTTCTTGGCAAAGCCAGGAATCAAACCAGGGTCTTCGCGGTGACAGCCAGGATTGTTAAATACTAAACACCGAGGCAGACGGCTAGATAATCATAGCACCATTCCAAAAATATAATAAAGGAACCTATAGTAGCCTCACTCTTCGTTGGTCAACGTCTTCTACAACTTTCTAATTAGGACCTTTGTGTAGGCTGTCTTCCAGATGGCCTGGGCGATTTTTGACTGTGTCGAGTTGCTGGGACCAAATCGTGGCATGTATATCACCTGACTAGTAGTCTGAGGGTTGAAATGGGGTACATTCAGCCTCGTGAGGCAAAACTGAAAAGAGACGGGTTCGATTCCTACCTCAGCCATCCTGGAAGTGGTTTGCCGTGATCTCCCACTTCTACTGCTCGGTTCCAATCTTTGTGAACTTGCGGGGTGAGGTGACGTGGCAGGTGGGAAGAGTAGGGCCTGTCAACAGCCCGCTGTGTTATCTGGAATTCCTGTGTATTCCAATACTGCTAACATAGGGCCGTTGCCTAAACCACTGTGGTGTTGCGAATAAGTGAGTGAGTCACCGACCAATGTATTTGGTTCTGTTACTAAGAACAGGCCGGGAATCCCCCACATCACTCCTCATAGTCCGCGATCCACATTCCTCTCAGGTTCACGGAGTTTGCACTCGAGCCGTACTCCAGGTAAATGCCACGATAGTGCCTGACTTAAGGCCACAGTCCCTTCATACCCAAATCCTACCTCAATTACAAATATACACACTAGTACAGACTTCACTGTGATACCGGCTATCAGACAAATTCTAGCGACCTTCCGATTTCAAGAAACACAAATTGACAACACTTATTACAGTGGAACGTGGCTAATTCGAACTTCTATAATTCGAAATCTTCTTTAATTCGATTTTTTCTCTTGGTCCCTAGCATTTTATATACAATCAATGCTAAAAAATCGTGGTTAATTCGAATTATATTTTGGATAATTCGAAGTTTTTATGTGTAAAAAGCCGATCGAAAGTTAAACAGTTGGGTCAGGAATTCCTGAAAAACGACGGATCATTGGCATGCGGCCTACATGACTAACAATACCCCTGCGACGCTCCTTCCAAGGTCAATGCACAACCCCTCCCCCTCCCATTGTTTTGCAACGCTCCACATCTCATAACTCATCAAAGTATCATCCCTTACACCTGTCTGGTAGTGCGTGCTGAGTGGTCTGATTAGACTTGTGGTTGTTGTTTAGAAGTTTGGTTTTGCCTGTGTTTTAAAGTGTGTGTACAGAACTAAGATGTCGTCATCAAAGCCTCGGGTTCCATAAACAACTTTGACTTTGGCGGAGAAAATAGCGGTGATTAAAGAAGTGGAAAAGGGAATGAAGGAAAAAATCTGAAATTGCAAAGGCTTTCGGGATTCCTCCAAACACGTTGTCAACATACCTAAAAAATGAAGACAAAATTCTCGGTTACGAAAATTCGAGTGGCAAAGGCCGAAAAAGGTTGAGGGAACCGGAAAATTTGAATTTGAATATTTTCTCTACCGTTTTCAAAGAACTTTCATAATACGAATTTTTGGATAATTCGAATTTTTTTACTGATCCCTTGAGGTTTGAATTATCCAAGTTTCACTGTATGTTATACCGCATGGGGAAATAGCCACGTCTTATATCATTCTCTGTGACTTTTAGAGAACTCGAGTCAGCATTTCCTCAAGCTGATACATCACATGAGGTCCTCCAGTTGTTATTGTCGAGTCACGTATTGGGGCAGAGAGACTGTTCGTTCATTCTCGGTTCTGCTGCGTTAACAACTATCACCATCAATGTGAACTGTACCTCACTCATAATACGTCAAGACGTACACCTGTTTGGTAAATAACAAATATCAAAAGTGTATTTTTCGGCATATTAAATATATTAATAACAAGTAGTTCAGTAAATATCTGAATAGCCTATTTTCATATATTCTACAGCTTTTTTTTTTCTTCTTATAAAATATCTCCCGTCTATTCAACTTTCAAATGTGATATACTAAGTAGCTCTTGGTATTGTTATATCCATGGTTAGGATTTTTAGGTGCGCACCTTTTTTCTTAGGGTAAATTAAAGCTGTTCACAGTGTGAAATTTTGTTTCTAGTTGCGAAAAGAGGCATTTTTCACGCTTTTTTTTCCCTTTTTGGGACCTTTATCTCTTCTTCCCCCAACCATGCCCATAATCCCCTTTCCCCCTTTTTTTTACTTTTAAGTTTAATTCCAATTTAATCTTTAAGATTTCTAATCAATGTAAAATATTTAACTTTCAATTATCGTCTCCTCAGCTTGCTGTATGACTAGTCTGAAATGACATAGTTGCAACAAGAACTCAAGTTGCGATCGGCTCGCGAAACGAGCGACCGCGGCTGTGTTATGCGCCAGGTACCGGTGCGCCAAGCGCTCCTCTGCCTGGATTTGAATCTAATTTGAGCTAAAAGGATGTTTAGATTAATAAATAAATTTTTCTCGAGTGATTAATATTTAAAAATATTATTTTTTAATTTGACTTGATTAAGGGGTTTGACAATGGGGGATCTGACTATGTTCGCATAATGACTTATGGGATTTAATTATTTCGTGATTTGACTTAGCTATTGACCGTCATACTTCACTCTTTAGTTCACAGCAGTTAGGGATGATGTTCCCTTATTATGCTAGATGGAGCATAGCTACTTATCATCCCCGCACGCCATGGTGTGGATGGTTTAATAGTCGTTCACAGCGGCAGCTTCAGCTTGGTAATAATAATATAAAAATGGAAAAAGATCTGAATCTGTTAAGTTTTTAAATATGATTCTTTAGGAAGTAAAAGAGACCACTAGTGGGTTGGTTTTTAAGTATGAAAGGAGAAAACAGACTTGTAGTAGGTTTTTGAATGAAATATTAGTTGTTTTTAATAAGCCTCGCTTTGATTTGGGGAATAATATTTATGAAAATGGATTGGCGGTATGTGCTGAATGCGTGATATTTTATTCGAACCCACGATCCGCTGGGCACCATCCCGAGTAAGTGGCCAACCCCACAAGCAGATACCCCGCGGTGTCGCAGGACGAGTTAAAACAATGTAATGAGTTGTCTGACTGTGTTATTGTTGAGAAAAATATATAGTTCTGAAGCGGGGAGTTTGAATTCTGATGCGCTCTTCTCTGATTGGCTGCTCGGGTCTTGGATCTGCCAATCAGAGCCTGGCTACTTTAAATGTATTTAAATGGGCTTAGGAGTTAAAAAGTAATTGTTTGGAGGGTGATTATTGATTTTTGGTCTATTTTAGCTGCATTTCAGTGGTTGTTATGCGATCTGAGTGTAATTTATGGTCTATATACCGGCCGAAAACGCAGGTCAGTCGCGCTCGACCGGGCTTCCTGTAGTGTACAGAGTTCGAGTTTTCTATTGTTCGAAAGAAGTTTTGAGTAATTTTGCTTGCCCTGTCTCTGGTTCATCATCCCGGGTGAGCTGGGACGACCCTTACTCCCCAGGCAGATTAAACCACGGTGCCAGGGTCATGTGTTAGGAGTTAGCCCCGTGAAGTTGGGTGTGTTTACATGGAGATGGCTGAGAGTTGCTGTAGTAGACTCAGCAGTTGTGTAAGTGCAGTGGCGTGAGGTGCTTGAGGGGGTGTTAGTTGAAGGGAGAGTAGGGGTGGGATATGTTTTGTCTGTTGCTTGTGCTTCAATTGCCGGTGATTGATGGCGTTTTTAAGGTACTTACAACCTGGGAATGAAGCTGCGTGCTTGCCTCCACAGTTAATACATTTGGGGGAAACCTTTGGCACCGTGCAGTCTGTATGACGGTGTTAACCACATCGATTGCACCCGGCTTCCTTCTTGCAATCTCTTGCAGTATGGTGTAGGTGTTGGCAGTAGCATTGAATAATGAGCGTAGGATGTGGTCTTGGACGAGGGTGCCGCGGCGCCAGTGTTTTTGCAGGTTTAGTTGGAGTGATTTCGAGTGTACGGAGTGGATTTCACCTCACTGGTCTCCTGGAGTTCAGTTTGAGTGTGCTTATGTTTAGGATCTGCTGGGTATGGACTCAACCAAACGTACGGGGGAATTGCTGAGTGTTGCTGGAGCGCTGCGCTCAGGGTGGCAAGATGTTTCTCATACGTTGGGATGATTGTAACGTAATGTTGACAAGTCTCCTCAATGCATGCTATGATCCTGTAATGGCGAGCAAGTGTGTGGCAGATGGCCTGTCTGAGGGTGGCGGGATGAAGGTTGCGCGGAGGATGGATCATAATCATAAAGCTCCATTCGGGAAGATCCTTTTTTGGTGTGTCTGCATAAAGCTGTTCTGGCGTGTTCATTTCAAAAACCCAGTTTTTGCGTGTAGATGAGCATGTATCCCTGAAGGTATCCCAGGCCGGATCGGCTGGATCGTACACTTCAGGATTGTGTCTGCGGGTAGAGTTCATGTCTGTTAAGTGATGTAGTTTAATGTGTGTGTAAATAATGGATGATGTGGTCAAATGCTTGGCAGACCTTAGGGGAACGTAGATTTTGGCTTCGCCCAAGAAATACCAGTCATTCAGGGTTTCCAGTTATTAAGCGAATGAGCCGCGACACTGAACGCGCTGGTTTAAATTTAATTTAATAATTAATTAATAGTTATTAATTAATTATTGGCTGCTGGGGGTGAGAAGGGATGAGTTTAGATTGGCGGCAACTCTGGATGATAGGATTTGCTTGATTTGGAATGGTCTGAGGGTGGGTTATATGCTTGGTTGCGGACACCAATGGGTAACGGTTGTAAAATGGTATTGTTGCTTGAATAATGCAGGACGGGAAGGGATTTGGTTATTGGTTGATATGGTTAGATGGTATCGATGAGTCGGATCCTCGGCGGAAGGTGGATCATCAATTTACATCAGTTCACGAAGTATTCGCTGATCGTGGCGGGAGCTCGGTGCAGGAGCTGCTGTCTTGCTCGGATGCTAGCTAGCGAATGCCTCAGCTTGTTGTGTACTTGCGAATAGTAAGCCTACCTCTTTCAGTAAACACCGCGTGGGAGTTGAAAGCACACCTTCAACAAAGGAAAATGTGTTCGACAAAACCTCTTTCTCTCGCTTTACCGCTATAATGTAGCCCGCAATAATTCAATTGACAATGAGTGATTCTATCACACCAGAATCAGTAGCCTGCTGTTCGTGAATGTGAGTTTGTTACTGTGAGAGACGTCATCTGTTTGCATGGAGGCGGAGGCTGGTGCCGTAGAGATGCCAGCAACCGCACCCGCGTAGTTCCGAGAATTGGGACAGGGTTCTGCTTGAAGCTAAGTTACTAGAAATCGCTGAGAATGCAGTTCCAGCATTAATGAGAACATTCTGGTAATTGTCGCGGTGTTATAAGAGAGTGTGGACAGCAAGTGAGTGAGTGAGCGCAAGGGTGAGTTGTGTGATAGTCGCATTGAGTTACAAGTGAACTGATGTTAGCACTTTGTTACATTACTAAACGAGTGTACTACTAGATTTTACCATGCCAAAGGTGTCCAGTGCCCGATTTATTGCTCAGCAATTCAAACAAGATTTCATAAACACTGATTGAACTGTTATGCGATGTACTATTTATGATTCAGGAATTTTGTTAGATGAAAATGACCAATGAGATCGCATCAAACAACACATTTCCAGCTCGAAGCATCAAATGAATAAGACTCTTCAAGCAAACAAATCGCTGCAACCTCTATTAAGAAATGCGTTTCAACAGAGTTCTTCAAAACGTCAAAATTTGAAGGAATTAAACATTGATTTGTGTGCAGCTCTTACACAGCGGAGAATCTTGCAACCAACAAATTCAACCTAACTGAGAGATGGTCTTCTGATTGGAATTCGTTTGCCCATCCAGAGAGTTCAGTAATGCCATGCATAACTGAGAAGGTGCCAGGGTTCACTCAGCCTAGAAAGACCTGGTCAAAATTGAATAGAATCCGGACCAATCACGGTGTATGCGGGGATCTCCTATACAAGTGAAGGAAAAGATCTTCATCATGTTGCGAGCGTGGTGCTGAAAGACAGACTGTTCGGCACCCAGTTCAAGAATGTCCACAAACATCTTACAGTGGTGAAATCAGCGACTTCTCCCTAGGGACACCACAGGCACTTCATTATGTTTCTAACATTGATGGCAACTTATAAATCATTTTCATGTATGCCATACGATAAATAAATAAACAAACAGAATTCCACTCAATAAGGTGAACCATCTAGCCTTCAAGGGATTTCTTAAAAAATTCCCGAAGATGCCACTGCCCGATGAGAGTACTTTAAGAAAAAAAAACTACATGGAGCCTGTTTACCGAGAAACCATACAAAGAATCAAGGAGAACGTGTCTGATTGCTATGTGGGAATCATTGTGAATCAAACCATATACTCAATGGAACGATATGTTTTGAACATTTTAGTTTTTCCCTTAGCAGGGCAGAAGGTTAAGCCCATGATGTTAAAAATGTGTGAGCTGCAGAAAGCCAATGCCAGTACAGTAATGCAATCAATTAAGGACTTCTGCCAAAACCTCTGGCCTACTGGTATCGAGTTTGAAAAACTTCTTGTGGTTACGGACCAGGCTCCATACATGGTTTCAGCTGTTAACCAATTGAAACCTTTAGTTCCTAAGTTGAGGCATGTGGCATGCTTGGTTCATGCCCTTCACAGAGTTTGTGAATGCATAAGGAACGAATACGACATCGCAAATAAATTCATCTCTGCCCTGAAGAATATTTTACTGAAATCTCCGAATCGTGTTGTTGCCTACAGGGAAACCACTGGCCTGCCCCTTCCAAATTTCCAGGTCATTACTCGCTGGGGATCGTGGATTGAGTGTGTTGCTATGTTGTGTGAGAATTTTGTAGAGTTTGTGCTTTCTTTGGATCAAGCCGACGCAGGTGCAATTTCCAAGGCACAGCAACTTCTGTTACCAAAGAAAATACATAATTTGCAGACAGAACTATATTGTGCCCATAGTTACAAGTACCTGACTGCAGTTATTAAACGATTAGAAGAACAAGGTCTGCAAAAGGAAATACAATGGGATATTTTTACTTCCGTATTACACAATACATTGTAATGCACCGACATCTAACTTCGTTCAATTGTTTACATAACCTCAAGATGGGGTGGAACACCGAGGTAATGTACCACAATTTTCTATTGTAGGCATCATATATTTTAACCTACATACTCATGTCTGTATCGGAAGAGAAACATATTTCACCGATTTTCTATTAAACCAGTACCATGAACTAAATATTCTGATACACAAGTATCTCTACATAGTTTAAAAAAAGTCCCTGATTCTTAGATTTAACGAGTAATCTCAAGAACCACTGGATGAAATTTGATGCGGTTTTCACCATTCTGTAAAGGATTTCTCGAGGAAGGTTCTGTAGGAAAGCAATTAATTTATGACCAAAGGAAGCCGAGTAATAACGATTCAGAAATCGAGTCGAAGAAAAACCTGGCGTCCGTGCGCCTATTTAGCTTAGGCTGGGTGAACCGTTCAACATATCTGTATACTATGACTGTAAGAATTGCTCAGCATGGAAAGTTCTACAAAAACGTCCGGGACAGGATATATTTATCTTTAATACATCACCCATTATAAGTGTTTTTAGGTTTTCATTTCTTACAATAATCTCCATTCAGTGGAAATTTAAATTACTAGCTTCGTAGTGAGTTTACGAGCTAGCGAGCGAGCCCTTCAACCCAGCTTCAAACTATCAAGTCGTATCTAGTATATGAATGTATAAGTGATAAATATCCTAATTATTTAGCCGTTTAATACCCTCATTACACGTGCAGAGATTTGTAAGCCTTAGAAACCACACATCCTACATGATTACTCCATTTCTTATCATTCCTTACGTGAATGCCCAAATAGTTGCATGAATCTCCTTCTACAAGTTTTTCCGATCCAATGTTATATTGAAAATCTTGCCTTCGCCCTTTCCTTATTTTTATGAGTCTACATTTTCTAATAGTCTTGGCGCAAAAAAAGCTTCTCAGATAAATTCAACACACAACCAAATACACGAGACTGATAACCAAGATATTCCAAGCCCTAAAATGAATCAACAACAATCAAATATGGCATTCAGAGAAACTCAGCTTTCAAGCCCCCTTCTGTGGCTCACAGTCCAATGTGGAGTTTAACTCTGAATGAAATTTAGTGCGGCATGTCCAGCATACTATGTCACAATTAACTCGGTGGACTAAAAGCTGCTGTATCATCTCGTATTCGTATTAATTTCCCCGTGGAAATGTACAGGAAGATAAATGCCTCCCTTTTCACCAGTTCACGATATCGCATTACGTTCCATGTTCACCGCAAATTACTATCCTCCCTTTACAAACTCCATTCTTGCAGAGTAAATCATGTGTAATGAACTCGATATCATTCTCATCTCGTCTTACTTACTAAAAGTCAGCAAATACTGATTGGTGAACCAGTGACGTCAGCTAGCTGCCAAGAGCGTGTTGAAAGGAGAGGAGGGTGCCTCCTCCTTTACCATCCGATGGGACACGCAGAATAATGGCTGACAGAAACATGACGTACAAGCTGGATCCAAGGAGAAGGAACCCAGCAGCCCACAGAATCGAGCAGGCTGGGAAAGTTTCACCCCAGATATGGCAATGCAATTGACTATCATTGCCTATGAGCAACTAAGTATATACTGGAAGAGTCTCAGCTGAATTGCCGATGATTCCACGTGTCGTTTCTGGGGAGTGGACCATGCAATAGCCGCCAGAACCATATATCTTGCCCGGTGATGTTAGGGCCTGAGCGACTACTGAAACAACTGAGATAAACTTACGTACAGCTCAGAACATGATTGGTTGAAATTGATTGGTTCAGTGCCCTTCATGGCTTTTGATTTAATTGTAGAAATAGTACATTGTGCAACGAGCCTATAATGGCAATAATTAAGACGACTGTTTATGTTCGACGATAATTATAACTTTATTATACGTTCTAACATAAATATTCATAAATATCTGTCGAGATTGTGGCGGTTGAATTCTTCATTCTTGGGAATTGTGTGGGCTCAGCATTTGATCTCTACCGAATAACGATCGCCAAAGCTTTGAAACATTGTTTATCCTGAACTAGCTCCAACAGATAGTGCACAGGTACTACAGGGAGTCCGGGAATGTTCTCCGCAGTGGCTACGAGCAGCTGCGAGTGGTTGCGTCGTCAGTTTAGTTGGCAGCACAGTGTCCTTGATAGGGTGAAGGCCACATATGTGGGCTGTGGGCTGTCGAATTCGTCAGTGCGTGTAGTTAGATTATTGGAAGAGTGCAACAATACGTGCAACAGCCGTGCTGCCAACGTAACCGGTGACGTAATCTCTCGCAGCAGCTTGTAGGCAGTGCGGAGAACATTCCCGGACTCCCTGTATGTTGGATCATTTTGTTATTTTGGTCAAATAACGCAAAATAAGCTGTTACAAACGCTTTAAAATTAAAATGTATCGTATTATCAAATAGTTATTCTTCAAATTCGATGCGTATAGAATGTCAATGGAAGGAAAATCAATATAGAGTCCCAAATAGAACAGTTATGACACCTGGCGGAAACGTTTCGCATAAGAAATCCATTTACTGAACAAAGAGCTGGATTATAATTTCAGTGCAACTTATGTCATACGCATGGTTCCTCGAGGTTCTGGTGTGTTTATGTCAACAACAGCATTCACTAAAACTGTCGGCGAAACCTTACGAATGCGTAGTAATTGGAGTTGCGGATATTAAGGCACAGTGCTATTTATTTTGTAATGTTACGGCTGTGAGTTCGTTTCATCGCTCGCCGCATGAGTCAAAACTGCCCCAGGGCTGGACTGCTCTCCCTCAGTGTATTGCATGCGCGTTACGCAACGGACTGCGAAGTGAAAGGGATGGTCCAGAATCTTCGTGACACCACCAGCGAAGGAAACCTCGAGAAGCCGTGGACCCTGGATGGATCTAGAAGAATTTATTGAGTCACCGGCCGGCTATATAAGAGTGACCCGTCAATCAGTGGTTGTTGTGTTTTACGAGCTAGTGCGAGCGATTATCTTGTGCGACAGAAGTGTGGTGACGAAGTGCTGTGCGAGTTACGAAATCCAGTGGCATTGTTTCTTCAGCTTGTGGACAGCGAAATAGCCTGCAGCAAGTGATTGTGCTACATTGTGAAACAGTGTGTAGTCGGTGTACATGCTTGAGAGGAGCAGGTAGTTTCTGTCAAGGCCACCGTACTCATTAGGACGGATTAACTTCTGTGGTCTGTTGACAAGTGAAAGGGGAAGTGTTCTCGCCGTAAGGAAACTGGAGTAAGGTAACAATTGCTTGTATTTACTGAAGAGTGCTGTATCCTTCTGGCCGCAATAAAGTTAATTATTTCTTTAAGCAGTAATTGGTATTGTGCTTCCTACCCACCGTAATCCAGTTAACAAAGGTGCCACTAGGGGTGGCACGTAACAACTGGTGTCAGAAGCCGGATTACGAACTCAAGCACAACACCTGACGGTCCTGGTTCCAAACCCCGAGCAGGTCATTTTCTCTAATTTTCCTGTGAGTGCATGCCCTTTACAAGACAAATAACTAAAATGGAGGAGAAATTGGCAGCATTGCTAGAAAAGTTAAATGGCATGGAAACCAAGATGGAGGACGGCCAGAAGAATTTAACCAAGGAGCTAACTGCCAAATTAGAAGACGGCCAGAAGAAGCTAGAGGACGGCCAGAAGAAGATGGAGGACGGCCAGAAGAAGTTAGCCGAGGACCTAACTGCCAAACTAGAAGACGGCCAGAAGAAGTTAGCCGAGGACCTAACTGCCAAACTAGAAGACGGCCAGAAGAAGATGGAAGACGGTCAAAATAAGCTAGCGGAGGACCTGAAGAAATTAGAACTGGGTCTGCGTGAGGAAGTCACGGCAGTGGAAAAGAAGTTCGACGCCTTACAAGTGGAAGTTGCCGAGCTGCGCCAACGCCCGCTGATGGGGGTGGAGGAGAAATTCAACGCCTTACAAGTGGAAGTTGCCGAGCTGTGCCAACGCCCGCTGATGGGGGTGGAGGAGAAATTCAACGCCTTACAAAAGGAAGTTGCCGAGCTGCGCCAACGCCCACTGACGGGGGTGAAAGAGGAATTCAACGCTCTACGAGAGGAAGTTGCCGAGCTGCGCCAACGCCCGCCCACCGTTACACCGGGAATATCAGGAACGGGACATAGCAGAGTGACGCCCCCAACCTTCGACGGAAAGGTCCCGTGGAGCACCTACTTACGTCAGTTCGAGGCGGCCTGTTCCATAAATAACTGGAACAACACAGAAAAGACTACAGCTCTAATTGTAGCGCTGAGAGGTGACGCCCTTAACGTCCTTCAGGCCATCCCGACTGGATCCCAGGACTACGCTTCCCTGATCGCCCATATGGAGTCCCGATATGGAGATAGCCATCTTCAGCAGGCCTATCAGATGCAGCTCCGGACCCGGGTACAGAAGAACGCGGAAACCCTGCAGGAGTTCGAGATGGACATCGCACGCCTCGTAAGGCTCGCCTACCCAACAGCGCCGGCCGACTTTCTGGAGCAGATAGCGACGCAGACTTTCACCGACGGACTACGGGACTCGGACACTCAACAGGCGCTGCGTCTCGCGCGCAATAAGACCCTGTCAGATGCGCTGAGCCACGCACTTGAGTTCGAGACGGCAAAACAGGCATCCAGAATGCACGCGCGGGTGCGTCAAGTGGACGTCGACGAACCAGTAAAAACCAACGAGACCAAGCCCCTGGCCGACGAATTAATGGAGGCGCTAAGCCGTTTCTTCAAGAATCGCAGTACCACCAACAAAAACGTAGCCGAAGGACATCCGGAGAGGCGGCCTGGAAGAGGACTACCGACCTGCTGGACCTGCCGTAAGAGAGGCCACCTGAGCAAGGACTGCGGTGATCGCCGCCGCCAAGGGTTTCCGTCGGGACAGTCAGTCGTAGAGAAACCGCGCGGCCCAGGAAAGCAAGTATCAGCCAGCCTAGGGGGGCAAAGGTTGGCTTGTGACAGTCGTCAAGCCCCGGCAGTCCAAGTTCGTGTGACGAAGTTACGGAGGGACAATAGCAGCCTGATGGTCGACGGAGTCGTCAACGGAGAGAGCTGGCCCCTGCTGATCGACACGGGAGCGTCGAGGACCATCGTCAATCCCACCGTGATCCCGAAGTGGAGAGTGCAACCCGCACAAAGGAACCTCCAGCTAATAACCGCGACCGGAGAGACCGCACCGATACATGGCGAAGCATCACTGGAGTTCGTCATTGGTCGACGGGCGATAAAGCATCCAGTGCTTGTGGCTGACGTATCAAATGAAGTGATCATCGGACTGGACTTCCTGGACCAGAACAACATCATCTTGGATCTGAGTACCAACACTCTGCACTTCGGAAGTGAGGAACTTGCTTTGCAACCTGCGCACGAGTCCATCACCGCACGACGAGTAAGGCTGAGAGAGGACGTCATCGTTCCTGCCAAGACGGAGGTCAGCGCCGCCGTAATTGTCGACGGAACTGCTGAGGGAGTGGCGGCTGTCATCGAGCCAAAATATGAGGACATCCAGACAAAAGGATTGCTAGTTGCCAAGACCCTCATCAACACGACGTCTCGGCCGTACGTCCGCCTGTCCAACCTGAACGACTACGACATTACGGTTCACCGGGACACCAACCTAGGAGTCTGCGAGCCCGTTACCTGGATTGCCCGCATCACCGACACGACGGACGGACACCTGCAGACGGACAACCGAAGAAGACGCACACTGCCAGAAGAACTACAGAAGCTGTACCAAGGATCCCAGGACCATTTAGACGAGGAACAATCACGCCAACTTCAGGACCTGCTACGCGAATTCCAGGATGTCTTCTCCGTGGGGAGCAAAGACTTCGGCAGGACAAGCTTGGTCCAGCACAGAATCGACGTTGGGGACAGCGCACCGATTAGGGCCCCATTCCGACGTGTCCCGCTCGCCAAGCAAGCCGAAGTCGACCGGATGGTAGAAGAGATGAAGGAGCAAGGGGTGATCGAGCCATCACATAGTCCTTGGAGTTCTCCGGTCGTGCTTGTGAAGAAGAAGGACGGTTCCACCAGATTCTGCGTGGACTACAGACGGGTGAACGACGTCACGAAGAAGGACAGCTACCCTCTACCCCGGATCGACGACACGCTGGACACCATATCAGGATCAAGATGGTTCTCCACCTTGGATTTGAAGAGTGGCTACTGGCAGGTGGAGGTCCACCCTAAGGACCGCGAGAAAACGGCGTTCTCTGTGGGCAGCGGGCTCTGGCAGTTCACCGTCATGCCATTCGGTCTGTGCAACGCCCCTGCGACCTTCGAAAGGCTAATGGAGTCCATTCTGAGGGGACTACACTGGAAGACCTGCCTGGTCTACCTAGACGACGTCATCGTTCTGGGGAGAAGCTTCGAGGAGCACTACAGCAACCTGAAGGAGATCTTGTTGAAGCTACGGGCTGCCCAGCTGAAGTTGAGCCCCAAGAAGTGTCAGCTCTTCCAGAAGCGGGTCCAGTACCTTGGGCATATCGTCTCCGAGGAAGGGGTGCGCACCGACCCAGAGAAGACCGCAGCTGTGAGGGGGTGGCCAGTTCCGAAGGACAAGTCCCAACTACGAAGC
Source organism: Meconema thalassinum (assembly GCA_946902985.2). Classification (NCBI taxonomy): domain Eukaryota; kingdom Metazoa; phylum Arthropoda; class Insecta; order Orthoptera; family Tettigoniidae; genus Meconema; species Meconema thalassinum. The sequence goes on along the minus strand of OX336388.2, from coordinate 1,316,223,086 downwards.
TTCCTGGGACTCTGCACTTATTACCGTCGCTTCGTGAGGGGATTCGCCGACATCGCCAAACCTTTACATCGCCTGACTGAGAAGGACCAACTCTTCACGTGGACAGCAGAATGCCACAGTGCCTTCGAACAACTCAAGCAGGCTCTGTGCACCGCGCCTATTCTGGCCTACCCCAGACCTGGAACAAGGTTCATCGTCGATACCGATGCCAGCGACTTTGGTATAGGGGGAATCCTGTCGCAGGTAGTGGACGGCGAGGAGAGAGTAGTGGCCTACTTCAGCAAGGCCTTGTCAAAGCCAGAAAGGAACTACTGCGTCACCAGGAAGGAGCTGCTCGCCATCGTGAAGACCATTGAACACTTCCACAAGTACCTGTACGGGCAAGAATTCCTCATCAGGACCGACCATGCATCCCTGCGGTGGCTCCTGAACTTCAAGCAGCCCGAGGGTCAACTCGCGCGGTGGTTAGAGAGGCTTCAACAGTATAACTTTGAGATTCAGCACAGGAAAGGCCAACTGCATTCTAACGCCGACGCCCTGTCACGAAGACCGTGCCCCGAAGACTGCACCTTCTGTGCCCGAAGGGAGGAGAACACCGGGATACAGTGCCGAAGGACTACCGTGGAACTTCAAGGGAGCTGGAGCCGCGAATCTTTCACGCGGGCGCAAGCGGAAGATGATGACCTGGGACTGATAGCCGAATGGAAGAGGGCCTGTGTCCCCAGACCCGGGTGGAACATTGTGAGTGACTGCAGCCCAAAGTTTAAGTCCTACTGGGCACAGTGGGACTCGCTGATTGTAAGGGATGGCCTCATCTGCCGTACCTGGGAGAGCACCGACGGGAAGACATCTCGGGAACAAGTCGTCGTTCCAAAGGCTATGACGGAGGAAGTCCTGAAGGAAGTTCATGGAGGATCATCTGGTGGACACCTAGGGATAAAGAAGACCCTGGAGAAGCTGAGAGAGCGGTTCTACTGGATCGGATGCCGAACAGACGTGGAGAACCACTGCGCGAGGTGCCACGATTGCGCAGCCAGCAAGGGCCCAGGACGAAGACGACGGGGTCCACTGAAGACCTACAACGTGGGCGGCCTCATGGAGAGAGTGGCCATCGATGTTGCTGGGCCATTCCCGTTAAGCGAGGCAGGGAACCGCTACATATTAGTCGTCAGCGACTACTTTACCAAATGGCCGGAGGCGTATGCGCTCCCTAACCAAGAAGCCGCGACGATTGCAGAGACCCTGGTGAAGGAATTCGTCAGCCGGTACGGAGTACCCCTGGAGCTGCACTCCGACCAAGGGAGGAACTTCGAGTCGCAGGTGTTCCAGAACCTATGCCAGCTGCTGGGCATCCGGATGACAAGGACAACGCCACTACACCCTCAGTCCGACGGGATGGTAGAGCGATTCAATCGCACCATCGAGAACCATCTTCGAATAGTCGTCAGCGAGCACCAGAGGGATTGGGACAAACATCTTCCACTATTTCTCCTGGCCTACCGCGCCGCCGTGCATGAAGCCACCGGGTGCACACCAGCCCGGGCCATGTTTGGGAGGGAGCTCCGTCTACCTGTCGATCTTGCCTTCGGCCGACCTGGGAATGATCCGTTCCCGGTAAGCCAGTATTGTCAAGAACTGGTCGACCAACTGGAGGACGTACACGCGTTCGCGAGGAAGAAACTGCGGATCGAGACCGACCGAATGAAGACCCGATACGACCAGCAGACGGATGCCGGCGGATTCCACGAGGACGACCTGGTCTGGCTCTTCAACCCATTACGGAAGAAAGGCCTGTCACCCAAACTGCAGAAGTCCTGGGAGGGCCCGTACCGAGTCGTGAAACGGATCAACGATGTCGTCTACAGGATCCAGCGGAGCCCGAGGGCGAAGATGAAGATCGTGCATCGAGATCGCCTGGCAGCCTACGGAGGGACACAGACGGACCAATGATTGATCGGGACGATCAGCCTTTTTAGGAAGGGGGTGGTGTTACGGCTGTGAGTTCGTTTCATCGCTCGCCGCATGAGTCAAAACTGCCCCAGGGCTGGACTGCTCTCCCTCAGTGTATTGCATGCGCGTTACGCAACGGACTGCGAAGTGAAAGGGATGGTCCAGAATCTTCGTGACACCACCAGCGAAGGAAACCTCGAGAAGCCGTGGACCCTGGATGGATCTAGAAGAATTTATTGAGTCACCGGCCGGCTATATAAGAGTGACCCGTCAATCAGTGGTTGTTGTGTTTTACGAGCTAGTGCGAGCGATTATCTTGTGCGACAGAAGTGTGGTGACGAAGTGCTGTGCGAGTTACGAAATCCAGTGGCATTGTTTCTTCAGCTTGTGGACAGCGAAATAGCCTGCAGCAAGTGATTGTGCTACATTGTGAAACAGTGTGTAGTCGGTGTACATGCTTGAGAGGAGCAGGTAGTTTCTGTCAAGGCCACCGTACTCATTAGGACGGATTAACTTCTGTGGTCTGTTGACAAGTGAAAGGGGAAGTGTTCTCGCCGTAAGGAAACTGGAGTAAGGTAACAATTGCTTGTATTTACTGAAGAGTGCTGTATCCTTCTGGCCGCAATAAAGTTAATTATTTCTTTAAGCAGTAATTGGTATTGTGCTTCCTACCCACCGTAATCCAGTTAACAAAGGTGCCACTAGGGGTGGCACGTAACAGTAATGTTGCCCAGTGTGTTTATGCATTGTAACTACAATGGTTGATCCAATGTAGGCTACATTGTCAACTTTCAAATCAAGTAATTCATGTCCGACATGTTCGATTTTGTGTGCATGTCAGAAGCTATCCTTACGTAGGCCTAATTAGTCAATGAATGAAAATACTGAGCTCTGATTGGTTGGAAAAACTGTGTTATAATGAAAAGTAGTACTATAATGACCCCCACTATGAAACAGTTTTCTGACATATAATATTTACATATCGATATCGTCGAATATAATAGTTCATTATGCAACGAGCCTATAATGGCTATAATTAAGACACGAGTATCTTTATAAAACGAGCGCATGCGAGTTTTATAATTTCCATACGAGTGTCTTAATTACCATTATAGGCGAGTTGCATACGACTGTTTATGTTCGACGATAATTATAACTTTATTATATGTTTTAACATAAATATTCATAAATATCTGTGGGATTCAGTTATTAGTGAACAAGGCGTTGGTGACTGAACAGAGCGCATGCGTGGTCAAGGCTCTCCGGAAGCAGAGACCATTCACTTTGCTTGACAATACAGAAATATGTTGGATTTTGAGCGCATGCGCGAATGTATCCCTATCTAATTGGCCACACAACTGTTTCTTGAGCTCTGATTGGTGGGAGAAACTGTTTCATAATGAAAAATAGTGTTATAACGACCATCATTATGATACAGTTTTCTGACACATAATGTTTACATTTCGAGTACTAGCAGTAGTACCCGGCTTCGCCCGGTGGAATGATGATAATATTTCAGTCTCCTTAACATTCAACGTCATTGATGAAGATGATACTGACGACGACTGCTATTGAACGGGTATAATAAACTTACACTCTAATAGAAATACATATTTTTAAATTACCGGCGAGTAAGACTGTGGTGTTGCCTAGTAGTACTGTATAATGGGCGTAACATCTAGGTCATTTTCCCTTTTGATGAGGATGACAATGAAGACTACTACTACTGAACGGGTATATTAAACTTACAAACTAATGGAAATACACATTTTATAAATCACAGGCAATGGAGACTGTGGTGTTGCTTAGTAGTACTGTATAATGGACGTAACATCTACGTCATTTGCCCTTTTGATGAGGATGATATTGAAGACGACTACTACTGAACGGGTATATCAACCTTACAAATTAATGCAAATACATATTTTTAAAATCACAGGCTAGGTAGACTCTGGTGTTGTTTAGTAGTATAATGGACGTAACATCTAGGTCATTTGCCCTTTTGATGAGGATGATAATGAAAACTACTGTTGAATTGACACGACAAACTTACAAACTACCGTGATAGAAAGAAATATTTCAAAATTCACAGGCGATGAAGACTTATTGTGTGTGGTGATTAGTGGTATAATGGGCGTAACATCTAGGTCATTTGCCCTTATGATAATAATAAAGTAATGAAAAATGACTACTAAACGAACATGGTGTAATTTTAAATCTGATATAGGCAATTTAGATTTCTACCTTCGATGTCTTCCAAAGTCTGAACGTTATTTTCTGGCATAGGCCTATACTCGATGCGTGTAGTGAAAGAGCTTATCGAGTACTGCCTGGGTCCAAGCTGCACGAATCGCAGATGATGACGATATATAATGACAGACGTTCGGGGGGTTCCCGGTCCTATTCACATTGACCGGTGAATCACTCACTCTTTCGTAACACTACAGTGGTTTGAGCAAAGACCCTGTATGAACATCAGCATAGTCAGCAATACCAGGTAACACGGCGGGGTCTGGACATTTCTCTCATGTCAACTCGCGATGAATCAGCAAGCTATTCTCACACCTGGCCCCCTGCTCCACCCTCCACCCACCAGGGTCTCTCAACTTGTGGGACGTGGGTTTGCGACCACGGGACCCCAACTGAGTCCGGCATTGCTTCTACTTACTGGTGCCGGGCTCCTTTCAGTTCTCTTTCCTGTCAGCCTCCCTTGGTCAAACTCTTGTTCTCTTCCGACCCCGATGGTATCTGGGTATCCGAGGTCTAGCGACTCTTTCACTTTCCCGCCTTAATTGGCCCTTGTCTAATAATTCCTGATAGCCTCATTCTTCGAGGTGTCAGCCTTCTTTTTCTTTTCTTAATATCTCATGTCTTCTGCTCAAGACCCTCAAGGAGGCAGGGTGTGTGTAGTCCCACCACTTCTGGTGTACCCTGGATAGTGCTACATCCTCAAGGGCTCATGGCTGGTGAGTTCGGGAGATGGCAACCCTGAGGGTTTCCTGAGCGGGTCCGGTTTTACCCCTTTTTTCTATTGCCTTCGGGACGGACCCTGTCCTCTTTCCGGAAATGGAGTGGTCTGTCCGCAATTTCAAGCAGACAATGTTACTCGCAGGGTACCAAAGGCTAAGTATACAAATTTTGGTTCTGAACGGTGAAACGGTGTCGATTTGTGCCAAAGGACCTAAATGCAGGGAATGGGGTGATCTGTCCGCAATTTCAAGTGGACAGGGTTACCCGCAGGTTTCGAAAGGGTAAGTATACAAATTTTGGTCCGGATCGGTGAAACGACATAGATTTTTGCCAAAGGGCCTAAATGCAGGAAATAGGGTGGTCTGTCCGAAATTTTAGGTGGACAGTGATATTCACAGAGTTACAAAGGGAAAGTATACACATTTTGGTTCAGATCGGTGAAACTGTGTAGATTTTAGCCAAGGGGCCTAAATGCAGGGAATGGAGTGGTCTGTCCGCAATTTCAAGCAAACAGTGTTACTCGCAGGGTACCAAAGGGTAAGTATACAAATTTTGGTTCTGATCGGTGAAACGGTGTGGATTTGGGTCAAAGGGCCTAAATGCAGAGAATGGGGTGGTCTGTCTGAAATTTCAAGTGGACAGGGTTACCCGCAGGGTTGCAAAGGGTAAGTATACAAATTTTGGTTCGGATCGGTCAAACGGTGTAGATGTTTGACAAAGGGCCTAAATGCAGGAAATAGGGTGGTCTGTCCGAAATTTTAAGTGGACAGTGTTATTCACAGGGTTACATAGGGTAAGTATACAAATTTTGGTTGAGATCGGTGAAACGGTGTAGATTTGGGCCAAAGGGCCTAAATGCAGGGAATGGGGTGGTCTGTCGGAAATTTCAAGTGGACAGGGTTACCCGCAGGGTTCCGAAGGGTAAGTCTACAAATTTTGGTTCAGATCGGTGAAACAGTGTGGATTTGTATACATAACAGACAGACAGACAGACAGACAAACATTGAGCTTTATATATATAGATTTTTGGGTTCTGTAGATTTTTAAATACCGTATCTACAAGGAGAACGAGAAAAATAATTCCGCGAACAATTTCCTGGCGTGTGAGTAGAATTATGAATCTCGTGATAGATTCAAAAGTGTGGGTTCAGTGCTAAACAAAGAAACGAGTTAAACAACCGTCTGTCTTAAATGACGAATACATTCATGATATAAGTGAAAGATTTGCATGACTCCATCAAAATCTTTAACGATACTGGTTCAGTAAAGTGACGTAACACATCCCGCCTCGCAAACAGGTGTCCATGGCAGGTTGCATATAGCCACTCTTGACCACGCTTTTTGCTGCTAAATTTTTGTTTTCGTTTCTAAGTTTATTTATTCGTTAGAACAATAAAAGTGCTCAGAGTGTAAGATACACACAAGTACATTTTTTACCCGTATGAAGGTCAAGTAACCAGCTAGTATTCAATATTTCTGCAACTATTTTAGGGAATCTCTTGAATTTTGGTCTATATGAACACTCCTCAGGGACTAACAACTAGTGAAACGTGGGTTAGCGACCACGAGACCCCAGCTGACTCCAGCATTGCTTAAAAATATGTGTGTCGGGCTCCTCTCTGTTATCTTTCCTGCCGACCTTCCTTGGTCAACACTTGCTCTTTACCGACCCCGATAATAACAGAGTATCTTAGTCCTAGGGTAACTTTCATTTTTCTGTCTTAATTGGCCCTTGTCTCATCTTTTCTGATACCCTGCCTTCTGCACAACACCCTCAAGGAGCATGGTATATGTAGCCCAACCCCCATCTGGATAGGTTCACAGCTGGTGAACTCGGGAGTTGGTATCACTGAGGGATTTATGAGTTGGTCCGCTTTCCCCTTTTTCTGTTGTCTTTGAAGCACACCCTCTCCTCTTCCCCCTTTCCTATTTGCCTTTCATGGCTTTGCTTCTTTCCTGTTCCCTCAGCCGTTCTTCTTAGGGGGGTGAGGGTATTTATCTTTCCCTGCATCTCATTTCCCTTATTCCTTGTTTCTTGTCCTAATTTCGCTAGTAAGTTAGTAGTTAACTTTAGTTCAATGCTCTTTCTTCATTTCATCAATTCTTTTATGATCATCCAAACCATTAGGTGCTGATAACCTAGATGCTAGATGTTATGCACCTTAAGACAACAATTTCCATATATCATCACTTCATACACCTTCTCACTAAAGCCCAAATATCTCAAAACCTACCGAGATTATTTGAATGAATTTTGTCGCGGCAACAGAGGATGATGTTTTCTATCTCATGAACCAAATAAAAAAGAAACAAAGGCTATTTCTGAACACTTATTAGTGTACAAAGCCCCTTAATTCAGTAATAGTCTTTATTTCAACCAAGAGGCTTACCATCATTATCTCAAGGAGAATTCACTTTTGCCCGACTGACAGCCTATCTGTTGCACACGCCACGCCGTACTGCGTGTGCTCCAGGAAGTTCGCTTTGAATGGCGACCGGAATACGATGTCCCCATCCGTCACGAGCCTTGAGAACATTGAGCTCAATGAACAAACTACATATGGTACACCTGCAGTCCAAACCGCACAACGACGGATACAAAAAGTTAGTCACATATTTCAAAAGTTTTAATGTACACTTTGCTGGGACTTGGGAGAGGGCTGCGTAGCCCATTCGGTAGATGAGCTGACCTTCTAACTGAAGAAAGTGGGTTGGGTTTAGAAACAAAACTACCACTTTCAGAAACACTAATGCCCCTGAAGTTCACTCAGCCTACAACAGAAATGAGTACCAGGGTAATTCTTGAGAGCAAAGGTGGCTGGGCATGGAACTGACAACTCCATCCCTCTAGTGTGGATGTCACGAAGGGTGGAAACCTCTTCCTTCACGGCTCCATGGGCCTTCATAACCTGTAAGGAGTTGGCTGAACTTGTTGGAACTTGGGGCCTGCATTTAAGTCATTTAGAACAGTGGAAATACTTTGACTTAATTTTAAACTGCTATGCAATCATACTGCTCATGAGGAACATCACAAGGTTTATACTGAGACTCCTCATACAACGTTTTGGGTTCGATTCCCGACTCTGCTAAGAAATGTTGTTAGGGTCTGGGAGCTGGAACGGGGTACACTCAACCTCATGAGATAGGTTCGTTTAAGGCCCCTACACACGTCCCTCCTCTACCCAACCAAACAAGGGGGAGCTAACACCACCAGTCCAGTTTAGAACAAGTGCTCGTGGTGCTCTAGTGTTCTTAAAATGGCTCCGTATTTAACACGAAATCAAAAGATAGGTGTAGCTTTATGCGCAGTTATTATTTCAGATGATGAACGAAGAAAGAAAAGAAGAGTGTGGTCCAAGACATGGTTGCAGAAGAGGAAATCTACTTACCTTCCGCGCTTCTCTTCTGTAAGCGGATCGCATGTTTTCCAAATGTTTTTATGACTCCCACTGTAGTAAACTGTAGCATTCATTTCTCTGGTCTCTGTTGTCTCATCTTTGACGTCCCATAAACACCGGCACTCCCTCCAACATTCGAGGAACTCGACCATAGTCACTTTTCCGCGTCCATGTTCGTCAAATGTTAATCGATAAATGAGTCTAGTTAGTTAGTTAGTTAGTTAGTTATTGATGTTTTAAGGGGTGGAACTACGAGGTCATCTGTCCCCCCCCTTACAAATGAGTCTGAAGGCCCTACACACGTTCCGACCCGACAGAGAGAATGGTGGGGTTAGGGGGTTGGATGGTTCTCCCGACACGACCACCCTAATCTAGGGCCTGACAGTTTTCACCACCGACAAGCCTACACACGATCCATCTGTCGGGTCAACCGCTGTCTGGCCCTAGATAAGGGTGGTCGTGTCCGGGCGTGTGTAAGGCCCTTAACTCATCTCAGCTGTCCTAGGCGTGGTTTTCCGTGGTGTCCCACTTCTACTCCAGGCAAATTGTGGGATGATCACGGTTTACAAAGCCCCTAAATGAATTAACTATTCAGTAAGCAATGAACTCCGTTGTGAACATGGAAAAATAACACAGTGTGTCTGCGTATGCCAAGCAGAGTGCAAATACATACGAAGCGAACAGAAACTGAAATGGTGCGTGCAGTTTAAAAACCACATATTGATGGAAGTGGAGCCTTGAATGAGCTCGCTACAGTCATAACAACACAATGGCGTCATAGAACAGAACATGCAAATAAAAGTCCAGGTCGGTACGGCCGAATGGACTTCATTCCAGGAAAGTTAAAAATTTGTGTCGTTGAACATTAACGAGGTGTGCAGGTTACATATCGATAACCACAGACCTATATACAGGACGAAAATGGTTATCGTGCGTTAACAGCCGCCCTAGAAACGAAGTTTATCTTTTATTCTGATTGGACAGATCACTTACTGTGCCTAAGGTTGCAGGATCGAATTCTGGCACAGTCAGTTGGCATTTGAGGATGCCTAAATGAAAGGGATCCCTGTCAGTAGACTTACTGGTACGTTATAGATCCTCTTTGGGCCACAATTCCGGCACTCCAGCGTCTCTAAAAGCCGCAATAGTTAAAATGGACGTCAAATTAATAACATCACTACTGTACTATATATTAAAGTGTAGTAGCTAGCGTACTTGATCGTCACTCTTGAGGTCTAGATTCGATTTCCGACTCTGTCAAGAAATTTAAGTCTGGACTGAGTGTTGGAATGGGGTTGGTTTAGCCTCTTGAGACAAGATTAACATTTTATCCATCCGTGGTTTCCCACTTCTACTCCTGGAAAATGCCGGAATGGTTCCTAACCTGAAGATACGACCGCCTCCTTCCCAATCATAGCACATCCAAGTAAACGGGGCTGAAATGACCACGATGTCCAAGCCCTAGAACGGCAGTCTTCTTTTCCACTCATTCAATACCCTCCAAGGGTGGAAGGATCCGCCAATTCTTTCGACAGTTCTGTGCCTTGAGTATTGTCTGAACACCAGCTCTGAAACTCTGAAAGGAATTTGATTTGGATATGCTTTGCACAAAATGTGTGAGCTTTGAAAACCGCAGGGTCAGGATATACGCAATGTTTATTTTTATCATTAACAAGCTGTACCCGGCATGCGTTGCAATGCCAATCAAGGGAAGTGTTGCCGTTGTAATATTGTTTCTTGAAGTGCTTTTGGATACACAATATTTTGATCAATTTCCGTTAACTGCCTCTAAGCTATCATAAAATGGATTTACTAATTTAGAAGCATTCGTGGTAGCGTGCACAACAACTCACCAAAGTTTCATCACAATCGGATGAATGGTATTGGGACGAAGATGGAACTTTGTTGAAACGCTTCGCGCGTCGTCACTCATTCGTTGCATCTACTCGTGCGCTACCTATTGTAAAATGGATTTGCTAAGTCGAAGCCCTTCCCTGTCGTGTACACAACAACTCATCAAAGATTCGACGCAATCGAATGACATACGGGATTTTGTTTAAACGATTCGCGCGCCGTCATTCATTTATTGAATCAACTCGTGCACTACCTATTATACAATGGACTTACTGAATCATCAACGTTCCCTGCAGTGTACACAATAACTCATTCAAGTTTTAACGCAATCGGATGAATGGTAGGCTATATGAACACATAAGGGATTTTATTTATACGATTCGCTCGCCGTCACTTATTTGTTGAATCTACCCCAGCGCTACCTATTGTAAAATGGATTTACTAAGCCAGAAACCCTCCTTGAAGTGTACTCAACATCTCACCCAATTTCCATCGCTATCGGACGAATGGTATTTTATGAACGCATACGGGACTTTGTTGAAACGCTTCGCGCGTCATCATTCATTTGTTGCATCTACTCGTGCGCTACCTATTGTAAAATGGTTTTACTTAGCTAGAACCATTCCTTGGAGTGTACTCAACATCTCACCCAATTTTCATCGCTATCGGACGAATAGTATATGAACGCATACAGGACTTTGTTGAACGCTTCACACGTCGTTGCTCATTTGTTGTATCTACTCGTGCGCTACCTATTGTAAAGTGGATTTACTAAGCCAGAATCCTTCCTTGGAGTGTTCTCAATATCTCACCCAAGTTTCATCGCTATCGGACGAATGGTATATGAACGCATACGGGACTCTTTTGAAACGCTTCGCGCATCGTCACTCATTTGTTGAATCTACTCGTACGCTACCCATTCTAGAGTGGATTTACTCATCCAGAATCCTTCCTTGGGGTGTACTCAATATCTCACCCAAGTTTCATCGCTATCGGACGAATTGTATATGAACACATACGGGACTTTGTTGAAACGCTTCGCGCGTCGTCGCTCATTTGTTGAATCTACTCGTGCGCTACCTATTGTAAAATGGATTTACTAAGCCAGAAACCTTCCTTGGAGTGTACTCAACATCTCACCCAAGTTTCATCGCAATCGGACGAATGGTAATATGAACGTATACGGGACATTTTTGAAACGCATCGCGCGTCGTCACTCATTTGTTGAATCTACTCGTGCGCTACCCATTCTAGAGTGGATTAACTCATCCAGAATCCTTCCTTGGAGTGTACTCAATATCTCACCCAAGTTTCATCGCTATCGGACGAATGGTATATGAACGCATACGGGACTTTGTTGAAACGCCTCGCGCGTCGTTGCTCATTTGTTGTATCTATTCGTGCGCTACCTATTGTAAAGTGGATTTACTAAGCCAGAATCCTTCCTTGGAATGTACTCAACATATCACCCAAGTTTCATCGCAATCGGATGAATGGTATATGAACGTATACGGGACTTTTTTAAAACGCTTCGCGCGTCGTCTCTCATTTGTTGAATCTACTCGTGCGCTACCTATTGTAAAATTGATTTACTAAGCCATAAACCTTCCTTGGAGTGTACTCAATATCTCACCCAAGTTCCATCGCAATCGGATGAATGGTATATGAACGCATAGGAGACATACACTCCCGCAGACAGACAGACAAACTATCACGGAGCATTTATTTATATATATACAAGCTGTACCCGGCATGCGTTGCAATGCCAATCAAAGAAAGTGTTGGCGTTGAAATTCTGTTTCTTGAAGTGCTTTTGGATACACAACATGTTAACTGCCTCTAAGCTATCATAAAATGGATTTTCTAATTTAGAACCATTCGAGGGAGCGTGCACAACAACTTTCAAAAAGTTTCATCGCTGTCACTCATTTGTTGAATCTAATCGTACGCTACCTGTTGTGAAATGGATTTACTAAGTCGAAACCCTTCCCTGGCGTGTACACAATGACTCATCAATGATTCATCGCAATCGGATGAATGGTATATGCACGTATAGGGGTTTTTGTTTAAACGATTCGTGCGCTGTCACTCATTTGTTGAATCTACTCGTGCGCTACCTATTGAGAAATGTATTACTAAGTCGAAGCCCTTCCCTGGCGTGTACACAATAATTCATCAAGGTTTCATCGCAATCGAAGAATGTTATATGAACGCAATAGGGAATTTTGTTGAAACGCTTCGCGCGTCGTCACCCATTTGTTGCATCTACTCTTGCGCTACTTATTGTGAAATGGATTTACTAAGTCCCCTTCCCTGGCGGGTACAAAATAACTGATCAATGTTTCATCGCAATCGGATGAATAGTATATGAACGCATACCTGATTTTGTTTAAACGATTCGCACTCCGTCACTCATTTGTTGAATCTACTCGTGCGCTACCTACTGTAAAATGTATTTACTAAGTTAGAAACCGTCACGTAAGTGTCCAAAACATCTCACCCAAGTTTCATCGCTATCGTCGTTCATTTGTCGAATCTACTCGTGTGCTACCTACTGTGAAATGTATTTACTAAGCCAGAAATCTTCCTTGGAGTGTCAACCATATTTCACCCAAGTTTCACCGCTAACGGCAGAATGGTATATGACCTTATACGGGACTTTGTTGAAACGCTTCGCGCGTCGTCCCTCATTTGTTGAATCAACTTGTGCGCTGCATATTGTATAGGGGATTTACTAAGCCAGAAATTTTCCATGACGTGTACACAACATCTCACCCAAGTTTCATAGGTACGGACGAATGGTACATGTATGCATACGGGACTTGGTTGAAACGCTTCGAGTGTCGTCGCTCATTTGTTGATTCTACTCTTGCGCTACATATTGTAATATGGATGTACTCAGCCAGAAACCTTCCCTGGAGTGTACAAAACATCTCACCCAAGTTTCATCGCAATCGGATGAATGGTATGTGAACGTATACGGGACGTTGTCGAAACGCTTCGCGCGTAGTCACTCATTTGTTGAACATAAACGTGCGCTTCGTATTGTAAAATGGATTTACTTAGCCAGAAACCTTTCCTGGAGTGTACACAACAATTCACCAAACATTTATCACTATCAGACGAATGGTATATGACTTTATACGGGACTTTGTTGAAACGCTTCGCGTGTCATCGCTCATTTGTTGAATCTACTGGTGCGCTACCTATTGTAAAATGTACGTACTAAGCCAGAAACCTTCCCTGGAGTGTACACAGCATCTCACCCAAGTTTCATCGCTATCGGATGAATGGTATATGAAATTAAATGGGACTTTGTTGAAACGCTTCGCGCGCCGTTGCTCATTTGTTGATTCTACTCGTGCTCTACCTATTTTTAAAGGGATTTACTAAGCTAGAAACCTTCCCTGGAGAGCACACAAAATCTCAGCCTAGTTTCATCGCTATCGGACGAATGGTATATGAACGCAAACGTGACTTTGTTGAAATGCTTCGCACGTCGTAGCTCATTTGTTGAATCTAATCGTGCGCTGCCGATTGTAAAGTGGATGTACTAAGCCAGAAAATTTCCCTGCAGTGTACACAACATTTTACGCAAGTTTCATAGCTATCGGACGAATGGTATATGAATGCATTCGGGACTTTGTTGAAATGCTTCGCGCATCGTCGCTCATTTGTTGAATCTACGCGTGCGCTACCTATTGTAAAATGGATTTACTAAGTCAGAAACCTTCCTTGGAGTGTACTCAACATCTCACCCAAGTTTCATCGCTATCGGACGAATGGTATATGAATGCATACGGGACGTTGTTGAAATGCTTCGCGCATCGTCGCTCATTTGTTGAATCTACGCGTGCGCTACCTATTGTAAAACGGATTTACTAAGTCAGAAACCTTCCTTGGAGTGTACTCAACATCTCACCCAAGTTTCATCGCAATCGGACGAATGGTATATGAACACATACGGGACTTTGTTGAAATGCTTCGCGCATCGTCGCTCATTTGTTGAATCTACGCGTGCGCTTCCTATTGTAAAATGGATTTACTAAGTCAGAAACCTTCCTTGGAGTGTACTCAACATCTCACCCAAGTTTCATCGCTATCGGACGAATGGTATATGAACACATACGGGACTTTGTTGAAATGCTTCGCGCATCGTCGCTCATTTGTTGAATCTGCGCGTGCGCTACCTATTGTAAAATGGATTTACTAAGTCAGAAACCATCCTTGGAGTGTACTCAACATCTCACCCAAGTTTCATCGCAATCGGACGAATAGTATATGAACGCATAGGAGACATACACACACACCCACAGACAAACTATCACGTTACATTGATTTTTATATATATAGATATATAGATATGTTTTTAGACTTGGGTCTCTCTGGAATTAGCGTCATCTGTAATAAGGTCATAATCATATTTTAGCCTATTTTCATTTATGAAACAAGATGTTCAGGAAAGAACATATAGCCTACTTTCTCCTAAATATATGGGTATAGTTATAACTCTCTGTGCTTATCACCTCCTAATCTCTTCCTATTTGAAGTGCAAATTTGCACACAGGATTTGAGCAGTGGCGTTCAAACCATAGTTTATAATTAACCTCAGCATTTTGCAATTTCATCAGCAATCACTTCAATCAACGTAGGTATTCATTATATTAACACCGACTACTTACAATAATTGAAACTTCGTTGCTCCAATAAGGCCCATCCACCATGCGCAGTCGGCAGTTCGTAGTTGGTAGTTCTCAGTCGGCAGTCGCGATTGACCCCGTGTATACTATAGGCACCATACACAACATGCAGTTGCAGTTGGTAGCTGGCAGTCGGTAGACGGTAGTCGGCAGTCGAGAATTTTATCCTCGACTGCCAACTACCCGACTGCAGCAATGCAATAGCCAATCAGGGCAGATCAGAAACTGACGTCACGTTGTTGTTCTGTCTCGTGTACAAAGAGGATATAGGCCTAAGTGAAGTAACTTCGCAACCCGTAAATTTATAATCTTAAATAGCCTACACGATATAACAAAATAATCCATCTCCATATCATCCATATTGCAAGTTTTGAGGTTATCAACAACGCCTCTGTGCATGAGGAATGAACGAATGTCACTGTATTATTACTCCTAGCAGTCGCTAAGACTGGGTTCACTAACTGGCCGGTATAGAGTGCAGCTTGCATCTAGAGGGCTGTGGTTAGCTCCTGCCTTTGAGCCGCCAGCTATGGTTCTACCCGCAGACCATGGGGCCAGAATAAGATCACCTGATGTTGAGCAAAACAAAGATATCTCCCATATGAATTGCATTATGAAGTGACTTTAAATCCCGATTCAAGCGTATTCCTTGTGATTAACCGACTATTTATGTTGAAGGTGGCGATAACTACAATTCCTTCTGAATATCGCTGTTCTCTTTTGTATGCAAAGTGTGAAGTAGCATCTCTATATGCGATATTTTGGTGTGTTGACATATCAGTGTTGGAATGCATACGGTGACGTGTGTACATGGTTAGGAAATTAGGTGACTGTGAATTTAAAAAAATAAGTATAATTTTGAGCCGTAATAATTATCTGAATTGGTTATATTTGTAATGTTTTTGCATATCTACAATAACAAACTCGACAAAGCATACTAGTAACATGTATACCTCTATTATGCTGGTTATGCTTTATAAATCAAGAAAGTTGGACGATAATCACCCGATCGGATCTATTAACCTAATTTTAACTATCATCAATGCATATTTGAAAACACCAACATTTTATGCAGCTGATAACCTTTGTGGCCTGCCCTAAGAACCACCGTTACACTTAAGTTATAAATTGCATAAGACTGTACATTTAGTTTATACAGTATGCATATTGTCCCCTTTGGAGGAGGTTATCTGGTCACCACCAACCGTATGTGGCCTCCCAGATGACCCCTTCCCCAAGACACATCGCCGGAAAGGCTCGGAATGCATTCCTTGTGGTACTAGCCGTCATAAGACTATGCATCCCTAAAGGATCAGTTTCCCATCACAGTGATCGTCAGAGACACCCAAAAAAATGCACCCCCAAAAGTTCAAACTACTAAATAATAACATCCAGGCTTAAGACATATTCGTGGGATGTTTATTGTCAACACCAAACCCCTATCCTACAGTCGGAGGGTTAGGAAAACGAATAATCCATAAGCTAAATAAAAAAACAAGACAAACAACCCTTAAGTTTAACGAAGAACTCTCTCGACAGGTCCTAAATACAACAACAAAAAATATCAAAGTTTGGGAAGTGTTACAAAAACAAAGTGAAAATACAAGGGCAGATGATGCTACTGGAGAGAAGACATCTTGTCATAAATACCTGTCAAACATGACAGAGAAGCTAACAGACTGGTACCATCACATATTTACATTTACAGATATTTAATTCGAACTAATCCTGCATTAAATAATCAACGGCGTTTGACGTTCGTGATAACAAACTAAAGATCTCGTGATTATCAGTCATCTTTTACAATACAAGTTTACAAATCTGTAAAACAACAAGGTTTACAATAGTAGAAGAAAAAGTAGAGTAAACATTTGGATTACATACAATGAAATAAATATAACACTCAACAAGAATCTTATTATTCCTGCTCACAACCATACGAACAACTGTTTGTTATTCACCGTCATCTATCAGTGTGCATTTAAGTGTGAGAATGAAACTGCTCATCAGCAGTATTCTCTGAATCGAGTCGCGGCCCACGAGTTCTGAACGCTTGGCTCGCTTACGATCTCCGTCGAAAAGTCTATCCATGTCAGCTACTAGGCATTCCCGCAGGAATAGATCACCTAAGCTCAGTGCATTGGTCTGCTAGACTAAACAAGATCAAGATTTGACGTTGATTAATGATAAACGGTATTTTAGCATCTTCGGTTTAATAAACAAATTGACATTCCTGATTTAGTTCTAAGTATAATGTTGTAGATTTATGAGTTCATTATTTATGATGGTTGACCAAAATGCAAGGCTTCTAACAAGTGTGTTACCATCTCGTAGTACACCTCAACAAAGTTCACGTGACACAGCACGTCAGCAATAACACATTGGAGCTCATTAGATACATCGTTACCATTGTAAAGAGGTCTACTTGGCACTACAGCTCATGAGAAAACTCCTCGGTCAGCCTTGTTCCCAAAACATAGGTCTGCCGGCCTACACAATAATAAATACGGTAACCAGCTCTACATCGTGTATCAAAACACGGCAAAACATTCACTTTCAAGTGAGAATAACAATGGCCTTAAAGCGTCAAACCTATCAAATGGTTACTCATATTAATACAATTCATGATAGTAATAAACTGTGCTCGCTTGCAAATATCTGCGAGAATATTCAAAATAATGCATGACTTTACAGTACCCCTGTACAGCGACATTAACTAAAAATAATCAATACTTGATCAAGGTTATAGTACGAGCATTCACAAGACCTTGCTCGTTATGAACCATTCATTGCAGTTTGTCTAGAGAAATGTGTGTCGTTTGCCAACTATCTCGCATCGAGATCGAAAGGTAGCTTGGGAAATATAACAGGCCACGACCTTGGCAAGCACCTGTCATGCAAAAGTCTTTCACTGTTTCAAATAACACTGGGTTCACAATAATGTCCATGAGTGACCCTTGTATACACTCTGTAGAATATGCCACACTTAGTAAGGAATATAATGTTGTTATAGACAATTAAAATACAATAATAATGATGCGTTTGCCTTGGCAAACCAAAGAAGCCTAACGGAAAGAGATGTCTCTCCTTAAAGCCTTTGAAAAAAGATGTAACACCACTGTCGGTTACAAAAATACACTCGTGCCAATAAGGCACGACTAAATGACTGTTAATAATGTTCTCCACACCTTAACCTCTGGTGTGATTGTAGAAATGATACGATGATCGTGTAATCGGGATTTATGAGCAAGTTAACACATTACTTGGCTCATTTACTAGGATATTGATTCATCTTGAATCAAGTGGCGTACTGCTCACGCTAATAAAAATGTATTTACAATAACAATGTAGGCTGGGGACCTCCCATACCTAAACGATACGCCCGATAATCAGTGGCGTACAAGATAATTACAAAAGGGAGCTGTAGAAAAACATTACATAAACTTCAGCTTGAGCTGAATTAAAGATATCGCTGCCGTCAAATGTGACGAAATTCATGTTCCGTGGTGCGGAATTACAATTATTACCAGTATTGCACCGTGTGTAACCACACAAAATTGGTGACTAACTCAATCTTGAAACAAATTGTGTAGAAGCGTGTTGGAAACGTGAAAAATCACCATAGTTGGTACCTATAGAGAGAAAAATCCTACCTGATGACTGATATCAAAGTTACGGTTGCTACTAAGTAATTCCACCCATGACCATTCACCGTACAGAATAGAATTTAGATCATGACTCACAGATTAGCGATGATCACCTCACACAAAAGAGAAGGATTGACGGGTACGTCCTTTCTCCATGGTATCCAGGTATATCTTCTCTGCTTCGCAATGAGCATGGCTATCCACAAGCTTTCCTCCATAGCTGTAGTGAAGCTCAGATGTACGGTGTTCCTCCCATAGGAATGGTTTAAGCTCTCATCATCTTCTTGGTCAGGACAGGAGAATTATGCATCCGCACGTGGCGTAATTCTGACATCTTGTAAAAAAAAGTCGTAGGATGATGAAAATTCACTGCATTTAGCGTGCATTAATAAATTCACTGCATATACACTTATACTTTGCAGACGATATTCGAAAATGGCCCTGTCAGCTTTTACACTGAAGCTATGATACACTGGGCACGTGTCTGCTCACAGAATGGATCACTTCACGTGAAAATTATGAATCTGCCGGTATCGGCTTAAACTTTGTGGCAAAAATTCCGGCTTTTACACAGCTCGGTTAAACAGAATATTTTGCACGTGATATTATCACTAATCACTGAATTTTACTGTCGTTGCACGTGTTTTACAATTGCTGAGTATCGCAATGGTCGGCCACGTGGCATTGCAATAAGACCATGTGCCGATTCACTGAAAACTCGGAAAATATGATTCCCTTCCAAAATATCACTGGTTTAGTTACTTAACTGGTAACACGCAACTCACCAGCACAATTCGTGCCAAAATAATACTTTGATGATGTCGGATACTTATCTGATTGTACTGATCACGATGTCTCCAAATCCCGGTCTACTGAGACCTCCAAAATGGCGTGCGTGCGGGTCAATCGAACGATAGGGATTGATTTCCTCACGGAAGCAAGCGTTCAAGCTGTATCACTTCCCTAGTCATTTAGCAACTAAATCCGTTCCACTCGCATGTCCGCGATGCCATACCTGTTTTCTCAAATACCATAAATTAAATAAAAGCCCATAAAATGTGGCAAATTATGCTGCATGACTGTAAATTATTAGTTCTGGTTGCACATTAAAGAAAATATTCTTTACTCATAAAGAGAAAATTATCCGGAGCATTTTAACAGAGTCACAAGTACATCTGAAGCGGTGACATGCTTCTGGGATGCGTTCACAGCTCTCTGACGTAATAAATTCGTTTGCTCTCGTAAAGGCATGAGCTATACGGGCTCAATATACAGTCATGAATGAATATGAATATTTTAAGGAGCATAACATCTACATTATCAGTCACTATAAGTCAGTATCACACACTCGTCACAAATTGTTTAACGTGTCAAAATGTTCAGACTACATCAAACTATAATACTTGTGTTAAAGAAGCCTAATGAGTTGTACCAGACAGCAAAATATCCATAACAATATAAAGAAAGACAAGACCTGTGAAAAGATATCCTGCTACCTTTATCAAACTTTTGACTACAATTGTAAGCAGCGCAAGATATAACCATTATTGCTATAATTCTTCACATTCAGCTTCTTGCGTTCAGGAAAATACGTATTTTATAATATTTGTAATATATTATACTACAAAAATTATCTCATATATCGATAATAATTAAGTATAATCTTCCCGCTCACGCTGACAGCTCGGGCTTAGGCGTCATGTTACACCAACATCAGCTGATTTTATTCTGGCCCCATGATCCACTGGCAGCGCCCTCTCTATCCTATTGTGTGCTCGAAGGCTCCTGCATAGCACAACTGAAGGCTGGTAGATGTCACTCTGGTGGAAAATGTTGTTTTAATTTAGTATATATTTTCCAGTGCAAAAAGCACCATATAACGCTTTATTTTAAAACGTCTCAGTACTCAAGAAACAATTAAAAAAAATCAAGCCAAATAATTCAACTCAGATAGGATTTGAACCCCGGCCAACCAGGTGAAAGACGGAAACCCTAACTACACAGCCAATCGAACACTCACAACCCAAGCGTTATCAATCAAATACATACAACGTATTAGCAAATAATCACTTGGACTGAACGATTTCTTCAGTGGAGTATATTTCAAACCGAGTTCATTTCATATTAAGTTCATATAATTTTTATCAATAGGTTATATTGCATGCAACGTACTGAAATTAGTAAAATTTAGGTCAGAACGAGAGATCAGCTGCCATCTTGTCATATAACCCAGACGACTCAGATTTTTAAAATCACTTCTAGACAATAATATTACAATATAACCTTTTAATTTCGAACGAACCACGTCGTTTAGAACAGATTAAACGATTCTTGGTTCGATAATCGGAACTGGTGGGCCCCATGTTATGGATTATAAAGTTTGCATAATTCACACGGCCGCCATCCTGAAGTGGTACGTTTTATGACCGCGTAGTTTGGGCACAAGACGCGTCCCATATGAAGGTGTGTTGTTACCATATTTGGTAAAGATCCGATGATTAGTTTGGTCGTAATGCATTATTAAGTTTTGACCATTTGAGTGGCCGCCATTACGTTTTGCTAAAGATGGCGGAAATATTAAACAAGACACTGAGGTGCCCTTTGCCAGGGCTACCTCTGTACCAAATTTCGTTGAATTCGGGTTCACCATGTTCGAATAGATAGGGGGACAGACATTCAGAGTACACACACACACTCTCACACACACACACACGCACACTCAGACACACAATTTTTTGGCGCTGTGTTGATCTCATAAGTCGACTTTCATTTTTTGCAAAAATCGAAAGTAGGCTAAAATTAGGCTTATGAGATCACCTTTTGTCCGTGTGTCTGTCCGTGTGTGTGCGTGTGTGTGTGAGATGGTATGTGCCCCCCTAATAACTTCTAAACGGCTGGGGGGAGATTTCCATGAAACTTTGTAAGTTCATAGCACTATTCTGGACGACCCCGACCGTGCCCTTCAAATTTTGTTATGTCTCACCAATCCAACATGGCGGATTTGCGAAATATTTCATCAGCATTCAATATCTCCGAAACTATTCCCGATATAACCCTGGAATATTTTACGGTGATAAAGGGAACTACTAGAAGATCACCTATGTGACTTTTGAAAACCTGGTAACTACAAAACCAAAGCGAAGTTGTGAATTTTAAATAGACTTTCTCGCGATTTAATCAACCAAATGCAATTAAACGTGGTACAGTATATGTTTATACACATTGTATTGCACCGACATCTAAATTCGTTGTATACATAACCTCAAGATGGCGGCTGTGCGAAATATTTCACCGGCATTCTATATCTCTGAAACTATTAGCGGTATCACCCTGAAATTTTGTACGGAGATAAAGGGCACTAGTGGAAGTTCGTCTATGAGACTAGTAGGAATAAAAGAGCGGTTCTGGCGCAGGGGCTAATGGGAAAGATGGCCGCCAGGCGCAACCAGCCTTATGTTATACTTATGGAGGGGTCATTCAGAGCTAGCGCAGGGGCTAATGGGCAATATGGCCACCACGCCCCGAGACCGTGGATGACGCCACAGTGAGAGGTTGGCCGTGTAGTTGCTACATAGAATATTTATTATTATTATTATTAGGTAATTATTGATTGATCATGTACAATCAAGACCAGCGTTATATTATCCACCCCTTGGTGTAGTGGCTAGCATTCTTGGCTGTTACTGCGAAGGCCCGGGTTCGATTTCTGGCTCTGCCAAGAAATTTAATTTCTGGTCTCACGAGTGGAACGGGGTACACTCAGTCTTGTAAGGCAAAAGTGAGAAAAGGCAGGTTTTAATAATTACCTCTGCCATTCAGCCTAACCCAACTTCATTTAACCTCACCTAACCTAACCTAACCTAGCCTAACCTAACCTAACCTAATTTCAAAGTGAGAGCAAATATGAAAGCAAATGTGACAGCACATATAATAAACTTAGTTATAACCTAACCTAACCTAACCTAACCTTACCTAACCAAACCTTACCTAACCAAACCTAACCTAACCTAACTTCAAATTCAGAGCAAATATGAGAGCAAATGTGAGAGCACACATAATAAACTAAGTTTTAACCTAACCTAACCTAACCTAACCTAACTTAATCTAACTTAACCTAACCTAACTTAAAAGTGCGAGCAAAGAAAAAATGAGAGCAAGATGTGTGAGCAAAAAAGTAAGAGCAAATGTGAGAGCACAAATAATAAACTTAGTTATAACCTAACCTAACCTAACCTAACCCACAGGAACCACATTTAAATATTTTGGATTTTACATTTTAACATTTTACATTTTAACATTTTACATTTTAATTTTTTTATTTTACATTTTTTAGATTTTACTTTTTACATTTTTTATTTTTTTGTATTTTAGATTTTAGTTTTTTTAGATTTTACATTTTAAATTTAAGATTTTTTTATTTTAGATTTTACATTTTACATTTTCCGAAAAGAGTAAACTACAAGGTCACATACCTAACCTCACTAAACCTAACTTTACCAAACCTAACTTAAGCTAATCCAAAGGCTAATGCACATACACAAAGTATATAAGGGCACATGCAACTATCCTTATGCTAGCCTTATAGCCTACTGTACAACATGATCACTACCCCAACCGGGTATATTTTTTTTCATTTTGTTGTTTACGCATTTGTCAATTTTCCAATTTCCCATTTTCAGTTATTTTTAAATGTCAGGTTTAATTTTTACAATTTCATAATATGGAAACATGGAATTTGCATTTTGTTGTTTACACATTTGTCAATTTTTCAATTTTCCATTTTCAGTTTTTTTTAATGTCTGTTTTAAGTTTTTCAATTTCATAATATGGAAACATGGATTTTGCATTTTGTTGTTTACACATTTATCAATTACACAATTTCCCATTTACAGTTTTTAAAATGTCAGATTAAAGTTTTTCTATTTTATCAATATGGAAACATGGATTTTCCCATTTGTGTTTTAAAAGTTTATTTTGCATTAGAGTGGAGATAGGTGGGTAGTAATTAAAAATGTACAAGCAGTGTCCATACAATATTTTTTATTTTAAATACATGTAAACTATTTACACATAATACATTTTATATATATTCTTTTTTGTTATAAATTGTACAGTTGTTTTTATTTTGTTTTCTATTTTATTTATTTTTTGATTATGAATACCATTTTTTTCTTTTTGTGTCTTTCTATTTTTGCAGTGCTATTGTTTTAATTTTTTTTATTGATTTGTTTTATGTATTTGCTAGGCTCATGCAGAGGATTTTGATATTCAAAACTTAACTCTTTAAGCATGGTCAATGATTGAGTAATGACCATAGGCATATGTACCTATACCATTAGCATCAATCACTCTTTTATTATCACCAGGACACAAAGCAATTTTGTTTAGTCTTATAGATGATATGTCACGTTGTTTAGAAGCGATAATGTTCACTGGTATTCTTTTTACATTGTTTTTCATGGCACAATCCTTATAATCTTGAAAGCTTATACAATTTTTGACAACACGTCTGCTAATACCTTCAATCTTTTGATTTCTTTACCATTTATGTCTAAAGCAATACATTTTTGCTCTAAGTCCAACAAATGCTTTTATAATTTGTCCAAAAGCCTCGTCTTTAAATTTCCCCCAACGTTTTCTTGTTTGATGTTGCAACCATTCTGATTGCAAGGCTCAGCTCTTTAGGGTTGGGAATATGGCGCTTGCTGGGAGGGCAGTTTGCATCTCTGTGTGGCATGGCAGGTGGCCTTGCCAATGAAGTTAGATGTTTTGTATAGTTTCTTTTATATGTTCCTTTTTTGATGCTGTTTTGTTTTTAGATATATCTATGTCAATTCTTGTTAAAGTCCATACT
The DNA here is from genome assembly GCA_946902985.2 of Meconema thalassinum. Classification (NCBI taxonomy): domain Eukaryota; kingdom Metazoa; phylum Arthropoda; class Insecta; order Orthoptera; family Tettigoniidae; genus Meconema; species Meconema thalassinum. Next base: position 1,316,198,713 of record OX336388.2, on the reverse strand, counting down.
GTTAGATTTTGTATTAGAGAGTATCTGTCCGTTTTAACTTTGGAGATAGGGTATTGTTCCATGTTAGTATCTGTTGAGATGTTTATTGTGTTTTGGTCTTGGAAGTAGATAAGGTTTTGTGTGAAAATATCCCGAGAAGAGAATTGTTAGTGATTGATGCTTAGTGTTAAATACTAGAAGAATAAAATGGAGAAAGATGTTATTTTTAAAAGAAAACTCCCTAATTGTGAAATATCAACCACGCCCCGATAACCCAGAAAGAAGTATGTACGGTTACAATTATGACGCCACAACGTGAGGTTCGAAAGTGGGATACGGACACGAACAAGGAAATGAAGAAATAGGGTGACTAAGATGAAATATGAGTAACATAACGTGCGTAGAATGAAAGTAGAAAAAGAAATGGCTGAAGATCTGAATCGGGATATGCTACTAATGAAAGAAATGGCTGAAGATCTGAATCGGGATATGTTACTATTGTTGCTTAGAAAGTTTACAGAGATGGAGGAGTCTATATATAAGTCTGTGAAACAGTGGAATGAGTCTATAGATGAGGAAGTGAAGGAGATACGTGAGATTAAGGAACAAGAAGATTATCCGAGATGTGGGGGGCGTGAGAAAGCAGGTGATATGGAAGAAACTGAAGGAGTGGAGGCAGGTGAAAGAAAGGAAAAGGTACAAGAGAAAGGAGAAGCGGATAACGGAGAAGGTGAAATGGAAGAAACTGAAGATAAAGGAGAAACGGATAACGGAGAAGGTGAAATGGAAGAAACTGAAGAGAAAGGAGACTCAGATGAGGTTGGTAATGAAGAAAGTAGCAATCAAGAAAAAGAGGCTAAAGATGAGGATGAATGTGCAAGAGTGAGCCATGGAGAAGACAACATACTAGAAGAAGATAAGGTGAAGAAGAAACAGGGGAAAGCAAAGTGGAAGAAGAGAAAGGAACTGTTGAGTAAGACAAGACAGACGAGGAAGAGGTGGAAAATGTGGAAAGGAGGAAGAGAGAAGTGGTTGAGAATGAAGACAAAGAGGACCAGGAGAATAGATAAAAGAATGAGTTGGAAAGCAAAGAGAAGGAATAGGAAGAAGGTGAGATGTCAGGTAAAGGAAGATAAGAGAGTGAAGGATCAGACCAAAGGAAGAAGAAGAAGAAGAAGAAAGGAAAATATGATATTAAATCAGAGGAGTCAGACCAAAAGAAGAAAATGAAAGGAAAATATGATGATACTGAATCAGAGGAGACAGACCAAAGGAAGAAGAAAAAGAGAGGTTAGGAATACAGGAGACGGGGAGGCAGGAGGCATCGTAGAAGACGACGAAGCAGGCGTGGAGGCAGGAGAAGAAAGGGGAGAACGAAGATGATAACGATTCTGCCATTCCTTCTGATTATGATGATGTCCGATTATCTGATGGAGGAGGAGTGTTTGACGAAACAGATGATATAGTTTTGGTTAGTTCATCTCAGGAGAGTGATACAACGTTATGTGATGTTGATAATCTATAATTTGTTGTACTCGGTGTGTTTTTAGTATGCTTGATGCATATTACGTTTTATGTATGTATTTTTAATGTATGTGTTACTCACATGTTTCTCAGGTGAGAATCACATAGAGGGGCGATTGCAACCATTCTGATTGCAAGGCTCAGCTCTTTTGGGTTGGGAATATGGCGCTTGCTGGGAGGGCAGTTTGCATCTCTGTGTGGCATGGCAGGTGGCCTTGCCAATGAAGTTAGCTGTTTTGTATAGTTTCTTTTATATGTTCCTTTTTTGATGCTGTCTTGTTTTTAGATATATCTATGTCTATTCTTGTTAAAGTCCATACTGCTAGATTTTGTATTAGAGTATCTGTCCGTTTTAACTTTGGAGATAGGGTATTGTTCCATGTTAGTATCTGTTGAGATGTTTATTGTGTTTTTGGTCTTGGAAGTAGATAAGGTTTTGTGTGAAAAGATCCCGAGAAGTGAAGTGCTAGTGATTGATGCTTAGTGTTAAATACTAGAAGAATAAAATGGAGAAAGATGTAATTTTTAAAAGAAAACTCCCTAATTGTGAAATAACAACCACGCCCCGATAACCCAGAAAGAAGTATGTACGGTTACAATGAAGAGTAACATATGTGATTAGTAGGATAATCTGATGTGTCCAGGTGTTCTAGGAAATCCAACTTGTCTTGATATACATCTGGGGTGTTAACCAAATAAATGAAAGAGTCAGTATCCATATACATGAGTTTAAGATTGTCCATGCCATAATAGGGTAGCAGGACATCATAGTGGTGGGAATTCATGAGGGTTTTAGAAATATCCAGTATACACATTCCAATATATATAGGCTTATTGAATACAATGTTACGTTTAGCCATGTGGAAAGCAGCTAGGTTAGGACCATAAATTGTTCTGTCAATAAATGTCGCCTTTGCCATTAGCCTTTCTGCCTTTTTGCTGTCAGTCACAAGACATATGTCTATTCTTTTACGGATATTTTCCATTGTTTTTCCAAAAATGGCGTTGCTGAATAATTTGTACAGATTTTTCTCAAAATCATTTTTGGCTTGTTTTAGAAGGTTGTTATTAAAATCAACGTATGCCTTTAACCAAGGTCTTTGCTTAAACTTTAACACACGATGGATTTTTATCAATTTTATTCCATGATCTAAAGCCTGTTTTAATGTCATGTAGTGAGCAATATATCGCCTTCGATTTCCAAGATGAGGAATTAGTTTTTTCAGAGACGAATCCTTAGGTTGGGTTCACTCTGGTGTAGATCATGAAGGTCATATGGGTAATCAACATCAACGTCTAGAATGTATCCCACAGGATCGTCTTCCTTTAGTTTTCCTAGATCAACAGTATCTGGAGAACCCCACTGAAATCCACCTTAAGGAAGGGAGTGGCACATAACCCACCCGTATTGGTTGTTGGCATCATCATAGGTAATAAACTGCGATGGTTTCTCAGAATCATAGGTTTCCATGTATTTATTGTTAGCTTCAGCATACCGATGAGACACCTGGCATATGCCTCCACGTATTCCAGACTCGATTAGAAGAATCTGAACATAATCCTGTAGCAATTCCAGTTCAATTCCGGTGTAAAGGAGCATTGCCTCGAAAATTAAACCAGGCGAAGTAAAAAAGTGTGCAGCATCCACTCGGTGTGTTTCTAGTGTTTTGTTTCTAAACGTTTCAAAGCTGTCTGCAAGAAGGAGTACATCTGAAGTTAGGTAGAGGTCACTATATTCCCCTAGAGTTTTAATGTTGAACTGATTCCAGACATTTTTGGCATGTCCATAGTCTTCTTGACTAACATCTTCTTGACTTAATTTGTTAAAGAATACCTCTTTTGGAGGTAAACACGTTTCACTTAACTTTTCCCATGAGTCAATGTAGTCATAACAAAATACCCCTTTACGAGTCATGAGCATTGCATTTCCTTTTCCAAAGTACTTGTCTGTTTCAGGGTATAATGTTAAGTTGGAAACTAAGTTTTCCAAACTACCCGGCATTAACCGAAACGTGTCCACAAATCTAAGCTTAATATTTCCTACATATTTGGTAAAGGAAACGTACTTTTCTTTGGAGTTAGCGATAACATCCACTCTCTCAGTAGTACATCCCAATCCTTTACAATGAAATTAGCATCGTAGCCACTCATATTATGTAGAAACACAGGAACGGGGTTACGTGTTTTACACCTCAAATTACAGTTATTGTGAGCACATCCACGGTATTCCCCTGTAATATGGCAGTGGTCTCGAACTTTCCAGTCCTCTTTGGTTTTTGACACAAATAACAGGTTTCAGAACATCGAAACTCTGCTTCATGATCCTGAGTTAAGGCCTTTGGAACATTTAAGCTGTAAAGGCGATCGATTTCGTTAGCTATTGAGATCAAGGAGTCCATAAACTTTTCTGCAGCGTCAGAACCACGATAAATAACAGGTTGGCTTGGAAGGTTTGTCTTTACGTGTTCCACAGCTGGTGAGGGTTTATCGTATATACCAAAGCTCATGGGAACATGACTCTGGTATGGAACTGTATAACTTGCCTCAGGATTAGGTAGACATGTTTGATAGGGTAACAGTATACTTTCAAAATCAGCATAGATAACGTAAGGTATTCTCAGCATTTTTTCAACATTTAAGAATTTGACAATGGGGCTTTTAAAAGACATTTCAACCCTAGCAATGTCATGCTGGACACACAAAGCTCTATGTTCTTTCAATTTTTCCATTCCTTGTTGTCCATATCGATTATCAAAGTGTGTAAAACACCGTTTACACGTATATATCTTATGTTCATAGCGGGTAATCTGATGTGTTACTAGTTTATCAAAATCTATGATAAAGACGTAGTGGTTCTGGCCGGATGATGAACTTAACAGAAGTAGGTCGTGATGGTCTAGCAGCTCTTGATCCACAACCTTCAGAGGGAAAAATTTGTTGTCTTGTTCCAATCCAAATACATTAATGGATATATCGTTGGCTTTTTCAAATTCGGAATGTCAGCTAGTAATGAAGGAAATGATATTACAGAACAAGTAGTTCCGTGAAGAACTATACAGCCTATTTTCATATATCTTGCTCATGTTAATTTCTTCTAACAACATACAAAATTTCAGTTTAATTGCTGTAACAGATTCGTAGATATTGAGAACCGTCTAAATATTTCAGATTGTCGCCAGGTTGGATTTTTATTATTGTACTATTACAATAAGATTATTGTGTACGTGTGGTATTCAAACTTCAATCGCATGATTAGAACACAAGAAGTAAAAACGAGATTTTAAAATTACGCACAGCAGCCATCTTGTGATTATGCAAACAATTGAAATAAATTAGATGCCAGTGGATCAACATTTGTATAAGCATTTAACGTGCAACGTTTCACAGCACTCGGATAGTTAATTCGCGAGAATCGTCCATTTAAATATTTATACTTCGCGTCGCCGCCATGTTGGATTTGTGCTCACCAGGTTAATGAAAGTCCTATAGGTGAACATATGTTCATAGTCTCTATGAACATAAAAAAATTCAGTTTGGTTGCTGTAAAAGATTCATAGATATTGAGAACCGTCTAAATATTTCGGAAGCTCGCCATTTAGGATTGTTATATGTATAGGCCATAGAATTATGTACCATTCAAGGACAATTATTGCCTAGGTTCATTATTCAAACTTTCAATTCGATCGCATGATTACGACACAAGAAATAAAAACTTAATTTTAAAATTTCGCACAGCCGCCATATTGAGGTTATGTAAACAATTGATTTAAATTAGATGGCAGTGCATTACAATCTGCAAAATCATTTACTGTACCACATTTCACTGCGCTCAGAGAGTTAAATCACGAGAAAAGTCTATTAAAATATTTCAAATTCGCTTGGTCGCCATGTTCGTTTTTTACTTTACGAGTTTATGAAATATACATAGATAAACTTGTACCAGTACCCTTTATCGCCGTACAAAATTGCAGGGTAATATCTGTAATAGTTTCAGGGACATAGAATGTCAGTGAAATATTTCGCACAGCCGCCATTTTGAGGTTATGTAAACAATTGATCTAAATTAGACTCCAGTATATTACTATGTGTATAAACACTTGCTGTACCTAGTTTCATTACGTTTGGATGGTTAAATCGTGAGAAAAGTCTATTTAAAAGTCTCAACTTCGCTTGGTCGCCATGTTCGTTCTCTACTTTACAAGTTTATGAAATATACATAGGTAAACTTGTATCAGTACCCTTTATCACCGTACTAAATTGCAGGGTGATATCTGTAATAGTTTCGGAGATATAGAATGTCAGTGAAATATTTCGCACAGCCGCCATTTTGAAGTTATGTAAACAATTGATCTAAATTAGACTCCAGTGCATTACAATGTGTATAAACATTTGCTGTACCAAGTTTCATTACTCGTGGATAGTTAAATCGCGAGAAAAGTCTATTTAAATGTCTCAACTTCGCTTGACCGCCATGTTGGTTTTGTAGTCACCAGGTTTTTGAAAGTCTCATAGGTGAACTTCTAGTAGTACCCTTTATCACCGTACACAATTTCAGGGCGATATCGGTAATAGTTTCGGAGATATTGAATGCTAGTGAAATATTTCGCACAGCCGCCATTTTGCATTGGTGAGACGTAACAAAATTTGAAGGGCACGGTCGAGGTCGCCGAGAATAGTGCTATGAACATACCGAGTTTCATTGAAATCTCTCCAGCCGTTTAGATTTTATTAGGGGGGACACACACACGAATCTCACACACAGACACACGCACACACACACGGACAAAAGGTGATCTCATAAGCCTATTTTTTCAAAATTGAAAATAGGCTAAAAATCATACTTGTTTTTCAGGTCCTTGTATTTACTAATGCGTTGAGCATCCTTTTTAACCAGTTTTGCTAAAATGGCATACATAAAACACTTTTCATCATTCAAATTTTCAGGATTAATGCAGGCTTTTCTTGCTTTTGTAGCTGCTGGTAATGGAATATATGTGCTGCCACGCAAAGGATTGTACTTATTTATTTTAAATCGTACTCCTTCCACTGCCAACAAAGCCCAAATACTGCCTTTTAGCTCAGATTCTTCCATTTCCGTAGTTAACTTAGTAAAATGTGTTTCCAAGAAACTACTCAAGTCTGTTTCCAAAAATAGGGCCTGATTTCGTGTTTAAAAAGCACGATCAGTAATTTCATTGGTAGATGTATGAATGAATCTACATTCAGGCACAAGATTAACTTTTATCGACTTATGCATTGCTAGGTCTTTCTGCATAGCTTGTATTATTTGCTGTTTGGACTCTTTAAGGTATGGATTTAAATCCTTGCACGTATCGCAACGAATGAAATAGGATTTAAGTCGACCTTGAAAAGATGTCTCATATTCAATAAGTCCATTTTTGTCAGGGACCAATGACAGTAGGTAATGTTTTGTAGGCTCAGATTTTTGTCTTTTAGCTGCCGACACAACATTACAACATTCTTCATGACGACGTCCATTGTAGGCATTGCTGAATTTATTGCCACACGTTTTACACTCATGAAATTCACCACACGATACTTCATGACGCTTCCTATGATAGTCTCGAAGAAAAGTCTTTCACACTCTTTACACATATAGCTAGGAATGGCTTCTTCCATTATGAATGTTGATTTCTGCAAACAGCTGCTTACTGCGTATCACAACGCTAGGGGTTGGTCGGTGAGACGGTCTTTCACGATGTGAACACCGTGAGAGGTAGTAGTCAACTGGTGGTATTCTTGTGAAGGGTCCTCTAAAATACCTCTAGTCTAGACCAACAGCTCTTTACAGTGTATGACAAGGCTGTAGACTGGACAGTGAGACGGTCTTTCACGATGTGAACACTGTAACAAGTAGTAGTCAACTGATTATATACTTGCTAAAGGTTCTCTAATATACAATAGTCAAGACCAACAGCTACTTACTGAGTAGTACAAGGCTGTACAATAGTTGTTTTAACAGTCTTTCACGATGTGTTCACTGTGAATGGTGGTAGTCAACTGATGATATTCTCGATAAGGGTCCTCTAATATTCCCCTAGTTAAGGATAACAGCTGCTCACTGCTTATGCCAAGACTAAAGACTGGTTGTTTCAACGGTCTTTCACAATGTAAACACTGTGACAGGTAGTAGTCAACTGATAATATTCTTATGGTCTACTCAAGGTTATCAGGTACTTACTGAATATCATAAGGCTGTACACTCATGTGTGTTAGGCACTCTTTCTTGCTAAGGACCCCAATATTCCCTACACAAGGCTATACATGTTAGTTCTGAACACTTAGTGGTTAATTGTATAATAAATTTTTATACAAAGCTTATACAAGCACGTTTTTCATGAGGTAAAACTTGTTAAATAGCTGCATGCGACACGCAAAGTATGTTTCCGCTATCTAGTGGTGACTATGAGAACTACTTGAACGATCAGCATGTTACCTAGCGCTCCATTTCAACACTCGCTCACTGAACGACCAGCATGCTATCTAGCGGTCGATATCAATACTCACTCAACTACCAGCCTGGTACCTATCGGTCAATATAACAACTAACTCAACTACCAGCATGCTACAAGGTTTTTTGTCAGTTTTTGTTGGCTTTTGTTGGCTTTTGTTGGCTTTTGTTGGCTTTTGTATTAGCTCTTTCATATTTGCTCTTGTTTGTTGGGGCTTATTTGGTCTTGGAAAGTATGTCAGTCCTTTTTTTATGGCTGCATAATGCTTACAGCCATGATTGTAAGCAGCAACAACAACAACACACAAAATTCCTATAAAAGTCCCAAGTACCCTAAGGTTTATCAATGACTCTCAACTCTTACACTTACTTCTATCCCATGCCTAGTCAAAAAATAGTGTATTTTTCAAATTTTTCAAATATTAGGAATTTTACAAAAACGTTTGTCTGACGTAAATCAATGGTCTTTACCCCCTCTATCCCCATACCAGGTCCCTATGTCAACAAAAATAAAATTTTGAAAATGGGCTATATTTCCAAAATTAAGAATTCTACAAAAAAGTTTGTCTGACGTAAATCAATGGCCTTTACCCCCTCTATTCCCACACCAAGTCTCAGGTCTCTAGGTCAAAAAAATAAAATTTTGTAAAAGTGGTCACTATTTTGGAAACTAGGAATTCTACAAAAAAGTTTGTTTAACATAAATGAAAGGTTTCTATCTCCTCTACCTGTAAATCAAGTTCCAGGTCTGTATGACAAAAAATGAAAAAAGTTCAACTGGGAAAGTAGGCGATTTTTCATAAAACTAAACATTCTACCAAGTGTTTTATAGGCTTAAAAGAATGGCCTTTATGTCCTTTATTTTTTCCAAAATATAAAAATTTCCAAATTGAACTTTTTTCAAAAAATGTAAAAAATAAAAAGTTTATTATAAAAAATAAAGGACATAGAGGTCATTCTTTTAAGCCCATAGAACACCTTGTAGAATGTTTAGTTTTATGAAAAATCGCCTACTTTCCCAGTTGAACTTTTTTCATTTTTTGTCATACAGACCTGGAACTTGGTTCACAGGTAGAGGAGATAGAGACCTTTCATTTATGTTAAACAAACTTTTTTGTAGATTTCCTAGTTTCCAAAATAGTGACCATTTTTCAAAATTTCATTTTTTTGACCAAGAGACCTGAGACTTGGTATGGGAATAGAGGGGATAAAGACCATTGATTTACGTCAGACAAACCTTTTTGTAGAATTCTTAATTTTGGAAATATAGCCCATTTTCAAAATTTTATTTTTGTTGACATAGAGACCTGATACTTGGTATGGGGATAGAGGGGGTAAAGACCATTGATTTACGTCAGACAAACGTTTTTATAAAATACCTAATTTTGGAAATATAAGCCCATTTTGAAAATTTTTATTTTTGTTGTTCTAGAGACCTGGGACTTGGTACGGCGTTAGAGGGGGGTAAAGGCCATTCATTTCTGTCAAACAAACTTTTTTGTAAACTTTTTAATTTTGGAAATATAACCCATTTCGGAAATATGTTTTGGAAAATATGAAAAATACACTACGTTTGGACTGAGAGTGGTATAGTGGTAGGTGAGGGAGTTAACAAATGTCTTTTAGGATTCTCAGATTAATGATATAGCCAACTTTCCAATTTAAAAAAAAATGAAAAAAAGACTATTTTTTGACTAGGCATGGGATAGAGGTAAGTGTAAGAGTTGAGAGTCATTGATAAACCTTAGAGTACTTTGGATTTTTTTAGGAATTTTGTGTGTTGTTGTTGTCGCTGCTGCTTACAATCATAGCTGTAAGCATTATGCTGCCAAAAAAAAAGGACTGACATACTTTCCAAGACCAAATAAGCCCCAACAAACAAGAGCAAATATGAAAGAGCTAATACAAAAGCCAACAAAAGCCAACAAAAGCCAACAAAAGCCAACAAAAGCCAACAAAAAAAGCCAACAAAAAATTGACAAATAAACCATGTAGCATGCTGGTAGTTGAGTGAGTTGTTATATTGACCGATAGGTACCAGGCTGGTAGTTGAGTGAGTATTGATATCGACCGCTAGACAGCATGCTGGTCGTTCAGTGAGCGGGTGTTGAAATGGAGCGCTAGGTAGAATGCTGGTCGTTCAAGTAGTTCTCATAGTCACCACTAGATAGCGGAAACATACTTTGCGTGTCGCATGCAGCTATTTAACAAAGGTTTACCTCATAAAAAACGTGCTTGTATAAGTTTTGTATAGAAATTTATTATACAATTAACCACTAACTGTTCAGAACTAACATGTATAGCCTTGTGTAGGGAATATTGGGGTCCTTAGCAAGAAAGAGTGCCTAACACACATGAGTGTACAGCCTTATGATATTCAGTAAGTACCTGATAACCTTGAGTAGGCCATAAGTAGAGCCCTGCGCGGATAAACAAAACGTTACCCGCATCCGCCCCGCAACCGCACGACTGTTATCCGCATCCGCCCCACATCCGCATGACTGTTATCCGCATCCGCCCCTCATCCGCATGACTGTTATCCGCATCCGCGTGACTTTTATCCAAATCCGCTGATATTTTCAATATTATTTTTAATTTATTAGATAAAGCATAAAGTGATAAACCAAAACATTTAGACATTTGAGGAGAAAGTCGTTCCTGACAATTTGCTTCATTGCAAGTTGGATGACACTTCTGGTTTCTTGACCGCTTTAGACAAAAAACTGGCTACTGTTGCACTTGTGCCTCAGTAAGTTTGATGTGCCTGATTTGTGCCCTAAGTATGAATACACTTGTTTACATGTAGAACACCCTACTATGTTGTTCACCTTTTCGTTTCCATTGAAAGCGTAACCAAATATCGGCCATATCGTTGACTTGAGCTTGGTTTCACGCGTTATTGAATATTCACCTTGTTTTATTTAAATACATAGTTTATCCATGTTGGTGAAATGATGTTCATACTCACGGCCTGCTCACGGTCGTGGTAACATTCACTACGTGAACTTCTCTTTACGCTAGGAGAAAGGGATTGACATGTGGCCGGAAATATCAAGTCAGTCATCATCCTTCTGCTTCTTGACCCATCCATGTTCGCACATAGTTGATGCCATAACTCTCCGTTGCAATATCACAGCCTAAGTGCTTCAGTGCCAAGTTGGAAATAAATCTACAGATAAACCTGGAAACAAATCTTCCAGGATAGATTAGACGGCGAAGTAGCTGACTTGAGGAATGTTAATGATGTCACTACGATGAACTAACAAGCTTATTGACAGCATTATATCTCGTACGTATAGTAATAATGGCAGTGAGAATTGATGATGATGATGATGAGATGTCAAGACCATCTACTACAAACATATGGTACTTAATAAAATGTAGTTGAAAGCATAATGAGTAAAATAATCTTCTCGTGTATAAGTGCAATACGTGCCTGAATATTTCGTACGCAATAGGCTTTAGGAGTATTCCTCTTTTAAGCATGAATCAGTAGATTGGCATATCAAATATGTAATATTATCGTAAGTTTGTATTCTAAAAACTATCCGCAAATTTACTCGAAACATTATCCGCAGCGTTTCCGCTATCCGCACAGCCATGCAAACTATATCCGCGTGGCGAAAATATTTGCGGATATCCGCGGGTTTATCCGCGGATATCCGCATCCGCGCAGGGCTTTAGCCATAAGAATATTTTCAGTTGACTACTACCTGTCACAGTGTTTACATTGTGAAAGACCGTTGAAACAACCAGTCTTTAGTCTTGGCATAAGCAGTGAGCAGCTGTTATCCTTAACTAGGGGAATATTAGAGGACCCTTATCGAGAATATCATCAGTTGACTAACACCATTCACAGTGACCACATCGTGAAAGACTGTTAAAACAACTATTGTACAGCCTTGTACTACTCAGTAAGTAGCTGTTGGTCTTGACTATTGTATATTAGAGAACCTTTAGCAAGTATATAATCAGTTGACTACTACTTGTTACAGTGTTCACATCGTGAAAGACCGTCTCACTGTCCAGTCTACAGCCTTGTCATACGCTGCAAAGAGCTGTTGGTCTAGACTAGGGGTATATTAGAGGACCCTTCACAAGAATATCACCAGTTGACTACTACCTCTCACGGTGTTCACATCGTGAAAGACCGTCTCACCGACCAACCTCTAGCCTTGTGATACGCAGTAAGCAGCTGTTTGCAGAAATCAACATGCATAATGGAAGAAGCCATTCCTAGCTATATGTGTAAAGGGTGTGGAAAGACTTTTCTTCGAGACTATCATAGGAAGCGTCATGAAGTATCGTGTGGTGAATTTCACGAGTGTAAAACGTGTGGCAATAAATCCAGCAATGCCTACAATGGACGTCTTCATGAAGAATGTTGTAATGTTGTGTCGGCAGCTAAAAGACAAAAATCTGATCCTACAAAACATTACCTACTGTCATTGGTCCCTGACAAAAATGGACTTATTGAATATGAGACATCTTTTCAAGGTCGACTTAAATCCTATTTCATTCGTTGCGATACGTGCAAGGATTTAAATTCATACCTTAAAGAGTCCAAACAGCAAATAATAGAAGCTATGCAGAAAGAACTAGCAATGCACAAGTCGATAAAAGTTAATCTTGTGGCTAAATGTAGATTCGTTCATACATCTACCAATTAAATTACAGATCGTGCTTTTAAAACACGAAATCAGGCCCTATTTTTGGAAACAGACTTGAGTTAGTTTCTTGGAAACACAATTTACAAAGTTAACTACGGAAATGGAAGAATCTGAGCTAAAAGGCAGTAATTGGGCTTTTTTTTTTTGCAGTGGAAGGAGTACGATTGAAAATAAATAAGTACAATCCCCTGCGTGGCAGCACATATATTCCATTACCAGCAGCTATAAAAGCAAGAAAAGCCTGCATTAATCCTGAAATTTTGAATGATGAAAAGTGTTTTATATATGCCATTTTAGCAAAACTGGTTAAAAAGGATGCTCAATGCATTAGTAAATACAAGGACCTGGAAAACAAGTACGATTTTTCTGTAATATCATTTCCTACATTACTAGCTGACATTCCCGTATTTGAAAAATCCAACGATATATCCATTTAGGTATTTGGATTGGAACAAGACAACAAATTTTTCCCTCTGAAGGTTGTGGATCAAGAGCTGCAAGACCATCGCGACCTCCTTCTGCTAAGTTCATCATCCGGCCAGAACCACTACGTCTTTATCAAAGATTTTGATAAACTAGTAAGACATCAGATTACCCGCTATGAACATAAGATATATACGTGTAAACGGTGTTTAACACGCGTTGTTAATCGATATGGACAACAAGGAATGGAAAAATTGAAAGAACATAGAGCTTTGTGTGTCCAGCATTACATTGCTAGGGTTGAAATGCCTATTAAAAGCCCCATTGTCAAATTCTTAAATGTTGAAAAAATGCTGAGAATACCTTACGTTATCTATGCAGATTTTGAAAGTATACTGTTACCCTATCAGACATGTCTACCTAATCCTGAGGCAAGTTATACAGTTCCATACCAGAGTCATGTTTCCATGAGCTTTGGTATATACGTTAAACCCTCACCAGCTGTGGAACACGTAAAGACAAACCTTCCAAGCCAACCTGTTATTTATCGTGGTCCTGACGCTGCAGAAAAGTTTATGGACTCTTTGATCTCAATAGCCAATGAAATCGATCGCCTTTACAGCTTAAATGTTCCAAAGGCCTTAACTCAGGATCACGAAGCAGAGTTTCGATGTTCTGAAACCTGTTATTTGTGTCAAAAACCAAAGAGGACTGGAAAGTTCGAGACCACTGCCATATTACAGGGGAATACCGTGGAAGTGCTCACAATAACTGTAATTTGAGGTGTAAAACACGTAACCCCGTTCCTGTGTTTCTACATAATATGAGTGGCTACGATGCTAATTTCATTGTAAAGCAATTGGGATGTACTACTGAGAGAGTGGATGTTATCGCTAACTCCAAAGAAAAGTACATTTCCTTTACCAAATATGTAGGAAATGTTAAGCTTAGATTTGTGGACACGTTTCGGTTAATGCCGAGTAGTTTGGAAAACTTAGTTTCCAACTTAACATTATACCCTGAAACAGACAAGTACTTTGGAAAAGAAAATGCAATGCTCATGACTCGTAAAGGGGTATTTTGTTATGACTACATTGACTCATGGGAAAAGTTAAGTGAAACGTGTTTACCTCCAAAAGAGGCATTCCTTAACAAATTAAGTCAAGAAAATGTTAGTCAAGAAGACTATGAACATGACAAAACTGTCTGGAAACAGTTCAACATTAAAACTCTAGGGGAATATACTGACCTCTACCTAACTGCAGATGTACCCCTTCTTGCAGAAAGCTTTGAAACTTTTAGAAACAAAACACTAGAAACACACCGAGTGGATGCTGCACACTTTTTTACTTCGCCTGGTTAAGTTTCGAGGCAATGCTCCTTTAGACAGGAATTGAACTGGAATTGCTACAGGATTATGATCAGATTCTTCTAATCGAGTCTGGAATACGTGGAGGCATACGCCAGGTGTCTCATCGGTATGCTCAAGCTAACAATAAATACATGGAAACCTATGATTCTGAGAAACCATCCCAGTTTATTACCTATGATGATGCCGACAACCAATACGGGTGGGCTATGTGCCACTCCCTTCCTTATGGTGGATTTCAGTGGGTTTCTCCAGATACTGTTGATCTTGAAAAACTAAAGGAAGACGATCGTGTGGGATACATTCTAGACGTTGATGTTGATTACCCATCTGACCTTCATGATCTACACAACGATTTACCTTTCCTACCAGAGTGTACACAACCTAAGGATTCGTCTCTGAAAAAACTAATTCCTCATCTTGGAAATCGAAGGCGATATGTTGTTCACTACATGGCATTAAAACAGGCTTTAGATCATGGAATAAAATTGATAAAAATCCATCGTGTGTTAAGGTTTAAGCAAAGACCTTGGTTAAAGGCATACGTTGATTTTAATAACAACCTTCTAAAACAAGCCAAAAATGATTTTGAGAAAAATCTGTACAAATTATTCAGCAACGCCATTTTTGGAAAAACAATGGAAAATATCCGTAAAAGAATAGACATATGTCTTGTGACTGACAGCAAAATGGCAGAAAGGCTAATAGCAAAGGCGACATTTATTGACAGAACAATTTATGGTCCTAACCTAGCTGCTTTCCACATGGCTAAACGTAACATTGTATTCAATAAGCCTATATATATTGGAATGTGTATACTGGATATTTCTAAAACCCTCATGAATTCCCACCACTATGATGTCCTGCTACCCTATTATGGCATGGACAATCTTAAACTCATGTATATGGATACTGACTCTTTCATTTATTTGGTTAACACCCCAGATGTATATCAAGACAAGTTGGATTTCCTAGAACACCTGGACACATCGAATTATCCTACTAATCACATATGTTACTCTACATCAAACAAAAAATTCCTCTTGGCACGCCGGAAGACGGAGGTAGATTTCATCGGGCAAACTTGGGGATAGGCGAAAATAGGCAGAATATGCACGTTTTCGTAGAAGGATCAGACCTCATTTATTGCGAGAAAGTATTTTATAATTGGAGCTTAATTAACTTTGGTTTTCGTCATTTTATGCATATTTTAAACATTTTATTGTCTTATGTATGGGGACGGTAACCTTCTTGTAACGGTCTGTTACTTCTTCAAGCAAAATTATATCTCCCGCAGAGATTTTGGTTGGTTCCTTAGTTTAGGGACTGCGACAGTGCGGTCATGTAACCCCGTGTACCTTGGGCGAGTGTAGAATCTGTGTGATAAACAGTGTGAATTGTGATGGCTGTATTAGTCTGTAATTCAGGTGAGGACTGCAGACGGTCAATTTCAAGCCGTAGTTCCTAATGTTTCTACCAGATACCTAGCTCTGAACTTGGCTACGAGATGCCTCCGCAACCAGCAACTCGCAACGAACGTTGGATCTTCCCCTCCAAAGGAATGAATACTGAGGGATTTTTAGCGCTCTTAGAAAATCCGACGACTTCGGCCGGCTTGAACCCGCAAACTTGGGCATAGAAGTTTAGCATACTACCAGTTACTTCACCGAGGCCGCTTCTCACTTACAAGTTAGATGGAAAATTGAATGTGATCGCGTGCAAGTGCGTTGTCATGGCAACGTCTGATGGCTCATTCCTCATCAATTTAGTAGTGTTGTCATGGCATCTCTGATAGATCTTGGCATTTTCTTATAATTCCGAAATGATTTTTCTCATCCCTTGGCGTAATGGTGGGTCATATCAAAAATTCTTTCAGACAAAAGTTTTAGGTAATTATTAGGGGAATATTGTCCATTTTATACGGTTTTGATACTGTGCCTATTAAGAGAGATATGATTAATGTTTCACGAAAAAAACACTTTTTCCCACCCCTTTGGTCAATGGTTGGTGCTATCAAAAAACTCTTCAAATATACATTTTGGGACTTATTCGACACATAGTATGAACTTTGAATGGATTCGATATTTCAAATATTAAGAGAGTTATAGCGATATTCAACATTTTCGAAAAAAAGCCCCCCATTTTCACCCCCGTCGATCGATTTTGCCCATTAACGAACTCGATCGAGATTTTATAGGGATACATATTATGTAAAAATTCAAATTGATTGGTGCAAAATTGTGGTAGTTATCGTGTCCACAAAAAAGTGATATATATATATATATATATATATACATAAATTATATATAAACTTTTTAACTGACGGTGGTTTTGGGGTCTAGGGGATGTGAAACGTGAAGATATGTCGAAATTTTCCAGAAGTCGAAACATGGTACCCATTGCAATAGTTAGCTTTCTAATGAAATCTACCTAAAAACGTTGGGGAAATTTAAAGACGAGGCTTGTGGACAAATTATAAAAGCATTTGATGAACTTAGAGCTAAAATGTATGCTTTAGACATAAATGGTAAAGAAATCGAAAAGATTAAAGGTATTAGCAGAGGTGTTGTCAAAATTGTATAAGCTTTCAAGATTATAAGGATTGTGTGTCATGAAAAACAATGTAAAAAGAATACCCATGAACATTATCGCTTCAGAACAACATGACATATCATCTATAAGACTAAACAAAATTGCTTTGTGTCCTGGTGATGATAAAAGAGTGATTGATGCTAATGGTATAGGTACATATGCCTTTGGTCATTACTCAATCATTGACCATGCTTAAAGAGTTTAAAGTTTTGAATATCAAAATCCTCTGCATGAGCCTAGCAAATACATAAAACAAATCAATTTAAAAAATTAAAACAATAGCACTGCAAAAATAGAAAAACACAAAATAAAACAAGATGTTCAGTAAAGAACATATAGCCTACTTTCTCCTAAATGCATGGGTATTGTTATAACTCTTTGTCCTTTTCAAGGAGTATGATTGAATGTTGGTTGTAGTAGCGTGTTGAAATACAACGTGCTATAGGGATAATAAACATGAATATGAGGTGCCCTTTGCTAGTGCTACCTCTGTACCAAATTTTGTTCAATTCGGTTTCACCGTGTTTGAATTGATAGGGGGAATAGATTTGCACACATACTTGGCCACCATCTGCAAACTATTGGGCTGATGTTCTTGCAGTTTGGTCTGAATATGTTTCCCACATAAAGATATGGTGTTGCAAAATTTGGTAGAGACTAGATTATTAGGTTGGTCGTAATTACATTTTAGCTTTTAACATTTGGGTGGCCGCGATTACGTTTCCGTCAAGATAGCGGTGATATAAAACATGACACTGAGGTGCCCTTTGCTAGTGCTACCTCTGTACCAAATTTCGTTCCATTCGGTTTCACCGTGTTCGAATTGATAAGGGGAATCGATTTTCACACAAAGATGGCCGCCATCCGCAAAATATTAGGCTGATGACCTATTAGTTTGGTCAAAGGATGCTCCCTCCATAAAGGTATGTTGTTGCTAAATTTGCTAGAGATCGGATGATTAGGCTAATCGTAATTTGATTTAAGCTTTGAACATTTGTGTGGCCGCCATTACGTTTCTGTCAATATGGCGGCGATATAAATCATGACACTGAGATGCCCATTGCTATTGCTATCTCTGTACCAAATTTCGTTCCATTCGGTTTCACCGTGTTTGAATTAATAGGGAGAATCTATTTTGACACAAAGATGGCCGCCATCCGCAAACTATTAGGCGAATGACCTATTAGATTGGTCAAAGGATGCTCCCTCCATAAAGGTATGTAGTTGCAAAATTTGGTAGAGATCGGATGATTAGGTTAATCGTAATTTGATTTAAGCTTTGAACATTCGTGTGGCCGCCATTACGTTTCAGTCAAGATGGTGGCGATATAAAACATGACACTGAGGTGCCCTTTGCTAGTGCTACCTCTGTACCAAATTTCGTTCCATTCGGTTCCTCCGTGTTCGAATTAATAGGGGGAATCAATTTTGACACAAAGATGGCCGCCATCCGCAAACTATTAGGCTAATAACCTATTAGATTGGTCAAAGGATGCTCCCTCCATAATGGTATGTAGTTGCAAAATTTGGTAGAGATCGGATGATTAGGTTAATCGTAATTTGATTTAAGCTTTGAACATTCGTGTGGCCGCCATTACGTTTCTGTCAAGATGGCGGCGATATAAAACATGATACTGAGGTGCCCTTTGCTAGTGCTACCTCTGTACCAAATTTCGTTCCATTTGGTTTCACCGTGTTTGAATTAATAGGGGGAATTGATTTTCACACAAAGATGGCCGCCATCCGCAAACTATTAGGCTAATGACCTAGTTATTTGGTCAAAGGATGCTTCCTCTATAAAGGTATGTTTTTGCAAAATTTGGTAGAGATCGGATGATTAGGTTAATCGTAATTTCATTTAAGCTTTGAACATTTGTGTGGCCGCCATTACGTTTCCGTCAAGATGGCGGCGATATAAGACATGACACTGAGGTGCCTTTTGTTAGTACTACCTCTGTACCAAATTTCGTTCCATTCGGTTGCACCGTGTTCGAATTAATGGGGGAATCGATTTTCACACAAAGATGGCCGCCATCCGCAAACTATTACGCTGATGACTTATTAGTTCGGTCAAAGAATGCTCCCCCCATAAAGGTATGTTGTTGAAAAATTTGGTAGAGATCGGATGATTAGGTTAGTCGTAATTTGATTTAAGCTTTGAACATTTGTGTGGCCGCCATTACGTTTCCGTCAAGATGGCGGCGATATAAAACATGACACTGAGGTGTCCTTTGCTAGTGCTACCTTTGTACCAAATTTCGTTCAATTCGCATTCACCGTGTTCGAATTGATAGGGGGGGGGGACAGACATTCAGAGTACACACACTCACACACACACAGACACACACACAGACTCACACACACACATACACACACACAGACAGACACACTTTTTTCGCCCTGTGTTGATCTCATAAGTCTACTTTCATTTTTTGCAAAAATCGAAAGTAGGCTAAAAATGGTATTCATAATCAAAAAATAAATAAAATAGAAAACAAAATAAAAACAACTGTACAATTTATAACAAAAAAGAATATATATAAAATGTATTATGTGTAAATAGTGTACATGTATTTAAAATAAAAAATATTGTATGGACACTGCTTGTACATTTTTAATTACTACCCACCGATCTCCACTCCTAATGCAAAATAAACTTGTAAAACACACATTGGAAAATCCATGTTTCCATATTGATAAAATAGAAAAACTTTAATCTGACATTTTAAAAACTGTAAATGGGAAATTGTGTAATTGATAAATGTGTAAGCAACAAAATGCAAAATCCATGTTTCCATATTATGAAATTGAAAAACTTAAAACTGACATTTAAAAAAACTGATAATGGAAAATTGGAAAATTGACAAATGTGTAAACAACAAAATGCAAATTCCAAGTTTCCATATTATGAAATTGTAAAACTTAAACCTGATATTAAAAAAAAACTGAAAATGGGAAATTGGAAAATTGACAAATTCGTAAACAACAAAATGAAAAATAATATACCCGGTTGGGGTAGTGATCATGTTGTACAGTAGCCTATAAGACTAGCATAAGGATAGTTGCATGTGCCCTTATATACTTTGTGTATGTGCATTAGCCTTTGGATTAGCTTAAGTTAGGTTTGGTAAAGTTAGGTTTGGTGAGGTTAGGTATGTGACCTTGTAGTTTACTCTTTTCGGAAAATGTAAAATGTAAAATCTAAAATAAACAAGATGTTCAGTAAAGAACATATAGCCTACTTTCTCCTAAATGTATGAGTATAGTTATAACTCGTTGTTATTATCAAAGAGTATAATAGAACTATTCTTTGTTGAAGACCTTAGAAACGATTTACCTCTACCAAACGCCACGACCTAGATAAAAACTGCTACCATCATTGAAGAAAGAAAGAAAGAAAGAAAGAAAGAAAGAAAGATAAGAAGTATATCAAGAATGTTATGGATCTGGAGACATAATCGACCGGACTGGCGGCGTGGCTCAGCGGTAACGTTCTCGCTTGCTGGGCCCTAGGTTGCAGGTTCGTATCCTGGCGCAGTCAGCTGGCATTTGAGGGTGCACAAATGCGAGGGAGCCGTGTCAGTACATTTACTGGCACGTTAAAGATCCCCTTCGGGCCAAAATTCCGGCACCCCGGTGTCTCTAAAAGCAGCAGTAGTTAAAAGGGATGTAAAACCAATAACATTATTATTATTATTATTACGACCTGCCGTGGGCAACATTCAACTTTGAGTTGAGGCATGTCTTTACACGTCTGGTTGTGCATGGCTTTCACAACCCTAATTGAATTAACAAATCTTTCCATGATCCTACAGAGACGTGTGTATACAAACTATGTGGATATTTTCGATAATATAATCCTAACAGAGCGAGTGCATTCTAGCGGCCAGAAGAAGAAACTTTTCAATAAAATCTGGAAGTTACCTTTTTGGCAGCTAGATGTCTCGAGTAAATCTGCTGGCGAATTATGTTTTAATTAAATATATATTTTACACCATAATGTGGACAATATAACGCTTAATAACATTTTCAAGTAACGCAAAATAGGCTGTTACAAACCCTTTAAAATAAAAAGTTAAAATGTATCGTAGTATCAACTTGTCATTCTTCAAATTCGATGCGCATAGAATGATAATGGTTTAGTAATCAATGGATCCCCACGTAGACTAGTCGGGACATCTAGTGGTGAAATATCGAACAATATAATCCTAACAGAGCGAGTGCATTCTAGCGGCCAGAAGAAGAAACTTTTCAATAAAATCTGGAAGTTACCTTTTTGGCAGCTAGATGTCTCGAGTAAATCTGCTGGCGAATTATGTTTTAATTAAATATATATTTTACACCATAATTTGCACAATATAACGCTTAATTTTAAAACATCTGAGTCATTACAAAACAATAAACATATAACATTTCAAGCAAAAAAACTAGCTCTGATCGAGTTTGAACCATAGGAGTCTGAGCGACAGGCTATCGCTCTACCACTGAGCTAGTTGTGTCAACGAATGTCGTTCTATTTAAAATGACTTACATAGAACTTGTTAGCAAATAATGATTTATACTAAACGATTTCATCACTGGAGTATATTATTTATATATAAAGCATTTCATACAAAGTTTATTTATTTTTTATCAGTACGCTATATTGCATTCAATACTCAAATTAGTGAAATATAAGTCAGGCACAAGATATCCGCTGCCATCTTGTCTTATTAATGAATCAGCTGAGCTTTTTAAAATCACGTCTGCACTATAGTATTACAAAATAAACTTTTAATTTCGTACGTGCCTCTTCCTTTAGAACAGTTAAAACGATTCTCGGCTCGATAATCGGAACTGGTGGGTCCCATGATATGGATTATAAAGTTTGCATAATTCGCACGGCCGCCATCCTGAAATGGTATGGCGGACGACCTTGTAGTTTGGTCACAAGACGCATCCTATACGAAGGTATGTTGTTACCAAATTTGGTAGAGATTGGATGATTTGGTTAGTCGTTATTTGATTTTACGTTTTGAACGTTTGAGTGGCCGCCATTCAGTTTTAGTAAAGATGGCGGCGATATAAAACATGACACTGAGGTGTCCTTTGCTAGTGCTACCTTTGTACCAAATTTCGTTCAATTCGCATTCACCGTGTTCGAATTGATAGGGGGGGGACAGACATTCAGAGTACACACACTCACACACACACACACACACAGACTCACACACACACATACACACACACAGACTCACACACACACATACACACACACAGACAGACACACTTTTTTCGCCCTGTGTTGATCTCATAAGTCTACTTTCATTTTTTGCAAAAATCGAAAGTAGGCTAAAAAATCTTAAATTTAAAATGTAAAATCTAAAAATACTAAAATCTAAAATACAAAAAAAAAGTAAAATCTAAAAAATGTAAAATGAAAAAATCAAAATCTAAAATGTTAAAATGCAAAATCTAAAATATTTAAATGTGGTTTCTGTGGGTTAGGTTAGGTTAGGTTAGGTTATAACTAAGTTTATTATTTGTACTCTCACATTTGCTCTTACTTATTTGCTCACACATTTTGCTCTCATTTTTTTTGCTCGCACTTTTAAGTTATGTTAGGTTAAGTTAGGTTAAGTTAGGTTAGGTTAGGTTAGGTTATAACTTAGTTTATTATGTGTGCTCTCACATTTGCTCTCATATTTGCTCTGATTTTGAAGTTAGGTTAGATTAGGTTTGGTTAGGTGAGGTTAGGTTAGGTTAGGTTAAGTTAGGTTAAGTTAGGTTATAACTAAGTTTATTATTTGTGCTGTCACATTTGCTTTCATATTTGCTCTCACTTTGAAGTTAGGTTAGGTTAGGTTATGCTAGGTTAGGTTAGGTTAGGTGAGGTTAAATGAAGTTGGGTTAGGCTGAATGGCAGAGGTATGAATTAAAACCCGCCTTTTCTCACTTTTGCCTTACAAGACTGAGTGTACCCCGTTCCACTCGTGAGACCAGAAATCAAATTTCTTGGCAGAGCCAGGAATCGAACCCGGGCCTTCGCAGTAACAGCCAAGAATGCTAGCCACTACACCAAGGGGTGGATAATATAAGGCATGTACATGATCAATCAATAATTACCTAATAATAATAATAATAATAATAATAAATATTCTATGTAGCAACTACACGGCCAACCTCTCTCTGTGACGTCATCCACGGTCTCGGGGCGTGGTGGCCATATTGCCCATTAGCCCCTGCGCCAGCTCTGAATGACCCCTCCGTAAGAATAACATAAGGCTGGTTGCGCGTGGCGGCCATCTTGCCCATTAGCCCCTGCGCCAGAACCGCTCTATTATTCCTACTGAGATTTTCAACAAGATGTTCAGTAAAGAACATATAGCCTACTTTCTCCTAAATGTATGAGTATAGTTATAACACGTTGTTTTTATCAAAGAGTATAATATAATCATTTCTTGGTTGAAAACCTTAAAAACTATTTACCTCTACCAAACACCACAACCTCGAAAACAACTGCTACCATCATTGAAGAAAAAAAAGATAAGAAGTATCTAAAGAATATTATGGATCTGGAGACATAATCGACCGGACTGGCTGCGTGGCTCAGCGGTAACGTTCTCGCTTGCTGGGCCTTATGTTGCAGGTTCGTATCCTGGCGCAGTCAGCTGGCATTTGAGGGTGCACAAATGCGTGGGAGCCGTGTTAGTAGATTTACTGGCACGTTAAAGATCCCCTTCGGCACCCCGGCGTCTCTAAATGCAACAGTAGTTAAAAGGGACGTAAAACCAATAACATTATTATTATTATTATTATTATTATTATTATTATTATTACATAATCGGCCTGACGCGGGCAACATCCAACTTTGAGTTGAGGCATGTCTTTACACGTCTGGCTGTGCATGGCTTTCACAACCCTAATTGAATTAACAAATCTTTCCATGGTCCTACAGAGACGTGTGTATACCATCAATCTGGATATTTTCGATTGCTATCTGGCTGCAATAAAAGTATTAATTTATATCCTGAACTAGCACCAACGGCTAGAGTTCAGATACTATGTGAAATCGTTTTGTTCTTTACTTCAATTAACATTTTCAAATAACGCACAATAGGCTGTTACATACCCTTTAAAATAAAAAGTAAAAATGTATCGTAGTATCATCTTGTCATTCTTCAAATTCGATGCGCATAGAATGCCGATGGTATACTAATAAATGGATTCCCATGTAGACCAGTCGTGACATCTAATGGAGAAGTATCGAACAAGATAATCCTAACAGGAGGAGTGCATTCTAGTGGCCATAAACCCCAACTTTTCAATAAAATCTGTAAGTTAATCTGTTGGCCGGCGTGCATTTCGCCATGATAATTCACTTTTTTGTTCCTAGAAGTCTCGTGCAAACCTGCGGCGAATTTTGTTCAAATTATATATTTTCCATCGTACTATGCACAATATAACGATTAATTTTAAAACGTCTGAGTCATTACAAAACAATAAATATAAAGAAATTCAAGCAAAAAACCTAACTCTGAAAGGGTTTGAACCATAGCCATAAGATTGATAGGCTAACGCTTTACCACGGAGCCAAACGTGTGAACGGACATTAACATATTAATGAGTTACATAGAGCGTGTTAGCAATTAATGATTTACACTAAACGATTTCATCCGTGGAGGATATTATTTATATATGAAGCATTTCATACAAAGTTTATTTATTTTGTATCAGTACGCTATATTGCATGCAATACTCAAATTAGTGAAATATAAGTCAGGCACAACATATCCGCTGCCATCTTGCCTTGTACTGAGACGGTTCAGTTTTTTTAAATCACTTCTGCACTATAGTATTACAAAATATACTTTTAATTTCGAACGTGCCTCTTCTTTTAGAACAGTAAAAACGATTCTCGGCTCTATAATCGGAACTGGTGGGTCCCAAGATATGGATTATGGTGTTTGCATAATTTGCACGGCCACCATCCTGAAATGGTACGGCGGATGACCTTGTAGTTTGGTCACAAGACGCGTCCTATATGAAGGTATGTTGTTACCAAATTTGGTAGAGATCGGATGATTTGGTTAGTCGTTATTTGATTTTATGTTTTGAACGTTTGAGTGGCCGCCATTCAGTTTTGGTAAAGATGGCGGCGATATAAAACATGACACTGAGGTGCCCTTCGCTAGTTCTACCTATGTACCAAATTTCGTTTAATTCGGTTTCACCGTGTTTGAATTGATAGGGGGGGACAGACATTCAGAGTACACACACTCACACACACACAGACTCACACACACACATGCACACACACAGACAGACACACAATTTTTCGCCCTGTGTAGATCTCAAAAGTCTACTTTCATTTTTTTGCAAAAATCGAAAGTAGGCTAAAAACCGGTTAACTTCAAAACGAATATGGGGGCCAAGAAAAGTTGAAAATTTTAAATAGACATTTCTCGCGTTTTAATGATCCAAACGCAATGAAACTTGGTACAGGATATGTTTATACACATTGTAATGCACTGGTATCTAATTTAGATCAATTGTTTACATAACCTCACATGGCGGCTGTGCGAATTTTAAAATTAAGGGTGTGTTTCTTGTGTCGTAATCATGCGACCGAAGTGAAAGTTTGAATAATGAATCTACGCAATAATTTGACTTTAATGGTTCATGGCTCTCTGGCCTATACATATAACAATCCAACATGGCGACATTCCGAAATATTTAGATGAATCTCAATATCTACGAATCTATTACAGCAATCATACTGAATTTTTTAATGTTCACAGGAGCTATAGGACTTTCAATAACCTGGTGAGCACAAACCCAACATGGCGGCGACGCGAAGTATAAATATTCACATGGTCGTTTCTCGCAATTTAACCATCCGAGTGCAGTGACACTTGGTACAGTAAATTCTTATACTAATGTTAATTCAGTGGCATCTAGTTTTTTTCAATTGTTTCCATAACCACAAGATGGCAGCTGTGCGAAATTTTAAAATCTCGTTTTTACTTCTTGTGTCCTAATCAAGCGATTGAAGCTTGAATACTACACGTACACAATAATCTTCATGTAACAGTACATAACTCTAAGACCTTCGTATATAAAAATCCAACATGGCGACCATTCGCAATATTTAGTCGGCTCTGAATATCTACGAATCTATTACAGCCATCAAACTGCAATTTTGTATGTTGATAGAGGCAATTAACATAAGAAGGATATATGAAAATAGGCTGTATAGTTCTTCACGGAACTACTTGTTGTAACATGGATACGTTTATGGACTTGGGGTCCATCTGGAATTAGCGTTATCTTTCTTTATATATAATATTTTCTTTTGCGATATCATCTTTACTTCAAAAAACTTTCCGATACCATGCAAACCATCAATGCATACTACTTGGGTGTATGTCTAAAATACGATGACATGTACAATTGGTGATTGGGGAAGCGTAGCCCCGACAACTAACAAACACGAGGGTTGAATAGAAATATCTCCGTTAAAATTATCACCTCTCTTATTGCCCTTGTTACTCACTAACAGCTTGCTGCTGATTGGAGAGGTAGAGTTCTTCCAGGCGCTGAAGTTGCTGATTGGAATTCCAGATAAGTGGGGCAGCAGATAACATAGTTATCATCGTTCAGCAATAGGGCCATCACACCAACGGAAATTGGGAGGTATCCATGTTAAACTGTAATTCCCAACGGGTTATAAAAGAAGCAATTTATTTATTTATTTAATCGTATGGTGATACAATACAGAATACAAATAAGACAAAATTAAACTTTAAAGTCCTTCCTTTTCAACCATTCGGTTAGACTAGGTGTGAGATCAAACAAGTCGTCAGGAATTCCAGGGTATGAATGAAGAGGACAGCGTAGGACCAGGTGTTCAATCGTCTGTTCTTCTAAGTTACATTCACACATTGGTGAACTGATCCAGCCCCACTTGTACCTGAAATAATTACAACACCCATGTCCAGTCCTCAACCTGTTGATACGGCACCAGAGGTTCCTTGGTAGGTCAAAACCATTTGGCTTCTTTGTGGGATCAAGATGGTGGACACTTGTTCCCAATGTTTTTGTTGACCACTCATGCTTCCAGTTTTCCTTTATGTCAAATCCATCCGCGATGAGTTGCCTTGCAGTGACACTTGCCGGTCTTCTGGATTGCAATCGTTGTTGTGACGGATGGCAGAATTCCTGATGCAGTGGCAAAGAGGGTGATGCAAAGATTTTCTTAGCCTCCCTCAGTAGAGCTTGCTTCCGCCTTAAGTGAGGTGGAGGGATGTGGCTCAGCACGGGTAACCAGTGACATGGAGTTGATTTGATGGTACCAGTAATGCAACGCATTGTATCGTTCAGTTTCGTGTCTATCTTCTTCACATGTACGCTTTCCAACCAGACAGGCGCACAGTACTCAGCAGCTGAGTAAACAAGACTGATGCCAGTTAAACGTAGACAGTCAGCAGAGGCTCCCCAGGAGGTACTACTGAGCTTATGCAGTATGTTGTTTCTTGCGGCGACTTTGTGAGAGAGCTTGGTGATGTGCTCTTTGTAGCTCAGGGTTCTATCTAAAGTGACTCCGAGATATTTTGGGAAAGGATTGTACCTCAGCTCTTGTCCATTGAACAGGACTCTAGGTTTGTAGTTTGCGACACGATTCGCTAGATGGAAACAAGAGACTTCAGTTTTTGTTGTGCTTGGGATCAATCTCCAGGTTTTAAAGAAAGTTGACATCTTCTCCAGGTCCTCCGTAATGATTTGTTCGCCATCTTCAAAGTTATTGCTCTGAGCTACCAGCGCGATATCATCAGCATAGATGAACTTACTTGATGTTGTAGTTGGTAAATCATGGATGTACAAATTGAATAGCAGTGGGGCTAAAACAGATCCCTGTGGTAGGCCGTTATTTAGTTTTCGTTTGCGGCTTTTAGTGTTTCCTAGGAACACTTCAAATTGCCTTTCACTAAGCATGCTAGATATTAGATCCACAATTTCTCGGCTTGGTACAACTTGCAATAGTTTGTAGATCAGTCCTTGTCGCCAAACAGTATCATACGCAGCTGTCAAGTCGATGAAAACAGCTGTTGATTTCCGTTTACCTTGAAAACCTGCTTCAATGTGTGTAGTTAGGGCAAGAACTTGATCAGTGCAGCTGCGTCCGTGTCTGAAGCCAGCTTGTTCAGGAGGGATAACAGCCTCAATGAGCGGTGCTATTCTGGTTAGAAGGATTCGTTCAAAAAGTTTTAATATGCAACTGAGCAGTGCTATTGGACGATAGCTTTCGGGGCTGTCTTCAGGTTTGCCAGGTTTGAGAATGGCTATAACATTTGACAGTTTGAATTGTCTGGGCAGTCTGTTCTCTTTGAGAATGTAAGTGAAGAGAGAAGTGAGCCAGCATATACAATACGGACCCATGTTCTTAATGAACTCATTATAGATCTTGTCGGGACCAGCAGCCTTGCCGATTTTCAGTTGTTTGATTGCACTTTCTACTTCCGCTGTGGAGAAGGGATTGGAAAGCGGTTCGTTTCTTGGGGCACTGTGCTTGAGGTTAGAGAGGTTACATTTTACCACTCTGGTATGATTCTTGTCTCTCTTTGCCCTTGAGAGGTCTACGATCCTGTTGGCAATAATGTCAGGACTCAGTTTAGTATGCGGCTTTTTGGGGTGTTGCTTGCCAGTTAGCCCATTCAAGACTCGCCAGGCTTTCCTACTTGACTTTGCGAAGTTCATTTCTTCGAGTGTTGCTTCCCATTTCTCTCGTCTATTCTTGTTTAAAGAGTGGAGTAGCTGTGAACCCACTGTTTGATTTCCAGAACTTTGGTATTCTTGGTATAAAGCCTCACTTTCATCATTCCAGCCAGGCACATATTGCTTTCTGTAACCCCTAGGAATGTTTGACTTAGCAGCTTTGATAACTAGTTTCACAAATTCATCGTAGTTGTTTGCTGTCGGCTGTAGATTCTCCGCAACTAAGCTGGAGTCAAGGTCTTTTGAGAATCCATCCCAATTAGCTCGTCGAAAGTTCCATCTGGGTAAGGACATTGAGTTTACAAGGGGAATTTTCAAACCAATTTCCACCATAACAGGTCGATGTTGACTGTTTGGGAAGTTGGATAGAACAGTACGAGTGGTGTTGAGTGGTTGGTCTAACTGATCTTTAGACACGAATGTCAAGTCTGGGTTGTAATCCTTATCCCAGCGTGCAGAGTGGAAGGTTCCCTTGTCTTTTACATCAAAGACCAGGTGCATATTTGTAGTTTCTGCCCACTGAACTAGTTTCTCCCCATTCACATCCACGGTGTCATACCGCCAGTTTGTGTGATGGCTGTTGAAGTCTCCAGTGTATATACAAGGGTGGTCAAAAGCTGGCAGTACTGTAGGAGCCCAATTCACACACGGAGGCTTGTACAGATTGACAATTTTTAAATCATTTATCTGAATTGCTATTGTATAGATGTAGTCAACTTCTGTTGAATCAATTACTTGCACTCCGTTTAAACTTGACTTCACATAAGTGGCTATTCCATATTGTGGATGGTGGATAGCTTTGACCAGTGTGTAACCGGGTATTCGTCCTCTGCGCTGGAGATCCTGTTCGTCTTTGGTATGGATTTCTTGAATGTTAACAACATCAATGTTAAGGTCATTCAGTTGTTTCTGTAGATACTCACATTTGGCAGAACTTATGCCTTCAATATTAAGTTGCATAGTACGGACTAGGTGTTTCTCATCTATAGTTTGATGGTCCTGAAAAGAACCGTTACTTGATATGTTTCTGGGCATATTGTAAGTCACCTTTAACGCTGTTGCTCGTTTAGCACCACCCAGGGGTCACGTGTAGGGCAATTTAAGGTAGTACCTACGGACGTGAGCAACGTTGGTCGGTTCCTTAGTTTAGGGGCTGCGACAACGTGGTCATGTAGACCCGTGTACTTTGGGTGTGTGTAGAATCTGTCTGATAACCGGTGTTAATTGTGATGGCTGTATTAGTGTATGTTATCTGTTATCCATTCAAGTAAGGACTGCAGACATTGAATTTTTTCAAGTAGTTCCTACTTTTGCCGCCAAACACCACCGTCAACGACTACTAGTTCAGAAGTACTGTAGGTTACCAGATGCCACTTCAGTCGGCTCCTGGCGACGAACCTTGGAACCTAAGAGCGTTTGTCATATGTTTAACCTATAATTTAGCTTCACACAGGTGTAATTAGTGGAAGGTTCTTTAACATACCATAAATCTATAACATGGGACCGCCGGATTTGCTTCCCCTCCAAAGAAAAAAATAACAAGTAGTTTCCTGAAGAACTAAGTAGCCTATTTTATATACACTCAGTGGCCAACATTCGTGGGAAGGCACGGAATATAAAGTTAATAATGAGTTGCTCCTCCGCGAGCCCTCAAAACGCCAGCAATACAGCGAAGCATCGACTCGACAAGAAATGGGTTCCTAACTCCAACATTCAACTGTGCGGTCCTGACTCCCAACATTCAACTGGGCGGTAATCTGGCTCACAGTAGCCCTTTGATCGCTCCGTAAGGTTCCGCTGATTGTGAGACGAAGTGATGTCCGTTAAAGACCTGTGCTCGTCCCGTGCGGTGGTTTACGCGGATGGAAACATAATCTCTGCGATATTGAAGATCCACCCTCGACACTGATGACCTCGGAAACCCGAATTCGCGTGTAATCTCCGAAATGCTTTGACCCATGCACCGTGCGCCGATGGTCATCCCGCGTTCAAAGTCGGTTAACACGCGGCGTGTAGCAACCTTTGGTTGGTTGGTTCCTCAGTTTAGGGGCTGCGACAACGTGGTCATGTCGCCCCGTGTATTTGTGTGTGTGTAGAATCAGTCTGATAACCGGTGTCAATTGTGATGACTGTATTAGTGTGGGTTATCTGTTTTTAAATACAAGTAAGGACTGCAGACTTTGAGGTTTTCAAATAGTTCCTACTTTTGCCGCCGTCAACGACTCCTAGTTCAGTAATTAGCTACTAGACGCCACCGTGTCAATTGTGATGACTGTATTAGTGTGGGTTATCTGTTTTTAAATACAAGTAAGGACTGCAGACTTTGAGGTTTTCAAATAGTTCCTACTTTTGCCGCCGTCAACGACTCCTAGTTCAGTACTTAGCTACTAGACGCCACCGCAGTTGGCTCCCGGCAACGAACGTAGGAACCTGAGAGCGTTGTTTACATTCTTAACCTAGATAATTTAGCTTCACACAGGTGTAATTAGTGGAAGGCTCTTGAATATGCCATAAATCCATGACATGGGACCGCCGGCTTTACTTCCCCTCCGAAGGAAGGCATACTAAGGGATTTTTAACGCTCTTAAAAAACCCGACGACTTCGGCCGGGTTTGAACCCGTGAACTTGGGCATAGAAACTCAGCATGTTACCAACTACGCCACCGAAGCCGCTGTTGCGACCTTTACTCAACGCTCAGGAGTCATACGTGGCACATTTTCTCATAGGACTACCCTTCCCGTGTCTTTTGGCCACTCTTTGTATTCTACTTGTCGTATCCATTTATTTTCATCGCGCCAGGAGATGGCAGTTAGACACGCTGCGACGGGGTGCGGGGGATCTTGCAGTACGCATGCCCGGACCGTCTATTTCAAACCTAAATATATCGGTTTCCCGCATGCCAATGGTTGATATCGCAGCTTACAACACGCAGCCAGTGAAAGAAAGAGCGTGCTGAGTGAGTGAAGCAAGTAGTGACCAACTTAATGTTTTTGGAATGCCCGATACGCAGTGAACGGGAAAACATCTGCAGTTCAAACCCAAATGCCATCTCCTGGTGCGATATCAATATGTGACAGTGTGTTCGTCTAATCCACTGAATAGCAATTTAATCTGTCTTAAATTTACATTTTCAATTACTATTTGCCAATCCACACAAACATGTTTATAATGTTGTAGTTTGTCACAGTATTTGAGGAGATTGCAGGAGACTGAATATAACGAATTTTTAATATTATCAATGTCTGACCATGCGGTCGCACACAAGTGGTGATTAATGTTACTAAATATTATTGATTCGTACCGAAAAATTTACTTAAACAAACGTGACGCGTTCCGTTATACCTCGATAAGATATGTCGTAGTTGGTAGCTTACTGAATTGCTGTGCCCAATATAGCGGTTTCAAACCCGGCTGAAGTCGTCGGATTTTTAAGAGGGTTAAAATCCTTCAGTATGCCTTCCTTCGGAGGGGAAGTAAAGCTGGCGGTCCCATATCATAGATTTATGGCATGTAAAATATCCTTCCACAGACTAAACTTGTGTGAAAATACATTTCTAAGTTAGATTTCGTTGGAACACTCTATCAAAGTTCCAACGTTCACCACTAAGTATGAGTGACATCTGGTAGCGAAAGAAGGAACTACTTGATATTGAACTGAACTTGTAGCTCACCCTATGGGTGTCCGCTTGAAGCAGCTACAGCCTATGACGAGCCGAACATGTTCTCGGACACTCCCGGCACTAAAAGCCATGCGATAAATAAAAAAGTTACGAGCCTTACAGTAGTCGCATATGATGTGTAACATCTGACATGTTATCCTACTGGTATACTACACAGCCGGGACATTCTTAAAATGTTAATTTACGCTCTGTTTTCATACTGGTACTATGATGAATGTATAGATTGAGTTGGAGATATGCTACTGTCACACTTGTTTGAACAAACATCACATATTATATTGTAAATTAAGAGGTGGAATGAAGCCATAGTCTCTAGCCTATCTATAGACTACTAGAAATAATGTTCAATACAATCAAATCTCCCAACACCTGCTTGGTGCAAACTATTGTATTTAAAATTAGATAAATCGTAATTTCATGTAGATTCTGTTAAAATTACGTATAATTTTATGATAGATATCGTTTAAATCGATAATCTGGTAGCAAAAACATTTGCCGGGACAGGGGTTCGAACCCGAGGCCTCATGATTCGCAGATCTAAGAGGCTAGCCACACAGCTATTACAACAACACATATTTGGAGTACAAGACAGTTACTTATTTTCACGTGCCGGTAATAATATGGAAGTAATTTTTAGCCTATTTTCAATTTTGAAAAAATAGGCTTATGAGATCACCTTTTGTCCGTGTGTGTGTGTGCGTGTGTGCGTGTGTGTGAGGTGTGTGTGTGTGTCCCCTAATGAATTCTAAACGGCTGGAGCGATTTCAATGAAACTCGGTAAGTTCATAGCACTATTCCGGGCGACCTCGACCGTGCCTTTCAAATTTTGTTATGTCTCACTAATCCAACATGGCGGCTGTGCGAAATATTTCACCAGTATTCAATATCTCTGAAACTATTACCAATATCACCCAGGAATTTATTACGGTGATAAAGGGAACAAATAGAAGTTCACCTATGTGACTTTTGAAAAACTGGTAACTACAAAACCAACATGATGGCCACGCGAATTTGCGACATTTAAATAGACGTTTCTCGCGATTTAACCAACCAAACGCAATAAAACTTGGTACAGTATATGTTTATACACATTGTAATGCACCGACATCTAACTTGGTTCAATTGTTTACATAACCACAAGTTGGCGGATGAGCGAAATATTTCACCGGCATTCTATATCTCTGAAACTATTAGCGGTATCACCCTGAAATTTTGAACGGAGATAAAGGGCACTAGTGGAAGTTCATCTAAAAGACTTTTAAAACCGGTTAACTACAAAACGAACATGGCGGCCAAGCGAATTTGAAGATTTTAAATAGACCATTCTCGCGATTTAATGTTCCAAACGCAATGAAATCTGGTACAGGAAATGTTTATACACATTATAATGCCCTGGAATCTAATTTAGTTAAATTGTTTACATAACCTCAAGATGGCGGCTGTGCGAATTTTAAAATTAAGTTTTTACTTCTTGTGTCGGAAGCAAGCCATCGAAGTGAAAGTTTTAATAATGAACCTACGCAATAATTTTCCTTTAATGGTACATGACTCTATGGACTATACATTTAACAATCCAACATGGCGACCATCCGAAATATTCAGACGACTTTGAATATCTATGAATCTATTATAGCAATCAAACTGAATTTTTTTATGTTCATAGGGGCTATGAACTTAAGTTCACCTATAGGACTTAAAATAACCTGGTGATCACAAATCCAACATGGCGGCGAGTCGAAATATAAATACTCACATGGACGTTTCTCGCAATTTAACCATCCGAGTGCATTGAAACTTGGTACAGTAAATCCTTTTACGAATGTTAACCCACTGGCATCTAATTTATTTCAATTGTTTCCATAACCACAAGATGGCAGCTGTGCGAAATTTTAAAATCTCCTTTTTAGGCCTATTTCTTGTGTCCTAATCATGCGATTGAATTTGAATGCTACAGGTACACAATAATCTTCATGTAACATTACATAACTCTAAGACCTACATATATAAAATCCAACATGGCGACCATCCGAAATATTTAGTCGGTACTAAATATCTACGAATCTATTACAGCAATCAAACTGAAATTTCCTATGTTGATAGTGGCAGTTAATATATGTAAGATATATGAAAATAGGCTGTATAGTTCTTCACGGAACTACTTGTTTATGCTCCATTCATATTTTTCTTTTTTTTCGACAATGTTCCTACGTGGAATTGAGTTTTAAATCACTTATGAATACTTCTACTTGACAGTTAAGGGAATTCCTATGAAAGGTTAGCCCAGTTCCCGTATGAAAAAATCGATATATATTATATTGATCACTGCATTACCCTCAAGTTGGGTTAGGCCTAATATCTGAATAGCCATTGTGCAGACACATTATACCGGCTTTGCCGACTAGTTACAATGTTTCATTATTAAAGCATATCATATTTAAATATTGATACGAAGATTTTTAACATGTGGTTTGCGATTCAATCAGTTGACACAAGAGTTCGCATGAGCGTTTACCGTTCAGTGTGAAAGGGTTGATCCAAAGTTACTCGGGGAGTAACCATCACTTTTATCCAGAGATTGGCAAAGAGACTCTTAATAAATCATAATTGTTTTCAGCAAATATGATATAATGAATATTTTTACACCAAAGAACGACAATTTGAAGATGATTTACTGTAGAAATATTCTTAATGGCACCTTCAAACCTTGAAGTAATCCATATGTGATATACATTCCACATGGCCTGCAGTGCGTCATGGTACCAATCTCCAATACTGCGCGCTCATTGTTTCATCTTACCACTGCTAGCTGGATCGCATCCCCCCTGGCTCCTGGCTTTAGCAGCCAAGAGGGATGCGATCCAGCTAGCAGTGCGTCTTAAACACTTCCGTCCGATCCACTTCGTCGCATTTTTCAAAATCACTCCCACAATCATATCCAGCAACCGAATGGAAAGGTGTTACACATCAATAAATGGTATTATATCGTACTTCACTCTATTTATTCTGGACATTATCGACCCATGTGATTCAGTTCCAAATATTACACCATGCGCCTCCGAACACACACAAGGAGCAAGTGAGTCAGATTCTCCACCTTTGGATCCCGTGATGTTCCATCAATCAGACTTCTTCTTTTAATATTCAGTCTACAATATCACCTGAAGTTCATATTTCCATCTCAATAGAAAGTAATGTATCAGGGGGAATTCTTGTTGTATTTCATCCCTTCATTTGTTATTTTCTCACTTATTATTTTCTTGTAGAATTTATGCAGTTGATCAGATCCACTGCTCACCTGATCTTACTCTACAGCATGTGCTCAGTCTTTCTGCATGCATTTCCACTGAAATCTTCCTTGTACACAATCTCAAAGCATGAAGTGATGTAGTGACGTGTTCCGCTGTATTTTTATGAATTCATACGCGAAGTTCAAACAGTATGTGTCTACCTGTATGTATTGTGACACCCTCCAAGTTTAAATTAGGCCACTATCGTGGACTAACATCGATGAATATTAGATGAGGTCTGGGGATGCATATATGGATACGTGTCAAAGTATTTCTCTACGAAGAAAGGTGGCTTGTAAGTTACCAATGTCAGGACAATAGAGCATTGCGACACCGAGCAAAGACGATTTGGTGAGAAAAAGGCCAGTAACACAATAGTTGGAGACTAGGGTGTGACATAGAATACAATAGATTTGGGAACAACCGACAAACACCCGCAGGTTAGATACCTAGGTATATTTCCCAGCTCGAGCCAGCAGCTATTGAAGTCAAGTGAAGACGTCAGACAGTGATTTAATGATGTTAGAAGCAAGGTAAACAAAGGTAAGGAGGTGGTTTTCTTTTGCTGATTTATATTTGGTTGCTGATTGTATGGATTTCCCGCCGCGATTGTTGAATCTAGTTCACTCTCAGGCGATGACAGTTTAGTAGATGTGTTAGTAGGCTATATGTCTATATGTCTACGGGTGGGCATTGAGCCCACATGCCTTCGAGAGCGTTGGTCCTTGGGTCGTCAGGATGGATGCTAAGCCATCATTTGACGAGACTGGTTTTGAATGTTTGTTACAGGTGGAACATGGATTCCTGTATTTATGGGTCTTGGAGAGTAGCCTCAGCTGCGCTCTTCCGAGATATATTTGCATACTGACACATGGCTTCGTTAGTTGAATCAGCTGTGTATGAGAAATGCTCACGATTTTGTGAAGAGGTACTTTTAATCACTGTCTCAAACAAAAATAGGACAGATAGCTGGGCCGTCATTTATCAATGTAAAGTTAACGTAACGCTGATATAAGCGATCGGTCTGTTTTTGAAGTTTGAGTTGTTGATATTGGATTAAGACACTGGTCCTATTTAAACAGTTTTGATTCGGATTGTAATGTAATGTAATGTTTCACACTCGACGAGTGTGTGTTTTCGTGTTTTGAAGGTTGCACGTGATCGAGCGCTGGCTTCTACACTATCATGCTATTTTATGTTAGTTATGTTTGGTATATTTCTATTGTAGGCCTCTATTTTGATGTTATTTAAGGTTTGTTAGTGTTAACACGGAGTTGTGACTACTGATATTGATATAGGCCTATTTAGTATGATGATTCATGTTCAAGTATTGTGTTGATTTTTAACTAGGGACCCAATGATGATATCGGATTGTCACATTTATGACTGCAGTAGATGCTCTGTATATTTGTTTATGCCCGCAACGTGAATATTATGTTGATAATATTCACAGGTGGGAGGGTAATGGATATTTATCATGCAAATTTGTGATGTAAAGATAGAGGCTCGTCAAATCATTGTTTATCATCGTTATTCATCCCCTAAGCCACCAGCAATCTAACACAAGAGATTTACTTAAAAATGGGTATTCATAGCTATTCGCTGAAATCAAACGCACCATATATACAAGTTAGCGCGATAACAGTTGCATATAATAATATACACTGACATGTGATCACCTGTCGAGTCTTGGAGTAAACTCATGTCTATTTTAAGTTATTTTTGATTCGACAGTCAGATGCTTGATTTCATTGTATGGCGTTTCTCATTTCATCTTAATTACGATCTTTTGAGATCGTACTTTTGTCGATTTTAATTTGGGATTTATTATTAAGGTGATACAGTAACATATCGAAAATTGTAACCAGACAGCTATGTAAGTGAGGGGTGTTGGCATCAGAGGAAGAAGAAACTGGACGCACTTGAGCGTCGACCTTTTATTGAATAAACAAGATGTTCAGTAAAGAACATACAGCCTACTTTCTCCTAAATGTATGAGTATAGTTATAAATGGTTGTTTTTATCAAAGAGTATAATAGAATAATTTCTTGGTTGAAGACCTTAGAAACTATTTACCTCTACCAAATACCACAACCTCGAAAAAACTGCTACCGTCTTTGAAGAAAGAAAGATAAGAAGTATGTCAAGAATGTTATCGATCTGGAGACATAATCGACCTGACTGGCTACGTGGCTCAGCGGTAACGTTCTCGCTTGCTGGGCCCTAGGTTGCAGGTGCGTATCCTGGCGCAGTCAGCTGGCATTTGAGGGTGCACAATTGCGAGGGAGCCGTGTCAGTAGATTTACTGGCACGTTTAAGATCCCCTTCGGGGCAAAATTCCGGCACCCCGGCGTCTCTAAAAGCAACAGTAGTTAAAAGGGACGTAAAACCAGTAACATTAATATTATTATCATTATTACATAATCGACCTGACGTGGGCAACATCCAACTTCGAGTTGAGGCATGTCTTTACACGTCAGGCTGTGTATGGATTTCACAACCCTAATTGAATTAACAAATCTTTCCATGACCCTACAGAGACGTGTATATACCAACTATGTTAATATTTGCGATTGCTATTTGGCTGCAATAAGAGTATTAATTAATATCCTGAACTAGCCCCAAAGGCTAGAGTTCAGGTACTATGTGAAATCGTTTTGTTTTTTTTTACTTCAAATAACGCACAATAGGCTGTTACAAACCATTTAAAATAAAAAGCAAAAATGTATCGGAATATCATCTTGTCATTCTTCAAATTCGATGCGCATAGAATGCCAGTGGTATACTAATCAATGGAGTCCCACGTAGACCAGTCGTGACATCTAGTGGAGAAGTATCAAACAAGATAATCCTAACAGGGCGAATGCATTCTAGCGGCCATAAAAATACACTTTTCAATAAAATCTGTAAGTTAATCTGTAGGCCGGCGTGCAGTTCGCCGCCAGTTGGCCATGATAATTCACTTTTTGCTGCTAGATGTCTCGTCAAATCTGCTGGCGAATTTTGTTTTAGTTAAATATATATTTTCCATCGTAATAACGTCTGAGTCATTACAATACAATAAATTTCAAGCAAAAAGAACCTAACTCTGATGGGGTTTGACCCATAGCCAAACCAAATTTCTTGTGTGCTATGTGTACAATAACAGATATGACTATGCCGATTCTTAAGAGTAACTAGGGCTTCCAACTGTTAATAAATACTGTCTCTATTTTTGTTACCATAATATCAATATATCAGAAAGTATGCAGGCCAATAGCTCTTAACTTTGCACATATAGTACCTGGCATTCTAGATTAATTTGGAGTAACTAATATACGTCAGTGCTGCCAACAAGATGCTAAGCCTGTTGATAGGTCCAATTTTAAAATGCATGTAACTTCTATACTAACTAATGGATTTCATTCAAAATTGACACAACAATAGACCATAATTATTTCATATTATCTCTGACCATTACATGTATGTCATTGTTGCCAACATGATTTTACGCGCACTGTTAGATCCAATGTTTAACTGCATGTAACGTCCATGCTATCCATAGGACTTAACCAAATTTTGTATCCTGTACCTTAAGAGATGGAACTAAGAATATATTCAGTCACCAGGGCTGCCAACTGTAGTTCTCTATTAGGCTACATTATGCCAGGTATACAGTATTTCGAACTAATTAGAAATTTCGATATTGCCAACTTAATTTCGTCATTATTCTAGATAGATCCATATAGATTAATCATTGGCATGAATCTTAAATTTTAAGAAAAGTAGGCTCTTTAGTTCGTCACGGAACTTCTTGTTATCACACAGTATTGTGTTAGTTTTAATGAATTATTGTTCAAGATACTCATGTGTGATGATTGTAGTCAGCTCCTATGATCTCAGGAATGAATACCTAGGGTAGTTATTTTTAGTTAAGCTAGAGGACTGAACGCGCGCCATAGAAGAGAGTCCTATAATAGAAGGCATATGCTTGAAGGGTACAGTATGTATCTATGTACTGTCACTGATATCGCATGGCTCCAAGAGATCTTAACAGCTGAGTTCTATATCAAAATTTTGTTTCGTTGCTATACTTGGGTGTTCAACGGATCAATTTCGAGACTAGCACAGTTGAATCCAATCCTAATTAAGACCCTGGGATTATTGGAATCTCATCCCTCGACACTTCTTTTTTGCCGAAATTGATTCGAACATTCATGGTTTTTATTTAATTCGAGATGTGCCGAATTCTGGGTGAGGATTGGCGTGTTGTGTCGGGCCACCCAATCTGAAGCCAGATTATCGGGCACAGTAATCCATAATCCGAAAGATCCACTTATAATATTTGGCTACAGTGGACGGACAATATCCTTGTCGTAATTTATTTTAACTCGGAGGCGAGCCGCAGACACTTTTATCTTTCACTAACTACCCACCCCGGCTTCGCCCGGTATCTTAAACGGTTTACTCAGCGTAAGCTTAAAAAGCGCAGGACGGCAGGTTCTAGACCCAATTCAGAAAAGCCGAGATAAACAGCAAATCTCCAAACACATATACTTTTCTCTGAAATCTTAAATCAACATGACTCGAAAGTTTGATGCTGGCCGAAGCTGGGATGATAGGCTCGCTCCAAAGCTAGTAATTTAAATTTCCACTGAATGGAGATTGTTGGAAGAAATGAGAACGTAAAAGCACTTATAGTGGGCGATGTATTAAAGATAGAGATATGCTGTCACATACCTTTTTGTAGAACTTCTCATGCTGAACAATTCTTATACTCATAGTATATATATTTTTTTACGGTTTACCCAGCGTAAGCTTTAAAGGCGCACACACTGCTGGTTTGTCTTCGACTCGATTCACCGAAATCGTTACTGCTCGGCTTATTTTGGTCAAAAATGAATTCATTTTCCACAGAAACCTTCCTCGAAGAATCATTTACAGAATGGTGACAACTGCATCGAAATCCATCCAGTGTTTCTCGAGATTACCCGTTACATCCAAGAATCGGGGACTTTGTTTTATACTATGTTGAGATCTAGCTCGTCGAAGGGGGTGGGGGGTTGAAACACCACGTCATGCACAACGAGTTCCATGAAAACTAGGAAGGAGGAGACGAGTGATCAGAACGCTCCCCACCAAACAAGCAAATGAAGGACTAGGATTGCTATTAAAAACAGTATGGCTCAACAACTAACCTAGAATATCAATTAACTAATGTTATGAAATAGAGGCTCAGTGAGAGCTTGTCTCTAATCTACTGTAGCTTCAGTAACTTGTTGGTTTCAGTCCTTCAATTATGCACGGATTTTCTGTGATGAGAGAAAGGTTCCATTAAGGCCCCTACACACCTCCTGACACGGCTACCCTACCCGACCGATTGGGCCCGACCATCGTGTCGGGACCTTTCATACACATGTCCCGACACGACTACCCTACCCAACCAAACAAGGGGAGCGACCACCACCAGTCCAGTTTAGAACAAGTGCTTGTGGGGCTAAAGTGTTCTTAAAATGGCTCCGTATTTGACACGCAATAGATAGGTGTAGCTCTGTGCGCAGTTATTATTTCAGATGATGAACGAAGAAAGAAAAGAAGAGTGTGGACCAAGACATGGTTGCCGAAGAGGAAATCTACTTACCTTCCGCGCTTCTCTTCTGTAAGTGGCCCGCAT
The DNA here is from genome assembly GCA_946902985.2 of Meconema thalassinum. Classification (NCBI taxonomy): domain Eukaryota; kingdom Metazoa; phylum Arthropoda; class Insecta; order Orthoptera; family Tettigoniidae; genus Meconema; species Meconema thalassinum. The sequence continues at coordinate 1,316,157,309 of OX336388.2, read as the reverse complement.
GTTTTCCAATTTTTTTATAACTCCCACTGTAGCATGAAGTGTTATTTTTTAAGTAAATTTTTAGCAGTTAACTGTAGCATTCTTTTCTCTTGTCTCTGTTGGAATAATTCTCATCTTCGACATCCCATAAACTCCGGCACTCCCTCCAACATTCGAGGAACTCGACCATTGTCATTTTTTTCCGCGTCCATGTTCGTCAAATATTAATCAACAAATGAGTCTGAAGGGTCGGTTGGTTAGTGACTGCCCTACACACGTTCCGACCCAACAGAGAGAATGGTGGGATTAGGGCGGTTGGATGGTTCTCCTGACACGACCACCCTAATCTAGGACCTGACAGTTTTCAGCACCCGACAAGCCTACACACGATCCAACTGCCGGGTCAACCGCTGTCAGGCCCTAGATTAGGGCGATCGTGTCAGGACGTGTGTAGGGCCCTTATTAATTCTCTCCAAAGAGTTAAGCTTTACTTCTCACATTGAACTTCTCTGACATTTCATGGATTAATGAGGGATTCTCTCACAACATACACAGCGCCTTACCCACTCCATCTGGCTCTCAATATCACTTTCTTTCCTTCTGTTACGTAAATTGTAGTATAGACATCGAAGAGTAAACATACACCCTCGAATGTCTGTGTGGGACTTTAACTTAAAATAAGATTATTATTATTATTATTATTTATTTTGCGCATGCGCTTACATATTCTCAGCATTTGCTGGAAAGAAAACATTTACAATCCCAGATAACGTACATATCACAAGGAGCAAATTCTTGGTGACTGCATTGAGTAGCAGCTTCATATTTCCCTCACTGCTTCAGGCCTGATTGCCCAAGAACAGCCTTACAAAGCGACACGTAGAAAGTATGACTGTTTTCTGCATCAGTTTGAAAAGGCCTGGGTCTAATTTCAACGCCGTGAGCGATTCCTTTAAGTTGTTGGGAATCACGCCAGTGCTGGAGATAATAATAGGAACTGTCCTGACTTGTGCCATGTGCCATTGCTTCCTTATCAGTTCTGAAAGCTCTGTGTATTTTGACAGCTTTTCAAGATGCTTTGTTAGTATGACCATGATGTCGCAAACCCCCTAAAGAATCAACAACAACGAATTTCTCTGATTACCTGTGTTTCTGAGGTGACTGTAGTAGTGAGTTTTGCTGTAATTAACAGGGCAGGATAAGGGATAGGTGCCCCTGGACTTCAAGTAAGGTACTATTTTGGCATTTTCCAGCAAGGGGTGTGGAAAACCTGGGGAAATCCACACTCAGTACATCCACTGTCAGCACCGAGATTCGAACCTTCGTACTTGCTGCAGCTCCCCATCGTCATGGTCGTAGTGAGCATTTTAGTGCGCACGGCTACGCTACAGGTTAAAATAGAAGCTCAAGTGTAACCAGCTCCTTAAACATATAACATATTTTATGTTCGACCATGCCGAAATATGAATATTATATGCCAGTGCTACATTCTAAAGAGGCTCATTATAATTCAAGTTTTAGTATGATACAGGTTCTCACCCAATCAGAGCTCAAGCTTTTCATTACGATACAGCTGTTTGACCAAAGGATAGCATCGCACCTGTGCTGACTTCCACGGCCTCCCATTTAAAATTTCACTGCGTGGCTAGTGTCAGAGTGGGGTATTCGAGGAGGCCGTGGTCTAATACAAGGTATTCTCTGCGTCCCATGCACTCTGTTCAGTAAACGCAACTGTCGGAATCTCGACAGATATTAATGAATATTTATGTTCGAACATAAAATAAAGTTATAATTATCGTCTAAAATAAACAGTCGTATGCAACTCACCTGTTATGGTAATTAAGACACTCGTATGGAAATTATGAAACTCGCTTCGCTCGTTCTAAAAACATGCCCGCACCATTATAGGCTTGTTGCATAATGTAGCCTACTATTAAAATAGATTGTGAAAATTAAGTTGGTATCCGTCTAATGTGTACCATATTTTAGCCAATTACTTCTAATGCTGATGTTAGATATTAAAAGTCGATAGTGCAGTTGATTTAGGTTTCATTTTGAGTGAGTCCGTTTACACTTTCACCCTCGCTTATTTCATGGACAGTAGATCATTTGACCGAGTGTCGTGCGCGGCCTTGAGATATTTCAGTGTATAAATGAAAATGTGTCATCAATCTTGGAGAAAGCATCAGAAACAGATGGAGACCAATAAGCAAATGAAAGGCAAACGGAAGATACATATCAAACAAATAGACTTAGAATTTCCTCGAATGTATAACGTCCAGCCACACCTTCTACTGAATTATTCATCCAGAGCTCTGCCTTTTGAGCGAATATCAAGTGAGTACCAGTTGACAGTCTAGTTTCCATAAATTGGTTTCTTCCCTTTCATTTCCTGCCTTTCCTTTTGCTATGCAAATTGGGCCCTGTCACTGTGGGTTTGTGCGGAGACAAAAGTATTTACTTCCACGTGGTGTTTTTTATTCTAGCCAGGACTTGGCCGGCGAATAGAACGGAGTTTTGTCTCAGAAATTCCATAAAGATATTCTGAAAATATGTTACTTTCAATCGGTGAACACAAAATAGTTCCAATTACCGGAATATGTGAAAAATTACATGTGATTAAGATGTATAATATGTAAATGTATATATATGCTTAGTATAAAACTAAGTCCCCGATTCTTGGATGTAGCGGGTAATCTCGAGAAACATTGGATAAAATTTGATGCGGTTTACACCATTCTGGATTTCTTGAGGAAGGTTTCTGTAGAAAAGCATTCATTTATGACCGAAAGAAGCTGAGCTGTAACGATTTCAGTGAATCGAGTCGAAGAAAAACCTGCTGTCCGTTCGCCTTTTAAGCTTGCGCTGGTTAAACCGCTAACAATATTTATATACTGTACTGTTCAGCATGGAAAGTTCTACAAAAAAGTTCGTGACATCATATCTCTATCTTTAATACATCGCCCACTATAAGTGTTTTAAGTTTTCATTCCTTCCAACAATCTCTATTCAGTGGAAATTTAAATTACTAGCTTCGGAGCGAGTTTACGAGCTAGCGAGCGAGCCTATCACCCTAGCTTCAGCCAGCATCAAACTGTCGAGTCGTGTCGAGTTGAGAATACAGAGAAGAGTATATGTGTTTGGAGTTTCACTGTTTACCTCGACTTTTCTGAATTGCGACTGGGACCTGCCGTACGTGCGCCTTTTAAGCTTACACTGGGTAAACCCTTGGAGATACTGGGCGAAGCCGGGGATGGTTTCTAGTATATATGCATATATATGTATTTATCACATGTAAGTTTTTCACATATTTCAGTAATGTGTATATTATTGTGTTGACTGACCAGATGATATAACCAATCTGAGACTACGTTCTAATAAGGGTAGTTTCACATACTGTGTTTGCCACCGAGGTCTCAACAAGAAATTTTCCTAGTGGTTGAGGAAATTAAACAAGATTCTTGGCCAATTGTATACTCTGGAGGTCATTGGCTCTAGAGGGAAAGTCCCTTCAGTTTCCTTAGAGAACAAAGTAAAGCTATTCAGGGTTGCAAACAACTAATTCTACTTAAATTGCAGCTGCAATGGCGAGTAAGATTCAAAGAAGATGGAATAGGTTGGTTGGTTGGTTCTTAAGTTTAGGGGCTGCGACAACGCGGTCATGTAGCCCCGTGTACTTTGGGTGTGTGTAGAATCTGTCTGATAACCGGTGTTAATAGTGATGACTGTATTGGTGTGTGTTATCTGTTTTTAATTTAAGTACAGCGACTTAGAATTTTTCAAATAGTTCCTACTTTTGCCGCCAAGCGCCACCGTCAACGACTACTAGGCCAAGTTCAGAACTTAGCTACCAGACGCCACCGCAGTCGGCTCTTAGCAACGAACGTAGAAACTTAAGAGCGTTGTTTACATTCTTAACCTATCCAATTTAGCTTCACACAGGTGCAATTAGTGGAAGGTTCTTTAACATGCCATAAATCTATGACATGGGACCGCCGGCTTTTATCCCCTCCGAAGGAAGGCATACTGAGGAATTTTAACGCTCTTAAAAAATCCGACGGCTTCGACCGGGTTTGAACCCGCTAACTTGGGCATAGAAGCTCAGCATGCTACCGACTTCGCCACCGAAGCCGCCCAAGATGGAATAGGGGTTGGGAGTCAGAGATGCATGTCCTTCCTTTCTTCCTTACGTTCTTTTTTTCTCTTTCTTCCTTCATTTTTACCTGTCTTTCTTCCTGTTTGTCTGTCTTTCTTTCAAAATGGGTATGTATTTGGGTTGGGGGTCTATTTGGAATTTGTTGGTTGGTTCCGTAGTTTAGGGGCTGGGACAACGCGGTCATGTAGCCCCGTGTACTTTGGGTGTGTGTAGAATCTGTCTTATAAACGGTACGGTATTAATTGTGATGGCTGTATTAGTGTGTGTTATCTGTGATTCAGGTAGAAGGACTGCAGATGATCAGTTTTTCAAGTATTTCCTCCTTTTGCTACCAAATGCTACCGTCCACGACACCTAGCTGCTAGATGCCATCGCAGCCAGCACCTGGCGACGAACGTTGGAACTAATATAGCGTTATCAAACTAACCTACAAATTTAGCTTCCACAAGTGTAGTTAGTGGAATGCCACAAATCTATGACATGGGACCGCCGGCTTTACTTCCCCTCCGAAGGAAGTCATACTGAGGGATTTTTAACGGTCTTCAAAAATCCGACGACTTCGGTCGGTTTTGAACTCGCGATCTTGGGCATAGAAGCTCAGCATGCTACCAACTACGCCACCGAAGCCGCCTATCTGGAATTTATTAGCGTCATCATTTTCCTGACATTACGATAACCATGGCAATCAGTGTTCGTTATGTATGTATACTAACCAAGTAGCGTCATCTATGCGTTGCTATAAGAACTCATGCCCTTAGTTACGTGCTGTTTGTTCATATACTAATACTAGCGTCATTTATACGTTGTTATGATAACGCGAGCTCTTAGTTACGCGATGCTTGTTCATCTAATCATACTAGCGTCATGTATATATTGCCATAAGAACTCATTGTAGAATCGCCGCCCTCTTGACGGTGTCCATCCTGGTATCTAGTCTACGATGGTAGAATATTCCATGGTAGCTAGAAATACCACCTCTCGTCGCGGTGATGCCATATCTCCAGTTGAAGATGTAAATTGTTTTCGTGATGCTTTTCCAGTAACTGACAGAGGTGATTTCATACATGAATTCGGTGTTTTGTACTCACGGGCGGAGTTCTCTACAAATGAGGACATATCTGTGTGTTTAGAAACTCATGATTTCCTTAATTCATTTGGACTAGACACTACTGTTTTTAAAGAAATAACAAAGGCATTAAAAATATTAGTGACAATGCCAATGGCAACATGACGTAAAACTAAAATTATTTTTCGACTATGAAGTTGTTAAAATCATATCTACGAAATTCTATGGAGGAGGATAAGTTAACAGCCTTAGGGATGCTGTTAATCGAGAAACAAATTTCAAACTTCAACAATAAATTGATAGAGAAGTTCATTAGTGAACCTGATAAGCCCAGAAGAATCGAGTTCCACTACAGATGCATGATATGGTGAGGTAAATAAAATTATATTGAAATGTTTCTATTTGCTACGATTGAGTCCCCCTCCCCTCGCCATCCGGTAAAATTCACAAGCCGTCATTGAACTTAGATATGGACTTCTTCATTTAGTCACTAGCGAAGAATTGCATATTTTTTGTTTGATAGGACTCTCTGAGGGATTTTATTGGACTAACAAGTAGGATGTTTTTCTCTTCCAGGAGGGTTTTCATTAGCTAAAGATTTTTGTAAAAATAAATTTAGATGCCCATTAGGAGAGGAGGCTAGGATATTATTTTGACAAGGATTAGGGTTGTGAAAAATCTGGATTTTGTAGTCATATTATTGTGATCAATTTTATTGCTCACTTTGGAGTAATAAGTTTAAGAAATAAGTCCTGATTATGTTTTATTTTATCTTAACCTGGATTAATCATTAATATTTTCTCTTTGTCCAACGTAACATATTTTCTAAACTGTGGCTCAACCCACCTTCCACATTTTTGACCGTGACGCCCCGAGACGGGAATCTTGTCTTCAGGGTCCAATTCAGATGCATAAGTGTATATGTGTACGTTTGTTCATGCAATTAGGCGCATGTGGGAATGGACTACCCCTCCGCCATCCTAGAGCTCGTGGGCACAATAAATACATTAAGATTGCGTGATGATATGAGAATTTTGTTTACTGATGAGTGCATCTGTCATACGAAGAATGAGTAATTCCGCTAATAGTCAATAATTGTCAGAAGTTAACAATTACTGCATAGTGGTGCAATGATTGATAGTTATTGCTACCAATACTAGCACTAAAAATTGTAGTACCCTTGGGTCAGATCTGTCATTACACTCTTGAATTAATGAATTAGTGACGGTGGCAAAAATAATGTAGGTTGTATTTATTATCTCGAGTAATGAATTCAATGGACAATAAACTTGCCCTCCTTGGTGAATATACACGTGTATCGACGCCGTAGGAGAGGTAAGTGGATGATAATAAAAATAAATGTCTGATCGTAGTAGAAGTACCCTTTAAGACAGAATAGATCAGTGGTTCTCAACCGGTGGCTGCTGATCTCGTCAATCGCTTTAAAAGTGAGAGTGGGTTAAACAAAAACATTTTCCTTTTTTGCCAGCCTCCCACCCATCTGTAACGTCATAGCCAGTCTCAAAGCAAGTCTAAACTTGTAGAACATGTCATGTGACAAGGTTAGGTTAGGTAAAGTTAGGTTATGTTATGTGAGCTGAGGTTAAGTTTGGTTAGCCTCTATCTCACTCCTAGCCAATCATCAACCTTAAAGTACTCTAGAATTCTTGGAATCTGTTTATGTAATTATTATTCTTGACAGTACTTTGGAAATTCCACCTTGAAAAATATCAATTCACTTCATTTTTTTACTGTTATTATGACTTAGGTACTTTACTAAAATTTAATTCATGTGTATTAGTTGATATGAAAGTCTCAACAACCAGCCATGGTAAGCCATGATTCTACTATAAAGGATATATATACTGTATATAGGCTACCTATATATTGTAAAAAGCAACCAATAAAAATGGAACAGTTATTTGACGATGTATAAAACAGAGGTCCTGAGGTCCTGGGTTCAAATCCCAACTATGGTATCCAGCCAATCAGTTACACTAGAGGAAACTTTTATTTTGTATTCTGTTGCATGATAATTTGACCATCTTGCGGTATAGTGGCTAGTTTACTTCGTTGTTACCCCTGAGATCTTGGGTTCCAACTCGACTATGCCAAGAATTTAATTATATCTGAGAGTTTGAAGGTTAGGTTAGATAAAGTTAGGTTAGATGAAGTTAGGTTAGGTTAGATGAAGTTAGGTTAGGCAAAGTTAGGTTAGGTTATGTTAGGTGAAGTTAGGATGGGTTGAGTTATAACTAAGTTTGTTATTGACATTTGTTTTAGTAAAACACCAATTTTGCTCTCGTATTTGCTCTCATATTTTCTTTGCACTTAAAACTACATTCACTTGTGTATTCACTTTTGCTCCCATATTTGTTCCCATATTTTCTCCCACTTTTAGGTAGATTTTACTAGAAAGCTTACTATTGCAATGGGTACCATGTTTCGACTTCCGGAAAATTTCGACATATCTTCGCATTTCACATCCCCCAGACCCCAAAACCACCGTCAGTTCAAAAGTTTATATATATATATATATCACTTTCTTGTGGACACGATAACTGCCGTAATTTTGCCCCAATCAGTTTGAATTTTTTACATAATAAGTATCCAATTAATATCTCGGTAGAGTTCGTTAATGGGCAAAATCGGTCGAAGGAGGTGAAAATGGGGGGATTTTTTCGAAAAAGTGAAATTTCGCTATAACTCTCTTAATACGTGAAATATCGAATCATTCAAAGTTCGTAAAATGTGTCAGATAAGTGCCAAACATTTATGTCAAATAAGTTTTTTGATAGCACCGACCATTGACCAAAGGGGTGGAAAAAAGAGGGTTTTTCGGGAAACATTAATCATATCTCTCTTAATAGGCACAATATCAAAACCGTACAAAAAAATCCTCTCGGCACGCCGGAAGGCGGAGGTAGATTTCACCGGGCAAACTAGGGGATAGGCTATAATAGGCAAGATATGCAGGTTTTCGTAGGAGGATCAGACCTCATTTATTGCGAGAAAGTATTTTACAATTGGAGGTTAATTAACTTTTTTTCCGTCTTTCTATGCATTTTTTAACATTTTATTGTCTTATGGGGATGGTAACCTTCTTGTCATTTGGGGTTCATTTTTATATTTGTGATCACACTGTCCTTATGCAAGGTTTGGAACAGATGTGTAACTATCTAACAGTCTGTTACTTCTTCACGCAAAATTTTATCTCCCGCAGAGATGTTGGTTGGTTCCTCAGTTTAGGGGCTGCGACAACGTGGTCATGTAACCCCGTGTACATTGGGTGTGTGAAGAATCTGTCTGATAAACGGTGTTACTTGTGATGACTGTATTAGTCTGTAATTCAGGTAAGGTCTGCAGACAGTCAATTTTAAGTAGTAGTTCCTAATTTTGTACCAAATACTACCGTCAACGATACCTAGCTGTGAACTTGGCTGCTAGATGCCACCGCAACCAGCAACGAACGTTGTAACTTCCCCTCCGAAGGAAAGCATGCTGAGGGATTTTTAGCGCTCTTAGAAAATCCGGCGACTTTGGCCGACCTTGAACCAGCGACCTTGGGCATAGAAGTTCAGCATGCTAATAGTTAGCCGCTTCCCTCATAGTCAGATGGAACAAGAAGTTCCGTGACGAACTAAAGAGCCTACTTTTCTTAAAATTAAGATTCATGCCAATGATTAATCTACAGTATATGTGTCTATCTAGAATAATGACGAAATTAAGTTGGTAATATCGAAATGTCTTAATTAGTTCGAAATACTGTATACTAGGCATAATGTAGCCTAATAGAGCAATACAGTTGGCAGCCCTGGTGACTGAATATATTCTTAATTCCATCTCATAAGGTACAGAATACAAAATGTGGAAGTCCAAAGGACGTTACATGGAATCAGACATTGGATCTATTAGTACACGTAAAAGCATGTTGGCAACAATGTTATGCGAGTGCTGGTCAGAAATAATCTGAAATATTATATCTTGTTGTGCCAATTTTGGATGAAATCCATTTGTTAGTATAGAAGTTACATGTATTTTAAAACTGGAGCTATCATCAGGCATAGAATCATGCTGGCAACACTGGCTTAAATTAATTACTCCAAATTAATCTAGAATGTCAGGTGCTATACGTGTGCAAAGTATAGAGCTGTTGGCCTGCATACTTTCTGATATATTGATATTAGGGTAAAAAATATAGACACCATTTATTAACAGTTGGCAGCCCTGATTGCTCTTAAGAATACTTATAGTCATATCTGTTATGTTACACATAGCACATACGAAATTTGGTTGAAATCCAACTGACAGTATAGAAGTTACATGTATTTAGAAATGGGTCCTATCAGCAGGCTTAGAATCATGTTGGTAGAACTGACGTATATAAGTTACTCCAAATTAATGTAAAATGTCAGGTAATATACGTATGCATAGTTTAAAGCTGTCGGCTTGCATACTTTCTGATATATTGGTATTTGGATAAAAAATAGAGAGAGCAATTATTAACAGTTGGCAGCCCTGGTGGCTCTAAAGAATACACTCAGTCATATCTGTTTATTTACACATATTACATACAAAAATTGGTTGAAATCCAATTGATAGTGTAGAAGTTATATGCATTTAAAATTGGACTTATCAGAAGGCTTAAAATTATTTTGGCGACACTGTCATGTATGGCTTCCTGGAAATTAAACTGAAATAGTATTATCTACATGTGTGCCATTTTTGGAATAGCTCCCATGTATACCTTCCAAGATATCCAACATGGAGCTCAAATTTCTAGTGCGTGTTTTTAGCAGTTGGTAGCACTGACATCGTTTTCAAATATGGGCCTGAGATATTCCGGTATACATCTTTACTCATACTAAATTTGGTTTGGATTGCAGCAGCCGTTTAGGAGTTTATAGGGGCGGGGGGGGGGGGGGGTCACACACACACACAGCCAGCCAAACAGACAGAAGGACAGACAGACAGACACATTATCCCGGATCGATCTCATAAGTCTACTTTTTCCTCAGTTTTGCAAAGTGTGAAATGTAGGCTAATAAGTAGTTCCGTGAAGAACTATACAGCCTATGTTCATATATCCTGCTCATGTTAATTGTCTCTATCAACATACAAAATTTCAGTTTAATTGCTGTAACAGATTCGTAGATATTGAGAACCGTCTAAATATTTCAGATGGTCGCCAGGCTGGATTTTTATTTTTGTACTATTACATTAAGATTATTGTGTACGTGTGGTATTCAAACTTCGGTCGCATGATTGGAACACAAGAAGTAAAAACAAGATTTTAAAAGTACGCACACCAGCCATCTTGTGATTATGCAAACAATTGAAATAAATTACATGTCAGTGGATCAACATTTGTATAAGCATTTAACGAGCAACGTTTCACGGCACTCGGATAGTTAATTCGCGAGAAACGTCCATTTAAATATTTATACTTCGCGTCGCCGCCATGTTGGATTTGTGCTCACCAGGTTACTGAAAGTCCTATAGGTGAACATATGTTCATAGTCTCTATGAACATAAAAAACATCAGTTTGGCTGCTGTAAAAGATTCATAGATATTGAGAACCGTCTATATATTTCGGAAGCTCGCCATTTAGGATTGTTATATGTATAGGCCGTAGAGTTATGTACCATTCAAGGACAATTATTGCCTAGCTTGATTATTCAAACTTTCACTTCGATCGCATGATTACGACACAAGAAGTAAAAACTTAATTTTAAAATTTCGCACTACCGCCATCTTGAGGTTATGTAAACAATTGAATTAAATTAGATGGCAGTGCATTACAATCTGCAAAATCATTTACTGTACCACATTTCTCTGCGCTCAGGGAGTTAAATCACGAGAAAATCTATTAAAATATTTCAAATTCGCTTGGTCGCCATGTTCGTTTCGTACTATATAGATTTATGAAATATACATAGGTAAACTTGTATCAGTACCTTTATCACCCTACAAAATTGCATGGTGATATCTGTAACAGTTTCGGAGATATAGAATGTCAGTGAAATATTTCGCACAGCCGCCATTTTGAGGTTATGTAAACAATTGAACTAAATTAGACTCCAGTGCATTACAATGAGTATAAACATTTGCTGTACCAAGTTTCATTACGTTTGGATAGTTAAATCGTGAGAAAAGTCTAATTTAAAAGTCCCTACTTCGCTTGACCGCCATGTTGGTTTTGTAGTTACCGGGTGTTTGAAAGTCTTATAGTTGAACTTCTAGTAGTGCCCTTTATCACCGTACACAATTTCAGGGCGATATCGGTAATAGTTTCAGAGATATTGAATGCTAGTGAAATATTTCGCACATCCGCCATGTAGGATTGGTGAGATGTAACAAAATTTGAAGGGCACGGTCGAGGTTGCCGGGAATAGTGCTATGAACTTACCGAGTTTCATTGAAATTGCTCTAGCCGTTTAGATTTTATTAGGGGGGGGGGGGGACACGCACACACCTCACACACACACACACACACACACACGGACAAAAGGAGATCTCATAAGCCTATTTTTTTTCAAAATTGAAAATAGGCTAAAAATGAATGTGATCTCGTCAATGTCGTTGTCTTGGCAACCTCTGATAGCTCATCCCTCATCAATTTAGGAGCGTTGTCATGGTAACCTCTGATGGCACTTGGCATTTTCCTTAATTCCGAAATTAATTTCCTCTTCCCTTGGCGTAATGGTGGGTCATATCAAAAATTCTTTCAGACAAAAGTTTTAGGTAATTATTAGGGGAATATTTTCCATTTTGTTCGGTTTTGATATTGTGCCGATTAAGAGAGATATGATTAGTGTTTCCCGAAAAGCCCACTTTTTTCCACCCCTTTGGTCAATGGTTGGTGCTATCAAAAAACGTATTTGACATAAATTTTTGGCACTTATTTGACACATATTATGAACTTTGAATGGATTCGATATTTCACGTATTAAGTGAGTTATAGCGACATTTCACTTTTTCGAAATAAGCCCCCCATTTTCACCCCCTTCGACCGATTTTGCCCATTAACGAACTCGACCGAGATTTTAATGGGATACTTATTATGTAAAACATTCAAACTGATTGGGGAAAAATTACGGCAGTTATCGTGTCCACAAGAAACTGATATATATATATAGATACATATATACATATATACATAAATTATATATAAACTTTTGAACTGACGGTGGTTTTGGGGTCTGGGGGATGTGAAACGCGAAGATATGTCGAAATTTTCCGGAAGTCGAAACATGGTACCCATTGCAATAGTTAGATTTCTAATGAAATCTACCTAATGGAAAATATTCCCCTAATAATTACCTAAAACTTTTGTCTGAAAGAATTTTTGATATGACCCACCATTACGCCAAGGGATGAGGAAAATTATTTCGGAATTAAGGAAAATGCCAAGTGCTATCACAGGTTACCATGACAACGCTTCTAAATTGATGAGGGATGAGCTATCAGAGGTTGCCAAGACAACGCCATTGACAACGCCATTTTTAGCCTACTTTTCACACTTTGCAAAAATGAGGAAAAAGTAGACTTATGAGATCGATCCGGGAAAATGTGTCTGTCTGTCTGTCCTTCTGTTTGTCTCTCTGGATGGCTGTGTGTGTGTGTGTCCCTCTATCAACTCCTAAATGGCTGTAGTAATCGAAACCAAATTTAGTATGAGTAAAGATGTATACCGGAATATCTCAGGCCCATATTTGAAAAAGATGTGAGTGCTACCAACTGCTAAAAAACGCACTAGAAATTTGAGCTCCATGTTGGATATCTTGGAATGTATACATGGGAGCTATTCCAAAATTGGCACACATGTAGATAATACTATTTCAGTTTAATTTCTAGGAGGCCATTTATGACAGTGTTGCCAAAATAATTTTAAGCCTTCTGATAGGTCCAAATTTAAAATGCATATAACATCTACACTATCTATTGGATTTCAACCAAATTTTGTATGTAATATGTGTACATAAACAGATATGACTGAGTGCATTCTTAAGAGCCACCAGGGCTGCCAAATGTTAATAATTGCTCTCTCTATTTTTTATCCAAATACCAATATATCAGAAAGTATGCAAGCCGACAGCTTTAAACTATGCAAAGGTATATTACCTGACATTTTATATTAATTTGGAGTAACTTATTTACGTCAGTTCTACCAACATGATGCTAAGCCTGCTGATAGGACCAATTTTTAAATACATGTAAATTCTATACCGTCAGTTGGATTTCAACCAAATTTTGTATGTGATATGTGTAACATAGCAGACATGACTGTAAGTATTCTTAAGAGCAATCAGGGCTGCCAACTGTTAATAAATGGTGTCTATATTTTTTACCCTAATATCAATATATCAGAAAGTATGCAAGCCAACAGCTCTATACTTTGCACACGTATAGCACCTGACATTCTAGATTAATTTGGAGTAATTAATATAAGTCAGTGCTGCCAGCATGATTCTACGCCTCATGATAGCTCCAATTTTAAAATACATGTAACTTCTATACCAACAAATGGATTTCATCCAAATTTGACACAAAAAGATATCATATTATTTCAGATATTTCTGACCAGCACTCGCATGACATTGTTGCCAACATGCTTTTTACGTGTACTAATAGATCCAATGTCTAACTCCATGTAACGTCCTTTGGACTTCAACCACATTTTGTATTCTGTACCTTAAGAGATGGAATTAAGAATATATTCAGTCACCAGGGCTGCCAACTGTATTGCTCTATTAGGCTACATTATGCCTAGTATACAGTATTTCGAACTAATTAAGACAATTCGATATTACCAACTTAATTTCGTCATTATTCTAGATAGGTTCATATACTGTAGATTAATCATTGGCATGAATCTTAATTTTAAGAAAAGTAGGCTCTTAATTCGTCACGGAACTTCTTGTTCCATCTGACTATGAGGGAAGCGGCTAACTGGTAGCATGCTGAACTTCTATGCCCAAGGTCGCTGGTTCAAAGCCGGCCAAAGTCGCCGGATTTTCTGAGCGCTAAAAATCCCTCAGAATCCTTTCCTTCGGAGGGGAAGTTGCAACGTTCGTTGCAAGTTGCTGGTTGCCGTGGCATCTAGCAGCCACGTTCACAGCTAGGTGTCGTTGACGGTAGTGTTTGGTACAAAATTAGGTACTACTACTTAAAATTGACCGTCTGCAGACCTTACCTGAATTACAGACTAATCCAGTCATCACAATTAACACCGTTTATCAGACAGATTCTACACACACCCATTGTACACGGGGTTACATGACCACGTTGTCGCAGCCCCTAAACTGAGGAACCAACCAACATCTCTGCGGGAGATAAAATTTTGCCTGAAGAAGTAATAGAATGTTAGATAGTTACACATCAGTTCCAAACCTTGCATAAGGACAGTGTGATCACAAGTATAAAAATGAACCCCAAATGACAAGAAGGTTACCATCCCCATAAGAACAATAAAATGTTCAAAATATGCATAGATAGACGAAAAAAAAGTTCATTAACCTCCAATTGTAAAATATTTTCTCGCAATAAATAAGGTCTGATCCTCCTACGAAAACCTGCATATTTTGCCTATTATAGCCTAACCCCAAGTTTGCCCGGTGAAATCTACCTCCGCCTTCCGGCATACCGAGAGGAGTTTTTGGTTCCGCTTTTGCCCCCACTTTTGCTCCCATATTTGCTCCCACATTTGCTCCCACTTCTTTCTCCCACATTTGCTTACATATTTGCTCCCATATTTGCTCCCACATTTGCTTACATATTTGCTCTCACGTTTGCTCCCACATTTTCTCCCACTTTTGCTTCCATATTTGCTCCCACATGTGGTCACACTTTTTGACCCACATTTGCTCTTTTATATTTGCTCCCACATTTGTTCCCACTTTATGCTCCCACATTTTCTCCCATATTTGCACCCACTTTTTGCTCCCACATTTGTTCCCACTTTACCCCCACTCCTTGCTCCCACTTTTACCCCCACTCTTTGCTCTCATATACGCTCCCACATTAAACTATTATTCTTATTACCAAGTTGACTTTACTAGAGATTAGTTTATGCTTGACAGTTGATATGAAAATATCATCGACTTGGTATGGTAAGACATATGCATACTATAAAGGATAATCATGTGAAACGAACCAATGAAGATGGAACTGTTATTTGGCATTGTTCTAAACAACGTTCAAAACTGTGTCGCGGTGACCTAAAAATAAAAATAGTGAGGTTTTAAGTGTCAGTGATCATCAATGCAGTGTACTATATGAATATCAGTTCCTGTCGACAAACAATCATGAAAATGCTAAAAAGCGAGTTCAAGAAAACGATATTGCTGCTCAAGATAGTGTATTGTTTGTTGAAAAGCATTTATCATCTCCTCAAAAAGTCATGTTAGGACAGTTGTCAGCGTTCAAAAAAACCTTAACACTATCAAAAGCAACACAGACTTTGCAAAAAGTGGTATTGCAAAAGGATCAAATAGGATTCGATAGTGATAGTGATAATAATGATGATGATGATGGTGACAATGACTATAATGATTATGATAATAATAATCATAATGATTCTGATGCTGCTGCTGATGATGATGATGAAAAAGAAGGGGATGAGGTTTTACGCCTATATAACCATTGCGGCGTTCCCAGTTTTTAACAAGAAGTTCCGTGACGAACTAAAGAACCTACTTTTCTTAAAATTTAAAATTAATATCAATGATTAATCTACTGTATATGGATCTATCTAGAATAACGACGAAAATAAGTTGGTAATATCGAAATTTCTAATTATTTCGAAATACTGTATAATTGGCATAATGTAGCCTAATAGAGTACTAAAGTTGGCAGCCCTGGTGACTGAATATATTTTTAGTTCCATCTCTTAGGGTACAGAATACAACATTTGGTTGAAGTCCAATGGATAGCATGGACGTTACATGCAGTTAAACATTGGATCTAACAGCGCGCGTAAAATCATGTTGGCAACAATGTCATACATGTGTTGGTCAGAAATAATCTGAAATATTATGATCTATTGTTGTGCCAATTTTGAATGAAATCCATTAGTTAGTATAGAAGTGACATGCATTTTAAAATTGGACCTATCCGCAGGCTTAGAATCAATTTGGCAACACTGACGTATATTAGTAAATCCAAATTAATCTAGAATGCCAGGTACTATACGTGTGAAAAATTTAGAGATATTGGCTTGCATACTTTGTGATATATTGATATTACGGTAACAAAAATAGAGACAGTATTTATTAACAGTTGGCAGCCCTGGTTACTCTTAAGAATCGGCATAGTCATATCTGTTATGGTACACATAGCACACACGAAATTTGGTTGAAATCCAAATGATAGTATAGAAGTTACATGTATTTAAAGTTGGATCTCTCAGCAGGCTTAGAATCATGTTGGTACCACTGACGTATATAAGTTACTCTAAATTGATATAGAATGCCAGGTACTATACGTGTGCATAGTTTAAAGCTGTAGGCTTGCATACTTTCTGATGTATGGGTATTTGGATTTAAAAAATAGGAGCATTTGTTAACAGTTGGCAGCCCTGGTGGCTATTAAGAATACGCTCAGTCATATCTGTTTACGAACACATAGTACATACGATATTTGGTTGAAATCCAATTGATAGTGTAGAAGTTATATGAATTTAAATTTGGATCTATCAGCAGGCTTTTAATCATTTTGGCAACACTGCCATGTATGGCCTCCTGGAAATTAAACTGCAATATTATTGTCTATGCGTGTGCCAATTTTGAAATAGCTCCCATTCATACCTTCCACGATATCCAACATGGAGCTCAAATTTCAGTTGCGATTTTTCAGCAGTTGGTAGCACTGACATCATTTTCAAATATGGCCGTGAGATACTCAGGTATAGATCTTTACTTCTACCAAATTTTGTTTCGATAGCAGCAGCCGTTTAGGAGTTGATAGGGGGGACACACACACAGCCAGACAGAAGACAGAAGGACAGACAGACAGACAGACACACATTTGCCCGATCTCATAAGTCTACTTTTTCCTCATTTTTAGCCTATTTTCAATTTTGAAAAAATAGGCTTATGAGATCACCTTTTGTCCGTGTGTGTGTGCGTGTGTGTGTGTGTGTGTGTGATTCGTGTGTGTGTCCTCCCCTAATAAAATCTAAACGGCAGGAGCGATTTCTATGAAACTCGGAAAGTTCATAGTACTATTCCCGGCGACCTCGACCGTGCCCTTCAAATTTTGTTACGACTCACCAATCCAACATGGCGGCTGTGCGAAATATTTCACCAGCATTCAATATCTCCGAAACTATTACCGATATTACCCTGACATTTTCTAATGTGATGGAGGGAACTACTCTAAGTTCACTTATGTGACTTTTGAAAACCTGGTAACTACAAAACCAACATGGCGGCCAAGCGAATTTGCGACTTTTAAATAGACGTTTCTCGCGATTTGACCAACCAAACGCAATGAAACTTGGTACAGTATATGTTTATATACATTGTAATGCACCGACATCTAACTTCGTTCAATTGTTTACATAATCACAAGATGGCGGATGTGCGAAATATTTCACCGGCATTCTATATCTCTGAAACTATTAGCGGTATCTCCCTAAAATTTTGTACGGAGATAAAGGGCACTACTGGAAGTCCATCTATAAGATTTTCAAAAACCGGTTAACTACAAAACGAACATGGCGGCCAAGCGAATTTGAAAATTTTAAATAGACCTTTCTCGCGATTTAATGTTCCAAGCGCACTGAAACATGGCACAGGAAATATTTATACACATTGTAATCCACTGGTATCTAATTTAGTTCAATTGTTTACATAACCTCAAGATGGCGGCAGTGCGAATTTTAAAATTATTTTTTTATTTCTTGTGATGTAGTCATGCGATCGAAGTGAAAGTCTGAATAATGAACCTACGCAATAATTTTCCTTTAATGGTACATGACTCTATGGCCTATACATTTAACAATCCAACATGGCGACCATCCGAAATATTTAGACGATACTGAATATCTACGAATCTATTTTAGCAATCAAACTGCATTTTTAATGTTCATAGGGGCTATGAACTTAAGTTCACCTATAGGACTTTAAATAACCTGGTGATCACAAATCCAACATGGCGGTGACGCGAATTATAAATATTCACATGGACGTTTCTCGCACTTTAACCATCCGCGTGCAGTGAAACTTGGTACAGTTAATCTTTATCCGAATGTTAATCCACTGGCGTCTAATTTATTTCAATTTTTCCATAACCTCAAGATGGCAGCTGTGAAAAAATTTTAAATCTCCTTTTTTTTCTTGTGTCCTAATTATGCGATTGAAGTTTGGATACTACACGTTCACAATAATCTGCATGTAACAGTACATAACTCTAGGACCTACATATATAAAATCCAACATGGCGACCATCCGAAATATTTAGTCGATTCTCAATATCCACGAATCTATTACAGCAATCAAACTGAAATTGTGTATGTTGTTAGTGGCAATTAACCTAAGTAGGATATATGAAAATAGGCTGTATAGTTCTTCACGGAACTACTTGTTGCAAAATGTGAAAAGTAGGCTAAAAACAGCAGTGAATGGACATAGTTATAAAAGGATCTACAAAACCTTGTGTTTAAAAACTATAACAAGCTATTGTAAAGAGAAAGAGTTGTATTCAGGGTGCATCTATTGTAAAAGTTAAATTAAATTAATAAAAATATTTTATGGGTATTGTCTGTATTTTAGCCTATTTTCAATTTTGAAAAAATAGGCATATGAGATCACCTTTTGTCCGTGTGTGTGTGTGTGTGTGTGTGTGTGTGTGAGGTGTGTGTGTGTGTCCCCCGAATAAAATCTAAACGGCTGGAGCGATTTCAATTTAACTCGGTATGTTCATAGCACTATTCCTGGCGACCTCGACCGTGCCCTTCAAATTTTGTTACGTCTCACCAATCCAACATGGCGGCTGTGCGAAATATTTCACTAGCATTCAATATCTCCGAAACTATTACAGATATCGCCCTGAAATTGTGTACGGTGATAAAGGGCACTACTAGAAGTTCACCTATGGGACTTTCAAAAACCTGGTGACTACAAAACCAACATGGCGGTCAAGCGAATTTGAGACATTTAAATAGACATTTCTCGCGATTTATCTATCCAAACGTAATTAAACTTGGCACAGCAAATGTTTATACACATTGTAATGCACTGGAGTCTAATTTAGTTCAATTGTTAACATAACCTCAAAATGGCGGCTGTGCGAAATATTTCACTGACATTCTATATCTCCGAAACTATTACAGATATCATCAGGCAATTTTGTACGGTGATAAAGGGTACTGATACAAGTTTACCTATGTATATTTCATAAACCTGTAAAGTACAAAGCGAACATGGCGACCAAGCGAATTTGAAATATTTTTATAGACTTTTCTCGTGATTTAACTCTCTGTGCGCAGTGAAATGTGGTACAGTAAATGATTTTGCAGATTGTAATGCACTGCCATCTAATTTAATTCAATTGTTAACATAACCTCAAGATGGCGGCTGTGCGAAATTTTAAAATTAAGTTTTTATTTCTTGTGTCGTAATCATGCGATCGAAGTGAAAGTTTGAATAATGAAGCTAGGCAATAATTGTCCTTGAATGGTCCATAACTCTATGGCCTATACACATAACAATCCTAAATGGCGAGCTTCCGAAATATTTAGACGGTTCTCAATATCTATGAATCTTTTACAGCAGCCAAACTGATGTTTTTTATGTTCATAGAGACTATGAACTTTCAGTAACCTGGTGAGCACAAATCCATCATGGCGGCGACGCGAAGTATAAATATTTAAATGGACGTTTCTCGCGAATTAACTATCCGAGTGCCGTGAAACGTTGCACGTTAAATGCTTATACAAATGTTGATCCACTGGCATGTAATTTATTTCAATTGTTTGCATAATCACAAGATGGCTGGTGTGCGTAATTTTAAAATCATGTTTTTACTTCTTGTGTTCTAATCATGCGATTGAAGTTTGAATACCACACGTACACAATAATCTTAATGTAATAGTACAAAAATAAAAATCCATCCTGGCGGCCATTTGAAATATTTAGACGGTTCTCAATATCTACGAATCTGTTACAGCAATTAAACTGAAATTTTGTATGTTGATAGAGACAATTAACATGAGCAGGATATATGAAAATAGGCTGTATAGTTCTTCACGGAACTACTTGTCTTAATTACTATCCCCACATCCCACTATTAATGCAATTGTTAACCAACGACAGTCTCTATCTATGTTCAGAAAGAGAGTGGCCTTACACACTACGCTCTATTTATGGTTTGTGTATCGAGTTTCATAACAATACAGTGTCGCCAAGCAATGTTAAGGCAATAGTTATATCAGGTAAGGGGTTCGAGCCCTTGGTTCCTTGTACTGGAAATTTGAACTTAAGTCAAACGCCAACCACTCGGCCAACCTGACAGTTAATAATTTACAATATAAAAGCAACTAAACATTAAAGTGTTTAATATTCCCTATGAATGGTAGTATGACTAAAACACTTAGCTCATCTAACCAAATGTAACATGTCATAACCTAACCTAACTCCATCTAACCTAACTTCATCTGACCTAACCTAACTTCATCTAATCTAACATCATCTAACCTAAATCTTATTTATATATTTATTTATTTATTATGTTGTTATTGTTATTTTTTGAAAGTTAATCATAATGTAACTAACTTACTTACATAAAACCTAAGACAACACTATAATTATGCTTACTCTGCAATGTTAAATATTCTAACGTTGTATAAAATAAAACAGCATTGTAACGTCATTGACATTTATTTACAAACGTTATATACATTTGTTTTGTTAATTCATGACAATATTTTTTCAAGACAATACTAAAAACTAAAATAGTATTGTTCTTTACACATATTTTCTTTTTTATGTCCATTGACATCACTTATATTTTCATTATTATTTTACATTTGTGTTTTTATTTAATTAAAGCGTACAATACACCTATTGTTTTAAAACCTTCATAATTAGGTGTACAGGATGTATAGCATTATTCACTTCATCAAAAACACTCTCTGACATATCATTAAACCGTGTAGGAAGAAATGTCTCAAAATTCTCACATCTGGTTGAATACTTCAAGAAATCCAAAGGTATGTGAGTGTTACTTGTTATACACAAGTATTTGACTGTTGTCTTGTGTGTTATTCCCACCACTTACACCAAACATAAGAACTGGGACCACATTCAAGTTTAGCAATTGAACATTTGCAAGTGCTAATAGGCTACCCTAACAGCTTACATTTGTACGGGGAATATCAGGCCAGATTCCGCCCATGTTTGATAAAGACTCTCTCACCAGGAATTGTTACCATTTGCCTGTACCGTCAGACCACTGGGTTGTATAAGTGGACTTCATAATTGGCAATGGGCCATACTAGCAGCATGCTTTGTGTGCATGAGAACCAGCCCCATGATAAGATAATTTCACTGCCCCAATTATCGAAGATGGTTAGCAGCTAAGGCGGCGGTATGTGAGGAGATCATGCCAGGATGATCCATTAGGAACGAGGAGCTAGGCCACCTGCGGCGTATTTCTGTGGACGACAGGAGAGTTGAACGCTATAACATGTCCTATGCCCAGCGTTTAGACTTCACAGATCCGTGGTGCCAGGATTCGATCTGCACTGAGGGAGGTCCAATCGCCACATAAATTATGATATCGTAGACTTCCGAAAAGACTGAATATTTTCTATATCCATGAATTTTCCGCCGTTCCGATAAACTAATGCACTTTCTCTATTATTAAGAAATGCCTTTATAGTTAGAATGGTTGCATATTTTTGGGAGTAATTTTTCCTTGTAGTCAAATTAGGCTTGCAGATGAGGTGCAATCCTCAATGTTTCATTTTTATATTGCAGTAAATAATATGGGAAGTCTTACCCCATTCATAACGCAGAAGATTTACGACACAGAATATGCATTACTAATTTTCTTCTGCATGACAGAACATTATTTTTTTAATAATAATAATAATAATAATAATAATAATAATAATAGATATTTCTATGAATTAATACTGATGAATGCTGAATTCTATGAATAGCCATAGAAGTAATATTCCTTAAGAATGATAAACATGAAAGACTATGATAAAAGTGTTGAATAATGATTAAACAATTAATTGTTCATATAAATCTGAGAGCTTACGATATGTTATCTTATAGGGTATTGATAAATGAAGCTTAATTGATGTTATTTTGTGCCAATGCACTTTGTGAAAGTAGTTAAATGAGGCGTTGATCCTCGTGTTGAGTGGATGTTGCGGGAGACGTATCCTGATCCACAGAAAGCTGTATGCGTTTTAATAAGAAATAACATGGGAGTTGCGGGAGTTAGATCCTGTCCCATAATGCTTCAATGTGTTCCAAATTCTTAAGATTTCCCCTGAGATATTTTCAGCTCAAATTATTTACTAAAAGCAATGTTGTCATGCCAATTTTTATTGTGGCCATATGAATTCATGTTCAGTGCATTAGATCCTGAAATTTATTAAAGAATATTCAAAGCTAACTTCAACGAAACCAATAATGGTTATTATTATTATTGTTATCAATGTTATGCTGTAAAACTTTAACTGCTGTGCCCAATAATAGTCACTATGATGTATTTAAACAAACTGCGTCAAGTATTGTGTCATTTCATAAGAGAATCAAGAATGGAATGTGAAACTAATCCATGCTAGTGTCATGATTAATTGTAAATAAGTAAATAGGTTTATTTAACAGTGCAACCTAATAGGGTAAATTTAAATAAAACTTTATGTCTTCTCGAATTGTATAGATTAACAAATTAAAGTGTGATTTATAAACATAGTCTAGATCAACGGACAATCTTAAATAAGACTATGATTTATTTTTATTTTGAGAGGCATAAAATCCGATAGGGAATGCGTGTGCTATTGTTTTGCTTCTGTCAGCAGGCAGTTATTTATTGAATAAATTTTATTTGGTGAATTGGTTTGTTATGAAATATGTCTTTAATTTTCTGTTATACGTCGTGACGTCTTTCCTTTTCCTTTACGGGGAGCACGAGTACAGTATATAGTAATTACAGCCCAAGCCCAGAACGCCCCGAGAGAGATCTCATGCTAACACTGTATTTACTGCTACCTCG
This sequence comes from Meconema thalassinum, assembly GCA_946902985.2. Classification (NCBI taxonomy): domain Eukaryota; kingdom Metazoa; phylum Arthropoda; class Insecta; order Orthoptera; family Tettigoniidae; genus Meconema; species Meconema thalassinum. The sequence goes on along the minus strand of OX336388.2, from coordinate 1,316,133,870 downwards.
CATGTGGTTGTCTGTTCACTCCAGGTGTACAGACGGGCACAGTACCCATTGCAATAAGCTTTCTAATTAAATCTACCTAACATAAGATATCAGATAAACCCAACACACACTCGAATACACGTGGCTAATGACCAATGTTTCTAAGCTCCTATAATAAATTAACCATAAAAATTAGATGGAGTTCACGTTCGCGTGGTCTTCTACTAATTTGCTGAGGAAATTAAAATCCATTTGTAAGGCGAAGAAGTTGTTAACTTCCTGTAGAAAAGCTCAGTGCATTTGACAGGATATATAGTAGTAGCCACGGGCAGCTGATGTTTCTTAATAAGGCAAAAGATTCCTTCGCCACTTGTTCAGCTGCTCGGTTGTTCCAACATCTCATCTAAACTCTGAAGAAACGGACTTAATTTAAGATAACTTTAGCGGAATGTATTTCTCATTTTTAAGTTTATTAAACTTTCTTTTGTTTCCACTCTCTGTTCACTTTTCTAATTCCTGTAAATTGAATTTTTACCACGGCAAAGTTATTCCTTGCGATAGAACAGTTTCATTTTCTGAGGCCCACTTGATTTGTGACTGCAGTATCACCCATCATGCAGATTGCTAAACTTTCACTTCTCTCATTTTGTAAATTAATAGAAAAACAGGCTCTTAATGTTTGTGTTTGTGCTTGTGCTTGTGCTTGTGCTTGTGCTTGTGCTTGTGCTTGTGTTTGTGTTTGTGTTTGTGTTTGTGTTTGTGTTTGTGTTTGTGTTTGTGTTTGTGTTTGTGTTTGTGTTTGTGTTTGTGTTTGTGTTTGTGTTTGTGTTTGTGTTTGTGTTTGTGTTTCTGTTTCTGTTTCTGTTTGTGTTTGTGTTTGTGTTTGTGTTTGTGTTTGTGTTTGTGTTTATGTTTATGTTTATGTTTATGTTTATGTTTAGGCTTATTTTATATTTTATATTTTATATTTTATATTTTATATTTTATATTTTATATTTTATATTTTATATTTTATATTTTATATTTTATATTTTATATTTTATATTTTATATTTTATATTTTATATTTTATATTTTATATTTTATATTTTATATTTTATATTTTATATTTTATATTTTATATTTTATATTTTATATTTTATATTTTATATTTTATATTTTATATTTTATATTTTATATTTTATATTTTATATTTTATATTTTATATTTTATATTTTATATTTTATATTTTATATTTTATATTTTATATTTTATAGAACAAAAGTTTGGGGAAGCTTAACAAATAAGGGGATAGGCAAGGAACTGAGAGACATGATAAAAGGAATGTGCATGGAGTGCTACAGTAGTGTGAAGACTAGAGTCGGGACATCGGAATGGTTTAAAATTGACACTGGACTAAAGCAAGGAAGTGTGTTGTCACCATTATTGTTCGTAATGGTGATGGATGACATCATGAAGGCAGCAATGAAAGAATATAGTAGGGCAAAGATGAAGGTAATGTTGTCTGCAGACGACGATGTGATCTGGGGCGAGGATGAGATGGAGGTACAAGAACAGTTAGACTTAATAAATGAAAAGATTGACCAATGGGGATTGAAGATAAATGTGGAGAAGAGTAAAACAGTGGTGATGAGTAGAGGTAAGAAAGAAGGAAAAGTAATCAAAGTAGGAGATACGGAATTGGAAGTAGTGAAACACTTCAAATACTTGGGAAGTGAACTGACTGAAGATGGAAGACTAGATTTGGAAATTAGCAGAAGAATACAAATCGGGAGTGCTTTCTACCAACAGGTACGGGGACTAGTATGGGACAAGGATATAACAATTAAGGCTAAAGAAGTTATGTACATAGGCAGCGGAAACTTGGACAATGACTAAGAGGGATGAGAGCAGAGTACATGCAGCTGAGATGAGATTCCTGAGAAGTATGGTCCAGAAAACGAGGAGGGACAGAGTGAGAAATTAAGAAATACGGAGAGAACTGGGAGTACAGAAACTAAATGACAAACTGGAGTAAAACAGATTGAGATGGTTTGGACATGTCAAACGGATGAATGAAGTAAGGCTGCCAAGAGGAGCACTGGAACGACGGTTGACCGGGAAGAGAGGACGAGGAAGACCAAGAATGCGTTGGATGGGCTCGGTGGAGAATAGTATTAGAAGACGAAACCTGGATTGGAACACTGTGTCGGAGGAGGAATGGTGGAACGACAGAGCAAAGTGGAGAGGAACCATATTTGCCCCCACCCAGTGTCAACTGGAAAAGGGGAAATGAAGATGATGATGATTTTTATATTTTATATTATATTTTTATTGTCGTATTGTGTGCAACCCGGAGGAAGGTCGTTATTATAATGAGCAATATTAATGTCACTCAATGTCCTTGAGCGTGCTTTTTATATGATCAGATCACAAATTGTGTTGAAGTTGTTAAATAGGTGGGTACAACGGCTCTATACTGCTCGCATCTTATAGATTAAGCCTGAAATTTCGCTAATATAACTGAATATTTAAGGAGTCTACTTTAATCATTGTATGCATTATTAACCTAATTAATACATTTTAGGGGCCAATGATTTTCTTTTTCCTAATTATATTAGGCTTGCGGGTTTTGTCGAACAGCAACATTTCAAGAGGATAATGGTAGTCCGAGGATAAACGCTTAGAATCCCAGCTTCATAATAATATATGCATTTGATTAGGGAACAAAATAATACCAAAAAAGATGTTCAGGAAAGAACATATAGCCTACTTTCTCCTAAATGTATGGGTATAGTTATAACTGGCTGTCCTTATCACCTCCTAATCTCTTCCTATTCGAAGTGCTTATTGGCACACAGGATTTGAGCAGTGGCGTCTAAACCATAGTTTATTATTTACCCCAGCATTTTGCAATTTCATCAGCAAACACTCCAAACAACGTAGGTATTCATTTTATTATCACCGACTTCTTACAATAATTGAAACTTATTTGCTCTAATAAGGCCCATCCACAATGCGCAGTCGGCAGTCCGTTGTTTGTTAGTTCTCAGTCGGCAGTCGCGGTCGTCCCCGTGTATACTATAGGCACCATACACAACATGCAGTTGCAGTTGGTAGCTGGTAGCTGGCAGTTTATCCTCGACTGCCAACTACCCGACTGCAGCAATGTAATAGCCAATCAGAGCAGATCAGAAACTGACGTCACGTTGTTGTTCTGTGTCGTGTACAAAGAGGATATAGGCCTATTTGAAGTAACTTCGCAACCCGTAAATTTATAATCTTAAATACACGGTATAACAAAATAATCCATCTCCAAATCATCCATACTGCAAGTTTTGAGGTTATCAACAACGCCTCGGTGCACAAGGAGTAAACGAATGCCATTGTACTCGTATTATTACTCCTAGCAGTCGTTAAGACTGGGTTCGCTAACTGGTCGAGGGCTGTGGTTAGCTCCAACGCTCCTGCATAGAACAACTGAAGGCTGGTAGATGTCACTCCGGTGGAGAATGTTGTTTTAATTAAATATATATTTTCCATTGCAAAAAAACATATAACGCTTTTTATAACGTCTCAGTACTCAAAAAACAATAAATATAAAAATATTCAAGCAAAAAATTTCCACTCTGATTGGATTTGCACTCCGGCCAGGCAGGTGAAAGACGAAAACCCTAACCACTCGGCCAATCGTACACTCACATTCGGGGCGTTATCAATCAAATACATACATCGTATTAGCAAATAATCACTTGGACTGAATGATTTCTTCACTGGAGTATATTTCAAACAGTGTTCATTTCATATTAAGTTCATATAATTTTTATCAGTAGGTTATATTGCATGCAACATACTGAAACTAGTAAAATATAGGTCAGAACGAGAGATCAGCTGCCATCTTGTCAAATAACAGAGACGACTCAGATTTTTAAAGTCACTTCTAGACTATAATATTACAATATAAACTTTTAATTTCGAACGAACCACGTCGTTTAGAACAGATTAAGCGATTCTTGGTTTGATAATCGGAACTGGTGGGTCCCATTTTATGGATTATAAAGTTTGCATAATTCACACTGCCCCCATCCTGAAATGGTACATTTGATGACCTTGTAGTTTAGGCACAAGCCGCGTCCTATATGAAGGTATGTTGGTACCAAATTTGGTAAAGATCCGATGATTAGTTTGGTCGTAATGCATTATTAAGTTTTGACCATTTGAGTGGCCGCCATTATGTTTTGGTAAAGATGGCGGCAATATAAAACATGACACTGAGGTGCCCTTTGCCAGTGCTACCTCTGTACCAAATTTCGTTCAATTCTGTTTCACCGTGTTCGAATTGATAGGGGGGGGGGGGACAGACATTCAGAGAACACACACTCACACACACACAGACTCACACACACACATACACACACACACACACAGACAGACACACAATTTTGGCCCTGTGTTGATCTCATGAGTCTAACTATATGTCCGTCTTTAAATAAGAACTGCTCATACATAACGCACATTTACAATGCTAGATTAAACGTGAAATCACTTTTTTAATTTGCTTTGGTCTCATAGTTCTATATGTGGTTGGCAAAATAACCTTTCTTAAATATTGAACACCCATCATTAAACGTCCTCATACTACTCTACATTTAAAAAAGTCCTCTCGGCACGCCGGAAGGCGGAGGTAGATTTCACCGGACAAACTTGGGGATAGGCGAAAATAGTCAGAATATGCAGGTTTTCGTAGAAGGATCAGACCTCATTTATTGCGAGAAGGTATTTTATAATTGGAGCTTAATTAACTTTGTTTTTCGTCATTTTATGCTTATTTTAAACATTTTATTGTCTTATGGGAACGGTAACCTTCTTGTCATTTGGGGTCCATTTTTATACTTGTGGTCACACTGTCCTTATGCAAGGTTTCGACACTGATGTGTAGCTATGTAACGGTCTGTTACTTCTTCACGCAAAATTATATCTCCCGCAGAGATTTTGGTTGGTTCCTCAGTTTAGGGGCTGCGACAACGCGGTCATGTAACCCCATGTACTTAGGGATGGCTGTATTATTCTGTAATTCAGGTAAGGACTGCAGACGGTCAATTTCAAGCAGTAGTTCCTAATGTTGCTACCAGGTACTACCGTCAACGAAACCTACCTGTGAACTTGGCTACTAGATGCCACCGCAGCCAGCAACTCGCAACGAACGTTGGAACTTCCCCTCCAAAGGAAAGCATACTGAGGGATTTTTGGCGCTCTTAGAAAATCCGACGACTTCGGCCGGCTTTGAACTCGCGACCTTGGGCATAGACATTCAGCATGCTTGCTACCAGTTACGTCACCGAAGCCGCTTCACACTTAGTCAGATGGAATTCTGAATATGATCTCGTGCAAGTGCGTTATCTTGGCAACGTCTGATGGCTCATCCCTCATCAATTTAGTAGAGTTGCCATGGCAACCACTGATAGCTCTTGGCATTTTCTTATAATTCCGAAATCATTTTTCTCATCCCTTGGCATAATGGTGGGTCATATCAAAAATTCTTTCAGACAAAAGTTTTAGGTAATTATTAGGGGAATATTGTCCATTTCGTACGGTTTTGATATTGTGCCTATTAAGAGAGATATGATTAATGTTTCCCGAAAAAACCACTTTTTCCCACCCCTTTGGTCAATGGTTGGTGATATAAAAAAAACTCTTCAAACATAAATGTTTGGGCTTTATCCGACACATAGTATGAACGTTGCACGGATTCGATATTTCACATATTAAGAGAGTTATAGCAATATTTCACTTTTTCGAAAAAAAAAGCCCCCCCCCATTTTCACCCCCTTCGACCGATTTAACCCATTAACGACCTCAACCGAGATTTTATAGGTATACATATTCGGTAAAATATTCAAAGTGATTGGTGCAAAATTACGGCAGTTATCGTGTCCACAAGAAACTGATATGCATATATATATATATATATATATATATATATACATACATAAATTATATATAAACTTTTGAACTGACGGTGGTTTTGGGGTCTGGGGGATGTGAAACGCGAAGATATGTCGAAATTTTCCGGAAGTCGAAACATGGTACCCATTGCAATAGTTAGCTTTCTAATGAAATCTACCTCTGGTTGGTTCCTCAGTTTAGGGGCTGCGACAACGCGGTCATCTAACCCCGTGTACTTTGGGTGAGTGTAGAATCTGTCTGATAAACGGTGTGAATTGTAATGGCTGTAGTAGTCTTAATTCAGGTAAGGACTGCAGACGGTCAATTTCAAGCAGTAGTTCCTAATGTTGCTACCAGGTACTACCGTCAACGACACCTAGCTGTGAACTTGGCTACTAGATGCCACCCCAACCAGCAACTCGCAACAAACGTTGGAACTTCCCCTCCAAAGGAAAGCATACTGAGGGATTTTAGCTCTCTTAGAAAATCCGACGACTTCGGCCGGCTTTGAAACCGCGACCTTGGGCATAGACATTCTGCATGCTACCAGTTACGTCACCGTAGCCGCTTCCCACTTAGATGAAAATACTGAATCTGATCTCGTGCAAGTGCGTTGTCATGGCAACGTCTGATGGCTCATCCCTCATCAATTTAGTAGTGTTGCCATGGCAACCTCTGATAGCTCATGGCATTTTCTTATAATTCCGAAATCATTTTTCTCATCCCTTGGCATAATGGTGGGTCATATCAAATATTCTTTCAGACAAAAGTTTTAGGTAATTATTAGGGGAATATTGTCCATTTCGTACGGTTTTGATATTGTGCCTATTAAGAGAGATATGATTAATGTTTCCCGAAAATCCCACTTTTCCCACCCCTTTGGTCAATGGTTGGTGCTATAAAAAAACTCTTCAAACATAAATTTTTGGGCTTTATCCGACACATAGTATGAACGTTGAACGGATTCTATATTTCATATATTAAGAGAGTTATAGCAATATTTCACTTTTTCGAAAAAAGCCCCCCATTTTCACCCCCTTCTACCGATTTAGCCCAGTAACGAACTCGACCGAGGTTTTATAGGTATACATATTCGGTAAAAAGTGGTTGGTGAAATATTACGGCAGTTATCGTGTCCACAAGAAACTGATATGGGTATATATATATATATACTTTTGAACTGACGGTGGTTTTGGGGTCTGGGGGATGTGAAACGCGAAGATATGTCGAAATTTTCCGGAAGTCGAAACATGGTAGCCTACCCATTGCAATAGTTAGCTTTCTAATGAAATCTACCTCTAGTTGGTTCCTCAGTTTAGGGGCTGCGACAACGTGGTAATCTAACCCCGTGTACTTTGGGTGAGTGTAGAATCTGTCTGATAAACGGTGTGAATTGTAATGGATGTATTAGTCTGTAATTCAGGTAAGGACTGCAGACGGTCAATTTTAATCAGTAGATCCTAATGTTGCTACCAGGTACTACCGTCAATGACACCTAGCTGTGAACTTGGCTACTAGACGCCACCTCAACCAGCAACTCGTAACGAACGTTTGAACTTCCCCTCCAAAGGAAAGCATACTTAGGGATTTTAGCGCTCTTAGAAAATCCGACGACTTCGGCTGGCTTTGAAACAGCGACCTTGGGCATAGGCATTCTGCATGCTACCAGTTACGTCACCGAAGCCGCTTCCCACTTAGTCAGATGTCAAAGTCAACCCCTGGCACCATCCATCCCATGACGGGCTAAGGCCGACCAAGCGACCACTGCCCAGCCATTTGGCCTGCAGATATTGGGGTGACGCGTGATCAGCGTGTCGGGTCCCTTCGGCCGTTAATATTGGTATTCGTGATCGGGGTGCTGTCTCACTGTCAGACAGCTACTCAATTGTCCTCACGAGGCTGAGTGCACCCCGTTCCAACCCTCACGTCAGTTTTAAAATCCCTGACGGAGCCGGGGATCGAACCTGGGGCCTCCGGGTGAGAGGCAGGCGCACTACCCCAACACCACGGGGCCGGCTTAGTCAGATGGAAATACTGAATCTGATCTCGTGCAAGTGCGTTGTCATGGCAACGGCTCATCCCTCATCAATTTAGTAGTGTTGCCATGGCAACCTCTGATAGCTCTTGGCATTTTCTTATAATTCCGAAATCATTTTTCTCATCCCTTGGCGTAATGGTGGGTCATATCAAAAATTCTTTCAGACAAAGGTTTTAGGTAATTATTAGGGGAATATTGTCCATTTTGTACGGTTTTGATATTGTGCCTATTAAGAGAGATATGATTAATGTTTCCCGAAAAACCCACTTTTTTCCACCCCTTTGGTCAATGGTTGGTGCTATCAAAAAACGTATTTGACATAAATTGTTGGCACTTATCCGGCACATATTATGAACTTTGAATGGATTCGATATTGCACGTATTAAGAGAGTTATAGCGAAATTTCAATTTTTCGAAAAAAGCCCCCCATTTTCACCCCCTTTGACCGATTTTTCCCATTAACGAACTCGACTGAGATTTTATAGAGATACATATTATGTAAAAAAATTCAAAGTGATTGGTGCAAAATTATGGCAGTTATCGTGTCCACAAGAAACTGATATATACATATATATATATATATATATATATATATATATATATATATATATATATATACATAAATTATGTATAAACTTTTGAACTGACGGTGGTTTTGGGGTCTGGGGGATGTGAAACGCGAAGATATGTCGAAATTTTCCGGAAGTCGAAACATGGGACCCATTGCAATAGTTAGCTTTCTAATGAAATCTACCTAAAAATGAACAATAGTATGCTAAAAATACATCAAACTTGGTAGCAATTGCCATATCCGCAGTAAGTAATATTGTGCAAACTACCTATCATGCCATGATTATGAGAAAATTAACCAAACAAACTTTAATAATTTCAAGTATTAATAACAAAACATTTTTAAACACATCATTTTTTTGTCGACTTCGGTGGCTTAGTTGGTAGCATGCTGAGCTTCTATGCCCAAGATAGCGGGTTCAAACCCGGCCGAAGCCGTCGGATTTGTTAAGAGCGTTAAAATCCCTCAGTATGCCTTCCTTCACAGGGGAAGTAAAGCCGGAGGCCCCATGTCATAGATTTATGGCATGTTGAAGAACCTTCCACTAATTACACCTGTGTGAAGCGAAATTATATAGGTTGCTAAGAGCCGACTGTGGTGGCGTCTAGTAGCTGAGTTCTGAACTAGGCCTAGTAGCCGTTGACGGCAAAAGTACAAACTATTTGAAAAAATCAAAGTTGCAGTCCTTACTTGTATTAAAAAACAGATACACACACTAATACAGCCATCACAATTAACACCGGATATCAGACAGATTCTACATAGATCCAAAGTACACGGCACAACATGACCGCGTTGTCGCAGCCCCTAAACTGAGGAACCAATCAACCACATCAATATTTCTAAGTGTATGCCGTATCATGTGAGGGGTTTCGCCTAGCAACACCGAGATTGTTCATCAGCGAGCTCTTGTTGTCAATGTGGGGACCAACAAAGGAGTAGCGAATGGCGCTACGTAAATTCATATCTAGTGCACCTTTAACTGCGAGAGGTAAACGCTCAACAGCCTTCCACCACCCTATAAAGACTTCCAAAAAGGTTATATATTAGCCATCATGGCCAAGCAATTAAAATTCACGTACATATATAGGTTAATGCTGTGTCTTTTACGGAGTTTACTTGGCCGTGAAAGAAGAAATACCAATTGTATTCAAATATGTTAACGCAAATGACCAGTGAGATTTATAAGGCAAACTTAATAAACTAATGCGAGAGTCGGTAGAATACGTCACAGTAGTCTGTGAATTTAGGTTGCACAAAATGGTAGAAAACTACATAAAGCAGTTAAATATGTGCAAACAGAAGACTACAACTAACAAAAAATAAATCTATAAACAGTAAGAAAGCATACCGTACAAAATAGAAACATTCATACCTCGGTAAACCGACGTAAAAATCCGAACACTCACATACAATAAGCGACACAGAGACTATAAAATTCGACTCAAAATCACACGTCGCTAAATCACACCTCGTTTCGGACCCCACAATCCACCTATATAAATAATACAGTTCATGTTCGTGAGTGGCAATGCAAGGAGTAATGTTCGGTGGGAACCACGAACCCCGCGTTTTAAGGCCCTAAAACGAACGGTTTTCGAGATATTGCAAGAAAACTATACCCGCTCTGCCCTCTGCGAAATTGATAAACGTCATGCCAACGCCATTTAAACGAGGTCTCATTCTGCTTGCATTCGCCATCTCTTGATGAATGCAGTACATTTGCATTTGTCAGTTGGCACAGGCTAGAGTAAAAGGTGGCTTTTCACCGATGTCTCAGTCTCACTCATGGCTGTGATTATATGGAAGCTACTGAGGTATGGGTGGTGCTTAGTAATGGCATTCAGGGCACAGTCAGTGCCTGTGGATGCTGTGAAAGGTTCTACTCATAGGGTTAGGACTACTGTTCTGACTCAGTGAGAAAAGCAATGGCAAACTACCTCACTCCTCTTCTTGCCTAGAATGCCTCAATATAGCGCTGCCTTGGGTTTTTGTGGGTATCTACTCACATAACGTAACGGCGGTGCTTTTTGAGGATCCAACCTGCCTTCGGGCTGACTACTTAACAGACAGAAGAGATAATATTTGCATGAAGGAATAACAGACTGTTAAACCGATAGACGTCAGTGTCGACACTTTCGAACGAACAGTGCCACCATCTGTATAAAAGAAAAGACCCTAAAATATGTTATTGATTCTGACCGCAAAAGAGAAAAATCAGATAAAGTAGCCAATGGATAAAACCAAGAAAAATACTATTTTTTATCTCATCATGTAAACTAATGATGCCTTACCGATAATGCAAATCCCCATTTGCATGATAACGCCCTTAAATGTAATAAATTATAAACCTTGTGGGGCATGCAAAGTCAGTGTCTTAGCGTCCTATTTATAACTTTTGTAATTAATTGAAAAAAATAAATACTTCTTCGTTACTGGAAGTAATGAGATTAATCTTGCTGTATAGAGCTACGTATAAAAGACCTTTCGTACGACATATCACACGAGTAAATCGAAGGTAAATATAATAGGGCACCCCCTGGTCCCCTTAAGCGCATTGGATGTTTTGTTGAAATTTACATCCTAAAGTGATTCCGGGATATTCTTATAGCCATTTGCAAATTTTGAACGAATCTGTTGATCCGTTTTCAATTGATGGAGGAACGGACAGACAGACTGAAGGACAAAAGTACAATTTTATATATATAGGGATATAGGCAGTGTGGCAAGAAGAGAGTGCCAACTTACTGGCCGGTAAGGTATTTCACTATCCCTCAGTTGGTGGCATCATCTTGTTATTTTTACCCCACTATTGATAATATTTCGCTGCCGCTGATCAATGCTAGACATGACGAAGACAATTATTTGATAATTTTGTGGGTGACTCAAAAATCAACAATTCTGTTACTGGACATTGCCTGACGGTAACAAAGTTGTCATCAACAAACATTCTTGGCACATTGCACGTTCTGTTGTGTGCAATAACATTTCTTGTGTTTTAGTCTCCATAATAGTTCCCTTTTCTCCTAACAGCCAACCTCAGGGGAGTGATGGTACAGTGGTTGAGCTGTTTGCTTCTCACCAAGCACCGGGTTTGATTCCCGGTTAATTTAATTATTTGAATGTAGCCAATGGCCATAGCGGGGAACTTTAACTGAACGTCCGAAGGCTCCCCATTAAGTTCAATTTCAAGTAGTTCTAAGTTTAGCTACCAGAAATGCCACTGTCACTGGCACCTAGCGGCGAACGTTGGAACTTGAAAGAGCGTTTATAACCACATAACCTACCAATTGTAGTGGTAGGTTCTTTTACATGCCATAAATCTATGATATGAGCCCGCCGGCTTTACTTCCCGTCTGAAGGAAGGTATAGGCCTACTGAAGAATTTTGACGCTCTTAAAAAGTCGACGACTTTGGCCGGGTTTGAACACTTGATCTTGGGCATAGCTGTTCAGCATACTACCGACTACGCCACCGGTCAATGCATGTGAGATTTTCGAAGTGAAATATTGCGTCCTGTGTATAGGATTCCACGTAAAATGGAGGTTCCGTACTCATGATCGCTAGAATAACGGTCACGTAAAACCACAAGCTACTTTCCTTTCCTTCCATCGTCTCACTCTTCTTTTTCCGTAGCTCCTCCCAATTTTTAATTTGAATACTACAGTACTCTTGATTGTAATAAAATGCTGACGGTGATCCATCTAATACAATATCTATAATGAAGCAAGTGCTACAGCTACACCCCTCTCGTTAGTCTGCCATTCCTCGTCCGATTCAAACCAGAGCGTTTTGTTATTGTTGTTGTTGTTGTTGTTTCATGTGAGGGGCTTGGGCTTCCCCGTGTACTTGGGCGAGTGTGTAATTTACTTCGAAAACCTGTATTTTTATGGTAACTGTGTTAGAGTGTGTATTTGTAATTTTGGTGAGGATTGGGAAGCATCCGTGGTCTTATGTCAGGCACCGTCCCGGCATTCTCCTGGAGTGGAAGTGGGAAACCACGCAAAACCATTTCCAGGATGGCTGAAGTGGGAATCGAAGTTATCTCTTCTTAATTTTGCAGCACTAGGCCGAGTGAACCCCGTTTTAGTCCTCAAACCAGAATTAAATTTCTTGACAGAATCGGTAATCGGACCCGAACGTCCGGGGTGATAGCTAAGAACGCTTGCCACAACATCAGAAGGTCAGGTCATAGCAAGGAATGTTGTAAATTGACTTATTTTATTGTTACCTTTGATGTAGGCTACTGTATTTCTGCCCTTATTGTTACCACTCCTAAGGCGTCGGATAATTAGGTAGATTTCATTAGAAAGCTAACTATTGCAATGGGTCCCATGTTTCGACTTCCGGAAAATTTCAACATATCTTCGCGTTTCACATCCCCCAGACCCCAAAACCACCGTCAGTTCAAAAGTTTATATATAATTTATGTATATATATATATATCTATCTATCTATCTATCTATCTATATATATATATATGCAGTGTGGTCCACCCGCCCCTTATTTTTTTTGGAGGAAGGCAACCCAACTAACGCGTATATCACAGTCATCCTAAAAACATTAGTACGTCCATTGTACAACTTTACTGTTGAGTACATCCTCGCGAATATAGTAGAAATCAATAGTGGCAGTGTTCTTTCAATGACCTCCAATATAATGCATGATTGAAACGATCAGATCTCCGAATAACACCTTCTTACGTTTGGACAGGAAGTGTCTACGAATAGATTCAATACATGCCAGCAATACACTATGGTTCTCGGTAGCTATGGTGGCTAAATCAAGAATTGCTAGAGTAGATTCAACGAAGTCGTATTGTATTAGGTTCGAACCTTGAACTAGTACATTTTTTTGCTTAATGTCGTTTATTGTGGATGTATTATGGACGCATATCTATCTGTTCCAACGAGTGATTTTTTATTTGGTCCTCAAAAGGACCGTACTTTTCCGATGGTACGCAGCCAGATTGGACGACGACATAACGATCTGTAGAACGAAAGCAAGGTATCCTGTATATTCAAGGTAGCAAGTGTTCGAAATTTTGACCACCTTTGTTTAAATGAAAACTCCGACTAAATCAGACGACCCACATAACAAATAGATTTGTTATGTGGGTAGGCTCACGAATAAATACATCAGACCGAAACTATAATTTCTTTCAGCGGCTTCTGTGCGAAAAGCGATTGCTATACACTTACAGTAATAGTTAGTTAGTGAGGTTTTAAGGGGCATAACTACGAGGTCATCTGCCCCAAACATACAGTAAACACAGATAATTATAATGTTATTGGTTTTACGTCCCTTTTAACTACTCTGGCTTTTAGAGACGTCGCGGTGCCGGAATTATGCTCCGAAGGGTATCTTCAACGTGCCAGTAAATCTACTGACACGGCTCCCTCGCATTTGTGCACCCTCAAAAGCCAGCTGACTGCGCCAGGATACGAACCTGCAACCTTGGGCACAGCAAGCGAGAACGTTACCGTTCAGTCTCGCAGCAAGGCAGTAATTACAGAACGTGTCATATTATTATTCTGGGATAAATATTGAACTATTAAAATTCTAATTATCACGAATAGAGTCGCCTCCGTTGCGTAGTGGTCAGCGTGATTAGCTGCCACCCCGGACGTCCTGGGTTCGATTCCCGGCTCTGCCACGAAATTTGAAAAGTGGTATGAGGACTGGGACGGGGTCTGCTCAGCCCCGGGTGGTCCAAATAAGTAGAGTGGTTCGATTCCCACCTCACCCATCCTCAAAGTGGTTTTCCGTGATTTCCCACTTCGCCTTCGGGCAAATACCGGGATGTTACCAACCGTACGGCCACGGACGCCTCCTTCCCTCTTCCTTGCCTGTCCCTCCCGATCTTCCCCTCCCTTCCCATCCGTCAAGAGGACCCTGTTCGCTTTGCAGGTGAGGCCACCTGGGCGAGGTGCTGATCTCACCTCCCCAGTTGTATCCCCCAGACGAGATGTTTCAAGCTCCAGGACACTGCCCGTAGAGGCGGTAATGATGGGATCCCTCGCCGAGTCCGTGGGAAAACCTAACATGGAGGGTGAAATCGACTAAAAATATAATAATTATAACGAATACTATCCATCCATGGTTTTGAACAGTATTTAGGGAAAATAGCCATTTAAATGAGACAAGAAAATAACTTTCCCTATCATCTTCGTAGATAATGTGAACAAAACCAAGTTGAAATCTTGCTGTAAGAGGTAGGGAGGGTATAATAAAATAGTTATAAAGAATTTTAAAAGTCTGCCGTTGGATAGTCTTGAACCCGGGATCTTCGAAAGAGCGAGCGGGCGCAATAACACTTGCACACATTTTCAACACACTCTGGAGGTTTTGTTGCGCTTCTTATTAACGCGTATGGTAAAATATTAAATTATTACAGTTAGATCTTAAATATTGATTGGAATGCATTCAGTACCAAGCATGTTTTCTAATTTACTTAAAGCAAGTTTCGCGACCGTTTAGCGTTATTAAGGCGAATTAACTGCAAATAATGCCCTCAACGACAGCCCTTCGGTTTTACTTCATACAACTTAGCGTACAAAATGCTAGCGTGTGATACACTTCGGTAATACAAGCGGGTATACTGACGAAGAGAACAGAATCATACAGGATTTTGTACCAGCGATCACAGCAGCTTCCTTGTCAGCAAGTGTCGTGTGATACAGGCCTAAAGATATGCTAAGACTATTTGTTAAAATTTAATAACAAAACAAGATGTTCGGTAAAGAACGTATAGCCTACTTTCTCCTAAATGAATGGGTATTGTTATAATTCGTTGTCCTTTTCAAGGAGTATAATTGAATATTAGTTGTAGTAGCTTCTTGAAATACAACATGCTATACGGATATTATACATGAATATGATGTGCCCTTTGCTAGTGCTACCTCTAAAAAGAATCATTCAATTCGGTTTCACCGTGTTTGAATTGATATGGGGAATCTATTTGCACACATACATGGCCGCTATCTGCGAACTATTGGGTTGATGACCTCGTAGTTCAGTCAAGAGATGCTTCCCACAAAAAGGTATGTTGTTGACAAATTTGGTAGAGATCAAATGATTAGGTTGGTCATAATTTGATTTAAGCTTTTAACATTTCGGTGGCCGCCATTCCGTTTTGGTCAAGATGGCGGCGATATACAACATGACACTGAGGTGGCCTTTGCTAGTGCTACCTCTGTACCAAACTTCGTTCCATTCGGTTTCACCGTGTTTGAAAAGATAGGGGGAATCTATTTGCACACATACATGGCCGCTATCCGCACATTATTGGCCTGATGACCTTGTAGTGTGGTCAAAAGATTTTCTATACATAAAGGTATGTTGTTGCAAAATTTGGTAGAGATCAGATTATTAGGTTGGTCGTAATTTGATTCAAGCTTTTAACATTAGGATGACCACCATTACGTTTTCGTCAAAATGGCGGCAATATAAAACATGGCACTGGAGTGCCCTTTGCTAGTGCTATCTCTGTACCAAATTTCGTTCAATTCGGTTTCACCGTGTTTGAATTGATAGGGGGAATCGATTTGCACACATACATGGCCGCCATCTGCAAACTATTGGGCTGATTACCTTGTAATTTAGTCAAAAGACGCTCGCCATATAAATATATGTTGTTGCAAAATTTGGTAGAGATCGGATGATTAGGTTATTCGTAATTTGATTTAAGCTTTGAACATTTGGGTGGCCGCCATTACGTTTCCGTCAAGATGGCGGCAATATAAAACATGAAACTGAGGTGCCCTTTGCTTGTTCTACCTCTGTACCAAATTTCGTTGAATTAGGTTTCACCGTGTTCGAATTGATAGGGTGGGAGCAGACATTCAGAGTACATACACTCACACAGACACACAGTCTCACACACACACACACACTCACACACAGACACACAATTTTTGGCCCTGTGTAGATCTCATTTCTTTCATTTTTTTCCAAAAATCGAAAGTATGCTAATAATACCATGGGAAATTCTAAGGAATACGTATACTTCGATGCAAGCACTGGCGATCAGAATATCCTTTGATATGTTGTTGTTTTGTTTCATGTGAGGGGCTAGAACATCGCGGTCATTTAGCCCCGTTTACTTGGGAGTGTGTGTAGAATTTGTCTGATAACCTGAGTTATTACGGGCTTATAATGATGTGTGTATTTGCAATTAAGGATTGGGAAGGAGGCGGCCGTGGCCTTAAGATAGAGTCCGTCCCGGAATTTGGCCGGAGTAGAAGTGGGAAACCACGGAAAACCATTTCCAGGGTGCCTGAGGTGGGAAGCGAACCCACTTCTTCTCATATTTGCTTCACGAGGCTACGTGTACCCAATTTCAGCCCTCAGACAAATATTACATTTCTTGGCAAAGCTGGGAATCGAACCCGGACCTCCGGAGCGACACTTCGATATGTTATATTAATATTCATGCTAGTTTTTAAATTTGCTGCCATTACAGGTCATGTGGCATAACGTACCAGTTCGATCGTATTCTCGTAAATAAATCAGCAAAATTCAACGTATTCGTCACAAAAATACGTCGTAAGGCAATAAATGTGGCAATGTAGTTACCTCCCCACTAAAATGGAATGTGGGCTTTCGTTCAAAAAAGTATGCCTACTACTGGATTCGAAGCAGAATTCAACCCACTCGCGCCCATCATGTACGGTCAGGCTTTAAACCTCTCAGCCACCAACACATGGTAGATACCGCTCGCTAAACGTGGTGTAGTTACAGTAGCCGTCCCACCTCAAACGTTTAAGTCCATCTCAAAGTCTTCAATCACGATTTATGGTGTTGATTTAACTTTCTACTATTACAGATCACGTGGCGTAAGCTATTAATTCGATCGAATTGCGTGTATGTGTGTTATTTCAAGGAGCAGTGAGTCATATGTTAGTAGAATGGGCCATAGTATTTGGCGGGGAAAAGTTTAAGGTCGGTTTTTCTTTGCTAGACCCATGGCCCAATTACATTGCTGTCGAACAGTCAGAGCGCAGAGCAATATCGACCATCAGGAGAAATGCCGTGTTAGTTGGGTTTCATAAAACTAAATAATAAGGGGCGGGTGGACCACACTGTACATATATATATACACACATACTGAACCCTTATCATTGTGTCCAATAATAATGTTTCATATTATTAAAAACGCTGGAAATACTAAATACATGATATGCTGGATATTTGAGTAATATTGATGTAGCAAGCAATCTGGACTTGGTAAGACGGGCTACGTGCTGGCTGGAAACTACCGACAGTTTCACAACCTATGCTATTCTTATATTTCTGAGAAAATCAGGTATGACGCTGAGGCGTACGTGACCATCGACAGGCCACAATGCTGTTCCAAGGCAAGGAGTGAGAGAGAGGAGAATTGTCGTGACGTCAAAAAAGGGCGGGATTTGTAAGGTCAGAACTCCGACGCCAACTTATCTGACAAATAAGAAAACAGGACGCCAGAACATAGCGTCAGTGTGTTTTGCGCGCCAATCGGTTATAAAAAGATCTAGCGATCGGTTTGCGTGTTCGGCGGCAGATTCGCGACCTGTGAGAAAATACAAGATTTTTGAGAGGTCACACATAATTATAGGCCCATTTTTTGAAATATTGAGGAGCTGTTTTCTCCCACCATTGAAACTTTAGGCTTTCTGTATATATACAAATGTCTGAGATGAACCGGGGCACTCCTAATTATTCTTCGACAGTCAATTTAAGACGTCCTTAAGACGGTATGGTTTTAAAATTCTAGTTGTGTGTCGACAACGAAGTTATAAATTTCATAAATTGTGAGATGGCAATTAGCCATAGAATAGGGAAAGTCTACGATTCTGCATAGGACAATATGAGGAAATAAAATACTCGTAAAGCAGATAGAACAGTTTTAAAACTTTAATATAATTGTGTTTTAACAGCAGCAAGATGACGACCATGGAGAGACGACAACAAGTTTCATCCTCCATCACCATCAGTGTTACGGGCTAACGGCCTAATGGTGGGAAATGACGAGGCGGAAGGCCTCTGGAAAGCGGTTTAAGTGATGAGTATTAAAAAATTGATTTATTGATTTTGGACGAGGGGAATCGCGAGAGATGTGTGGAACTTTGTACAGATTTTATTTGTGTGGTTTAATTTAAATTTTAGGGTTTGATTTCTTAACTGACATGCGTGTAGTAATTTTTGGCATTGCGTGACAATTATGTTGTACAGTAAATTTTGTAACTTAAATGTTGTCCTTATGTATACGTAATTCTTATAGCGAAATGGCCGCATATGATTAACGTATCAATAAAAAGTGTAGCCATGAATGAGAACCTAGGAACGACAATGATAAATGGACTGAATTAATGATATGTTAAGCTAAAGCTAGACGTGGGGGGAAAATTAGTGTTTTGTTGCTTTGATAACTCGGGCTAAGTCTGATTCCAGTTATTAATTCTTTATTGTCATTTGGACATGTTGTGTGTCATTTATCTGAGGGGTGTGCTGATTCATGCTGCGACGAGATCTTCGAGAATGTGCCACGTGTGTTTGGGTGTAAGTGATGATGAGGAAAGGTAAAGCCTGTCCTTGACTGCGACATCATTCCGGCAAATTAGTTACCCTTGGGGGTAAGTTTGACCTGGAGATGTGTTCTTAAAATTCCCTGAGAGGATGTTTGAGATAATGTGATATTTTGTTTGTACGCGTTTAACAGGTGGCGATTAGCAAAGGTGCTGGACGCTGGATATGGGCCAGAATCTATATTTAGCGTGGCACTAATTACTACGTTGGGGGAAGAAATCAGCCACTTACTCAGATATGTCATAACAGGCCCGGCTGTCTCCAGCTCGGTTATGACACGTTATGTTTGCTTTAAAGCCTAATGAGTTAAGGTTATTTTATTTGGTTTAATTTGGGGAGTTGCCATGTTGTCGATCCAAGTTTTTTTTATCATGACTACGACTTATTTGTTCATTTTTTTAACGCCAAATTTTCTGGCGTGAAAATTAAAATTTGTATATTGTTGTTGTTGGCTCTTATTTTCAAGGCCATTGTATTCATTATAAATATAATTTGGCAACCGGCCAAACTTGTTCATGTCATGTTATGCTTTCCTAGTGTTTGTGGTATAAGACGGTAATTCCGCAGCCCTTATTTTAAATAATACACACGTGTATTTGGTTGTGGTAATCTAAGGTTAGAGCATGTCAGTAGTGCATATAAATATGTAATTGTTGTTCCCACATTTTCGTAATTCGTCCTTCGCAGTACGAAGTTCGTTCCCGAACCGACTGTTTTGGTCGGAAACGAGCGCCCGTCAAAGTGCTCATTACTTAAACTAGTCTTAAAACGCGTGTCGCTCATAAATATTAAATTCTTGTACTATTTGATTTGTTTGTTATTTTGGATCTTGTGATCCGTTTTCTTTAGTTACTTTGAATTAAGTGACAGTGCAGTCACAACGCTTGTTTGACAGCTGTCATGCCGTGTTATCATGGTACGTCAGCCTGGTCAGTGTCAGATCTGTTCACGTGCGAGTGAACAATATAAGGGTGGTTTATTGTTAAGTGTTTTTTATGTTTGATTCAGTTATTAAATTTCATTTGTTAGCAGATCCTGTTGTTTTCTTGGCTTTGTAATAATTAGTTAACCTTATGAACCCTTGAAGTTATGTTGATAGCATAAATCTCTAATCACATTCACAAGAATCCATTACGACCCCAAATTTTGAATCTTGTCTACATGCTATTTTCCAAGGGTATATAAGAGTTACTTTGGCTTCCGAGCGTGTGGCATTTGTGTTTCAGAGTTAAAAAAATAGATCACCGGCATGTGATAAGTTTATTAACGTAAGTTAGGCGAATATAGTACCACCAAATGTTTGAAAATATAAAGTCATGGAGTTTGCAGTAAAATAAATGTGGAACAAGTTAAGTGTTTGAACTTTGATTAAAATTAGAACAAACTGTTCCAGGCGCCCAATAAAATTAAATTAGCTTTGTGTAGAAAAGCCAAACTCAAAGAATTATTTGACAGGAAGGTAAGACCTTAAAAACTAATTAATAATCTATTAATTGGTTAAAATTTTTAAGTGAAGTAAGGTCAGGAAGATTATAACTGAATCAAAGGGTTAAAAATTAAATGGAATAATAAGTAAATTACACTCAGTGATGCTATAGTTTGTGGGAGTAATTTAAAGTAAATGAACTGAGTATGTAAAGGGTTAATGTGTGTATATTTGATATATGTGAGCGCGCGTATCCAGGGCTCCGCCCTTATGTCATTTCCCTATGTCTCAAATATATTATTGTTGTGATGGCAACTCTTGGAGAAATCCGCGAAGTGATTGAATTGGCATCCGCTCGTACGCGAGAACAGCTTAGTGAGATGAGAAAGGACATAACCAATGAAATACAGACACAGTTAGCGGCGAATAGTGAAGAAACGCAGACACAGTTAACGGCCATAAATAAACAATCGGCAGAAACGCAGACACAGTTGGCGGCAAATAATGTAGAAATGCAGAAACAGTTAGCGGCGAATAGTGTAGAAATGCAGACACAGTTAGCGGCAAATAGTGTAGAAATGCAGACACAGTTAAACACAAAACTATCTGAAGTTAACGAGAATATAAATCAGAAAATCGCTACACAAAACATTCTGGTTAGTGAGCAATTACATAGGCAGTCTGAGAAAAACAATGAAATGTTAAACGCACAAGACGAAAGGAACACTCAAAATCTAGCTGCGCTAACGGTAGAAATCAAAGAGCACACAAAAGAACAGCTAATCCAATTAGCAAAGGACGTTAGCACTAACAATACCAAACAATTAGGAATAATAAAAGGTATCGAAGATTCGTTTAAAAAGGAAATAAAAGGAATGGATGAGACTGTTAAGGCAAAACTAGCACAAATCGAGCAAGCGTGTTTGACCAACTCATCTGAGATTAAAGAAGCACACACAAACTTAGAAAAAAGGTTTGAGAAGATCGAACGAGGGACACAGCGTATGCAAGATCAGATAATTACAGTAGATAACAATATCACGGGCTTAGTGACGGAACTCAACAAATTAGAAATACAATCAATTGAGAAATGGAAAAAGTTAGAAATTGACCAGGAAGAAATTAAACAAACATTAGAGCAGAGCAACATTTCTCTGGGAGAAAGGATAGATAAACTCGAAGATAATCAGGAGGCTAATCAACAGGAAGTCGAAAAACACATTGTTAAATTGAAGGATACTATTAGAAAAGATTGGACCAAGATGAGCGCTGATTCGAAAGATGAACGGCTCGCAGTAAGCAAGAAGCTAGGAGAAAATAACCCGAAAATACAGGCGTTAGAAGAAAATATGAAGTTAAGATTTCAAATTCAAGAGGACCGCATGATAAAATCGGAGTTGCAGTCACTTGGACATAATACGATGTTTGCGACACTAATGGAAAAGGGGAAAGGGGAGAATGCGGAAAGAGAGCACACAGTAGACAGCCACGAGCTGGGGCTAAGTCCAAGAACGATAGACACGCAAGCATTCCAGAATTATGATGGTCGTAGCTCGACACCTCAAAACACACAACTTCCCACGCAAGTTATACAAGTCATCCGTGGAAACGAATTTAAACCGACTAAGTTTTTACCAGAGAGCGGAGGGACACCTAAAGCTTTCTTAAGAGAACTGACAGAATATTTTTCGGACCAAAATGTTAGCTCAACGCGACAATTAAGAATGGTTGAAATTGTTTTGGCGGGTTCAGCACTTACCTGGTATCTTGGATTTAAGAACACATTTAAATCAATGGAAGAGTTCCACAAGGCCTTCCTAAGCAAATATTGGAGTGAATCATATCAACAAAGCTTGCGAATGGACTTATACTCGCGCAAATACCATTCCACGCATCAGACGAAATATGCAGATTTTTTTGCCATGCAACTTGTCAAATTGCAGGATCTTGATAATCCCCCGAGCGAAATGGAGCTAATAACTACTATAGGAAAACAGATGCCTATTAGCGTTCAGCAATTCTTGGTGGCGGCAAATATTACGACCGTGGTCCAGGCAGAAGAGGTATTAAGGAGGATAGATGTAACCACTAATTACATCAACCCGAGAGAGAAGAGACAGATAGAGTTAGTTAATGGAGTCGAAGTAGTCAAGACACCGAACAAAAACACGAGGTCGCAAGCTACAAACACTGGGGATAATCAAAGACGGCAGAACACCGAAGAATATGAGCCGAGATCTCAACCCAGATATGAAAATAGGGGCAAAAACCATTACAATCAGGAAGAAACTAACCGCTACCGGAACACAAACAATCAGCAGTGGCGAGATAATAGGAGATACCAAACGTCATACAATAGGAATAATAATAACAACGCACCTTTTAATCGGGGATGGCGTGGAGGACACTATAATCAACAATACAGGCCCAGGGACAATAGGCGTTACAATCAACAATATAACGCACAGGATAACCAGCGGATTAACGAGCAATCGGATCCAAGGGATGATCAAAGAAATTGGAACGAGAGACACGCTGACCCACAACAGTACCTGGAGAATCCACGTTACATAGAGGGAAACAATAAGGATAAATGGGAAAGAGCAATAGATCGGCGGAAGAATCCCGACAACCACGAGGAGGAAAACGGAACACATCAAATGTTGGAGGCCATGCATGTAGAAACCCAGAGATATTTGGAGGAGCTGCATGGAGAAGAAGAAAATAGAGCAGCCGAAAATAGGAAACAGATGAATAACAGGAGAGATTCGCAGGCCGTGTCAGGCAAGGGTCTCGAAATATGGTGAAAGAAATTCATTATACGGGAATCGGAGAAGAAGAGGGGAGAAGGAAGAAGATGGCAACGCGGGGGAGAAGAAGGAGATGACATAACGGTAAAATGGAGAAGAGACAGGAGCGGCTTAAGGAAGTTCAACTAGGGGTTACGAATTTAGGTAACAACGCCTACAGAGTCCGGGAGGTGAGCACAGGAAACATGGCAGTGTATAATATTTCAAATTTAAAATTGTATCATCAGAGAGAGCCATACGAACCGAGAAATAATGTTACTGCAGCAAATTAAACATTCGCGTGATAACATACAACAAAAGATACGGGGGTACTCTAGTGGTGAATGCGCTCGAAGGACGGCTCTGACGTGTTTACAAATTCAGGCGGAAGCTGTAAATGAGCAATGTTGATGTTTGGAAAGAGTGAGAGGGGAGACGAGTAACGAGGAAAGAGGCCGGAGGGCACAGGCGTACAGGAATTTCCTAATGAGTTTGGAGCGAGACGGCTACTGAAACAGACACAGGCGGACAGTCATTATATTTTGAGGGTGACCAGAAACTTCAAATTTGAGCCAGAAAAGTAGAGGGTGTGAAATTCGACTTCATATTGAGTTCGAATTTCATCAACTAGGGGTCAGATGAACCCTTATCATTGTGTCCAATAATAATGTTTCATATTATTAAAAACGCTGGAAATACTAAATACATGATATGCTGGATATTTGAGTAAAATTGATGTAGCAAGCAATCTGGACTTGGTAAGACGGGCTACGTGCTGGCTGGAAACTACCGACAGTTTCACAACCTATGCTATTCTTATATTTCTGAGAAAATCAGGTATGACGCTGAGGCGTACGTGACCATCGACAGGCCACAATGCTGTTCCAAGGCAAGGAGTAAGAGAGAGGAGAATTGTCGTGACGTCAAAATAAGGGCGGGAATTGTAAGGTCAGAACTCCGACGCCAACATATCTGACCAAAAAGAAAACAGGACGCCAGAACATAGCGTCAGTGTGTTTTGCGCGCCAATCGGTTATAAAAAGATCTAGCGATCGGTTTGCGTGTTCGGCGGCAGATTCGCGACCTGTGAGAAAATACAAGATTTTTGAGAGGTCACACATAATTATAGGCCCATTATTTAAAATATTGAGGAGCTGTTTTCTCCCACCATTGAAACTTTAGGCTTTCTGTATATATACAAATGTCTGAGATGAACCGGGGCACTCCTAATTATTCTTCGACAGTCAATTTAAGACGTCCTTAAGACGGTATGGTTTTAAAATTCTAGTTGTGTGTCGACAACGAAGTTATAAATTTCATAAATTGTGAGATGGCAATTAGCCATAGAATAGGGAAAGTCTACGATTCTGCATAGGACAATATGAGGAAATAAAATACTCGTAAAGCAGATAGAACAGTTTTAAAACTTTAATATAATTGTGTTTTAACAGCAGCAAGATGACGACCATGGAGAGAAGACAACAAGTTTCATCCTCCATCACCATCAGTGTTACGGGCTAACGGCCTAATGGTGGGAAATGACGAGGCGGAAGGCCTCTGGAAAGCGGTTTATGTGATGAGTATTAAAAAATTGATTTATTGATTTTGGGCGAGGGGAATCGCGAGAGATGTGTGGAACTTTGTACAGATTTTATTTGTGTGGTTTAATTTAAATTTTAGGGTTTGATTTCGTAACTGACATGCGTGTAGTAATTTTTGGCATTGCGTGACAATTATGTTGTACAGTAAATTTTGTAACTTAAATGTTGTCCTTATGTATACGTAATTCTTATAGCGAAATGGCCGCATATGATTAACGTATCAATAAAAAGTGTAGCCATGAATGAGAACCTAGGAACGACAATGATAAATGGACTGAATTAATGATATGTTAAGCTAAAGCTAGACGTGGGGGGAAAATTAGTGTTTTGTTGCTTTGATAACTCGGGCTAAGTCTGATTCCAGTTATTAATTCTTTATTGTCATTTGGACATGTTGTGTGTCATTTATCTGAGGGGTGTGCTGATTCATGCTGCGACGAGATCTTCGAGAAAGTGCCACGTGTGTTTGGGTGTAAGTGATGATGAGGAAAGGTAAAGCCTGTCCTTGACTGCGACATCATTCCGGAAAATTAGTTAACCTTGGGGGTAAGTTTGACCTGGAGATGTGTTCTTAAAAATCCCTGAGAGGATGTTTGAGATAATGTGATATTTTGTTTGTACGCGTTTAACAGGTGGCGATTAGCAAAGGTGCTGGACGCTGGATATGGGCCAGAATCTATATTTAGCGTGGCACTAATTACTACGTTGGGGGAAGAAATCAGCCACTTACTCAGATATGTCATAACAGGCCCGGCTGTCTCCAGCTCGGTTATGACACGTTATGTTTGCTTTAAAGCCTAATGAGTTAAGGTTATTTTATTTGGTTTAATTTGGGGAGTTGCCATGTTGTCGATCCAAGTTTTTTTTATCATGACTACGACTTATTTGTTCATTGTTTTAAAACGCCAAATTTTCTGGCGTGAAAATTAAAATTTGTATTTTGTTGTGGTTGGCTCTTATTTTCAAGGCCATTGTATTCATTATAAATATAATTTGGCAACCGGCCAAACTTGTTCATGTCATGTTATGCTTTCCTAGTGTTTGTGGTATAAGACGGTAATTCCGCAGCCTTTATTTTAAATAATACACACGTGTATTTGGTTGTGTTAATCTAAGGTTAGAGCATGTCAGTAGTGTATATAAATATGTAATTGTTGTTCCCACATTTCCGTAATTCGTCCTTCGCAGTACGGAGTTCGTTCCCGAACCGACTGTTTTGGTCGGAAACGAGCGCCCGTCAAAGTGCTCATTACTTAAACTAGTCTTAAAACGCGTGTCGCTCATAAATATTAAATTCTTGTACTATTTGATTTGTTTGTTATTTTGGATCTTGTGATCCGTTTTCTTTAGTTACTTTGAATTAAGTGACAGTGCAGTCACAACGCTTGTTTGACAGCTGTCATGCCGTGTTATCATGGTACGTCAGGCTGGTCAGTGTCAGATCTGTTCACGTGCGAGTGAACAATATAAGGGTGGTTTATTGTTAAGTGTTTTTTATGTTTGATTCAGTTATTAAATTACATTTGTTAGTAGATCCTGTTGTTTTCTTGGCTTTGTAATAATTAATTAACGTTATGAACCCTGGAAGTTATGTTGATAGCATAAATCTCTAATCACATCCACAAGAATCCATTACGACCCCGAAATTTTGAATCTTGTCTACATGCTATTTTCCAAGGGTATAATACATGGCCGCCATCTGCAAACTATTGGGCTGATTACCTTGTAATTTAGTCAAAAGACGCTCGCCATATAAATATATGTTGTTGCAAAATTTGGTAGAAATCGGATGATTAGGTTATTCGTAATTTGATTTAAGCTTTGAACATTTGGGTGGCCGTCATTACGTTTCCGTCAAGATGTTGGCGATATAAAACATGAAACTGAGGTGCCCTTTGCTAGTTCTACCTCTGTACCAAATTTCGTTGAATTAGGTTTCACCGTGTTCGAATTGATAGGGTGGGGGCAGACATTCAGAGTACATACACTCACACAGACACACAGTCTCACACACACACACTCACACACAGACACACAATTTTTGGCCCTGTGTAGATCTCATAAGTCTTCTTTCATTTTTTCCAAAAATCGAAAGTATGCTAATAATACCATGGGAAATTCTAAGGAATACGTATACTTCGATGCAAGCACTGGCGATCAGAATATCCTTTGATATGTTGTTGTTTTGTTTCATGTGAGGGGCTAGAACATCGCGGTCATTTAGCCCCGTTTACTTGGGAGTGTGTGTAGAATTTGTCTGATAACCTGAGTTATTACGGGCTTATAATGATGTGTGTATTTGCAATTAAGGATTGGGAAGGAGGCGGCCGTGGCCTTAAGATAGAGTCCGTCCAGGAATTTGGCCGGAGTAGAAGTGGGAAACCACGGAAAACCATTTCCAGGGTGGCTGAGGTGGGAATCGAACCCACTTCTTCTCATATTTGCTTCACGAAGCTACGTGTACCCAATTTAAGCCCTCAGACAAATATTACATTTCCTGGCAAAGCTGGGAATCGAACCCGGACCTCCGGAGCGACACTTCGATATGTTATATTAATATTCATGCCAGTTTTTAAATTTGCTGCCATTACAGGTCATGTGGCATAACGTACCAGTTCGATCGTATTCTCGTAAATAAATCAGCAAAATTCAACGTATTCGTCACAAAAATACGTCGTAAGGCAATACATGTGGAAATGTAGTTACATCCCTACTAAAATGGAATGTGGGCTTTCGTTCAAAAAAGTATGCCTACTACTGGATTCGAAGCAGAATTCAACCCGCTCGCGCCCATCATGTACGGTCAGGTTTTAAACCTCTCAGCCACCAACACATGGTTGATACCGCTCGCTAAACGTGGTGTAGTTACAGTAGCCGTCCCACCGCAAACGTTTAAGTCCATCTCAAAGTCTTCAATCACGATTTATGGTGTTGATTTAACTTTCTACTATTACATATCACGTGGCGTAAGCTATTAATTCGATCGAATTGCGTGTATGTGTGTTATTTCAAGGAGCAGTGAGTCATATGTTAGTAGAATGGGCCATAGTATTTGGCGGGGAAAAGTTTAAGGTCGGTTTTTCTTTGCTAGACCCATGGCCCAATTACATTGCTGTCGCACAGTCAGAGCGCAGAGCAATATCGACCATCAGGAGAAATGCCGTGTTAGTTGGGTTTCATAAAACTAAATAATAAGGGGCGGGTGGACCACACTGTATATATATATATATATATATATCAGTTTTTTGTGGACACGATAACTGCCGTAATTTTGCACCAATCACTTTGAATTTTTTACATAATATGTATCCCTATAATATCTCGGTCGAGTTCGTTAATGGGCAAAATCGGTCAAAGGGGGTGAAAATGGCGGGTTTTTTTTTCGAAAAAGTTAAATATCGCTATAACTCTCTTAATACATAAAATATAGAATCCCTTCAAAGTTCATAATATGTTTCGGATAAGTGCCAAAAATTTATGTCAAATAAGTTTTTGATAGCACCAACCATTGACCAAAGGGGTGGAAAAAAGTGGGTTTTTCGGGAAACATTAATCATATCTCTCTTAATAGGCACAATATCAAAACCGTACAAAATAGAAAATATTCCCCTAATAATTACCTAAAAACTTTGTCTGAAAGAAATTTTGATATGACCCACCATTACGCCAAGGGATGAGAAAAACGATTTCGGAATTAAAGAAAATGCAAAGTGCCATAAGAGGTTACCATGACAACGCTTCTAAACTGATCAGGTATGAGCTCTCAGAGGTTGCCAAGACAACGCCATTGACGAGATCACATTCATTTTTAGCCTACTTTTCACACTTTGCAAAAATGAGGAAAAAGTAGACTTATGAGATCGATCCGGGAAAATGTGTCTGTCTGTCTGTCTGTCTGTCCTTCTGGCTGGCTGGCGGTGTGTGTGTGTGTGTGTGTCCCTATCAACTCCTAAACGCCTGCAGCAATCGAAACCAAATTGAGTATGAGTAAAGATGTATACTGGAATATCTCAAGCCCATATTTGAAAAAGATGTCAGTGCTACCAACTGCTAAAAAAAACGCATTAGAAATTTGAGCTCCATGTTGGATATCATGGCAGCAATTCCAAAATTGGCACACATGTAGATAATACTATTTCAGTTTAATTTCCAGGAGGCCATACATGACAGTGTTGCCAAAATAATTTTAAGCCTTCTGATAGGTCCAATATTTAAATGCACATAACTTCTACACTATCAATTGGATTTCAACCAAATTATGTATGTAATATATGCACATAAGCAGGTATGACTGAGCGTATTCTTAAGAGCCACGAGGGCTGCCAACTGTTAATAATTGCTCTCTCTACTTTTTATCCAAATACCAATATATTAGAAAGTATGCAAGCCGACAGCTTTTAACTATGCACGCGTATAGTACCTGACATTTTACATTAATTTGGAGTATCTTATATACGTCAGTTCTACCAACATGATCCTAAGCCTGCTGATAGGACCAATTTTTTAATACATGTAACTTCTATACTGTCAGTTGGATTTCAACCAAATTTCGTATGTGCTATGTGTAATATAACAGATATAAGTATTCTTATGAGCAATTAGGGCTGCCAACTGTTAAAAATGGTGTCTATATTTTTTACTCTAATATCAATATATCAGAAAGTATGCAAGCCAACAGGTCTATACTTTGCATACGTATAGCACCTGACATTCTAGATTAATTTGGAGTAATTAATATAAGTCAGTGATGCCAACATGATTCTATGCCTGATGATAGCTCCAATTTTAAAATACATATAACTTCTATACTAAAAAAATGGATTTCGCCCAAAATTGGCACAAAAAGATATCATAAGATTTCCGATTATTTCTGACCAGCATACGCATGACATTGTTGCCAACGTGCTTTTACGTGTGCTGATAGATCCAATGTATAACTCCATGTAACGTCTTGGACTTCAACCACCTTTTTTATTCTGTACCTTAAGAGATGGAATTAAGAATATATTCAGTCACCAGGGCTGCCAACTGTATTGCTGTATTAGGCTACATTATGCCTAGTATACAGTATTTCGAACTAATTAAGACATTCCGATATTACCAACTTAATTTCGTCACTATTCTAGATAGGTTCATATACTGTAGATTAATCATTGGCATGAATCTTAATTTTAAGAAAAGTAGGCTCTTTAGTTCGGCACGGAACTTGTTGTTCCATCTGACTATGTGGGAAGCGGCTAACTGGTAGCATGCTGAACTTCTATGCCCAAGGTCGCTAGTTCAAAACCGGCCAAAGTCGTCGGATTTTCTAAGAGCGCTAAAAATCCCTCAGCATGCTTTCCTTCGGAGGGGAAGTTCCAACGTTCATTTCAAGTTGCTGGTTGCGGTGGAATCTAGTAGCCAAGTTCACAGTAGGTGACGTTGACGGTAGTATTTGGTACAAAATTAGGTTCTACTACTTAAAATTGACCTTCTGCAGACCTTACCTGAATTAGAGACTAATACAGTCATCACAATTAACACCGTTTATCAGACAGATTCTACACACACCCAATGTACACGGGGTTACATGACCACGTTGTCGCAGCCCCTAAACTGAGGAACCAACCAACATCTCTGCGGGAGATAAAATTTTGCGTGAAGAAGTAACAGACTATTAGATAGTTACACATCAGTTCCAAACCTTGCTTAAGGACATTGTGATCAAAAGTATAAAAATGAACCCCAAATATTACAAGAAAGTTACCGTCCCCATAAGACAATAAAATATTAAAAATATGCATAGAAAGACGAAAAAAAGGTTAATTAACCTCCAATTATAAAATACATTCTCGCAATAAATGAGGTCTGATCCACCTACGAAAACCTGCATATTTCGCCTATTTTAGCCTATCCTCTAGTCTGCCCGGTGAAATCTACCTCCCCCTTCCGGCGTGCCGAGAGGAATTTTTTTAACTGTATTATCAATTTGTCATTCTTCAAATTCGATGTGTATAGAATTCCAACGGAAGGCAAATCAGTTGGTTCTTGAAGGCTTTATATATAAAAACCTAACCTAGTAGCTGACATAAATCCTATCTTATTTTCTATGTGGCAATGGTTTCTTAAAGCCGGAAACCCTTCCGAGCGCCAACCTCATAATTTGAAGAGTCAATGAGAAATTCATAGAATGAAATAGGTTGTTACTTTTAATTATCTTTAGGGACTTGGAACGTCTTGGTCATCATCTCCGTGTAATTGGATGTGTGTTGAACTTGTCGGTTAACCTGTGCTTCTGTGGTGACTGTAGTAGAGTGTGTAACTGTAATAGGGTGCCCAGGAGTTAAACAAGATGTTCAGTAAAGAACATATAGCCTACTTTATCCTAAATGCAAGGGTATTGCATTAACTCTTTGTCCTTTTCAAGGAGTATAATTGAATGTTGGTTGTAGTAGCTTGTTGAAATACAACGTGCTATAGGGATATTAAACATGAATATGAGGTGCCCTTTGCTAGTGCTACCTCTGTAAAAAATGTCATTCAATTCGGTTTCACCGTGTTTGAATTGATATGGGGAATGGATTTGCACACATACATGGCCGCTATTTGCAAACTATTGGGCTGATGACCTTGTAGTCAGTCATAAGAAGCTTTCCACAAAAAGACATGTTGTTGCAAAATCTGGTAGAGATCAAATTATTAGGATGGTCGTAATTTGGTTTAAGCTTTTAACATTTGGGTGGTCGTCATTCCGTTTCCGTCAAGATGGCGGCGATATAAAACATGACACTGAGGTGCCCTTTGCTAGTGCTACCTCTGTACCAAATTTCGTTCAATTCGGTTTCACCGTGTATGAATTGATAAGGGGAATCGATTTGCACACATACTTGGCCACCATCTGCAAACTATTGGGCTGATGATCTTGCAGTTTGGTCAGAATATGCTTCCCACATAAAGATATGTTGTTGCAAAATTTGGTAGAGACTAGATTATTAGGTTGGTCGTAATTACATTTTAGCTTTTAACATTTGGATGGCCGCGATTACGTTTCCATCAAGATGGCGGTGATATAAAACATGACACTGAGGTGCCCTTTGCAAGTGCTACCTCTGTACCAAATTTCGTTTCATTCGGTTTTACCGTGTTCGAATTAATAGGGGGAATCGATTTTCACACAAAGATGGCCGCCATCTGCAAAATATTAGGCTAATGACCTATTACTTTGGTCAAAGGATGCTCCCTCCATAAAGGTATATTGATGCAAAATTTGGTAGAGATCGGATGATTAGGTTAATCGTTATTTGATTTAAGCTTTGAACATTTGTGTGGCCGCCATTACGTTTTCGTCAAGATGGCGGTGATATAAAACATGACACTGAGGTGCCCTTTGCTAGTGCTACCTCTGTACCAAATTTCGTTCCATTCGGTTTCACCGTGTTTGAATTAATAGGGGGAATCGGTTTTGACACAAAGATGGCCGCCAACCGCTAACTATTAGGCTAATGACCTACTAATTTGGTCAAAGAAAGCTTCCTCCATAAAGGTAAGTTGTTGCAAAATTTGGTAGAGATCGGATGATTAGTTTAGTCGTAATTTGATTTAAGCTTTGAATATTTGTGTGCCGCCATTATTTTTCCGTCAAGATGGCGGCGATATAAAACATGACACTGAGGTGTCCTTTGCTAGTTCTACCTTTGTACCTAATTTCTTTCAATTCGCGTTCACCGTGTTCGAATTGATAGGGGGGGGGGGCAGACATTCAGAGTACACACACACACACACACACAGACTCTCTCTCTCACACACACACACACATACACACACACAGACACACTTTTTTCGCCCTGTGTTGATCTCATAAGTCTACTTTCATTTTTTGCAAAAATCGAAAGTAGGCTAAAAATGGTAGTATCCCAGCATTTCCCTGGGGAGAATATTGGGAAATGCGTAATTATGTCTTGAAGACGCAATCACCACTTCAACTTAGTGTGTTGTCGACAAAGAATATCATGATGTTATGTGGTTTGGAGCTACTTTCCAGCCGATAGTCAAGATTTCTGCCCACTTCATGGTTTCAAATCCACGATAACAACGTGTGTTCCCAACAAAATATTACTACAGTATATCACACAGCCAATACCAGCTTTGAGTTGCTAGTCACAGCTTACACTAGCTCTATGGTCGTGAGTTTACGTATTTAAATTAGGAAGCCTTGTGCCGCAGTTGTTTGAGGTGCTCTAAGGAAGGTGCTCTCGGTTGATAATGAAGGATACTTAAATGCAAGAGATTTGTGTCAGTAAATTGACTTGCTCGTTTCAAAATCATTTCAGAATCAGGGCATTTCAAAAATATCAGCAGCGAAAGAACGACCTCTAAAGTCGTGTTTAAATTGTATTTGTAATGTTGCCTGAATTCTGAAAAAATAACTGTATTTGAAGAAACTCTGGTAATAATATTAGAAGCATTCTCCCCTCAGGACTTGTAAATTTAATTAATACTTGTGAAGTATTGTGAGCACTCCTCAGGTCGGTAAAGAGTAAACTCCTTTATTCATATTAAGAGGGACACCAAGAGATCTCGTTATCATTCACTCGTATTCACTCGGGGCAAGGAACGTCGTTCTTGCACTTCCCTAATTAAGCATAAAGCTGCAAATTGGATCTATTCAATAGAACTGTACGTTGACATAATAAATGTTAAGAAGTGTATCAATATGTTGAAATACCAAGGAGCGTAAAAATAAGGCGTAACAAGAGATCCCACGGAGAAATTTGATTTTACAGTTTGATATACAGTATACCCAGTAGCAGGACTCTGATGCGCATTACTCTTCAACGTACTGTAGTATCCATTCTTATTCAAGTAATACCTCAAATGGTACCTCTAGGCATCAGCCGGTATAGAAGAAATGTATGTTCCATCCCTGAAGCGAGGTTAAAGAAGGACCTAGAGGATAAGTGTCTCACAGTGAATGTGAGTATTCACTGTCACTACCCTGCTGAGGGAATCAACCAGAAGCGTGCCTATGTGGTCACCAAAACACGAGTTCTGTTTACATGACAGGAATGCTCCAGTGACACATGATATACCCACGTTTTATCGACCGTCACGACACGCAAAACCCGAATCACACTATGCACTTCCACGTTTGAACATGCTTCCATCTTTCAACTGGTATCGTAATGGTCTGTCGCAACATACGCAATATACAACTTTGGTCTTATTCTTTAGCCCGAGCAAAATGTTCGAACACGAGGGGGGAAATGTCACCCATATCTTACAGTTTGAATCTACCTTGTAATACGGGGAGTATAAACAAGCAGGCTGGATAGGCTACACGCCAACAAAACATACACCATATGCGCTGTTCACATACGTGATAAAAAAATGAACCCAATGGGCATGATTATCACACAAACTCTAAAGATTAGAAAAAGGGGACAACCTGGGAAAATGCTAGGCGGGAAGGATGTACATTGTACCATATTCTCAATAAACTAAGGCCTAAGTTAGGAAGAATTTAGCAAGCTCAAGAAGCCCCAATAGACCTGGAGCACTTAAAGAGGAATCATTAGTTTATGCGAGTTGGGTAAGAGATTTTTCGTTAACAGTATAGATCGTCCTTTACAATTGTCATAAATCATCCCAGGTTAGGTCTGTGCTGGCTCATGCCACAAATTAATTAACGAATTAAAGCAAGCAAGAATTGAAGAAGCAACAGATGGCGCGGTAAACACTTCGGCGAAGTGCTTAGTAACATAGTCCACTGAACTACAAGTAGGGAGCAGCATTATAGTGAGCGCGAAAGCTAAAATATCACAGATTTCAGGCCGGGGTGAACAGTGAACAAGATCGAACGCCATATAGGACTCATGTTTCGTATAACAGCTGTTTATATAACCTTATTCCATTCACGTGCAGTGTACCTTTTGTGTACTAGCCACATACAATAGACCACCAGTTTAAATAGGAACGGATGATTTAGAATATAATTAACAAAATAGCGTAGACATCATCATTCCTGAATTTGGACACAATAGTAATTCAATAGAACAAAGGTTAGCATACTTAAAATACAATAACAATAACGCAACAATTATAGAAGTGAACAATAACATCTGTAAATATTATTGACGCGTCACTCAAGTTCTTACGAACTTATGTAATATAATCATTGTAAATACTGTTTATTTGTGCATGATTGTAATTCATAAACATCATACATTTATTAAGCCTAAGTGAGTAAGATCTGAAGGTTATCGCTTGAATATCGAAACATGTCATCCAAGTATGTACCCCCCATTGTTGAACATAATAGTACATTATGCAACGAGCCTATAATGGCTATAATTAAGACACAAGTATTTTTATAAAACGAGCGTATGCGAGTTTTATAATTTCCATACGAGTGTCTTAATTACCATTATAGGCGAGTTGCATACGACTGTTTATGTTGGACGATAATTATAACTTTATTATATGTTTTAACATAAATATTCATAAATATCTGTTGAGAGTCAGCCACTTGAATTTTGTGATCGAAGAGCGAGCGCTGGGTATATCTCTGTCTTTCAAGATCTCTGACCGACCGACGCATGCGCTGTGTGTGCTTGCAATGCCATATGCAGGCCATATGTTGACATCTGCCGTCCCTCAGTAATATTGTCACCGGAGTCGTTTGAAGGCAATGCGCTGTGTAGAAATTGGCGTTGGTGATATTAAGGTACAGTGCTATTTCTTGTCTCATATTCGCTAGTTTATTTACGTGAACATATGGATGGTGCGTATTCCATGTCGGTAATTTATTATAGTTCGATGTTGTGTTTATGTCCGACATGTTGGATTTTGAGCGCATGCGTGAAGGTATCGTTACCTAATTGGTCAATGAACGAGCTCTGATTGGCTGGAGAAACTGTATCATAATGAAAAACAGTGTTATAATGACCATCATTATGATACAGTTTTCTGACACATAATAGTGAGCGTCGAACATAAAAGCGTGTTATTTTGTGATAAATATATTATCTAATATTTCTCGTGTTATGGCATATAAATACGGGACTTGTTTTCTCGCCCAATGTAATTGGGAACAATTTGTGTTGACCGACTGGAAAGTTATCTTTATTAAAACTAGGCAACACTAAAACATAGCGTGTCTGCCTCTCATCCGGCGGCCACTGGTTCGATTCCCACTTCCGTCAGGGGTTTTAGAAACTGGCGTGAGGGCTGGAACGGGGTGCACTCAGCCTCGTGAGGATAATTGAGTAGCTGTCTGACAATGACGCAGCACCCCGATCACGAAAACCAATATTAACGGCCGAGGGGACCCGATGCGCTTATCACGCGTCAACCCAATATCTGCAAACCAAATGGATGGGCAGCGGTCACTTGGTAGGCCTAGGCCCTTCATGGGCTGTAGTGCCAGGGGTTATATTAGCAGTAAAACATGGCTTATATCACTTCAATAAACTCCTAAGGGCTATCCGGCGTCGTTCAGTAACAAAAAATATCTTCAATCTTCTACATTATTTTAATAAATGTTACTGAATTTCGGGATGGTACCTTATTCAAAGGGTACATACACCGATCCTAGTCCGTAATACGTATAATCACATTTACTACCACAGTCACCACAACAACACAGGTTGTCGAACAAATACCACAAATAACACATAAATAACAATAACACAAATTACATGGGGCTGATAATCAACGATACCCAAATCCTTAATAGAGCAACAACAAACAGTTGCCTGTCTTACTGCTTCAGTTGAAGGTTCCAAAGTAGCAGATCAAACTAAAGGACATGTTGCTTACATACATGATAATTATCGGGAGAAAGTTATACGATTAAAACAACAGCTTGTCGGTACATTAACGTGATTGGCCAGCTAATGTGAAAGCTGTTCGCTGATGATTAAAATGAAAAATGAACCACTCGTTAGTTCGCCAATACAAGACCACTAATCGACGTGCAGTTTTACAAATTAACACATGACTGCTGTTACTGAAATGTACGTAACTTATGACCTTAATTTAAAATAATTATATTAGCATAGAGGAAAATATCACAGAACAGACCAATAAAGCTTTGATCCTCAATTTGGAATTCTTATATTGTTGTCATGTAAATGCCCAAATATTGCTTGAAAAATCTAATTGGATTCCGATGCATTTGCATCTTATATTTCCAGAGTAATAGATACGTAGATATTGAGAACCGTCGAAATATTTCTGACGATCATCACTTTGGATTGTCCTATATCTAGGCCATATTATGTGCCATTTAGATGAAGATCATTGCGTAGGTTCATTATTTAAACATTCACGATCGCATGATTAGGACAATAACATTATTTTTATTTTATTCAAATTCACACAGCCGCCATATTGAGTATATGAGAACAATTGAATTAAATCGGTATGTCAACCTTGTGTTGTCACAAACGTGATGGCATGCTACATTACTAGCTCCACGGTAGCGACATTAATGGTGGTGAAGTTCAATTCTGCAACAAAGTTCACTCAGCCTTGTTACTAATGTTTAGTTTTGTT
Source organism: Meconema thalassinum (assembly GCA_946902985.2). Lineage (NCBI taxonomy): Eukaryota > Metazoa > Arthropoda > Insecta > Orthoptera > Tettigoniidae > Meconema > Meconema thalassinum. The sequence continues at coordinate 1,316,096,439 of OX336388.2, read as the reverse complement.
TTAATTTTACGGGTTCTTGACATTGAGGTCATCAGCCTCATGTACTATACGTGAGATGAATTCGTCTGGCAGCCTGTATTATTATAGTGTACGTATTTGTGTATATACTTGTAATCAGGACTAGGCTTGGTGATGGAAGTGGTCGTGCTGCTACGTTAGATACCATCCCAGCATTTGTCTGATGTAATGTGAAACCACGAAAAACCTGTGTTAGAATAGTTGAGGTAAAAGTTATTCCAATTTCTTGTCAGTTATCGTCAGGAAGCAGATTCTAACTCATTCTAGCTTCAGTCTAAAACTGATTAGAGCCGAAAATCGAGTTATTTACATACTAGATCCTGCAACGGTTTCAAACGATAGTCTTGGATTCAATTCCCAGCCGGACAGTGGGGATTTTAATCTCAATTGATTTATCCCCTCGGCTCGACGACTGTGTCCTTGTGACGTCTTTACAATTAATTTCGTCCTCATCACGACACGCTGGTGACCTAAGGACATCAACTTGGAATACCTGCACCAGGTCTCCCGGGAGATCACTTGCCATTATTACGAGGGAAGTTCCGAAAGCAAATCTGGTCATTTTATTGCACGAGTAGATGGTACACCAGGTGACACAAACAATCGCCATAAGAATCCACGGAACGAGGGGGAATGACGCATGCACAGAGCATCGACGAACAGAGAGGAGCTGCAGACCGGTGTGCCCGATATCATTCGAGTGCACCTCACAATGGCTGACAGACGTGTACTGACAACGTGATCGCCAATGGAAGTGCGTGCTGTTATCCGGTATGAATAGGCACGTGGGACTAGTGTGTCAGTCATCCATGAACGCCTACAGACCGTGTATGGTGAAGCGGTCATGTCACGTAAAATGGTCGGTCACTGGCGTTGCATGTTCAGTGAAGGGCGGCAGAGTGTGGAGGTTGAAGATCGAAGTGCGTGTCTCTCCACATCCACGAATAAAACAACATTGCTCGAGTACAGGACATGTTGCTAGCGGACAGGTGCCAAACGGTGGCAGACCTTGCGTCCACACTGCGTATTGGTTGTGCTCAGACCCATCAAATGCCCCATGATGTGTTGGGTTTACCAATAAGTGCCCGCACGATAGGTACCAAGAAACCTGATCCCAAACCAGGCTGTGCGACAATTCCATCCATTGCAAGATACCGAGTTTTACCAGAGTGGTTTCTTCAAACTGATTTTACTCTACGACAAATATCTCATTGTCGATGGTGACTATGTCGAAAAAAGAATAGTGCAAGGTGTATAGTTCGTGAAGCCTTGGTGTGAGTCATTTTGGCAATAAAGGGTCCCTGGGAAAAATACAGTATGACAAAACTTATTTTAGGAACATCCCTCGTATTACTCATCCACTGCAAATAGAACCACTTCCTGTGAGTGAAATGACGCCTCATTCATCCTCATGCAATTTAATCGCAAATAGTAGGGCAAATTACAATGCTCTACTGCAGTGAAGCTGCTTCCTGCTCGTTGAAAGACGTATCATTCAATCTCCCGTCACGTCTCCACCGATCGTCCTCCAATCGATTGATTTAGCAAGTCATGTCTCCCGTGAAAGAATGGTGAATCAACTCTCAAATTGCGTGTCCACTTCGGAATGATTCAAACCTACTCGAAACGTGACGAGGAAACTAAATAGATTTCAAAATAATATCCGTCAAAGAAGGAAAGGAATGAAGGCGAACAATATGACGTCCCTTATCGATCAGTAAAGTTAAACCTCGCATCTTAATGCAGAGAAAGAAATTAATTTAATTGTCTGTGGGAGGAACGTTCTAATCATTATATTATTTGTATTATAAACATTGAAATGATTTGCATTCCTGAATCAAAAGCTGTCCTCAAATTATTATTTATTATTATTATTGCAAATGCACATAAATTGTGCAAATTATGAGATACAATAACTTGTATATTCATCAGTTTGTGAAGAAATCTATGATGGATTTTCCACGTTTTGTGCAGTTAATCACATGGTAACGTTCACAATTTTAGCCTATTTTCATTTATGAAAAAAAAAATAGGCTTCTGAGATCACCTTCGACTAGTAACATCAGTAATATCAGAGAACTATGTTCTAAACTTAGGGGCAAAACGAATAGACTCTGTGAAATATATTGGTATGTATCTTTCTATAACATATGAAGCCTTCTCCCAGGTAACGCCGGGAACAATAGCCAGTAACAAATAAATTTAAAAGAAACATGTCAAACGCGTGTTTACCATCTCAATTGTAGTATTCAGGTCTTATTAGATTTATTATATGACCATGTACGGGACACAGATGTTTGACGAAGATTAGGCATCGCTCTGATCATTGAGAAAGTGAGGAAAGCTCGGCTCCGCTGGTATGGTCACGTACTGAGGAGTCAAGAAAACTCATTCGCTAAAATAGCTCTTCAAATTGACCCAGGTGGAACGCGACCACGGGGAAGACCAGAAAAGCGGTGAACCGACAATATCAAGGTCGACATGCACGATGTTGGCTTAAAACCGGAAGATGCCAAAGACAGCATGAAATGGAGGAGATGTAACAAAGCGGTGGAACCTGCACTGCGGGATAAACGCTTGGAGAAGGAGAGGGGCTTATTATGCTATTATTTGTAATAAATTGTATTGTACGTGGTTAAGTGTAAGAGAGGGCCAAGAGTCTTAACTTCACCACAATGAAGGCATCAATAGTGATAATATTAATTGTACAAAATATTAACAAATGAATAAGAGACAAAAATTAAACCCATGGTATATTTGGTTATTATAAACCTCATCCAGGATAAAAACAAAGTTTTAGACACAACATTAAAACGTTCAGTCAGAGAGCTTACTTTATTTATAGAGATGGTTTGTAGAATAATTACCACACTTACTTCAGACGGGTGTGGAATAATGATGACAATGGTGATGACGATAATGATATGATGATGATAATGATCATGATAATGATAGTCATTGTCCCAAACAAAAGATCTCCGAACCATCAGCTAGCCATTACAGTCGTGAAGCATGACATAATGCACTCGGCTACGCTGATGGTTACGGTACTCTCGTACCTTTGCTCTGTTTTACACAATAAAAGGTTGATGGAAGAGTGACTAATAATTGATAGCTGTTGAATCACTTAAACAGAGAAACATTTCCATATATTTTCGTATCGTGGCTTGTTCTGCTTTGCGGGGCTTTTGTGTAAACCCTTAAGTTTTGTGTTACAAATTTTGTTACCAGATAAGAAATGGCGTGCTCCTCTATAATTCATGACCAGGCCTCGGGCTCTCCACCCGCAACAAACAGAATGTTGACACTGCTCCCCAGGGAAACTCCACACTGGCACAGTAGGTTGTATATAGTCACAGGTCGAAACATTACCATCTTAATAAGCACTGCTTATTCCCGTTAAAACAGAGCTTTACTTGTTTTAGTGACTCACTACGAGATTATTATTATTATTATTAATTTTCTTTCGGATTGAGCCACTGTAGACCACGAGTTAACAATGAATTTATGTGTGTTGATCTTGTTCGTCTACCAGCTTTGATGTCCTGCCAGTATCTCTTGAGCCCATCACTCAGTGCCTTCTTCGATCTTCTGATAGAGGTCCCCTCCTTTCTGTTGGTTCTGCCCCTGCCTTAAAACCCCAGTAGTTTTAGCAGGGAACGTGAGAAGGTAGAGAAAATTTAAAACTATCCTTGTAGGAATTGAGGATTCTGATTGGTTTTGAAAAGAGGACCTTTCTTTCTTTCAACAACAGAAACAGAACGCATTAACAACTCAAACGATTTGCGTGCTCCGTAGAAAGAATTGTAAATTTACTTCCCGACTCCCCCACTTCATTCGAGGTATTTATCGATCTGGTTGTTGTTATTTTTTGTTTCTTTCTTGTGTAGTTGTCGAATCTAAATAGCTAAAACTCAAAGGAACGCGCAGAGTAACCTCATAATATACACTTACTAGATATAAAAATGAAAGTTTGTCTGTTTTTCTGAAATTCCACGTAAATTTGCGTTATTTGCGCGTTTCAGGCTGTTTTATGACGTTCGCGTGCAAAAATAAAAATTTTGTCTGTCTGTATGTGCCTGTCTGTTTGTGGACAACTTTGTATCCTTATAACTCGAGAACGGCTGGGAAGATCAACGTAACATTTGGTACAGACATCCATCAGAGGCACGACACCACTCATTGATGTAACTCTTCTCCGTACGTCTCATAAAAGGGGGCCTACCCCCTTAAAATACATGCTGAAAAAGGCGTAGAAGGACGAGACAAAGCTTACTTTCAGTCCCACAATGTGAGAAACAAAACCACATTTTAAGACCCTAAAAACAACAGTTATTGAGATATTCTCAGAAAACTAATTTCATTTAATCAAATATTGAAAGAATGGAAACCGGTAACCATGGCAACAGAATCTCAGAGGTTCATCTATTTCTGTAAGGGGTCAGATGACCTCGTAGTTCCGCCCCTTAAAACAACAATAACTAACTAACTATTTCTGTAAGATACAATGCAATTCAATTTATTACATTACTGTGAAGTTTTCAAACGACTATTAGGTTACCACGGAACCAAATTTAGCTGTAAAATTCATCAATACGCATAGTGCGTTTAAGGGGGTCAAGGGGTACACTAGAATTTTTACGCGATTTTCACATGCTTGTGTGGTATGAAGAACTATTTAATATCCCTATCCCTTTATTGTATTAAATTATATTATTATTATTATTATACTATGGCATACAACGACGAGACAAAGGTCATTTCTTACCCCTCGGTGTAAGAAAAAAAACGAGGGTTCCAGAAAACTACATTTTATGGTTCTAAAACCAACAGTTTCTGACATATTCCCAGAAAACGAATTTAATTTAATAAAACTAATGAAGGAATGCAAGCCGGTAACCATGACAACAAGTTCTCAAGACGTGACATCCAACTTTCCATCTAATTCTGTAAGAAGCAATGTCACTCCGTTTATCACCTTCTATGCCCAAATCGCGGGATCAAACCCGGCCGAAGCCGTCGGATTTTTAAGAGCGTTAAAAATCCCTCAGTATGCCTTCCTTCGGAGAGGAAGTAAAGCCGGCGGTCCCATGTCATAGATTTATGGCATGTTAAAGAACCTTCCACTAATTACACCTGTGTGAAGCTAAATTGTAGGTTAGGTTAAACATTTGACAAACGCTCTTAGGTTCCGACGTTCGTCGACGGGAGCCGACTGCGATGGCATCTGGTAACCAGTTCTGAACTAGTAGTCGTCGATAGTGGCGTTTGGCGGCAAAAGTAGGAACTACTTAAAATAATTCAATGCCTGCAGTCCTTACTTGAATTGATAACAGATAACACACACTAATACAGTTATCACAATTAACACCGGTTACGAGTATCAGACTGATTCTACACACACCCAAAGTACACGGGGCTACATGAACGCGTTGTCGCAGCCCCTAAACTGAGGAACCAAACCATCCATTTATTACATTTCTGTGAAAGTTTGCAATTTTCTATTAGGTTATCACGGAACCAACTTAGACTGTAAAATTCATCAATGCGCTTAAGGAGGTCAAGGGGTACGCTAGAATTTTTTCACGCGATATACACGTGTGACATGTCGTAAAGAATTATATCTCCAGCAACATTATTTTCAAACATTCCTGAATTGAAATAGTATTTATTGCGGCTTTAAGGAATATGGGCCATTGGAGGCAAAAAACGTGAATATAATTTATTACAGGGGTCTTCCTGAGGATGGGAACTTTACCAACGGTGAGGGTCAGTCTTTGTGTGAGGTGTATTGCGTTTCGTCTACGAGGTTTTCAATTTTATTTTCACGTCAGGAAGAACACTTTAGGTGAATTTAGTTTGAGCCCATTCTAACTTATCATTTCTTTTGTCGACAAACGGGTTCATCGTATGGATGATTTTGTTTCATACTGTGTTTATGATATATCCATATTTGGACATCTGGGTGATATGTTGTAGGTTGGTTGGTTGGTTCCTCAGTTTAGGGGCTGTGACAATGCAGTTATGTAGCCTCGTGTGTTTTGTGTGTGTGTAGAATTTTTCTGATAACCGGTGTTAATTGTGATGGCTGTATTAGTGTTGGTTATCTGTATTTCAGGTAAGGACTGCAGACGATCAATTTCAAGTAATTCCTACCTTTGCTACCAAATGCTATCTTCAACGACACCTAGATGTGCGCTTGGCTACTAGATGCTACCGCAACCGGCACCTGGCGGCAAATGTTGGAACTAATAGAGCGTTAATCAAATCTAACCTACAAATTTAGCTTCACTCAATTGTAGTTAGTGGAAGCTTCTTTTACATGCCATAATTCTATGACATGGGCCCGCCGGCTTTAGATCCCCTCCGAAGGAAGGCATACTGAGGGATTTTCAAGGCTCTTGAAAATCTGACGACTTCGGCCGGGTTTGAACCCGCAATGATGGGCATAGAAGCTCAGCATGCTACCAACTACGCAACCGTGGCCGCTGTGAGGTGTTGTAGTCAATGGATTTGTCTGTCTGCCTTTCTGTGTATCTTTATTTACGCCTATAACTCGTGCTTGGATGTTTGGAGCAGCGTAAAATTAGGTATGGTATCCAGGAGAGTAAATACACCAATCTAATATATAAAAGTGAAAGTCTGTGTGTGGGTATGTATGTGGATCTGTTCCGTATACAAATCTACACCGTTCCACCAATCTCAACCAAATTTTGCATACACATAGTTTAGGACCCAGAAGGAACCGCTGGCTACATGAATTTACGATAGTCTTTCTCATTCTTCTGATTTCGACCCTTTTGCACTCCAGCACATGCTAATCAAATCATAAAATATACTCATGAAGGAATGGCAAGGCGGATAGTTTCCATGGCAACATAGCTCAAGTCGAGACACGGCCGACTGGATGCCATTTGCGCTCTGCACTACCGGTATAGAAAATGAGGATCTTTACTTGAAATCACGTTAGTTACTCAACTTCTCACACAGCACTGTCAACCGAGTTTAGCATAACAAAGACTTGACACTATCTTCCACTATATATTTGTCAAATACCACTCACTCACTCATTCATTCATCACGAAATCTCAGAAACCATCAAACGGATTGGAATGAAATTTGGTATGCAGCTTCCCCAAGGGCCGCAAATGCCCACTAAGAGAGGATTTTTGGATATTCTGGTTCTAAAGGGGTGTTAAGGGGGTAGACCTGCATTTCATTGAACAGCAATATCTCCCGATTGGTTTCATTGGGGGATGTGATACACGGCATATAAACTCATCATTAAAAAGTAAGACACGTGTCTGAGGGTTTTTCGATGTGGTGTATATTATGAGATGAAAGGGGTGAAAAGTAGGGATTGAAAGATTCCTAATGGAGCGTGTATGTCTTAAACGACATAGGCGAGGAGTTTGAAACTCAGCGGAAAAAAATCAGCATAAAAATAAGTAAATATGTGCTTGACCGTTTTTTTTTCATAAATCCAATTTAAGAGGCCCATGGGGAGGGGTGAAATTCTGTGGGGGGGGGGGGGGACAGGAAAGAAAATGTCCTAACTGATTGACTGACTGACTCACTCATCAAACTCAGGGGGAAAAACTGCTTTAAAGTAAGTAAATAGCTGTTCGACAGTTTTTTTTATCAATCAAATTGAAGGGGTTCATCGGGAGGGGTGAAATTTTGAAGGAAAAAAAATGAAAGAAAATGTCCTGACTCATTCACTCACTCATCATCGCCCAGCCAAAAATATTGAAGTTGGAAACATGGCATTTTGGGGATATATTCGTTGTATGTCAAAACCGTACACTAAGGGAGGATTTTTGGATATTCAGGCTCTAAAGGGGTCTTAAGGGGGTTAAACCTGAATTTCATTGAATAACAATATCTCACGAGTCGTTTCATTTGTGGATGTGATACTCGGCAAATAAACTAATCATTAAAAATACGCAGACATGTGTCTAAGGTTTTTTCGATGTGGTGTATTATTATGAGGTGAAATGGGTGAAAAGTGGGGGTTGAAGGATTCCTAACGGAGCGTGTAGGCCTATCTCTTAAACGACATAGGCGAAAAATTTGAAACGCAGCGAAAAATCATCAGCTAAAAAGATAAGTAAATCGGTGTTCGACCGTTTTTTCATAAATTAATTTAAGGGGCCAATGGAGTGGGGTGAAATTCAGGGGGAAAAAGGAGAGAAAGTGTCCTAACTGACTAACTCACTCACCAAACTCAGGGGAAAAAGACAGCTTTAAAAATAAGTTAATAAGTGTTCAAGCGTTTTTTCATCAATCCAATTTAAGGGGCCCATAGGGAGGGGTGAAATTCTGGTAAAAATAATTGAAAGAAAATGTCCTGTCTGACTCACTCACTCATCACGCCCAGCGAAAACTATTAAAGTTGGAAAAATGAAATTTTGGGTATATGTTCGCTGTATGTCGAAAACGTCAACTAAGGAATGATTTTTGTTTATTCGGGTTTTAAAGAGATGTTAAGGGGGTAAACGTGCATTTCATTGAATAACGATATATCATGAGTTGTTTCTTAGGGGATGTGATATTCGGTATATAAACTAATCATTAAAAATAATCAGACATATGTCTAAGGGTTTATCGATGTGGTGTATATTATGAGGTGATAGGGGTGAAAATTGGAGGTTGAGGGATTCTTGACGGAGCGTGTATCTCTTAAAGGACATAGGCGAGAAGTTTGAAATTCGGCGGGAAAAGAACAGCTTAAAATACAAGTAAATAGGTGTTCGACTGGTTTTTTTTTCATAAATCCAATTTAAGGGGCCCTTGGTGAGAGGTGAAATTCTGGAAAAAAAAAACAGGAAAGAAAGTGTCCTAACTGATTGACTCACTTACTCACTCATCAAACTCAGGGGGAAAACAGCTTTAAATAAGTAAATAGGTGTTCGACCGTTTGTTTCATAAATCCAATTTAAGGGGTTCATGGGTAGGGGTGAAATTATCAAAAATAAATGAAAGGAAATGTCCTGACTGACTCACTCACTCATCATAGTCCAGCCAAAATTATTAAAGTTAGAAACATTACATTTTGGGGATATGTTCGTTGTATGTCGAAAACGTCCACTAAGGAAAGAGTTTAGAATATTCAGGTTCTAAATAGGTGTTAAGGGGGGTAAAAGTGCATTTCATTGAATAACCATATCTCACGAGTGGTTTCATTTGGGGATGTGATACTTGGCATATATACTAATCATTAAAAATAAGCTGACACATGTCTAATGGTTTTTCGATGTAGTGTATATTATGAGGTGAAAGGGATGAAAAGTGGGTGTTGAAAGATTCCTAACGGACCGTGTATCTCTTAAACGACATAAGCGAGGAGTTTGAAACTCGGAGGAAATGAATCAGCTTAAAAATAAATAAATAAATAAATAAATAAATAAATAAATAAATAAATAAATAAATAAATAAATAAAATAAATATGTGTTCGACCGTTTTTTCATAAATCCAATTTAAGGGGCCTATGGGGAGGGGTGAAATTCTGGAAGAAAAACGTCCCCTAATGAAGGATTTTTGGATGTTCACTCTCATCGACCAACCCAAACGATTAAAGTTAGAAGAATTATATTTTGGGGATATGTTTGTTGTGTGTCGAAAACGTCTACCAAGGAGGGATTTTTGGATATTCAGGTTCTAAAGGGGTGTTAATGGGGTTAAACCTGCATTTCATTGAATAACAATATGACACGACTATGACGCGAGCGAAGCGAGGCTAAAAATGAGATGATGTGCGTCTATGTATTACTCAATCACGCAAGTACCACTGGTCCGATTTACATGAATTTTACATGGAAGTAGCTGATTTACCTGGTTAATATATAGGTTACTTTTGATTTCAATACTTTGTACTATTTAAAGATGGCGACCATTTTAGTGACTTCACTACACCCTTTGGTTTAAAACTTTCATATTTCCATTTCAAATACAAAGAGAACGCTAAGAAATAGCAAACTTTTGATGGTATATACGAGGTTAAAAATTACATTTTCTATCCGAAAGGTATCTCCAACCGTTAGCGAGTAAAACCTAAATTTGTGCTATAAAACACGGTCAACGCCGAGCGGTGTAGTTGGACAAAATGTTCCATCCTTAATCTCCCTCTGCGCAGCACCTCGCCTATCCCCTGTTTTAACTGTCACCTTCATATTTTAATTTATTTATGACGCGTAGCGAAGCACGGGTACTTCAGCTAGTCTTATATATACAAGTGAAAGTCTGTATGTATGTATGTGGGTATGTATTTGGATCTGTTCCGTATACAAATCTACACCGTTCCACCAATCTCAACCAAATTTTGCATACACATAGTTTAGGACCCAGAAGGAACCGCTGGCTACTTGCATTTTCGATAGTCTTCCTCATTCTTCTGATTTCGGCCCTTTTTCCCTCAAGCACAGGCTAATCAAATCATAAAATATACTCGCGAAGGAATGGCAAGGCAGATAGTATCCATGGCAACATAGCTCAAGTCGAGACACGGCCGTCTGGATGCCAGTAGCGCTCTGCACTCTTGGTATAGAAAATGAGGATCTTTACTTGAAATCCCGTTAGTTACTCACATACTCACACAGCACTGTCAACCGAGTTTAGCATAACAAAAACTTGACACTATCTTCTACTATATATTTGTCAAATACCACTCACTCACTCACTCACTCATTCATTCATCACGAAATCTCAGAAACCACCGAACGGATTAAAATGACATTTGGTATGCTGCTTCCTCAAGGGCCGAAAATGCCCACTAAGAGAGGATTTTTGTATATTCAGGTTCTAAAGGTGTATTAAGGGGGTAGACCTGCATTTCATTGAATAGCAATATCTCCGGATTGGTTTCATTGGGGGATGTGATACCCGGCACATAAACTCACCATTAAAAATAAGAAGACACGAGTCTGAGGGTTTTTCGATGAGGCGTATATTATGAGGTGAAGGGGGTGAAAAGTGGGGATTGAAAGATTCCTAACGGAGCGGGTATCTCTTAAACGACATAGGCGAGGAGTTTGAAACTCAGCGGGAAAAAAATCAGCATAAAAATAAGTAAATATGTGTTTGACCGTTTATTCATAAGTCCAATTTAAGGGGCCCTAGGGGAGGGGTGACATTCTGGGGGGGGGGAGGAACAGGAAAGAAAGTGTCCTAACTGATTATCTGAATGACTCACTCATCAAACTCAGGGGGAAAACTGCCTTAAATTAAGTAAATAGCTGTTCGACAGTTTTTTCCATAAATCAAATTTAATGGGTTCATGGGGAGGAGTGAATTTCTGAAAAAAGAAAATTGAAAGAAAATGTCCTGGCTAACTCACTCACTCACTCATCATCGCCCAGCCAAAATTATTGAAGTAAGAAACATGACAGTTTGGGGATATGTTCATTGTATGTCAAAACCGTCTACTAAGGGAGGATTTTCGGATATTCAGGTTCTAAAGAGGTCTTAAGAGGGTTAAACCTGCATTTCATTGAATAACATAATCTCCCGATTGGTTTCATTGGGGGATGTGATAAACTCATCATTAAAAAGTAAGAAGACACGTTTCTGAGGGCTTTTCGATGTGGTGTATATTATGAGGTGAAAGGGGTGAAAAGTAGGGATTGAAAGATTCCTAACGGAGCGTGTACCTCTTAAACGACATAGGCGAGGAGTTTGAAACTCAGCGGAAAAAAATCAGCATAAAAAATAAGTAAATATATGTTTGACCGTTTTTTCCATAAATCCAATTTAAGGGGCCCATGGGGAGGGGTGAAATTCTGGGGGAGAGGGGGAAACAGGAAAGAAAGTGTCCTAACTGTTTGACTGACTGGCTCACTCATCAAACTCAGGGGGGAAAACTGCTTTAAAGTAAGTAAGTAAGTAAGTAAGTAAGTAAATAGCTATTCGACAGTTTTTTTTATCAATCAAATTGAAGGGGTTCATCGGGAGGGGTGAAATTCTGAAGAAAAACAAATGAAAGAAAATGTCCTGACTCATTCACTCACTCATCATCGCCCAGCCAAAAATATTGAAGTTGTAAACATGGCATTTTGGGGATATGTTCGTTGTATGTCAAAACCGTACACTAAGGGAGGATTTTTGGATATTCAGGCTCTAAAGGGGTCTTAAGGGGGTTAAACCTGCATTTCATTGAATAACAATATCTCACGAGTGGTTTCATTTGTGGATGTGATACTCGGCATATAAACTAATCATTAAAAATAAGCAGACATGTGTCTAAGGGTTTTTCGATGTGGTGTACTATTATGAGGTGAAAGGGGTGAATAGTGGGGGTTGAAGGATTCCTAACGGAGCGTGTAGGCCTATCTCTTAAACGACATAGGCGAGAAATTTGAAACTCAGCGAAAAAAATCAGCTAAATAAATAAGTAAATTGGTGTTCGACCGTTTTTTCATAAATTAATTTAAGGGGCCCATGGGGAAGGGTGAAATTCTGGTAAAAATAATTGAAAGAAAATGTCCTGTCTGACTCACTCACTCATCACGCCCAGCGAAAACTATTAAAGTTGGAAAAATGAAATTTTGGGAATATGTTCGCTGTATGTCGAAAACGTCAACTAAGGAATGTTTTTTGTTTATTCGGGTTTTAAAGAGATGTTAAGGGGGTAAGCGTGCATTTCATTGAGTAACGATATCTCATGTGTTGTTTCTTTGGGGATGTGATATTCGGTATATAAACTAATCATGAAAAATAATCAGACATATATCTAAGGGTTTATCGATATGGTGTATTATGAGGTGAAAAGGATGAAAATTGGGGGTTGAGGGATTCATAACGGAGCGTGTATCTCTGAAACGACACAGGCGAGAAGATTGAAATTCGGCGGGGAAAAACAGCTTAAAATACAAGTAAATGGGTGTTCGACCGATTTTTCATAAATCAAATTTAAGGGGCCCTTGGAGAGGGGTGAAATTCTGGGGGGAAAAGAACAGGAAAGAAAGTGTCCTAACTGATTGACTCACTTACTCACTCATCAAACTCAGGGGGAAAAAAGCTTTAAATAAGTAAATAGGTGTTCGACCGTTTGTTTCATAAATCCAATTTAAGGGGTTCATGGAGAGGGGTAAAATTATCAAAAATAAATGAAAGAAAATGTCCTGACTGACTCACTCACTCATCATCGCCCAGCCAAAATTATTGAATTTATAAACATGACATTTTGGGGATATGTTCGTTGTATGTCGAAAACGTCCACTAAGGAAAGAGATTTGGATATTCAGGTTCTAAAGTGGTGTTAAGGGTGTAAACGTGCATTTCATTAAATAACAATATCTCACGAGTGGTTTCATTTGGGGATGTGATACTTGGCATATACACCAATCATTAAAAATAAGCTGACACATGTCTAATGGTTTTTCGATGTAGTGTATATTATGAGGTGAAAGGGATGCAAAGTGGGGGTTGAAAGATTCCAAACGGAGCGTTTATCTCTTAAACGACATAGGCGAGGAGTTTGAAACTCTGGGGAAATCAATCAGCTTAAAAATAAGTAAATAAAAAAATAAAAAATAGATGTTCGATCGTTTTTTCATAAATGCAATTTAAGGGGCCTATGGGGAGGGGTGAAATTATGGAAGAAAAACGTCCACTAAGGAAGGATTTTTGGATGTTCACTCTCATCGACCAACCACAACTATTAAAGTTAGAAGAATTATATTTTGGGGATATGTTTGTTGGGTGACGAAAACGTCTACTAAGGAGGGATTTTTGGATATTCAGGTTCTAAAGGGGTGTTAACGGGGTTAAACCTGCATTTCATTGAATAACAATACGACACGACTATGGCGCGAGCGAAGCGAAGCTAAACATGAGATGGTGTGTGTCGTGTATTACTCAATCACGCAAGTTCCACTGGTCCGATTTACATGAATTTTACATGGAAGTAGCTGATTTACCTGGTTAACATATAGGTTACTTTTGATTAGAATACTTTGCACTATTTAAAGATGGCGACCATTTTAGTGACGTCACTACACCCCTTGGTTTCAAACTTTCATATTCCCATTTCAAATAAAAAGAGGACGCTAAGAAATAGCAAACTTTTGATGGCATATACGAGGTTTAAAATTACATTTTCTATCCGAAAGGTATCTCCAATGGTTAGCGAGTTAAACCTAAAATTGTGCTATAAAACACGGTCAACGCCGAGCGGTGTAGTTGGACAAAATATTCCATCCTTAATCTCCCTCTGCGCAGCACCTCGCCTATCCCCTGGTTTAATTGTCACCTTCACATTTTAATTTATTTATGACGCGTAGCGAAGCACGGGTACTTCAGCTAGTCATTTATAAAACTCTTCACCGTACTTCTCATAGAAGGGTGCGTATAGAAAAAAACTTTTCAAAATACATGCTAAAATGGGCGAAATATAAAAATTATCCTATGAGGACGACCAAGGCATATGTTGTGCTTCTCAATGTGAGACACCAAATTTGGGCGTCTATAAAGAGTCTCCGAAAACCACATTTTAAGGCCCTTAAATTAACAGTGTCTCTCATATTCCCAGAAAACGAACTTCGCTCTGATAAACGAATGAAGGAATGACAAGCCCCTAACCATTGCAACAGTAGCTGAAATGATAACGTCTGGTTATTAATACCGAAGACCGTTTGAATAACGGGTACTTCTGCTAGTTCTTTTATAAAAGAGAAGATAATCTCTGGCACCTCTATAAATGTTGTCGTATTATTCTGCCGTCGGGACTTGGTGTTGGGATTCATATGAACATTTTTATACCACAATATCTTATAATTTGATTTTCATAGAATGCACAGTAAAATCAATTCTTCTTAATTTTGAGTTTGAATAACAGATATTCATTTGATAAAATGATATTGTTGTACTTGAAAAGTTTGAAAGATAGTATGTTCTTTAATTATTTATTTATTTATTGATTTATTGATTTATGAATATATTTACTTATTGATTTACTTATTTATTTTATTTCTTCTTTTGTCGTTTGGGCGACCTATGGATCAAGGTGCTTGTGATTTAGCTGTTTTCTGCCACTTCTGATTTTTTTTTGGGTGGATTGTTTAGCGGGAGCTTTTGTGCTGAAATTGTGAGCCTTTCTATTGGACCAATAATCTTCCATTTTCTTGCTGAATTATATCTTACGTTCCTCGTACTATTTTCTGGACGCGTTGTGGTGAACATTTTTTTATTTAGTTAGTTATGATATGTTGTAGTTGCTTGGAACATCATATTTATAAGACCCGTGCACAAACGTATGTGTATGGTATTCTTCTGATAAACTGTTATTTTGTCGTGACGCTAATAGTGAAATTGCAATTATTAGGATTTAAGAATAGAGCATGTGGCCAGGGACTCCAAATTACATATCATTGCCCTCAAGTGAGTTTGGAAATACCCATGTAAAACTTCACTCATAATAGTTTTAGCAAGAGCCGGGTTTTCAACCGCGTATCTGAGAACGCCAACTCCCATTTTTGCAGTTGTGAATCATTCTGCCATACAGATGTGCTACTGTGTATTATTTTCAGTAAGTTGTATTGCACTGTATTTCATTGGATTATTACTTAAGATGGTATTTTCTTCCAAACCAATATCATGTTCGAGCTGTCCCTCCAGGTCTACGTCCACTGTCCATAATGTTCATTACTATCAGTTACGTGTTTCCTAGCTCTCAGTATTGACAGCACACAAATCCTAGTATGAATACATAGCCCCGTATGCTTATGCAATCCATACATCTCATCTGCCCGGCAGGTTCTCTAGAGTGATCGCTTACAGGGGTAACTTGGAATTATCGTCGGATTGACACCTGAGAAGCGTACACACACTCACTCAGTCAACACTGAATATAGGCTATATTATATTGAAGGTTCACTTATGTGGATACAGTTTATCTCAATAAAGATATTTCTAATGCCGCAACCATTGTTGATAGGGTCTATCTGCACTAGTGCGTGTATTTGTCATTGAGGTAGGATATTGGTTGGAAACGGCCGTGGTCTTAAGTTAGGTATCATCCCGGCATTTGCCTGGAGTAGACGTGGGGAAGCCACGGATAACCACTTCCAGGATTGCTGAAGTATGAATCTATCCCACCTCTCCTCAGTTTTGCCTCACGAGGCCGAGTGTAGCCCGTTTCATCCCTCAGATCATATATAATTTCTTAGCAGAGCCGGGAATCGAACCCGGGCCTCCGTGGTAACAGCCAAGAATTCTAGCCACTACGCAACGAGGTGGACGACAATAAACAATGGGCGCATTAAACTATGATGACGGGTGGAAATAAAGTTCCATTGGAAGCTCCTGCACAACAATTTCCGACTTTAATCCCAACGGCAGTGCCATTCTCAACTCTTAAGAGAAGCTTAACTTCAAAATTAGTTTATCTTGACATCAATTAGCGGCTTCGGTGGCGTAGTTGGTAGCATGGTGAGCTTCTATGACCAAGGTCACGGATTCAAACCAGGCCGAAGTCATCGGATTTTTAAAGAGCGTTAAAAGTCCCTCAGTATGCCTTCCTTCGGAGGGGAAGTAAATCCGGCGGTCCCATGTCATAGATTTATGGCATGATAAAGAACCTTCCATAATTACACTTGTGTGAATCTAAATTATAGGTTAGATTTGAATAACGCTCTTAAGTTCCAATATTCGTTACCAGGAGCCGACTGCGGTGGCATCTAGAATCCAAGTTCAGAACTAGTTGGTCGTTGACGGTGGCGATTGGTAGCAAGAGTTGGAACTACTTGGAAATCGAATGCCTGCAGTACGTACTTGAATTAAAAACAGATAACACACACTAATACAGTCGTCACAATTAACACCGGTTATCAGACAGATTCTACATACATCCAAGGTACACGGGGCTACGCGACCACGTTGTCGCAGCCCCTAAATAGACGAACCAACCAAGGACATCAGTACAGTTTCACTTTACGACGTTGTGCTGGTATGTTTTGAAAACAGGAATTGTTTCTCCAATAATGGTGCCTTCTTGTTAAACCCAATCAAGACCTTACAAGCAAGTTAACTCATGTGTATCAAGCATAATCTATCACAGAACGTATGGTTATGTTTTTTTGACATTCAGTACCCAGACCCTTAGATCATTTCAAACAAGTTTTATTACCTCATTGAATGTTCCACAAACCCTTTATGTTTTCACCTTTCCTATTCAACGAATGAATAGACTCAAATGCCCTTTATTCACAGTGTAATTCTATCTGATAATGATACAACTACTGTACTCGTCTGGAAGTCAAAACGTACATGCTGACTTTGTTTCTTGTTCTTTTTTCTTGTCTGTGGCCTTCTGAGAGGCCGAGTGCAAGTCTTTCTAGTCGAAGACCGTGGGCGACATGCGCGCCGGGATGAGAGATGGAATGGATGAAGGTGAATGAAACTGGGCAACGATGTGAAAGGAAGCGGCCGTGGTCTGTCAGAAGGTACCGTCCCAGCATTTGACTGGTGTTGAAAATGGAAAATCACGGAAAACCATTTCAAGAACGGTCGATGGTGGTGCTCGAACTCACGCGTCTACCGAGTCAGCAGAGAGCTGCACTGTGCTTTAGCGAGCGTAGCTGTCGGTATGCTGACTGTTAGCTCCAAACCAGTAACATATTACATTTGATTAGCAAATTTGTTTACCTGCCAGCCAAGATGTCATGTCCCGCCAAGCTACAATGTGCATAGCATAGTTGGGCTCATGACGCCATCAAAACCCCAATACAATGTATATTCACATACTAATATAATAAATCTGAAGAGTTTGTGTGATGATGATGATGATAATTGTTTTTTAAGGGGCCTAACATCTTGGTTATCGGCCCCAAGAGTTTGTGTGTTTGTGTGTTTGTGTGTTTATGTGTTTAAACGCGCTAATCTCTGGAACTCCCAGTCCGATTCGAAAAATTCTTTTTTTATTTGATAGCCTGATTCAAGAGGAATAGTTTAGGCTATGTAGCATTAGGCTACATCTCTGAGGTGACCTTCAAGATTTATTTTTGTTCAGTAAGTCGGTAGAACAAGTGCTCCCGAACAGCTCTATCCGCATGCGCTTGCGTTATGATTAGTGATACGTACACCGTTTCACCTATCTGAACCAAAATGTGTATACTTACCCTTTGGAACCCTGCGAGTAACACTGCCTACATGAAATTTATGACAGACCATTCCATTCCCTGCATTTAGGCCCTTTGTTTCAAATCTACACCTTTTCCTGATCTGAACCAAAATTTGTATACTTACCCTTTGGAACGCTGCGAGTAACACTGTTTACATGACATTTCGGACAGACCACTCCATTCCTCGAATTTAGGCCCTTTGGCACAAATCTACACCGTTTTACCGATCAGAACCAAAATTTGTATACTTATCCTTTGGAACCCTGCGAGTAACACTGCCTACATGAAATTTATGACAGACCATTCCATTCCCTGCATTTAGGCCCTTTAGCACAAATCTACACCCTTTCACCAATCTGAACCAAAAGTTGTATACTTACCCTTTGGAACCCTACGAGTAACACTGATTACATGACATTTCGGATAGACCACTCCATTCCCTGCATTTAGGCCCTTTGGCACACATCTATACCGTTTCACCGATCTGAACGGCAATTTGTATACTTACCCTTTGGAACCCTGCGAGTAACACTGACTGCATGCAATTTTGGACAGACCCCTCCATTCCCTGCATTTAGGTCCTTTGGTAGACATCTATACCGTTTCACCAATCTGAACGGCAATTTGTATACTTACCCTTTGGAACCCTGCGAGTAACACTGACTGCATAAAATTTTGGACAGACCCCTCCATTCCCTGCATTTAGGCCCTTCATCACAAATCTACACCGTTTCTCTTAATTGCACCAAATTTTACATACACTTTGAAACCCTGCTGGTAACACTGTTCACTTGATATTTTGGACAACGCTCCCCATTCCCTACATTTAGAATAACAGGCAAAATGAACTTGAAAACCACGTATTAAGGCCCTAGAACCATTTATGTCCGTAGTAGTGTAACTGTAAGAGTATTTTAATAAGTCTGTTGTTGACGGGCAGTTCGGGCTGCATCACGTCACCCCTACCAGTGTTCTGGTGTAGAATTGCGAAAACAGTTGCATCTTGCGCTGCTTATAAATTGCAGTCACGGGGGTAATTAGTGCAAAAGGATTTCTTAGGTCCCTTTAAACAGTTATCATCATTAAAATATTATGCCTCTGTATAAGTGCAATGGTGTTGGTACAGTACATTGAGGTTATCAGGTGCAATAAGCGTTGGTACTTTCAAATTTACCTTCATTTATTCCGAAACTTATCGTTAAGCGCTTTGTGGCGATAAATGATACTATTGCTACCTCAGTAGCTCGGGACAGCCGAAGTTTGCCAAAGAGTTCTGATTATTTTCCTATGGCACTATGCGACAAAAGACGACACTATTGGTCTCTACATTTCTAACAGACAATGAGATATATGCCCTAGGCAGTGTCTTTTGTTTCACTTACTGTTCTTTCTATTTTTTTTTTGTAAATTTGTTTGTAAATTACATGTGTCAGTGCTGTAGTTAGTAAATAGCTGTTTCCCTATTCATAATTATCATTACGGGAAATTGACCTGAATGTTACGTCATTATACTGTACTACTTATCATCCCCACAACAACCACCACCACCACCACCACCACTACAATAATATATATTTTTAAAATATTGGTTTCTGTTAGTTAAGTATCATGTGCCAGTTCTGTAGTAGTATTCATTATCATCCATAAAACAAATAAATCCACCGGGCGAAGCCAGGCACTACTGTTAGTACAGAATATACTTTAAGCGGCGCAAATATGAAGGATCGCGGATTTCCTATAAATAGTTTTAAATCTAATATTCCAGATGTAACACATCCCTGCACTGACATCTGAAAGAAAACGTATATTTACTGTTCACTTCAGAGCTAGTTTACTACGACACCTTGCTGAGGAGAATATGACAAGTTTATCCTCGTCACGTCACGCGAGCATGTCAGCCCGTCCTGCATAATTAACACTGTCTGCAGAAAACAGACTGACAGACAGATTTTTGTAAGGAATATGTCCTCATTCTCTACACGAATCTATATACAGAAGGGTAGCATTTTAATACACCTTAAACACGCAACATATTTAAACGCACAGACATAACGGGGATGGAACATTCTATATGGTTAGTTGAATAAAGTACTATTATATTTTTTTTTAACTTGCGAATTGACCACTTAGGATCACGCTACAATTTCACTGTTTTAGTTGTAATTTCCTCTGTCTCCAGTACTCCTTCATACGAGCGCTGCGCGGCTGCCGTTGTTCGGCCGTCCAAGCTCTTCCGGACTTTGTAGCTCGTCTCTCGCCATGAAAACCTTCCAAATTGTGTATACTGTTTCGAAACCGTATCTCTTTCCATCATTTGGGCCTCCGGGATGTTAAATATTTCAAGGTCTTTCCGAGTTTCTTTAATCCATGATATAGTTGTTCTTTGTTCCAGGAGTAGTCAAATAACTGCTTGGTTAATCTGGATTTGTCCAATCTGTACATGTGTCCAAGAAATATTAGCCTCCGTTTCCTCATGGTCGCAGAGATTTTTTCTACATTCTGGTAGACTTCGGCGTTGCTCCGAAGTGTCATCCTGTTTCCGTATGGATTGGGCCCATGATTTTCTGCAGGATTCTCCTTTACAGGACCTCCAAATTCTCTAGCCTGTAGTTCATTGAAAGGCATTCACAGGCGTACAGGCATTCTGTTTTGTCGACAGTGTCTTAGTGCTTTATTTTGGCGTTCCAGGATATGCATTTCTTGTTATAGATGTTTTTGTAAGCCCATACGCTCTCTCCATTTTTGAGATCCTATCGTCTACCGTAGCTTCCTCTAGATCATTGTCCTATATCGTTTCACCGAGATATTAATTTTTTTTTACTCTCTGAATCCGCATTTTTTCTTTTTTACTCGCTGAAACCGCCCTATCTCCGTTTCAAGGAATGTCAGTCCTTGTGCGTCATTTATCATGAATTTTCTTTTCTTTATCGAGATCCTGAGTCCCGTCTTAC